>CM060902.1:1268286318-1269515380 GCA_030737815.1 Allium fistulosum | reverse complement strand
ATAATATAATAAATATAGTATAATATACATAGTTTTATATATGTTGTAGCCTGCCTAAGTTTGCTTTGCAATTACATAATATATATAGTATAAAGTTGTTTCTCTTATTCTGTTTTATAAATACTTTATATATACACTAATTAAATAATGAGGATTGTTCTAATATGAGAAGTTGTTTTCATTTTATGAAGCTTATATAATTGACCATATATATATAATAGTTTGATGTGTGTTGTTTGTCCGTTGATTATAAATATATATATAACAATGTAAGTCTATATATAATAATTACTGAAGCTTTCTATTTTACTTTGGGTTCTAAAGTATATATATTAGTTTATATATATATATATAAGTATATATAAGTTTGGTTTTAAATATAAAGCAAAGATTTTATTGATTTTCATATATATATATATATAAATGTCGATGTGTTTATTAAATATACATATAGATAGTATATGTTCAAAAAGTATACTTATATTTGAATGTGCTGTTATAGATTTTATGATTAAATATATTATGATTATATATATTTGAGGATTTTGAAAGGAAAATATATGTATTTTAATAAATATTTATTTTCAATATGATATGAAGATGTTTTATTTTGATATGTGTTTTAAATTGGATATTGATTTTTAAATATGATTTAAATAGATATATATTTCATACAAATATATATATTGTTTCCCATCGAATTCAAGTGGTTCGTTTGCTTACTTCATCAATGCCCAGTTGTTGTTTTGTTCGTCGCTACCCGAAAATCTCAGCAGCTTTTGATTTACTTTGCTCGTGCCCATATCCACGTGCGTGTCCATGTCATCTTCTTCGCCATCGTTGTTCTCTAGCCTTGAAAGGTGAGAAATAACTCACGATTAACATTCTTATATTCAATAAATTTAATTCACATTGAAATGACAATTGATATATGCTGTTAAATTTGAACTGTTATTTATTGAATTGTTAAATATGATATACCATTATCTGCAAGTGTTCACCTATGACATATGACACAGCAACCCAGTTGTATATATTATATTTAGGTTTTTTACTGATGATATATGCCTGTTGTTGATATGTTATTATTGTATTTGTTCTCACTCTGCAAGTTCCTTGTTAGTTTAGAATTCCCTATGGGTTGAAATGATACATACCCGAACGATCTTATAGATTAAGGGAAAATTGTTATGGGTTGAAATGATAAACCCAAGCGATTTTCATTGATTTTTGCAATTTTGGGATTGCTGGTTGAAATGATATATACCCGTAAATATTAAATTTAAATTGCAGATTGAAATGATAAATATCCGTATCACTTGACCATAGGATTGAAAATTATATACGGACACCGTTGGTCTATTTTTGAAATGATTTCCAAAGTTTTGAAAGGAAATATATGGTCTATAGATATTGGTTTTTATAATATCGATTTTTAAAATATAATATATAGCTATTTTAATTTTAATATGTATAAAATTTAGATTTTAAATTATATGTTTTGGAATTTTTAAATTTATAGGTTAAGTTTTGAAAAATATAAATCTTAAGATTTTACTTAAAATTTTACTATTTTTAAAATATATAAAATAAGATTTAAAATTTATTTTATAATAATAATATTTAATCTATTATAATTTAATTTAATAAAACTTAATTTAACTGATATATATAATATGTTTAAATATTTATTTAAATTTATATTATTATTTTTAAAATAGATTTTTATAACAACTTAAAAAAATAGAGGTTGGAAAGATAAATTAAATAAGAATTGATTTATAATTAAATTTGTTTAGAATTGAATTTAAATAAGGACTAATTTGAACTTATTAAATATGAGATTTTGAAAGGTATGATTTTACAACTTGATTTGAAAATGTGATTAAATGAATATTTTCAAGTTTAAATAGAATTGAATATTTAATTTTGATTTAAATTTGTCATTGGAGATTTTATTTAAAGGTTATTAAAAATGATTAAGTGAATAATTTAAACTTCAAATAAAATTAAAGTGAATTTTGAAAGATAAATGAAATTATCAAATTGATTTATTGTTAATTGTTAGAATATCTAAACTTCGAAACCTATTGAATTTGAAATGGTTTTTTTATTTGTAGTTCAAACCCGGATTTGAAATCGATAAAAAATGAAATGGTTTATTGAGAATTTGAATTGAATCTTTAACCTTTTAAATTGAAAGTGTTGAACTGGGATTGATTTAAATTGAATTTTGAAATTTAAGTTGATTTGAATCGATTTGTGAAATTAGATGAAACAATTTTAATTTGGAAACTATTTCGGTATAATCGCTTTAAATAAATATAAACTATTTTTAATTTACAACTATTTTAATGTATAAATTATTTTAATATATAAACTATTTTAATTTATAAATATTTTAATATATGTACTATTTTCAATCTAAACTATTTTAGTTGGAACTGCTATGATTACGGAAGTGTTATGATTTCAAAAGTGTTATGATTTCAAAGGTGTTCTGATTTCAAAAGTGTTATGGTTTCGAAAGCGTTATAATTTTGAAAGTGTTACGATTCTGGAAATGAATATTATTTAAAGTTAGTAATGATCAATTGATATGGTTTTGAAATGAATATGATATTTTGATATGAAGTATGAACTATTTGAAATGAAATGACCACGGTGTGAAATAAGCGTTTGGTTGTTAAAGAGACTGGGATCGGATATTGTCAAACTCTCTACCAATACCGAAAACCACTTTAACAACTGTGCACGTGGTGGAGATTCCAGAACGAAGTAGGATGGTTTGGCGACGATTCTATATGAGTTATTAACGTAGCCCTGACTCTCGTGAGTCAGCTTGATGTGGCTAAAATAGGAGTCATGTCGGGCCAAGTGAGGTCATTCCTACTATCGGGCACATTTCTTCGATACCATTCTATTACTTTGTGATTTGATTGGGTGCACCTTTGATTTGGGAGTGTGTCTCGAGGTGGGCGGTAGTAGTTGTTATGCGTTACCACCCGTCTGGATCCGCAAACGGTATATCTACCCTAGGCATTGCCTCGTGTGCCTTGTCGCGTGCCTTATCGCGCCTTCTACGAGTTTGTTTTGTATCGTACCTATGGGGTGTCCTTTGGGTAAACCACCAGTTTGGTGGAGCATACGACATTGTATAGACTACGGGAATATATAAAATGTGTTAAGGGGGATATGGGTAACGCCTTAACGCTATTTTAATACATTATTTACTGATAGACATATTATAATAGCGTATATTACTACATAGTGGATAGTTCCACGGATCCTTAGAGGATGGAAATCCCAACTATCCTTTAAGTTACTTGTATTTAAGTTGACATTTCACTTGAGTTGAATTTACTGGTATAAGAATGTTAATCCTGACTCGAGTGTTTTGTGTTTTTGCTTTATGCTCGGGTCAGACTGAGTGTCATAGCATTTGAGACTCGCCTTTAGAGTTTGGAGCTTTGCTTGAAGATCTGTCTTTGTCAATTCAGCTTTCCAGTTACTTTAGTGATTTCCAATTATTTCTGTTCGGTCTTGTCAATTACTTTTGTATTTGAGACTACTCTATATTTGAGATTCTATTGTATTTTATTTCAGACTCTGTTGTGTATATAGTAGCTTCATGAACTACTATTTATCTATTCCACTGCTTATTTTTATATTACTCTGTGTTTGTGATTCTGTGATTGATTTATTTACCGTATATGCTAAGTTTTACCAAATATAAATTAACAATCTGTTGTTTTGAGCAATTCAAGTCTGACATGAGTGGATGATTGTCGATTTGAACGGTTCGAAATACCAGGTCGTTACAAGTGATATCAGAGCTCTGGTTTAGGCAAAACTTAGCATGTGTAATAAAATTTAATTACAGAATCACCTTCGTTCGAGCTTGAATTTCTCCCTTTGATTCGGATTTCCTTTGAATTTTGGAACTTTCCCCTTCGTTCTAAAAATTCATTCTTGTCTTCTCATGTTCGTGTTCTTTTGATACTGGAGCATCCTATAGCTCCAACCTCAACTGTCAACTTCATCCTTTGTGTGACTAATCCCATCGGTGGTCCCGCCAACCAAAATATGATAGGTAAAGGGGTGAAACTCCTTTATAACAGGCATTAATTCACCGGAGATTTCTACGTCCTCGGTTTTTATGCTGTTATCTCTTGCTAAGCCCGAACCGTTCTTTAGTAGACTACCCGGGTAATTCTCTTGTGATCCAATGTCGATTTCCTCAGATTTTGCAAGCAGTTTTATTTTCTCACTTGATTCTCAGTCTAGTGATCATGACTCCACCCCGATAGTCAGGGATTATCCTGATGTTCTGGTAAAGTCACTTCTCTTCCCTTCAAGCGGGAAATTGAATTTCCGCATCGATCTTATTCCTGGAATCTCGGTTAACCCGGTTAAGGTCGCCGTGATAAAAGTAAGTCTATCCATTTCTTCTTCTGTAATTTAATCATTTTATCTTCCTTTCGAGTCTATCTTCGTAGTTAGAATTATCTTTGACTAGGGTTCATCTAAATTTAAATATCTATCCTTGTTTTGAAATCCATTATTGAATCATCCTGTGACGGAGCGTGTGACGCTCCACCTCTATACTCATGCTAGCCAAGAACACTACGGGGTAATGCCGTCGACTAGCATGAAGAATAAGGCTGTTGAGGAGCGACCATCTGTGTAATTGCTTTGTACGAGAACCGATATGTCAGATAATATAACTTACATTTCATTTCAAGGGGAAATCTGACATATCAAATACAAACTCAAAGCTACCACACAGTGGCTAGGTGGCCTTCGGAAACAAATATAGAAATAAACATAACACAAATCAGTCACAGATAATCATATCACTAAGGCGGAAACTGATATGAATATAACACATAAAAGTGTACATCAAAGTAGTGGTCAAACTAGATCCACTACATCACAAAAGAATAGGTACAAGTGCCAGACAAAAGAATATATATATACACATCAAGGAGTCTCTATCTCGAATGTATAAAAATAAAAGCTACTAATTCTAAAGTATTTAGCCCAATAATCAGAAGATGATCCCTAATAAGAAGTCAAGCAGAAGCACCTGAAATACCTCGGTCTGACCCGAGTATTATTTAAGAAGAAAATAATAAATGGATCGGTCTAGCTATAAATATCAGATAAAATGATATAGGATAAGAGATATGACCAAAAACGTATGATAACAAAAATGCCATACTTTGTCAAGTATACATCAATTAACAACGAAAATCATACAATATCTTAAATCATCTCCAAACACCAAAAAGAATCACATTCTTTAAATTATTCACCAAAACACAAATATTGATAGAGCTTATCAATGCAAACCAAGAAAATTGGTGAAACACAAATTCTAGAAATCACAGCCAGAAATCCAGAGATCACAAAAGGGGGGAGGCTATCACAAACGGGAGCATGAAAACTCACCAACACGTGTATCACAAACGAAATGCTATTCCATGATCGCTAACAATCAAGTTTGAGCCGAAGCTCCACAAACGGCCCGAAGACCATGGGTCGCTACCCCACCAAATTGAACCGAAGTTCAACAAACGGGGTTTTTAGTCCCCACACAAACAAATAGACATCGCACATCACTAGTCTAAATCACAAAATGATCACCATTGATCAATAAAAAGTGTGAATCACACAAAGCTAGTAAATAGATGAGTTTAGCTTCATGTCCCATAACCACTGGCTTAACTTAAATATTTACGAACAGATTGTAGATTTCTACTCGAAAATTGTCACAAGATTTCAATCGAACAAGTCCAAGAATTAACCGATGAAGTAAACGCAAGCGTTTCATACCACTTGTTTTGTTAAGTCGTTTTATTAGATTTCTCATACGAATGAGGTAAAGGTTTGTATATACTAATAGATTGGAAAATGGTTTTTTAGAAACGAGCTTTGTATTAAAATAATGTTGAAATTGTTTTGGTGAAAGAGTTTTGATATTTACTACTAGTATAGATACCTTTGCATTTTAAAGTGACAAATCATAAAAATGATTGTAGAAACAATCAATCACCAGAAATTCACATTCGAAGATGTGAATTAAATCCAAAGAAATCGATACCAAATCCATCAAAATGGATATTCCCAAAAATCCCGAACAAGAAATTATCCAAGTCAACAAAAATGATAACATCTAATCGGAGAAACGAGAATCGATTTAACAACTGGAAATCCACACAAAACGGAAAAATTGGCTGAGATAAGTAGGTTCAGTCGACTGAACTCAGTGATAAGTCGACTGATTCTATGCCTGGAAGCTTTCAGCTTCCAGGTTCAGTCGACTGAACACAGAGGTCAGTCGACTGATATAGGGACAGGAATCTTCTGTCCCCAGGTTCAGTCGACTGAACACAAAGGTCAGTCGACTGATACAGGGACAGGAATTCTCTGCCCCCAGATTCAGTCGACTGAACCTACAGTTCACTCGACTGAATTGCGATTTGCAGTATTCTCAGCCTTGCTCCTATTAAGGGCGAAATCCTAACAAAAACGATCGATCGAGCAACGACGACTAGGGATTTATGCCAAGCGATAACCCAGCCTTATAGGCTCTTCGATACACCCCGGTAAACATGTTCAAACATCCATAAAAGGATTTTCACAAAATTGGACTTCAAAAACCCAAAATTGGAAAATTCACCAAATCAATCCAAATCAAAAGCAAATGAACATGAATAGATGTTAGGAATTCATACCTAACAACAATGAAAGCTATAGACGTAGATGTGAGTTAAAGAACTCACTTTTAAACCCAAAAACAATGAAGGAGAAGCTTTTAAAACAAGGCAAGATCAATTCCTCTTCTCTACACCTCTAGAATCTTCAATCTATTATCAAAGGTGAAGTTTTCCCTAAGTTAGGTTATAGGAAATTCTGAAAATTAAAGAGATATTGAGATGGAGAGGATGGAGAGGATGCTTTCCTAAGCTTCTCTTAGATTTTGGAGCTAGAACTTGAATTTGCAAAGGAAACTAGGGCTTAGGAATTTTGTTTTCTTTTCTCTTCCCCCATTTTTCTTTAGTTTAAGTGTTAGGAAAATAATAGAATGAATGAAGAGGAGAGGGGGGGTGGAGTTAGGATATTAGATAAGTTGGGTTAGTGGGCAAAAACCCAAACCCAAACCCGAAACCCAATAGAAAAATAGCAAAATTCAACCCAACTCCAAACATATCGATGTTTATACTCAAAAAGGTCGCAAACGCCATTTTGGACTCAATGGAAGTGATCTCGAGTCCTAGTTCGACTGTTTGCAAAAAGTAGCTTTTCGGACTTAAATCCGACTAACGATGCTATATTTAAATAAAACATTTAAATATACAATCGTAAAATATGCGGGTTGTTACAGACTCCCCTCCTTAAAGAAATTGCATCCTCGCAATACTTAAGAAAAAGAAATAAAAAGTAACAACCATACAAAGGCATAACAACACAAAAAGAAGAAATTTTGAAATGAGAAGTTCACCTTAAGGAGCACGAGAGAGTAAGTCCGAATGTGTTCGCTCGATGAATTCTCTGGATTCCCAAGAGCAATCCTTAGGATTTGTGGACCATTGAACTTTCACAAGAGGAACATCTTTATTTCGAAGGCGTTTAACCTCCGTAGCAATGATACGAATAGGATGTTGCTCATAAGTCAAATTAGGCGTAACTTCAATTTCTTCAATAACAACGGGCTCAAGAATAGAATCGGAATCTCGAAGGCATTTCCGTAGTTGAGAGACGTGGAATACGTCATGAATAGCAGAAAACTGAGCCGGTAATAAAAGGCGATAAGCCACGGAATCAATACATTCGGTGATGGGAAATGGGCCAATATATCGAGGTGCTAATTTTCCCGATCGACTGAAACGCACAACACCCTTCATAGGTGAAACACGAATAAACACAAAATCTCCCACAGAAAATTCTAATTTCCTTCTTCGATTATCGGCATAGGATTTTTGTCTACTTTGAGCTTCTTTCATCCTATGACGAATAAGGTCAATCTTTTCTGTGGCATCCCGAATAAAATTTGGACCTAAAACCAACTTTTCACCGGCTTCTAGCCAACACGAAGGAGATCGGCATGGCCTTCCATAGAGTGCCTCGAAAGGTGCCATACGAATACTAGATTGGAAGCTATTATTGTATGAAAACTCAACAAGAGAAATTTGATCCTCCCAACTTCCACCAAAGTCAATAACACACGCACGAAGGAGATCTTCAAGAGTTTGATTCACACGCTCGGTTTGTCCATCGGACTGAGGATGATAAGCGGTGCTAAAATTAAGCTTTGTTCCCAAAGCTTTTTGAAGACCTTTCCAAAATCCACTAGTAAATAATGGATCACGATCACTAACAATAAAAGTAGGAACTCCATGCAATTTAACAATTTCCTTGACATAGAGTTTAGCCAAAAGAGGTACGGTCCGATTGGACCGAACGGGAATAAAATGGGCGGACTTTGTAAGTCTATCAACTATCACCCATAGGCTATCATGACCCGAACGAGAACGGGGAAGACCATCAATAAATTCCATGGAGACTTGATCCCACTTCCAAACGGGAATCTCCAAAGGTTGCAATAACCCACCGGGCCTTTGATGTTCGGCCTTTATGAGTTGGTAAGTCATGCAACGCTTAATAAAGTTAGCAATGTCAGATTTCATTCCATCCCAATAATTAAGTCGCTTCATATCCGCGTACATTTTACTACTACCGGGATGAATGGTAAATTTAGAACGATGAGAATCTTCTAAAATATCTTTACGAAGATCACAAATATTTGGCACGATAAGTCTACCAAATTTTCGAATACCGCCACGAGCATCAATATCAAAGTCTTTCAAACCTTCAATATCAATTTTATCCCTACAACTTTGGCTAAGAAGAACCAGTTCGGGATCATGCTTTTGAGCTTCAAGAAGGCGGTCTAAAAGAGAAGGATGAGCCTCAAGGCTACACGATACAAGAGATGAACATGAATTGGATTCATGATCTCGAATCTCACAAGTGGACAAAGTCTCGAGATCATTCCATTCAGATATCATCATAGAAACAACTGCTTGTTGCTTTCGGCTAAGGGCCACGGCAACATGATTTCCCTTTCCGAGAGTATAAAGAATATCAAGATCATAAGATGCAAGGAATTCGAGCCAACATTGTTGACGCAAGTTGAGTTCCTTTTGAGAAAATAAATACTTCAAAGATTTATGATCGGTGTAGAGAACAAATTTCTCTCCCAAAAGATAATGACGCCAAATTCTAAGGGCGAAAACAATAGCCACGAGCTCTAAATCATGAGTGGCATATCTAGTCTCGGCAGGCTTTAATTGCCTTGAAGCATAAGCGATAACACGTTCCCTCTGCATGAGAACGGCTCCCAAACCAACACGACTAGCATCGGTGTAAACAATAAAGTCTTGGTTCCCATCGGGAATCACAAGAATAGGAGCATCGGAGAGGAGTTCTTTTAATTTCTGAAAAGCAACTTCACATTTGTTTGACCAAATGTACTTAACTCCCTTCTTTTTCAAATTAGTAAGAGGCACGGAAATTTTAGAAAAGACTTTTATAAAACGATGGTAATAACCCGCCAATCTGAGAAAGCTACGAATTTTCGTCACACTCTCCGGTCTCTTCCAATTTTGAATCGCTTCAATCTTTGAAGGATCCACGGAAATTCCGGATTCAGAAATAATATGCCCCAAGAATTTCACACGCGATTTCCAAAAGTGGCATTTAGAAAATTTTGCTTTCAATTGGTTGCTCCTAAGAGTTTCCCACACAATCCGAAGATGATTTTCATGCTCTTCCTTGGTTTTAGAATAAATAAGAATATCATCTATAAAGATGAGAACAAATCGATCGAGGAAGTCTTTGAAAACTCGATTCATAAGGTCAACAAAATAAGCTGGAGCATTCGTTAATCCAAATGGCATAACAAGCCATTCATAAGATCCATAACGAGTACGGAACGATGTCAAAGGAATGCTATCCTCTGCAATACGGAGCTGATGAAAACTGGTTGCTAAGTCTAACTGTGAAAAGACTCTAGCACCACTAAGTTGATCGAATAGATCATCAATCCGAGGTAAGGGATATTTATTCTTGATGGTGAGATCATTAAGCTTGCGGTAGTCAACGCAAAGCCTAAGTGTACCATCAAATTTCTTCACAAAAATAGCTGAAGCTCCCCATGGAGAGGAACTAGATTGAATAAATTGCTTCGCTTCCAATTCAGATAATTGTTTACGCATCTCCTCATTTTCCTTATTGGACATACGATAAGGAGGACGAGTAATAGGTAGAGCTCCAGGGATTAGATTAATTTTGAACTCAATTGCTCGCTTAGGTGGTAATCCTAAAACGGGCTCAAATATGTCAGGAAATTCACAAACAATGTGAATGAGGGAAATGACATCTTTCTCATCATCATTATCGTCAACATGAGATTTAGAGAATACAAGGATGCTTTCGAATTGGAATCTGAATCTTTAAGAACAAGAGAAATCTGCTTAACAGATTGAGGATGTTGAAGATATATAGTCCGCTCAGGACATAGGATATGGGCTTCATAACGGTTAGGCCAATCCATTCCCAAAATCATTCCAAAACCAGGGTAACGCATAACATGCAAATCGGCATGGAAAGAGTAATCACATAAAATAATCTCGACATCTTTACACAGTAAACTGAGTGTTGCGGATCCACTAACCAAATTCGCAATTATCAATGTAGTCGTCAAGCCAATAACATTCCAAGACAAAGCATCAACAAGTTCTTTTGATATAAAAGAGTGAGATGCACCCGTATCAAAAAGAACTCGAATAGGTTGAATTTAAAAGGCCTCTTCTTATTGATGTTTTGTTTGGCTTCAACATCACTTTCTTTATCGGCCTCCTCGAGTCGAAGAGCGATATCAACAAGCTGATCGAAAGAAACTTCTAATTTCAGAAGTAATGGCTTTTTGAGGTTCTTACTCAACCCATAGACAAATATCTAATTTTTCTTCAATGGGGTATTAATATACTCGACCCCATATTTAGATAGAGATTCGAAAGATGCGACGTAATCCGTCACAAAAGATTCACCTTGAACAAGGTCAATGAAGCGTCGAGCTAGAGATACTCTTTTAGCTTCCGCACTACGCCATAGATTGCATACTGCAACACCAAAGAAGTGATGCAGGAAGTGCCAAAAAATGTTGTTGTAGGCTAAAAAAGGGCAAAGGCAACACTTTCTCGGTGATGCATTTTGCCGCGTTGCCGCAGACCTCAAAGGCAACATTTTGACTATCTAAGGCAACATAAGAAATATTGTTGCAATAGAACCATATTTGGGTCTATAGCAACATCCATAGGTGTCTGTACCAACATTCCAAAATGTTGCTATAGGTATTAACTTTCTGAATTTGTGGGGCCCACAATGTAGAGCATATTTGATTTTTTAATAGAAATAAATATTTATTTAATAAAATGCTATTGCACAGAATTTGATATTCAAACAGTAATTTATTTAAATAAATATTTTATTTCAACATTTGAAATAGTACAAATTCCTGACTCCACTATTTTACAATTCAATGATATATAACACTGATATTCACATATACAGATATTCCTCACTACATCACTCAGTTCACTCATTACATATGCAGTTTCAATTTATACAGACACCGACACTGACAAATATATGACGAGCCGAGTGCCGAGCCGAGAAGCGGGTCCGGGCACAGCGCCGGCGGGAGTCCGGGGCACCGCAGTCCCGGCGGGGATCGACCTTAAAACAAGTGGGCACCGCCCGATTCATCCGATTTCGGAAGATCGAGCCTTCTTTGAAACGACGTAAAATGATGCACAAATGAATCAGCATGCACAAGTCCTATATGCACTGCTCCCTTGACTATAATTATGCCGAATAAAGGCAGCAAAATATAACGAACATCTAGAACTCCAAATATGAGCGATAAGCAAAGGTTTGATCCCTTTAAACCTGAAAATCATATTATTAAAAACATAATTTTTATCACATCATTTTCTATAAAAAAGAAACATTGCTTGACTAATAAAAACTTCACCTTTGATAGGGTTTCCTCCCATTATCAGAGTGGTAGCAGGAATTGCTCCATCACTACATTGAATAATTTGGAAAATAATCAACACCTGCTAAGTAGAAAATGCCTTAATAATGAAGCAGAGTCTTGAATTACACGAACAGGAGCACCTTCACCAATCAATGTGTTTCTGATTTGAGGTATTAGTCCAATGACAAAACCAACAATCTATAAGAAGACAGTGTGATCAAACATGTTGAATATCATACAATAAACCAGCACTGCCTTCATACATCACCATTCAACACTTCCTTCATCCCACCTGAAACTACCCAAACCCTCAAACCACCTCACAGCATTCACGACACCTACATTCATAGTCTACCACCACAGCAGCCTTCACTTTGTCTACATCGACCATCTTCTCAGCAATCCCGACCACGAATTCAAAAAAAAAACAAAAAAAACACAAAAAATCCAAACGACCTGAACTGGATTCCATTAGCGACTTCATTCAAACCACAAATCATCAATCCACAAATCGCCGATTGCATTCGCGACCAGACCCAATTCACGATCTCCAAATCGAAAACCACCTCCGTGCCCCCTCTAATTCCAGAAACTCTTAAACCGCAACCTCAAATTCTTCGAACCCTAAACCTTAAATCACCTAATTCGCCTGAATCAAACAATTTTATTTTGATTGAGAATTTTTTCTGGGTGCGAACAAGTTTGGATTGAGTGTTTTTTATTTTGATTTGAGAAATACACGTTCTATCGCGATTTGAGAAATAGGGCGGCAGAAGAAGAGGGCGTTGAAAGAGGAGAGGGCTACAGATTCCATGATTTGAATGGTGATGTTTGCGATTCAAATCGATGAACACAGTGCGAGTAATCATTTTAGGATTTTCGAAATTCCATTGAAGTATTCTATTTGCTTTTTGATTTGAGAAATGAAAACCGAAAGAGATCTACTAGAGTTCAGGCGGGAAAATGAAAATTTGGGGGCAAATTGTAGCGGTGATCCATTTTTACAATCAGATTAAATATAGACCGTTGGATCGTATTCACGCGGATTGCTAATTTTATTAATTTTTTGATTTGAAAACATCTATAGCAACACTATATAAAAATGTTGCATCGTGTTACACTTGTTTAGCTAGAGCAACACATTTTTATGGCTATGGTAACACCAAAAATACAACGTTGCAGTAGGACCAAAAGCTTATATCTATCGCAACATTTTAGCTGGCAACACCTTGCAAAAATGTTGCAGAATGTCATCTATGGCGTAGTGCCGGCACAAATTTTAACTCGAACCTTTCCTGGAATTTCTCCCAAGTAAGATCCGCTTCAATAATTTCAGAAATCAAAAGCTCAAACCAATCTAATGCTCTTTCTTGGAGCATGCTAGAAGCCACTTGGACTCGATGTAGATCAATAAGATTCATGCGGGAAAAGATGCGATCGCATGTTCTAAGCCAAGCTTGGACTTCTATTACGCTTTCGGAACCCTTGAAAGGCTTTCCACCCAAGCTGGTGTAATCACTGCACAAGCGTGCAAACCCAGATTTAGGATGAGTAGGCTCTGGAATGGGTCCGATAGCTTGAGCATTTTTCACCAGATCTAGAAGTTTCTGAGCAGACATAAATACTCCGTCCGGAGGAGTACCACTGGATTGACCGACGCTGGGACGGCCTGGTCTAACCATTTCTCTTCTTTAAGAAAGAAAGAAAGAAAAGAGGAAAAAGGTTATTCACAAAATGGATATCAAACAAACTTGATTGATAAAACAAGGCATCATAAAAAGAAATAATATAGAACGGTACGAAGACTCGAATTAAATCCTATGGCACGATTCCTAAGAAAGACTTAGGACAATGATCCTTGCTAGATTATTCTACATTGTTCCAAAGTTTGGCTCCGATACCAAGCTGTGATGCCCCACCTCTATACTCATGCTAGCCAAGAACACTACGGGGTAATGCCGTCGACTAGCACGAAGAATAAGGTTGTTGAGGAGCGACCATCTGTGTAATTGCTTTGTACGAGAACCGATATGTCAGATAATATAACTTACATTTCATTTCAAGGGGAAATCCGACATATCAAATACAAACTCAAAGCTACCACACAGTGGCTAGGTGGCCTTCGGAAACAAATATAGAAATAAACAGAACACAAATCAGTCACAGATAATCATATCACTATGGCAGAAACAGATATGAATATAACACATAAAAGTGTACTTCAAAGTAGTGGTCAAACTAGATCCACTACATCACAAAAGAATAGGTACAAGTGCTAGACAAAAGAATATATATATACATCAACGAGTCTCTATCTCGAATGTATAAAAACAAAAGCTACTAATTCTAAAGTAGTTAGCCCAAAAATCAGATGATGGTCCCTGATAAGAAGTCAAGCAGAAGCACCTGAAATACCTCGGTCTGACCCGAGTATTATTTAAGAAGAAAATAATAAACGGATCAGTCATGTGACGACCTGGATTTTTAACATCTGTTAATTAGGGAATTAACTGATTTTAATTATCGGAATATTAATTCTAATTGATTAAATAAATAAATTTTCTGATGATAAAATACCTGAATCTATATAGTGATCTAAAAATTATATATATTTGGGATTTGTAAAACAGCTGGGTATGTATAGATTGATAAATATTCTAGAAATATGTATATATATAAACTCCATTATTTAAATTAAGGTAAAATACCCATAAATATATATATATATATAGAGACAAATATATACAAACATTATGATGTTTAATATATATAAATATGTAAATGCATATATATGTGTATATACCCATATGAAGTAAAATATGGGAAAGTTTGAATATAAAAATAAATAAATATATATGTAATATCAAAACATAAATGAATGTACATGTAAGTGTGTAAGGGAACATCATCATGGGCTATGCATGTAAATACATAAGGTAATTCTAGAAATATATAAACTATAGAAATACATGTATGCAAGGCAAGAAATAATATATATGTACATACATAATCAGTGGATAAGGATGGAAACATTAAATGCTATCATTTCAGCCTCCACAAGAAGAAAAAATCTCTGACCAAGTAAAGATAAGAAGGAAAAAAATAATAAAAATAAAAAAAGATGCTTGCAGTGGAAGGCAGCAGTATACTGTCTGATATTTATATCTCCACCTTGTCTTCTTTTATTTGATTCATTCGAAAATAAGTAAGTTAAACAAAAATTAAACACTTCTGCATTTTTATAACTTGAAAATAAATCAAAAACAATTCAACTAAACAAGATCAAAGACATACAAAGGATTATAAAGCAAGATAAACATAACAGCAGTCTCTGTTCATCTTCTAACAGGTGAGTAACTATTTCTTTTAACCTTTAATTTGTTGAAATAACCTGATGCATGTGATCAAAGCTCGAAATTTAATAGTGGATACTGTCTGTACATTATGCTTGTATATATATAAATGTGAAAAGCTTGAGTGTGCATGACTGGAAGCAGGCAAATATGCCTCAGCTGTTGATCACAGACTTCCAAACTATTTTCAAAATCCAAAAAATCTAACTCTAATTCTTTTTAGGGTTTGATCTCTAAATGAAATTTGATTAGAAGATTATAATATCAATTTTAAAAATAGTTTCAGGAATTTATATTGAGTAACCATTTCAAAAATGACAAATTACAGTAGGAAACAAATATAAGCAAAATTGGGTGATCATAAATTCGTATTTTGATTTCATAATCAAGTTCATTTTAGGAAATCATGAATTTAGGAAATGGTTTCATCAATTTTAAGTTTATATTTGGGAAGAATTTCGAAGTTGATCAATATCTTTATTTTCGTCAAATCTCGGCGATCACGAGGGATTATGGCCTCGGGGTTCGTGTCAAGGGTCGTTTGTGGGTCAGGGATGATGGGTAAATTAGCCAAGTATTTTCTAGATTGCCGTGGTGAGCGGGCGTTGGCATTCTAGGGTTGTGGAACCCGTTGGGTTTGACATTGGAATTGGGTTCATTGCGACGACAAGGCTGGACCGGACTTGGTCGGAGTGGGTAAGATTGGTGTGTGGGTCTACGGAGTTGGTGTGGACGGAGTATCGGGGTCTCTGGCGACCCGAGGCGATGGCGCGGAGGGGATTTCCGTTTGGGTAGGTCTATTTTTGTTGAATCGACATGCTCGATTTCGAGTTGATGGTTGTTGCATGCTTCTGGGTAGTGGAGAACCTCGGCGAAGTTGTCGCTGACTTGACGGCGGTTGGAGTAGGGGCCGGAGGTGACAGGAGCAAGCGTGCACGTGCACGATGGTTTGTGTGTGTCATAGTTTGGTTTTTGGGAATGAATGTCTGCATCTCGAAGTCGATCTCGGGGTAGCAGTGTAGTGGCTCGGGTGTGACATTGGGTTGATGCGCGTGAGTTTTTCATGGTAGCAGGTTTTAATCTAAACTAGGCTTTGCAAAAAAAAGAGATTTTCTCGGGTTGGACTTAGGATGGATACCGGGGAAGACTCGGTATATTCATAACAGTTTTAAAAATGTAAATAAAAGCAAGTTTTAAAAGCTTTATGTAAATCAAGTTTAAACTGATTTTAAAATTGATTTCTTTGTATAATAATGTTTTAAATATTGGTTTAAGAAGATGTATGGTATTTTACTTAAATTAATTAAATAGATTCTTAAGTTATTTTTAAACTTAATTTAATATGAAGTTAAGTAGTAAAGTAAATGAGTAATATGCTTTTATATTATATGTTAATGATATGTGATTTTAAGATTTATTAAATAAGATCTTAATAATGATTAGAGATTAATAAAGAAAAGGTTTATCTTAAAGAGTAATTAAGGTCTTGGATAATAAATGATTAATTAAATTAATGAAGTAATTTAAAGAGAAATTAATTAATTAAAAATAATCATTTGTGGAATTATTTAAGTATAATTACTTAATGGAAGTAATTAAATGGATTAATTACTCAGTGTAATTAATTAAATTAATGTGATTAGTTTAAGATTAATTAATTTGTTTAATTAATTTAAAATAATCATTGGATGATGGGTTACGTATAATTACTTAGTGAAGTAATTAGTGGGTAATTACTAGAAGTAATAAATTGAGGAATGGTAGTAGTTTTGAGTTTAATCACTTCGTGTAATTAATAAGAAGGATAATTACTTAGTGAAAGTAATTAAGAATTAATTACTTAGTGTAATCAATTTAAGACTTAATTAATTAATAAAATTTATTAGAAGTTAATTAAGTAATGTAATTAATTAAGGGTAATTAATTACTAAATGTGATTAATCAAGCTGATTAATGAATAAAGATTTGATTAATTAGAAAAGTAATTAATTAAAGAAGTAATTAAGGATCATTAATTAATATAATTAATGAAGTAATTAAGGGATTGATTAATTAAGGTTAATTAATCAATGAAGTAATTATAGAATAATTAATTAATAGGGTAATTAAAGGTTAATTACTATAATTGTTTGAGAATAATTAATTTGTGCAATTAATTAAGGATAATTACATAATGTAATTAGAGAATGATTAATCAAGGATGATTAATCAAGATGAATAATTAAGGGATGATTAATTAATTGAATATAATTAATTAATGTTAAATAAGCAAGATTTATAAGTAATTAATTTAATTTGTTGGTAGTTAATTAAATTAATCAAAAATGGTATGACTAATTTATCTTGCTTATGAATGATTGAATGCTATTTGAATGCCTTGGATTATTTGTTATCCCTGATATGTGATTGTGATGCTTTGTGAAATGAAATGTTTTTGTAATATGATATGTTAGGTTGAACAGAGATAATGTAGTTATCTTTGATGAATTGCTGTGTAAAAGTGACATCCAGTATTCAAAATTTAATCACTTGAATAACTTGGGTTTAGATGACATTGGATTCGACGAGACCGAAGTCGGGTATTAGTTAATACCCGAAACCACTTCGATTCTTTATAGGTTGATATGTGAAATCAATAGGCTGAAATGGAACGATTTTAGTGAATTGGAATATTTAATCTAAGTTTTGGTACTTAGAAATTGATGTGTAAATGAGTGATGTTTATAACAAATTGTGAATTTGTAAATTGAAACTAGTTACCCCGGGTTTTATGTAAGTTTTACGCTGTTATATTCCATGTTAGATGGGTTTACTCACGCTGGTTTCCAGCCTGACCCGGGTGTTACTTTGATGTAATGCTCGGGTCAGACCGAGTATTACAGATTTTCAGGTAAGGACGTTCTGGAGCTCAGGAGGCGAGCTGGATGGCAGGAATGTATGGAGTGTTTCCGCTGTGATATATTTCTGTTTATCTGAGACATGTTGATTTGTATATGTCCAATGTTTGAGTATGTGTGTAACTCTAGTGTATAAAAATGTAATCAACTGATACAGTATTCTTTTGTAAACTGTTATTATTTGATTTTACATTTTGATCCGCTGCGAATGTGAGAATCTGTGTAGTGTTTCTGTTTCTTCTTCTTCTATCTCTTTCTTCTTTTCCTAACTATCTGGAATTTTCGGGATCGAAAATTCCGGGTCGTTACATTTGGTATCAGAGCAGAAGGTTAAGCGAGAACCTTGGCTCTGGTGGGTGTACTCATAAGGATAGGGTTAATAGTACCCTAGAATGAGTTGAGTGTATATATATATATATGAGAGCGTACTTGTTATTTTCATATATAAATATTTTAAATGATTTTATATAAGAATATATTTTGATATATATAAAGCAATATTCCTTAACCAATAAATGTTAAGGTAATTGGTTGTTAAATTATTGGAATTAAATTAGGAGGTAATAGAAATACAACCAAAATTGAAATTAAATAAAGGTAAGTTTAAAATGGATTCAAACAAAAATTAAAATCTTGAATTTGGGGAAAAGTTTCAGAATAAGATAATAATGAATTGGTTTCTAGATATGATAATCTTGGTTATTATCATAAATGATTATTGTGTTTAATAATAAGATGTGAATTAATGAGTAAGCAAAATGAAATGTTTTAGGGAAGTAAAACATTTAGGTAAGTATGACTTATAAATTGGAACTGAAGATGATCTAGATTGTGAAGTTTAAATCTAAGCCAGAAAATTTGGAATTTGTTTCAAAGTGATAAAAGAAATAATAAATAAGTATTATTTGAATAAAAGGGACTTGTTGCAAACATGGGTTGTTTGAAAATTTGTTTTGAATTAAAAACCAAAGGTGGTTTAAAATTTAAGGATAACTTGGTGTGTAAAGAAAATAATATGTATATATGAGGAATATACATAATATCAAAAATGGGTTAAAATAAACTCTAAATGTTGAGTTTTAAATTTGGAATGAGATGTGATACCCAAGGTGATAAGTTTTTGAACTTATATGATTATTAATGTGGAGTTTAAAATTTGAAATGGGAATTCAAATTTGGTAAGGTTGGTTGGATTAAGTAAATTGAATTTAACTTTGGGAAAGTTAAATAAGTTAACAAGCAACCTGAATTGAAAATTTCAAAATAAAATTGATTTAACTGGAAGGTTAAATGGTTGATTTGAATGGGGAGTTTATGAGATCTCAAAATGGGTATGAGATCTGGAAATTGAAAATGGATGGATGTTTTAGAATAAATTGGATGATGTCATCCTATTGTTATTAATAATCTTTAAATTGTGAATTGGATTTGTTTAAATGAATGAGGAATGAAGTGTGGTAATATATCCATTATTGTGATAAAAGGGGAAATTAAACTTTAATTTGAAATTAAGGATATGGAATTACTTTAAACTGAAAATTTGAATAAATTGAATTTTTAAGATAAAATTGTTTTGAACTCTTATTTGAACTTTGAAATATGTTAAATAAAGATAATTTAAAAATGGAATTTTGAGAATTGGACTCAGAATTAAATTGTTTAAAGATTGGGATTATTGATTTAAAACTAAGGGTTAATTTGATTTAAGGGATTAAATCAACATTTAAAAATTTAACTCGAATTTATATAGTTCGAGATGGTTTAAAATGGAGATTTAAATTGAATTAGTTCAAACTGAATTTGATTTGAATTAATGGGAATTGTGATTTAATATGGATAAGTATAAAATTCAAATGGGAAATTTGAATTGGATTAATTTGAAATAAAATTGAAGATTGAATGAGTTCAAATTCAAATGGGAATTGGGATTAATTCATATAGAAATTGAAATGATTTGAAATTGAAGTGGATTCAATTTGAAATTAGTCTAAATTAATTTGAATAATTTGGAATTGTAATTAAAGTGAATATGTTTAAAATCAAATGGAATTTGATCTGAATTTGGAAAGAAGTTGAGGTTAATTCAACTTGAATTGGGGATAAATCAAGTTCAAGGGAAATTGAAGTTATTCAAATTAGAAGTAAGTCAATTTAAATGGAAGCAGAAATTTAAATTGTATTGATGGGGAATTGAACAGTTTGACTCTGGACTATTTTCAAAATAAATTGTTTTAATATAAATCTAGTTTTCCAAACTATTTACTATACAACTTTTCTTTTTAAACCTAAAACTATCTTAAACTTGTTTTACAATTACTTTTGGAACTATTTAACAATTTTACAACTGATTTATAAACTAATTACTGTTTTTCAATTGTTTTATAAATAATTACTATTTTCAATTATTTTACGATTACTTAACTATTTTACAGCTATTTTACAAACTAATAATTATTTTTCAACTACTTATCTATTTTTAAAATTTTCAAGCTATTTTCTAAATATAAACTGGTCGAAGTTCAAACTGTTATTGATTAAATACCCAACTGAGATAAGAATTGAAGTGATAATCCAAATGGGGATTAAGGCAAATGTGAATAAGTGAATAAAAATCAAAGTGAGGATGAATAGAAAGGAAATTGATTTAACTGATAATCAATGAAGATAAATACGTAGGATGTACGTATATTATTCTATTCGCATAGTGATTTGATCCAGATTCGAGCACAGAATTTCGAGATAGTATTATCAATCCGAGTTGGAATTTTTCGCTCGATTTTCGACGGCAAACCTGGATATGGATTTTTGATTGGTTCTGGATATTCTCTATCATAGTTGTGACTATGCAAGGAGAATGACGGTTTCTGATCAAGAAACCAGATCTGAGTCCGCACTAGGAAGTCGGGTGGACAATACTAGTGTGGAAGTGAAATTGTGTGATCGAGTGAGCGATCAGATTGATATAGCGTACGGATGATATGTGTACATCGTACGGGTTTGAATGAAATTGGCATTGAAAATTTATGGATAAGAATTGTAAAATGGTCTTTGAAATGAAAAGTATATTTTGTGAAATATGTGATGAAGTAAAGTAGGAATTGAATATTCCTATGATTAAAATTTACTTTATAGAAGTAAGCAATATGGTAAATGACTTTACAAAAGAGTAATAAAAAATTTGAATATTTGATTTGAGATAAACAAAGTTATATATCTTTGTTATATGTGGTAAACTTCCCTTGTTGAATCTATTGACAGAAGAAAAGGGTTTTGAAAGTATTTGAAGTATAAAAGTGAATTTATACAAGTATGAAGTGATTCAAAAAAAAATTTCCCAAGGTTATTATATATATGTATATGTATATATAAAGGATTTTGTGAAAATGATTTTGAGGAAAAGTTTGGGGAACCTTTGAATTTGGAAAGGCTTTTGATTTTTGGAAAAAAATCAAATTTGGAATTTGGAAAGCCTAGTTTGTGAATTATTGATTTTGGGATAATCGATTTTGAGAAAGGAGATTTATATGGAATTCATACTAGGTGTATGATTTGGAAAATACTATATGTGTATAGTATAAAGTGTTTTGAAAGTGGCTCTGGGAAAAAAGGCGCTCCCTTGAATGAACTTCTCAGGAGTGCCACAGAGTGGTACTGCCTTGAGCCTCAAAGAGGGGGAGGTTCTAAAGTTGATCCTGTGAGGAGTCCGGACAAACTAGTTCCTGAGGATTGTTGGGTAGCGAAAGTCAAGGGCGCTGATGCCTACAGGGGAATTTGGGTTATGTTGTGACGACAGTGTAACTCGATGTCGTTGCGACCTACTGTGTGGACCATAGCGAAAATCGTGTGGAGGATGAGTGCCAACAGTCTACACTTGATTTTGCCGGGATGGCAACGTAACATCGATAGACTGCGATCTATGGTCAAGTGGAAAAGTTTCATTCTTTTGGCAGCGAAATTCAAGGGCGCCGATGCCTATGGTTATATGGGTGTTTTGCTGTGATAGCAACGTAAAGCCCGGGTATAACTGCGATCTGTAGCGGGTTCCATGGTGTAATCGAGGGGTGCGGAGGCTGTAACGACCCTGAATTTTGAACAAATTAAATTTAGAATATTTAATTAATTTTAAATATTTGAACGACGATTTAATTTGAATCCCCGATATAAATTCAATTTTGGCGATTTAATTACAGAATTTAATCTGTTGAATGTTGAATAAAAATTTATATCTTCAATTTTAAGCTGAAGAAAAATATTTCGAAAGCTTTTAAAATTCGTATTGATATTACTGAAGATAACAGAAGCTTCAGAATCGAATTTAGGAGTAAAGTGTTCAGTTTGAAATTAGATCGTGAGAACCGATATTTATAAAATAGTCATTTTTCAAACAGTTTCGGAATTTGACGAAACCGGTTCCATTGGGTCCGTAATATTGTATTATTACCGGATTTCAATTTTCATATTTTTCGGAGTTGTTTTGTGACAGTACGGCGGTTAAACGCATTGAGATTTAAATGGAATTCAATTTAAATCTAAATTTAAATTTATTTAACTGGGTTAAATAACAGCACGTTATCCTCCTTCAATCACGCAGAGATCACGAAATAAATCGTGCGAAGTATGGTCGAGCATCCTTTTATCTCGTTCAAAAATCAAAACAAGTCGAGCTTCCTCATTTCAATCTTCGTTCGAAAACAAATAATGGCCGTTCCCCCCTCTCTGAAATAAAATCGAAAGAAAACAAAACCAAGTTCGTCCTAAACATTCGAAATCAAGTGGAGCCTCTCGTGATTCTCCTCTGGCAAATCGCGAGTCGCGATTTCAAAATAGTATGGAGGCTTGGAGGATCGCGGTGGCAACCGCGAGTTGATGCGGCGGTGCCTGGATGGAGCTCGCGCGCTCGAGGCGAGACAGGTTGCGTCGACTTCGACGAGGCTAGGGCTCGCGTGGGAAAAAAGAATGGGGGTTGTGGCGGCGGCATATCGCGACGTCGCGACAGGCGTAAGGGGAAAGTGGAGCAGGCGCGCGATCGACAGTGGCGACTAGGGCGGCGCTCGAGACCGTGGGTAGCTGGAAGGGCCGCGTTGATCGTTTGCAGTGCGATGGTGAGGGTTCGCATTCGATCTGGGCGAAGTGATGGCGAAACGAGTGTCTTGATCTTCGGCAGTGACACTCGCGAGCCTGGGTTGTTCGAGTTGTCAGTGAGGTAATTTAGCAGCTAATGAAAATTTTTATTCACCTTATTTGCTTAGGCTATCGGGAATTTACAGATGTTGAAATTTTATATGTAAAACGAAAAGGGAATTTTAAGTGCTAATTTAAGTTAAGAAAAAATTTTGTTTAAATTTAAAAGAAATAAATAGGTATATCATATATGAAAATATTTATTAAAAGAAACTTAGTTGTAAATTTCATTTTAGTTAAATAAATTTGTTAAAAGAAATTTGGTTAAATCAATTTATTTAAAAAGGAAATTTAGTTTTGGATTTTATCGTAGTTAAATAGATTTATTCTAAAAGGGATCATTTTAAATTTATATTTGGAAATTAAAATAAATCATCGATAATTTAAATTGGTTTAAAATTAAATCATTGTGTAATTAAAATTCAAATTAGTAATTGAATAATTCGATTTAAATTCGAATATTAATAGATTTTATAAATTGTTTATACAAGGTCGAATACAACGAAGAAAATTAAAATCTGGAGTTGGAATGAATGGCAAAATTAAAGGCTAAGGTGAGATCTCCTCACTCAGATTTAAATTTGTATTGCAGTTATTGATTGATATGATTGATTTTGAATGTGCTATTAGATATGATAGGATATATCTATATATATAGCAGTATATACATATTGGCATATGTATATATTGGATTGATTGATTCCCGCCTCGTATAGCGGATGAGACCCTATTGCGCCGTTAGTAAGCGGATTTTTATAAAACCCATATACCGCGATAATTCCGTACTGGAGCGGAATTGGTATTGTGCTAACATCTTTGGATGCAGGGAAACAGGTTGGAGGGATCCAACTGGACCCCTCACATTGATTGATTTTATTTATACTGTGGTATAAATCTGTGAATGATTATATTGATGTTATTGATCAAATCGATGTCTGGAAATTGATTGAAAGCTAAAAATTTAGCTGAACGGATGTTTGATATCATTGGATTCCAAAAATAAACGAAATTGAATTTTTGAAATTCAAGTAGGAATTTTTAAGTGAATTGATTTTAGAAATTTAATAAATTTGAAGAAAAGAATTTAAAAGAATAAAGGCTGATTTTTGAAATCTTATTGAATTTATTCCAGAATAAAGTGAAAATGTTAAATAAATGGATTTCGTAAAATAGTGATTTTAAATTGAAGAATTTAATTTAAAATTTGGATTCTTAAAATAGATTGAAAGAAACGATTGAAATTTATTTTCTTAAAAAGGAATTTATTTAAGAGAAGATAAGTTGGAAATCCTATTAGAAATTTAATTGGTAAATTGAAACAAATTGGGAAATCAATGTAAAATGATTTCAAATTGAAGAATCCATTGTTAAAAACAGAATATTGAATAATTTGAGGAAAATAAGGAATTTACTTAGTAGTGATAAATAAATTTTCAAATCAATATCGAAATTGATTTGGGATTGAAGTTTTTATAAATAGAATTGAAATTTATAAAAGTTGTTTATAAATCCGGAATCACTTATTTTGATGAGTTAAATATAGAAGTTAATAAAAGAAGATTTATAAATTGAAGTTTTTATAAATAGAAATAGAATTTATAAAAGTTGTTTATAAATTCAAAATCGGTTGAATTTGATAAATTGAATATAGAAGATTATTAAAGAAGATATATTCGCGATTTTGGATAGCGAATTTCTATTGGAATAAAAATGTGTAGAAATGATTGAAATTGGGTTAAGTGAATTATATTCACGATTTTGGACAGTGAATATATTATTGAATAAAATGGATTCATTTTTGAAGAAGTGATATTTTAAAATGAAGTTAAATTGTTTTTAACGATGTTTTAAAATGTGTTAAATATCGAAAACATAGATTTCAACATCTATTGTTGAAATAGACGTTTTCGAAAAGTAAGGAAATGGTGGACTATAACACTGTTGTTATAGTAAATGATTTCCGAAAGGAAATGTTTTTATATAGTATTGGGATTTACATATCTATCTTAATTTCGAATCCCAATACTAATGATTTTGAGTCGTCGTAACGATGTTTTACGTAACATTCGTTTTGACTCAAATTGATGTTGTTATAGAAAATGGATTTCCTTAAAGAATGAAATATATACTTAATTGGATTTAAGTATATCGAATATTTTCCAAGTGTTGAAAATAAATAGATTTGTGAAATACTTATTTTTAAATAAGTATGGAATTGCTTTTCCAATATGAAACGAACGTTTTGAGAATTTATCTTTTTAAAGATAAATTGAAATTTAAATATTTGAAAACGATTGAAAATCGTATATCAGTAGATATTTTGAAAGATATAAATTCACTATGGAATTTATAAAAGAAAGCGAAGTCGTTTGAAAATAAATATTGATTTATTTTTGAAGTGTGGAAATTGATTTGAAATTGTTTTCAAATGGTTAAGCGTGGAAATTTCTATATCTAGTAAAGATATTTTTGAAGATGAAATAATTTGGAAAATTATTTGGAATCTGACGATGTTGCGCATCTTTATTGATAGTTAAATAACCGACTATCAATAATTACCTTTAGATAGGTATTTGTTGTGAATTGGATAAATTTGAATGCCACACTTATTTTTGAATAAACGCTCACTATTCGGGTTAGCCGGGAAAGGACCATGGTGTCGTATAACCCATTCCGAATATGTGATACGTCGTTATGAATCGCATTCGAAGACCGGTGTTGAAGACCGGATATTTTTGAAAACGGAAGGATTACCGTCGAGTTACTCTACATCGACTGATCTTCGATTTAGAGGTTTTATCACCCTTAGTGACGGGAAGTCCCGACGTGATTAGAAATTTATCCGGATATGCAAGGGCTTCGTGAGAAGTGCCTTCGGTTCTGTTCGATCCCGGAACAGACTTGTATGGATTGTGTGTCTGACGTTACACTTTGAGATGTAAAGCTGATTTCTTTCAAATACATATCTGTTGGTGGCGGAGAATTTATTCTCTTAGCTTAACACCCTTCTCTGAGACGTACGAGCTCAGAGGTTATGTAGTTGAAATTTATCAGCGATATATCCCAATTTGGTAACGTGGCATACTGAGTGTTGCTGTGAAAGGATCAGTGTTTGATCATTTGCGATATGATCATTTGTTTGATCTTATATCTTTGTGATCATAGGTTGATCATTTGGTTTGACCCGAAGCAGGGCTTTTTGTAGAAAGCGTAGCTTTGTGGACGAGACTTCGTCGAGCCTCACACCCCGGAAATGGTCAAAACAGGAAGGATGCAGCAAGGTTCTAGGGAGTAGCGCCCCTTAGTGTATGTCATTCCTTCTGGATAAAGGTGGTATCATGGTATGGAGCCCAGATACTTAACCTCTGTGGTTACTGCATTATTATTATCTATGTGGTTTGTTGCGAATCGGGGATCCTCGGGAAGATCGGTGACGATCGGGGGATGGCATACGCGTGTCAGTAGTTACCTATTTTTGCAGAGGTAACCCGGCCTTGTGTTGGCAGAGATCCGGTTAGGTTCTCGGGTCGTCTATTCCAGGGACGTACCCATCGTGGATAGGAAGTTCCTTAGCCTGACCATTTGTTGGAAATCCAAAGAAACAATACGAGCTTTGTACGCATTTAGTTGTAGAACCTATCATTCACTTATGGTGGCGCCCCACTGTTTGGATGGTAGCTATAGTAGGCATAGTTCGAAATGTCTATGCTGGCTAAGATTAATATTATACTTTCGAAATGTTTTCTACACTATGCACTAATAATAATATCAAAAATGATTTGATTTTGCGTAGTAAGCATCTTTGATTATCATAAGAAGAAATCTCCTCCAAGTCTGCGTTTGCATTGTGTGTGTGGCGGGAGGTCTTATGGTAGTTTCATTTTCCAAAAGCATTGCGAATTGACTTTAAAATTGTCTGTTGTTTATTTTAAAGATAAACTATTTTACGATCTCACACCAGTCACCATGACTGACTCGGAGTTTATTGTTTCCCTTCTAAACTCTGGGTGCCCACCAATTTCCACACGGGCAGCCTAGAGTTATGTTATCAGGATATTCTGGATATTCTGGAGCTTTGGAGATAAGCTGGATGGCGAGACGTAGTATTTGTATCTGATAGTATTTATTCCGCTGTGTATTCTGTATGAGGACGAGTTTATAAAACTGTCCATTGTTGTATATTGACTCTGATTGATGTCTGTATAAAAACTGATAAAATTCTTTGTTTTAAAGATTACTGATTTATCTATTATATATTGTTCCGCTGCGATGTGTAAGATTCTGAATATTGTTTTCTATTCTGATGTGTTCGGTTGTTCTTCTTTCTTCTTTTTCTTCTTCTTCTACTTTTTCTTTTTCTTAAAACCATAACTTTTCGGGTTTCCGGCATTCGATGGCTCAGCAGTCGATAAAGTGAGTATCGATGTTGAATTTTCGAAAGCCGAAAATTTCGGGATGTTACAGAGGCCTACAGTTATCTATGGATTTTACCGGGATGGCAACGTAACCATCGGGTTAACTGCGACCATGGATGGGGGTGATGATTTCCAGAGCATTCTCACCAAAGATATTTCCTCTATTTTCAAAAATGTTTTCGATATTTTCAATAAAATTATTTTTCAAGTATTTTCACTAGGTGTTGAAATGGGTATGCTAAGTACTTATAGATTTTCAGTCCTACGCCTGATCAACGTATGACCGAATTTCTGTGATAACAAGGATGGACTTGTTGAGACATCGAGTTATAAAAGTATTTTTGTATAAAACTATTTTCATAATATTATTTAGATTTCAAAGTGTTTTAAAATTTTAAAATAAAAGAGTAAGGAGTTTAAATGTTAAATAATGATTTAATTTATAATAAACATTAAAATTTAAATTCTCGCTTCGTTCCTTTTTTAGGACGAAAAGTTCTAAAGGGGGGAGGAATGTGAAGACCTGGATTTTTAACATCTGTTAATTGGGGAATTAACTGATTTTAATTATCGGAATATTAATTTTGATTGATCAAATAAATAAATTTTCATATGATAAAATACCTGAATCTATATAGTGATCTAAAAATTATATATATTTGGGATTTGTAAAACAGCTGGGTATGTATAGATTGATAAATATTCTAGAAATGTGTATATATATAAATTCCATCATTTAAATTAAAGTAAAATACCCATAAATATATATATATATATATTGACAAATATATAAAAACTTTATGATGTTTAATATATATAAATATGTAAATGCATATATATGTGTATATACCCATATGAAGTAAAATATGGGAAAGTTTGAATATAAAAATAAATAAATATATATGTAATATTAAAACATAAATGAATGTACATGTAAGTGTGTAAGGGAACATCATCATGGGCTATGCATGTAAATACATAAGGTAATTCTAGAAATATATAAACTATAGAAATACATGTATGCAAGGCAAGAAATAATATATATGTACATACATAATCAGTGGATAAGGATGGAAACATTAAATGCTATCATTTCAGCCTCCACAAGAAGAAAAAATCTCTGACCAAGTAAAGATAAGAAGGAAAAAAATAAAAATAAATAAAAAAAGATGCTTGCTGTGGAAGGCAGCAGTATACTGTCTGATATTTATATCTCCACCTTGTCTTCTTTTATTTGATTCATTCGAAACTAAGCAAGTTAAACAAAAAGTAAACACTTCTGCATTTTTATAACTTGAAAATAAATCAAAAACAATTCAACTAAACAAGATTAAAGACAGACAAAGGATTATAAAGCAGGATAAACATAACAGCAGTCTTTGTTCATCTTCTAACAGGTGAGTAACTATTTCTTTTAACCTTTAATTTGTTGAAATAATCTGATGCATGTGATCAAAGCTCGAAATTTAATAGTGGATATTGTTTGTACATTATGCTTGTATATATATAAATGTGAAAAGCTTGAGTGTGCATGACTGGAAGCAGGCAAATATGCCTCTGCTGTTGATCACAGACTTCCAAACTATTTTCAAAATCCAAAAACTCTAACTCTAATTCTTTTTAGGGTTTGATCTCTAAATAAAATTTGATTATAAGATTATAATATCAATTTTAAAAATAGTTTCAGAAATTTATATTGAGTAACCATTTCAAAAATGACAAATTACAGTAGGAAACAAATATAAGCAAAATTGGGTGATCATAAATTCGTATTTTGATTTCATAATCAAGTTCATTTTAGGAAATCATGAATTTAGGAAATGGTTTCATCAATTTTAAGTTTATATTTGGGAAGAATTTCGAAGTTGATCAATATCTGTATTTTCGTCAAATCTCGGCGATCACGAGGGATTGTGGCCTCGGGGTTCGTGTCAAGGGTCGTTTGTGGGTCAGGGATGATGGGTAAATTAGCCAAGTATTTTCTGGATTGCCGTGGTGAGCGGGCGTTGGCATTCTAGGGTTGTGGAACCCGTTGGGTTTAACATTGGAATTGGGTTCATTGCGACGACAAGGCTGGACCGGACTTGGTCGGAGTGGGTAAGATTGGTGTGTGGGTCTACGGAGTTGGTGTGGATGGAGTATCGGGGTCTCTGGCGACCCGAGGCGATGGCGCGGAGGGGATTTTCGTTTGAGTAGGTCTATTTTTGTTGAATCGACATGCTCGATTTCGAGTTGATGGTTGTTGCATGCTTCTGGGTAGTGGAGAACCTCGGCGAAGTTGTCGCCGACTTGACGGCGGTCGGAGCAGGGGCCGAAGGTGACAGGAGCAAGCGTGCACGTGCACGATGGTTTGTGTGTGTCAGAGTTTGGTTTTTGGGAATGAATGTCTGCGTCTCGAAGTCGATCTCGGGGTAGCAGTGTAGTGGCTCGGGTGTGACATCGGGTTGATGCGCGTGAGTTTTTCATGGTAGCAGTTTTTAATCTAAACTAGGCTTTGCAAAAAAAAAGAGATTTTCTCGGGTTGGACTTAGGATGGATACCGGGGAAGACTCGGTATATTCATAACAGTTTTAAAAATGTAAATAAAAGCAAGTTTTAAAAGTTTTATGTAAATCAAGTTTAAACTGATTTTAAAATTGATTTCTTTGTATAATAATGTTTTAAATATTGGTTTAAGAAGATGTATGGTATTTTACTTAAATTAATTAAATAGATTCTTAAGTTATTTTTAAACTTAATTTAATATGAAGTTAAGTAGTAAATTAAATGAGTAATATGCTTTTATATTATATGTTAATGATAAGTGATTTCAAGATTTATTAAATAAGATCTTAATAATGATTTAGAGATTAATAAAGAAAAGGTTTATCTTAAAGAGTAATTAAGGTCTTGGATAATAAATGATTAATTAAATTAACGAAGTAATTTAAAAAAAATTAATTAATTAAAAATAATCATTTGTGGAATTATTTAAGTATAATTACTTAATGGAAGTAATTAAATGGATTAATTACTCAGTGTAATTAATTAAATTAATGTGATTAGTTTAAGATTAATTAATTTGTTTAATTAATTTAAAATAATCATTGGATGATGGGTTAAGTATAATTACTTAGTGAAGTAATTAGTGGGTAATTACTAGAAGTAATAAATTGAGGAATGGTAGTAGTTTTGAGTTTAATCACTTCGTGTAATTAATATGAAGGATAATTACTTAGTGAAAGTAATTAAGAATTAATTACTTAGTGTAATCAATTTAAGACTTAATTAATTAATAAAATTTATTAGAAGTTAATTAAGTAATGTAATTAATTAAGGGTAATTAATTACTAAATGTGATTAATCAAGCTGATTAATGAATAAAGATTTGATTAATTAGAAAAATAATTAATTAAAGAAGTAATTAAGGATCATTAATTAATATAATTAATGAAGTAATTAAGGGATTGATTAATTAAGGTTAATTAATCAATGAGTAATTATAGAATAATTAATTAATAGGGTAATTAAAGGTTAATTACTATAATTGTTTGAGAATAATTAATTTGTGTAATTAATTAAGGATAATTACATAATGTAATTAGAGAATGATTAATCAAGGATGATTAATCAAGATGAATAATTAAGGGATGATTAATTAATTGAATATAATTAATTAATGTTAAATAAGCAAGATTTATAAGTAATAAAGTAATTAATTTAATTCGTTGGTAGTTAATTAAATTAATCAGAAATGGTATGACTAATTTATCTTGCTTATGAATGATTGAATGCTATTTGAATGCCTTGGATTATTTGTTATCCTTGATATGTGATTGTGATGCTTTGTGAAATGAAATGTTTTTGTAATATGATATGTTAGGTTGAACAGAGATAATGTAGTTATCTATGATGAATTGCTGTGTAAAAGTGACATCCAGTATTCAAAATTTAATCACTTGAATAACTTGGGTTTAGATGACATTGGATTCGAAGAGACTGGAGTCGGGTATTAGTTAATACCCGAAACCACTTCGATTCTTTATAGGTTGATATGTGAAATCAATAGGCTGAAATGGAATGATTTAAGTGAATTGGACCATTTAATCTAAGTTTTGGTACTTAGAAATTGATGTGTAAAATGAGTGATGTATATAACAAATTGTGAATTTGTAAATTGATACGAGTTACCCCGGGTTTTATGTAAGTTTACGCTGTTATATTCCATGTTAGATGGGTTTACTTACGCTGGTTTCCAGCCTGACCCGGGTGTTACTTTGTTGTAATGCTCGGTCAGACCGAGTATTACAGATTTTCAGGTAAGGACGTTCTGGAGCTCAGGAGGCGAGCTGGATGGTAGGAACGTATGGAGTGTTTCCGTTGTGATATATTTCTGTTTATCTGAGACATGTTGATTTGTATATGTCCAGTGTTTGAGTATGTGTGTAACTCTGGTGTATAAAAATGTAATCAACCGATACAGTATTCTTTTGTAAACTGTTATTATTTGATATTATATTTTGATTCGCTGCGAATGTGAGAATCTGTGTAGTGTTTCTGTTTCTGTTTCTTCTTCTTCTATCTCTTTTTCTTTTCCTAACTATTTGGAATTTTCGGGATCGAAAATTCCGGGTCGTTACAAGTTAGCCCAAAAATCAGATGATGATCCCTGATAAGAAGTCAAGCAGAAGCACCTGAAATACCTCGGTCTGACCCGAGTATTATTTAAGAATAAAATAATAAATGGATCAGTCTAACTATAAATATCAGATAAAATGATATAGGATAAGAGATATGACCAAAAACGTATGATAACAAAAATGCCATACTTTGTCAAGTATACATCAATTAACAACGAAAATCATACAATATCTCAAATCATCTCAAAACACCAAAAAGAATCACATTCTTTAAATTATTCACCAAAATGCAAATATTGATAGAGCTTATCAATGCAAACCACGAAAATTGGTGAAACACAAATTCTAGAAATCACAACCAGAAATCCAGAAATCACAAAAGGGGGGAGGCCTATCACAAACGGGAGCATGAAAACTCACCAACACGTGTATCACAAACGGAACGCTATTCCATGGTCTCTAACCATCAAGTTTGAGCCAAAGCTCCACAAACGGCCCGAAGACCATGGGTCGCTACCCCACCAAATTGAACCGAAGTTCCACAAACGGGGTTTTTAGTCCCCACACAAACAACAAGACATCGCACATCGCTAGTCTAAATCACAAAATGATCACCATTGATCAATAAAAAGTGTGAATCACACTAAGCTAGTAAATAGATGAGTTTTGCTTAATGTCCCATAACCACTGGCTTAACTTAAATATTTACGAACAAATTGTAGATTTCCACTCGAAAATTGTCACAAGATTTCAATCGAACAAGTCCAAGAATTAACCGACGAAGTAAACTTAAGCGTTTCATACCACTTGTTTTGCTAAGTCGTTTAATTAGATTTCTCATACGAATGAGGTAAAGGTTTGTATATACTAATAGATTGGAAAACGGTTTTTTTTAGAAACGAGCTTTGTATTAAAATAGTGTTGAAATTGTTTTGATGAAAGAGTTTTGATATTTACTACTAGTATAGATACCTTTGCATTTAAAGTGACAAACCATAAAAATGATTGTAGAAACAATCAATCACCAGAAATTCACATTCGAAGACGTGAATTAAATCCAAAGAAATCGATACCAAATCCATCAAAATGGATATTCCCAAAAATCCCGAACAAGAAATTATCCTAGTCAACAAAAATGATAACATCTAATCGGAGAAACGAGAATCGATTTAACAATTGGAAATCCACACAAAACGGCAAAATTGGCTGAGATAAGCAGGTTCAGTCGACTGATTCTATGCCTGGAAGCTTTCGGCTTCCAAGTTCAGTCGACTGAACACAGAGGTCAGTCGACTGATACAGGGACAGGAATCTTCTGTCCCCAGGTTCAGTCGACTGAACACAGAGGTGAAGTTATCCCTAAGTTAGGTTATAGGAAATTCTGAAAATTGAAGAGAGATTGAGATGGAGAAGATGGAGAGGATGCTTACCTAAGCTTCTCTTAGATTTTGGAGCTAGAACTTGAATTTGCATAGAAACTAGGGCTTAGGAATTTTGTTTTCTTTTCTCTTCCCCTATTATTCTTTAGTTTAAGTGTTAGGAAAATAATAGAATGAATGAAGAGGAGAGGAGGTGGAGTTAGGATATTAGATAAGTTGGGTTAGTGGGCTGAAACCCAAACCCAAAGCCCAATAGAAAAATAGTAAAATTCAACCCAACTCCAAACATATCGATGTTTACACTTAAAAAGGTTGCAAACGCCATTTTGGACTCAATGGAAGTGATCTCGAGTCCTAATTCGACTATTTGCAAAAAGTAGCTTTTCAGACTTAAATCCGACTAACGATGCTATATTTAAATAAATCATTTAAATATACAATCGTAAAATATGCGGGTTGTTACAGAGCGTATTTGTAATTAATACAAAATGTTTGATATTGTGTTGTTTGAGTTGTTAAGGTTGATTTGGGGTTTCGATCGATTCGTTTGGCCAACGCTATCGTAGGAATTCCAAAACACTTGAACAGAGCAAACTGACACAATATTGTTTTCAAAAATGAAATAATTATATATATATATGTATGATTTTATTATATATATGTAAATTTTCTGAAATCAAATAGTTAAATGGATGGGTTGTTAGAAATAATAATACTAGATTATCATTTATTGTTTTGTCAACATTCTTTAACTGTTAACTATTGTTGTATGCTATAAAGAGTTGAAAATTTTATAAATATTATTTATAAATCTAATTTGCAAATGAAATGAATTTAAATATAGAATTTGAGGATTAAATTTTCGGTACTTTTCAAAATTTGGTTTTCAAGGTTTTGGAAAAATAAATTATTTGGAAGTATTTTCGAATGAAAATTGTTTTCAAAGAATTTTAAATGAAGTAAGTCAGTGCTGTCCTCTTTGGCCGCTAGAAATAATTTTGGTGATGACTGCAGCATCATCGACATTCATTTTCGAGTCTCAAAGTGGAGAGACCACGTAGCAGCTTTGCTACACTTTTGTTTTGGTAAAGGAATTTGATTTGAATTTCTTGAATATGATTTGATTCACAAAATATATATGTATATTTATTTCAAAATGGTGGGAAGTGAAACCGAAAATTTAATTCTTAAATTCTGTGTTAAGTTAGGGTTTTCAATTATTGAAAAAAATCAAAAATTTTGAAATATTTGAAGTGTTTAAAAATTTAAATTTGTATTTAAAATAACTTGAAATAGTTGAACTAGGATAAAATTTATTTGTATAATATTCAATTGCATTCTAATAAACATGTATAACATACCTGAATTATTTAAAAAGTTGAATGTTAAGATGAATTTGCAATTGAAGGTTATATAAGGGAAAACTTAGGCAACAAATTGTTCAAAATAATTTTTTGCTTAATAAAAAATTATAAATAACAAGTAAATTGGTATAGTGCTCAACTACATATGAAACATTAATAAAACTTACCTGAAATATTCAAAAGTTTAAAATGTAAAAAGAATATGTAGTTGAACAGTATACAATATAAAATGTAAGAAATAAAATGTGCAAAAATAAATTCTAATAAGGGAATTTATAAATAAGAATTGTGTTGTTATAACGAATGTTATACATTTAATTTATGTCATAAGAAATGTAAATTGAAACAAATTGAATAATAAATAGAGAATGAGTAATAAATGTAAACTTAAGAAACTAAATAGGTAATAAAAGAATTCATATCTTTGTAAATAAATGGTAAATTAGAAAGAATAGTTGAAATTGAATTATATGAGGAATTAACTTAAGTGAAATCAAATGGAATAAATAAATGAGCTGAATAAAATAAATTTTGTTTTGGAAGAAAATTTTGTGACAAATGTAATAAATTGAAATCAAATCAACTGAAGGAAAATACATTGAATTGAAATCAACAAAATGTGAATGCAATGAATATTCATTGATTTAATAAAATGGAATGAAACCAAATTAGTTGAATATAAATCAATTTATATGATTATGAGTTAATTGTTGTATTTTGTATTTCAATCTATCTTTTCTTTCTGGTTGTTTCTATTCTCCTATCTCCTTCCTTTTCGAGGATGAAAAGTTTTGAGTGGGGGAGAATGCAACGACCCAAAAATTTTAACGGTTTTTTTATATATATAACGTATTTAACTGAATTTTTCATGAAATTTTAACAATAAAATTTGATAATGAAAATTTGATATTTGTGATACGTCTATCTAAACATAGAAAATGGTAAATTTTTATTGAAAAATACGAAAGTTAATTCAGTTGTGTAATTTTCAATTTCAATATTAAATCAGTTGAAATTAGATGAAAATAAAATATTTTTGAAACTTGAATATTTTCATATAATAAATTTTTAAATCAATTTCTGAGTGAGACGCCATGTTTCATTTCGTCGAATTTGGATTGCTATTGCTCCGTTTATCTTATTTTCAGCAAATTAGCAACAGTTTGGGCAGCGAATATCAACTTTTGATAGGATGATCGTATCAATGATATCTGTGTACCATTCTGTTTGTTTCGTCGTGCTGATCTCCACAGTATATTAATTTGTGTATTTTGGTGTACGGTACGAGGCGAAAACCGCGAAACGGTCAGCCGTATCGGTACCCATTCGAGTCTAATTGTGTTCCGTGACCATTCAATTTCCTACCGGTTGAAAATCAACAGTCATTTGCTTTTAATATTTCATGAAATCTGATGTCTGTCCTTTGATATTCACTGGTTTGATTTATATATTCTAGTTCGTTTACTTTCCCTCTACGTCCTCATACTTGCAAATAATAATATATAAAATATAAATTAATATAAAAGTTTATGTATTAGAGCATGTTCATTCTCTTCTCTCTGAAGCCATCTGTTCTCCTTCCTACCAAGCATAGCCACGTCCTCCCCAGGCCGAATGCCTTTCCACTCCTCCTTGCTCCCTGGTACGCACCCCACCTCCTTCTCACTTTTTCCACACAGCAACCATCAACGCGAACTCCCACAGCCTCCACCCTCCTGTAGCCGACAGCCCACCTTCAAATCCGCCCCTATCAAACTCCATTAGCCCACCATGCTACAGGACCACTAATCCTCCTTCATTTGCACAAGACGGCGAGATCCACCTTTCCACCCATCAACATCAACCGCATTCAGCTAGCTCGCCTACCATCGAACAGCCCGAGCCTCTGACCTTCGCCACCTAAGCCACCACTTCCTCCTGGTCGCAGTTGCCCCCTCATCCAGTACTTATCCTTCTTATGTTGATTATTTCCACTTTTATATATAATATTAATGTAAGTTTATAATAATATTGATGTTTAAAGTATATATGTATATACGTTAACATTGGTTTTAAAGTATATACATATATATTTTTTGGTTTCGAAGTATATACATACAGATTTTTAAATAATAATATAATAAATATAGTATAATATACATAGTTTTATATATGTTGTAGCCTGCCTAAGTTTGCTTTGCAATTACATATTATATCTAGTATAAAGTTGTTTCTCTTATTCTGTTTTATAAATACTTTATATATACACTAATTAAATAATGAGGATTGTTCTAATCTGAGAAGTTGTTTTCATTTTCTGAAGCTTATATAATTGACCATATATATATATAAATATATATATATAATAGTTTTGATATGTGTTGTTTGTCCGTTGATTATAAATATATATATATATAACAATGTAAGTTTATATATAATAATTACTGAAGCTTTCTATTTTACTTTGGGTTCTAAAGTATATATATTAGTTTATATATATGTATATAAGTATATATAAGTTTGGTTTTAAATATAAATCAAAGATTTTATTGATTTTCATATATATATATATATATAAATGTCGATGTGTTTATTAAATATACATATAGATAGTATATGTTCAAAAAGTATACTTATGTTTGAATGTGATGTTATAGATTTTATGATTAAATATATTATGATTATATATATTTGAGGATTTTGAAAGGAAAATATATGTATTTTAATAAATATTTATTTTCAATATGATATGAAGATGTTTTATTTTGATATGTGTTTTAAATTGGATATTGATTTTTAAATATGATTTAAATAGATATATATTTCATACAAATATATATATATATATATATATATTATTTCCCATCGAATTCAAGTGGTTCGTTTGCTTACTTCATCAATGCCCAGTTGTATATATTATATTTAGATTTGTTACTGATGATATATGCCTGTTGTTGATATGTTATTATTATATTTGTTCTCACTCTGCAAGTTCCCTGTTAGTTTAGAATTCCCTATGTGTAACGACCCGTAAATTTTTAGTGGTTTTATTTATTTAATTAACTGAATTTTTGTGAAATTTTAAATAATAAAATTTTGAAATATAAACTTGATATTGGGAATACGTCTATTTTAACATAGCAACTGGTAAATTTTCATCAGATAATATAGAAGTTAATTTCATGATGTAATTTTTATTTCAATTCAAATCAGTTAAAATCGATGATAATAAAATGTTTTCCAAACCTGAATATTTTTATACAATAAATTTGTAAATCGTCTTCTGAGTGAGACGCCATATTTCGTTTCTCCAAATTTGGACTGCTATTGCTCCGTTTACCTTATTTCTGGCAAATTAGCAGCATTTTCGGTACCGATTATCGACTTGTGATACGATGATCGTACCACTGATATCTGTATGTCGTTTTGATCGTCTCGTCGTGCTGATCTCTGCGGTATATAAATTATGTGTTTTGATGTCTGGTGCACAACGTAATATGTGAAACGGTTAACCATAACGGTTTGTCTGTTGTTCTTTGTGACTTTTCAATGGTCCATTTGTTGAGAAACCAATGGCTTTTATTTTTCCTGGGAATTCACGAACCAACTTTTGAGTTTTTCCACTGTTCAATATGCATGTGAACTCGTCCTTTCATTTCATACTCTTCCCATTCTCTATTGCACAGAGGAATTAAACATATATAATATAAAATAGTGTGTAGTTTATTTGCTTGTGCCTATTCATCATTAATTCAATTTTTCTGTTTATTTTCTCATCACAAACCCACGCCACCATAAAACAGTTCGTCCGAGACTTCCCATCTTTTTCCTCCGAGCCACCATTAACCGAGCTCCTCCCTCTGCCGAGCAACGTTGGCACCCCGAACACCACCACTTTCTCCACCTGCAACAGCACCCCATCGTGCCGACCACCGCCTAGCAACTATTTTTTTTCCTTCTCTCTTCCCGCATTGAGTGAGTCAACCACCACAACCATCAATTGCTCGCGTCACAAGCACCACGTGGCCGAAGACCGGCAGCCACCTGACCCGCCACCTCAAGCTGAAACTCCACTTCGGCCGAACTGTCACCAGCCACCCTTGCTTGCCGACCCAACTACCTTCCTCTCGGCTGCCTTTCACCACCAAATTCCCTGCTTCTAACTGTGCTCAGCCTTGCAGCTTCTTCTTGTATATATTTATAGGTAAGTTATTAAATGGTTGTTTTATTTATATATAAAGGTCGGTACATATAATGTTTTGATTTTCTTAGTCGCAGCTTATATTGGAATATGTATAAGATTTTACATTTACTACATATTAGGTTCACAGTATATGTCAGCTATATAACCTCTTATTTTATATATTAATGGAAGCTAAGTATTAAATATAGGTTGTTATGTTGTTGTATCTATATATATAGTTTTAGACGAGATTTATACGATATGTTGTTTGTTATGTATATGCAACGACCCGAAAATTTTAATAATATATTTAACTGGAATTTTGTGAAATTTTAAATATTTGAATTTGGAAATAAAAATTTAATATTTGGTATACGTCTATTTTAACATAGCAACTGGTAAATTTTCATCTAAAAATATGGAAGTTTATTTTCTTGTATAATTTTATTTAAATTTAAATCAGTTAATAATTGACGGTAACAAAATGTTTTTCAAACCTTAATATTTTTATATAGAAAAATTGTAAATCATCTTCTGAGTGAGACGTCATATTTCGTTTCTCCAAATTTGGACTTCTATTGCTCCGTTTATCTTATTTCGACATATTTACAGCATTTTTGGTACCGATTATCGACTTTTGGTAGGATGATCGTGCCACTGATATCTGTATATCGTTTTGATCGCCCGTCGTGCTGATCTCTGCAATATATTCATTTCTGTGTTTCGGAGTCCGGTAGATGTCAGAATTCATGAAACGATCATCCGTATTGATACTGTTTAAGTTATTTACCCGTGACCATTCGTTTATTCGCGGGTTTGGTAACCAATAGCCACTAAGAATTTGTTTCTGCCCTTTTCTATTCCCCATTTCAATCTTTATTTCTATCTTCGTTTAATTTTTCTCATCTTCCATGGCTGTTCATTTTTGAAACAATTTATAATAACTTATAAAATAATTGTTGTTCGTTCTCACCCTTTCACGCGAGAAGCCCTCAACCTGCATGTTTCCACCAGATAGCATGCAATCTCCTTCCTTATCTATATTATCTTTCTCCTCCTCCATGCAGCGCTTAAACACATGCCTCCTCCTCTCCAATAGCCGACATTCCTTGCCTCCACCCTCATGTTGATCAACCAACCTCCTCATCCGCGCTTGGCCAGACCATCATACCACCATCATCTCGCTGTGAAACCGAACTAGCCATGGCCAAATCACCTCATTTTTCCCTCCCTTCCTCTTACCTTCAACCACAAACTCTGAGCCTCCAGAATGAGCCGAGCACAATCCCAACCTCCGCCGTGTCTGTATATATCTTATAAGGTATAAGAATATTTATGTTAAAAATATTTTTTTTAGATTGTGACAGGTATGTATATATCGGTTATATCAATTTATATCATACAAAGTTTTAAATTGGTCAGTATATATATATATATATATATATGTTATATGAATTTTATTACGTATATGTTTTTTTATAAAAAAGTTTATATATATTACTGTTGGTGTATATATATTTGGATCTGAGAATTTATGTGTTTTATTTTGTTCTCTGTAAGGCTATTATCTATATGGGTAAAATGTATATATATGTATATATATTTGTTCGTATATATATGTGGCAAGTTAGTTTATATTCTAGTTAAATATATATATATATATATGTTTCTAATGACTATAGTTTACAGTAAATTTTGAAGTGTATGTAAGTTTGTATAAATTTTATTATTATATGTTAAGTCTTATATGTTGTATATATTAGTTTATTATGTATATAAGTTTATGCAGTTTACATATTATAAGTATATATGGATTTTACATTAAAATGTAAGGTCGGGAAATTTATATATAAGTATGTTATATATATGTTTGAAAACTTGGCTTACAGTATATTATTATTTTATTGGGTTATTGCAGTTACATATTTTATATAGTATAAGTGTTCTGTGATTTCATAAAAATACATATATGTTAGTTTACATATATGTTTACGTAACTTATAAGCTATATATATATATAGGATTGCTGAGTCCCTGAATATAATTTAAGTTATATTGACTTATAAAATTAGGTTTTGAATATATTAGGAAATATATATTTGTCTATATACCTATCTGCTCATATAAGTATTGAATTTAAATATATATGTATATATATGTTTGATTTTTCTATGTGCGTTTTAAATTGAAAACAATGTATTTTTTAATAAATATATATATTTAAATTTTAATGTGTTTGAATATAGGATATGTACATAGATATATATAGTTATATGAATTCACTCATACCATTTATCATCATCGATCCAGTTCTGATTTGATTTCATCGATTTCTTATCTATCAACTTTGTTCGTCGAATCGTGTCCATCTAGCGTTGCTTTGGAACTCATAGCTCATTTCTTTATCGAATCTATCTAGTCTCGAAAGGTGAGCAATCACTCACGATTAATGTTCTTATATTTATTAAATTTGATTTCAATTGAAACGATAATTGAAATATGCTGCTGCTAGTTATTTACATTGCTATATATATGTTGTTATCTGTATTTGTTCACCTGTGACATATGACACCATTATTTGTTATATATACTGATGATATATGCATGTTATATGATTATCATATATGTTATCACTCTGCAAATTCTCTGTTAGTATAGAATTCTCTATGGGTTGAAATGATACATACCCGAACGATCTGTAGAATAGGAGAAAATCATTATGTGTAACGACCCGGAATTTTGGACCATTCGCATCCATTATAAGTGTATAGGTAGACACTCATGCCGGAATTGAATTGCTCAAAATACCGCGTTGTTAATTTAAATTGGCAAAACTGAACATATACAGTAAATAAATATCACAGATCACAGACACAGAGTAATAAGTGCAGCGGAAATAAAAGAGATAGTAGTTCATGAAGCTACTATATGAATATATAAAATACATCAGAGTTTACAACAGAAGAGTAATACGATACATCAGATACAAATCAGAATACATCACTGGAATCATCGAATACTGGAAGCAGAATAGATGGCTGGATCTTCAAGCAAAGCTCCAACTTCAAAGGTGAGTCTCGAATACTGGTACACTCAGTCTGACCCGAGTGTAAAGCAAAAACACAAGACACTCGAGTCAGGATTAACATTCTTATATTAATAAATCCAACTCAAGTGAAATAGCAATTGAAATACAAGTAACTCAAAGGATGTTTGGAATAACCATCCTTTAAGGATCCGTTAAACTATCTACTAGGTAGTAATGTACGCTAAGTAGATAATGTCTATCAGTAATATAAAAAGATATCAAAATAGTGTTAAGTCATGGCCCATTCCACCCTTAACACATTTTTATTCCCAAAAGCATATACAAGACCGTAGTTTCCCCAAAACCGGAAGTCACCAGAGGGCAATCCATATACTAAAGGTACAAATCAAAATCGTAGTGGTCGCGCATAAATGGAATACAAGTATGACAAGGCACATGAGGCAATACCCAAGGTAGTGATACTATCGTTCGCCTGATCCGGACTGGTGAGAACGCAACGCCGCAGCGCCCGCAACACCGTGAAACAACACTCCCAAAATCAAGGGTGCACCAATCGACAACAAGTATAAGTAGTTCGAAGAAGTGTGTCCACTTGAGGTAGCTAATCCTCCATTGGCCCGGCACAGCTCCTGTTTTAGTCATTTCCAATTTGACACAAGTGTCAAGGCTATCCATTATCTTTCTCTTTCTTCAGTCATCACGTACATCATTTCAACCACTTCATTCTGGATCATCACTCCGCGTATAGTTATTAAAGTGGTTTTCGGTTTAGATAGAGAGTATATCCATAACCGAATTCCGGTCTCTTTAATAACTTTCGTAATTATTACACCGATTGGTCCTTTAATATATTTCAAAACCAAATCAATTTCAATTCAACTAGAATTCATAAATCAACATTTCGTTTGTCTTTCGAAATCAATTTCCAAAATTTACGTTTCAACTTCCAAATTCATTTCAAAATCCTATAATTCAATTTCAAATTTTAATCAAAACAATTCAAGTATTGATTCAAGTTCGTATATAAGTTTCATTTTGAAATCATTTATATTTAATTTAATTTAACCCTCAAATCAATTCCAAATTCATCTATCGATTTCATTCAATATTCGTTAAGTTACTTTATCATTCAAACAATTTCTATTAAATTTCCAATTCATTAAATCAATTCTTAAGTTCAACTTCATTAAATCAAAACTTAAAATTTTGCATTAAACTAAATTCGTCAAATCAATTCTTTCAATTACAAGTCTTACATTAATTCCAAAAGTATCACATTTTATTTCTTGTTAAAGAAATGCAATTTCACTTATTTACTTACTTAAATAATTTTCCAAACTTAATTAATAAAGAAACTCAATTTCAATTATTTACGAAGTAAAATTCACGTGTTCAAAAGTTCAATTTTTCTTATTAAAGAATTCAATTCAATTTAATCATTAAATAATTTAATCTTATTTAAGTATTAAATAATTCAAAACTTAATTATTCAATAATTTCAAAGTTTAATAATTTCAAACTTAATTATAATTTCAAACTTAATTCAATCATTTCTCAAATTAAACCACATTCTTTCATCAATTTCATTTTTAATATTTTGTTTCAGATTTTTAAATATTAACATTTTCCTTTCATTAAAAATTCAAATTTCAACTTCATTTCAAAACCAAATTATTTATCCAAATAAAATCTTCGTTTTATTTTAAATCAAATTATTTGACCAATCGGGTTTTATTTAATTCTCTATATCCAAGGTCAAAGTTCAATTTGGGTATTTATCATTTCAACCCGATTCCAATTCAATTCAAAATCAAAACATAGCAAAGGGAACTTGCAGTGTGATAACTGGGATGGTGTCAAAGTAAATAAACAAGTAATAACAACAAATAATAACAATCCAATAATCAATTCAAATAATCCCGAAATAACCGTATTAATTCGTATTTTCATTTGTACGAATTAATATAATTATTTCAAGAATCTACACTATCATTTCATGTAGATTAAAGATTATTACATTACGGTTTTCACTTGTCATTCAATTACAATTTCTACACTACAACAATTGATCCAATATACGTCGATGGTTCAAAGTGTAATTATCACTATTCTATATGTCAATTAATTTAACAATTAAAAAGGGTCATATTCACTAATCAAATTTAACATATAAATCAGTTTTAAAATTGTTAACCATCCTATATCAAATTCAATTGCATACTATTTATCACTTTAACATTTCAATTAACGTCTAATTAAACATCAACAATCAATCAATTATCAGTCAACTGTATTATCATTGCATATATAATAGATAATGGTGTCAGATGTCACAGGTGAACTGATACAGGTAATAACAGTGTAAATATCTAACAGCAGCATATTTCAATTGTCGTTTCAATTGAAATCCAATTTAATAAATAAAAGAACGTTAATCGTGAGTGAGTGCTCACCTTTCGAGGCTAGAGGATATAGATGAAGTTGAGTTACAATTCAAGCACGAATTCCCAAAGCGAAGCACGATTGAGCGAGAATTTGGCGACAAAGTTTAATCTTGTATTTTCAAGAGAGGTTGCTAGATGGACTCGACAGGGGCACGGAAAAGTGATGCACGCTTCACAGCAAAGAAAGGACAAGCAAACCTATGTATTATAACTATATATTTAGAGGAGGCTGGGTTACTGCACAAGTTCGATGGAAGCGGCTATCGTGGTGATAGATCTGGAGGTGGAGCAAGGAGGCGATGGCGGAGATGCGCTCGGCATACGGTGAACTTAGGGAGGAGGCGGTTGCGGCTGCCGTGGGATGAGCGGCGAAGGCTTTGGCCACTTGTTCGGTGGTGGTGGGCTGTCGGAGCTCGGCAGAAAAATGAGGAAGAGGTCGAAGTGAGGATGGCCATGGGCTGACATGGGATCGGCTGCAAGGTGAGGGGATGAATGGAGAGTCTCGGGTTGCACGTATGGGCTTTGCAAGGAAGAGGGGAACATGTGGCTTCGGCATGTGTGCGTGAGATGTTGTATGGGTTTGCATGGAGTTGAGATTCTAGTGGAAAGGATTTAGGCTCTGGTATATAAAGCTTTGTATATTTCCAAAGCAAGGTTATAGAGAAGAGAAAGAAACAGTGAGAGAGAAGTGAACCAGATAAGCAAACGAAAAGATGCAGAGCAAAAGAATGAAAGGAAATGAACCGGAAAATATATTGCAATAGCATGAATAGCAAAAGTCATGACTTGAATTTCAGGGAAATATAAAAAGACTACTGGCTATTGAGTGAACGAAAAAGAAGGGGCAGGAAACCAAAAGGACTCGGTTGCGAAACCGATACGCTGGGCGTTTTCGTAGATCGCACCACACACCGAACTCCGAAATACAGAAGTGAATATACCGCAGAGATCAGCGCAACGAGACGATCAAATCGGCATATAGATATCAGTGGTAGGATTGAATTATAAAAATTCGAATTTTCTACTAGCGGAAAATGCAAGAAAAACGCTGAAAAATAAGATCGACGGAGCCAAAGATGTCCGAATTTGGAAAAACGACAAACTAACATCTTGCTCAGAAGATGGTTTAGAATTTTTCTATGTAAAAATATTTATGTTTCGGAAACATTTTATTTTCATTGTTTTTTAACTGATTAAATTGAAGTGAATTTACGCGCGAAATAAACTTTCATATTTTCGGACGAAAATTTACCAGTTGCTATGTTTAACTAGACACATTTCAAATATTAAATTTTTATTTCAAAATTTTATCATTTAAAATTTTCACAAAATTTCAACTTATTACGTTATTAAAACAGTTGAAATTTTACGGGTCGTTACACTCTCCCCCACTCAAAACTTTTCGTCCCCGAAAAGGAACGAGGTAGGAGAATAGAACAACCAGAAAGAAAAACAGATTTGAAATACAAAATAACAATTAATTTAAACCATATAAATTCAAATTTAAATTAATTGATATTCAATAATTGATTTAATCCATTTGATTTCACTAAAATCAATCTCAACTATTTCTAAATTCATTATCTTATTATCCCATTTTCTTAAATTTACAATTTCTAAAACCATAAATTTAAATAGTCTTTTATTATAATCCTATTTTTCAGCAATTTAAATTCTTCTTTATTCCAAATTATTGTTAAATTTATTCTCTTTAATATATCTAATCACATATATTTAACCCATATAAATTTATTTAAACCATATAAATTTCAATTTAAATTAATTTATATTTACTCATTGCTTTTAAATTCAACGTATTTTCATAAGTTGATCAAATTTCAATTTATTAATTCTTTCAAAACAACATTTATTTTCAATTATCTTATTATTCTATTTATCTCTATTAACATTTTATAATTAAAATTTAAGTGTATAACATTTATTATAACCACTCAAATTTTATTTATAAATTCAATTTATATTATATATTATCCAATTACATATTCAACTTCTGAATGATTTAGGTAAGTTGTATTAGAATGCAGTTGAACAATATACAAATAAAATTTTCCCAATTCAATTATTCAAGTTTACATATTTATTCCAAATTTTGGTTTTATTTATAATAAAAATATCCTTTAACAAAATTTAAGAATTACATTTCCGATTAAATTTAAACAATTTAGAGATATATATAATATATTTATATCAAATCAAATTAGATTTTAAAATAAGATACCTATATATATATATATGTGAATCAAAATACACTGAAGAAATTCAAATCAAATTTTTTTTTTCAAAACAAAACCGTAGCAAAGCTACAGAATGGTTTCTCCACTTCGAAACTCGAAAATGAATGTCGATGATGCGGCCGTCATCACCGAGATTATTTTCCAGCGACAAAGAGGAGAGCACTGATTTCAACATTTTAAAATTCTTTGGAAACGATTTCTATTCGAAAATACTTCCAATAATATATACTTTAAAATTTTAAAACCAAAGTTCGAAATCACCGGAAACTAAATTCTCAAATTTCTAAATTAAATTCATTTCAAATTCCAAATCAATTTATAAACCGTATTTATAAATTTATTTAGAACAATAAATGATAATCTAATATTATCATTTCAAACAACAATTTAATTTACCTATTAAATTCCAGAAAAAAATTTTACTTATATTTTCACAATATAATCAAACAAATTTATTTCATTTTCCAAATTTGAAAATAATATTGTGTCAGTTTGCTTTGTTCAAGTGTTTTGGAAATCCTATCGATAGCGTTGATCAGACGAATCGATCGGAAACCCAAATCAACATCAACAACTCAAACAACACAATATATAAAACATTTTTAATATAAATTTACAAATACACTTCCTCGCTCGACGATACAAGAATAGATTTCAAAGCAAAGATAGGGATTCAAATTTGTTGACTCAAATCAAAGAGAATTTTGATTCGGAAATAAGTTTGAAACAGAAGATAAGATAATTCAATTACCACAATCGGGAGATGGATGAGTTTATTTAATTTACGGGCAACTTTAACTGGGTCGTCCGTAACTTCAAGAATAAGATCGATGCTGAATTCCGAGGTAAATCAACACTCGATCTCAAGAGATGGAATTTATGTAACGACTCAGGATTTTCGCGCTCGAAAATCAACATCCGTACTTCACATTGTACTAGAATGCCGCATATTCGACCGTTCAAATCCGATTCGCCGGAGCTATAACATAATTAAGTAAATAACACAGCGGAAGAAAAGAATAATACATTGATATACAATATTTGATACAACAGAGTGATACAATGAATATCAATATACATCAGAGATATGATACAAGAAATAGCAGCGGAAAAGAAAAGATAACAACAGCAGTGGAACAATATCAATAGAAGTGATAACTCCAAAATGATCTTCAAACAAGAATGAATCCACAACTCCAAGATAAGCAACTCCGATGAATGAACTAGCTCCAGATAATCTACTAAACCTGAATATCTGAAAAGAAACCCAACTCTAGACTGCCCGTGTGGAAAATAGTGGGCACCCAGAGTTTAGGAAAGGAACAATAAACTCCGGATCAGTCATGGGACTTGTGTGAGCAACAAAAACAGTTTATCTTTAAACAATCAACAAAAGATTTTTAAACATTGAAATCCGCAATGCTTTTTGAAAAATGAAACTACCATAAGGCCTCCCGCACACACACACAATGCAAACGCAGAATCGGAGGAGATTTCTCCTTATGATAGTCAAACATGCTTACTACGCAAATCAAATCATTGAATATTATCATTAGTGCATAGTGTAGAAAACATTTCGAAAGTATAATATTAATCTTAGCCAACATACGACCAGTACCGTATGCCTACTATAGCTACCATCTAAACAGTGGTGACCACCGTACGTAAATGGCAGGTTCTACAACTAAAACCGTACAAGTTCCGTATTGGAGAAATGGATTTCCAACAAATGGTCAGGCTAAGGAACTTCCTTCCGCCGCATGGGAACGCCTCTGGCGGGACGCCCCGAGAGACAAACTGCTCTCTGCCAACAAGGCCGGGTTACCCCTGTAACAGGTAACTCACGAATATGTCATCACCCGGTCCTTTGGGACCTTTATCCGAGCGCTCGATAACCAACATCACACATTATAAAGAAAGTGTATCCACATGAGTAAGTATCTGGGCTCCATACCACCCCCTTTCCAGAAGGAAATGACATACCCTAAAGGGCGCGACCCTCATAACCTTGCCGCAACATTCCTGTTTCGACCATTTCCGGGTTGTGAGGCCCCGACGAAGTCTCGTCCACAAAGCTACGCTTTGTCACAAAGCCATGCTTTGGGTCAACAGATGATCAACCTATGATCACAAAGATAAATGATCAAACAAATGATCATATCACAAATGATCAAACACTGATCATCACACAGCAACACTCAGCATGCCACATTACCAAATTGGGAATATATCGCTGATAAATTTCAACTACATAACCTCTGAGCTCGTACGTCTCAGAGAAGGGTGTTAAGCTAAGAGAATAAATTCTCCGCCACCAACAGAAATGTATTTGAAAGAAATCTGCTTTATATCTCAAAGTGTAATGTCAGACATACAATCCATACAAGTCTGTTCTGGGATCGAACAGAACCGAAGGCACTTCTCACGAAGTCCTTGCAAATCCGGATAATTTCCAATCACGTCCGGACTTCCCATCACTAAGGATGATAAAACCTCTATACCGGGGATCAGCCGATGCAGAGTAACTCGACGGTAATCCTTCCGTTTTCAAAAATATCCGGTCTTCAACACCGGTCTTCAAATGCTATCCATATACGACGTATCACATATTCGGAATGGGTTATACGACCCAAAGGTCCTCTCCCGGCTAAACCGAATAGTGAGCGTAATATTTAAAAACATATGGATATTGGGATTTCAATTAAGTCACAACTTATTACCCAAAATCTTTCTTTTCAACTGATTTAAGACAAATTCCCATTTTTAAATATTTAAACAAAAAGATTCAGCCTTTACGGTTTAAACAGTTTCCACACTTTAATCTTTTAAACAAAAGATTCATTCACAGATTTTTCAAATTAATTTCCATTTCAATTTGATTAACTCGTTAAATCTTTAAGATTTAACTTATAGCTTTCAAACAATCCCATTTCAAATTATTTAAACCAATCATTATTTTAAATCTGTTAAAGATAACAGATTCAAATCATAGTTTTCAAAATAATTCATTCATAACTTGGAAAACCATTTTTCAATTCAATCTTGAAATTCCCTTAATTAAATTGGAATTTCATTTCTTATCTGAAAGCTTTTATCTTTTAAAACAAACAGTTTCATTTCAGAAAATCTGATTCATTCATACGAGTTAAAGTCTTTGGGTTAAATCCAAATTCTCAAAATTATACTTTTAAATGGTTTAAATTCAGATAAACACATTTATAACATTTTCAACCCCTAGTTTCAAATCATAGGATTCAATTTCAAACTTGAATTCAAATTTAAATCAAATTATTTAAATTTTCAAAACTCGATTAAGTTATTCAAAATAACTTTTATCTTTGAAATTCTATTTCAAAAGCTTTTCACTTTAAACCCAAATTTCTAATTTCAAAATCAATTGAAATTCAGATTTCAATTTCAAAAATGTTGAATTTACATCATCTGTGACTTAACCGATTTCCACGTGAAATCCATATTTGTGTGTGTAAGAGTGTAGTCCAGGGGTTGAACACAATAGTGCAACACGATGAATCACCACAGATTAAAATACAGGATATAATTGATAAGTGATATAAACTATAACGCTCATCTTCCATTCACAGATCACAGATATATATCACAGATAAGTAAATTATGGATCACAACATAAATCAGGGTATATCACAAAGCATCATATATCAGGGATATCAAACAATCAAGTCATCCAATAAAATCCAAATATCCATAGTTAAGATCAATAAATTATCTGATTAATTTAAATCAGATTAACTTCTTATGAATTACAAATCCTGGTTAATTAACATTAATAATTTACATTTGATTAATTTTTCTTTAATCATTTGTTAATTAACCATCAATAATAAATTACTTAACCTTTAATTATAATTCATCAACCTTTAATTATAATTAAATCAAACTTTAATCATTAAATAGTTTACTTTCAATTATTCAATTATTCTTTAATTAATTATCTTTAATTAATTACATTAATTAATTATCCCCTAATTATTTATCCAATTTTTTTTTATTAATCTTAATTTATTTCAATAAGTGATTATTCTAATCACATATATAAATAAAATACAAATTTATTACTTTGAGTAATTATACTTTGACAAATCAATTTAAGTTTTTGATTAATTACTTTAAGTTAAGTAATTTCCTTTAAGTATTAGTTAACCCCTTTTTTTTTATATTCCAAAAACTGCTGTTACAAACACCCAAGCAACTCATGCCTTAGCTCGATTGACACTTCGAGTTACCCACCTAAATCACTCGAGCAACACAGGAAAACTTCGTCTTCCCCAAATTCCCAAACCCAGATCGAAATGTACACGTGCACGTGCACAAGTACTCCGGCCACCCACGATCCTATCTCCGACCTTCTACACGTCGGCGACGACCTACCCAAGCATCACGTTCGCCTAGAAAACTGCATTGACATCGAACTGGAAATCGAACCATCAGATCCAACTGCCCAAAAATGTTCATCACGGAAACGCTACGTTCATCCACCTCTGACTATTATAAGTCACGCGATCGTTCCCAGAGCTACACTATGCTCTGATGGTCCATTTCCCAGAGTTTCGCAAAGCTCGATCACGTGTAGAAATCGCACTCGTTTCATTTACAGACATGCCCAGAATCTTACACAAAACCCTACTTCAATCTCGTTCTTCTAATCCACGCAATGAATAATTTTTTTTACATTTTTCCCTAAATCACGAAATATTAAACTTGCTTCAACTCAAGTTTCAAAGATTAAATTTTATCCAGTCATCGTAAATTTGTAAAATAATAGTTTCTTCCCATTACGAACTGCACACAAAATACCCATAAAAAAAAATCTTCATTTTAGGTTTAAAAATCATGATTTTCAGTGAGGATTCAAACTATGAAGTAGAATTAACTCTTTATGACAATTGAATTTATCAAAGAATTGTTGATTGCCTGTAACCAAGTTCCAGTGGCATATTTCACTAGCCTGTTTTAAAACAGCTTTGAAAATAATCCTGTTTAAAGTTTGAACATCTTGTTCGATTTAAAACTGAAAGTTTTAAAATGATTTGATGAGAAAAAATTTGAACTTTGAACAAAAAGGTGCAACCTGTAACTGTTTACAGAGAATTACAGAGCAATCATAGAATTATTTATACCAGATCAAGGCATATAGCACCATATCATAAACAATCTCCTGAACTTTCATTCTTATTTAAACTTGAAATTTTTTCAAAATTCTTGTTTACTCACAGGAAGATAAAGATTTTGTTTAGAAGTTTGCCCACTGATCTAAAGAAGGAGATACCGGGTTAAGTTACTCACACATATACTAGTTTCAGAGATGAACAAGCAACATGAAGATATACTTAAGCTATTTAAATTTTATGTTACTCACAGGTAAGTATTCAGCAGATTCAAACTTTTAAGTTTTAAAACCAAAAGTTGCTCACCTTGTAAAAGAAAAATCAGAGAACTCAACTTGTACAGGCTTGAAAAACTGAAATTTTGAAACAGAGGAGCTTAAAACCAAAATCTGGAAATGCTTTTGGCCTACAATGATTTGTTTTACTTCATGAATCTAATTGCTGTTTGTTTCTACAGATCTCTGAGCTTTGCTATGTCGGGTTTGAACGAACAAGAACTAAAAAGATGCATATCTATAGAGGAAAGTTTGGTTTAAGTTTTTAAATGGAAGTTGTATTACAGTTTCTACTTTGCTCGAATTGGAAATGAAAAGTGATAAGAGAAAGTTGTTTACAGAGCTGAAGAATGAAATAGGGTATTATATCTATTTGTACAATGCAAGATGATATTTGCATTTGTTTGTACAACAATACAGGGATATTTTCTTCCCATGGTGGCTGCATTACTTTGTTTCGGCTGAGAAGATATAGCATTAATTGCTAGAGTCCTTTATGTTTCATATTATATTTTTACATTGTGTACTTTATGTTCCTAGATGTGTTATATTTTCACATCTTGCCTGCATACATACATGTACTATATGTTCATACATATCTTTTGTTTCATTTCGGCTGAAGATAATTGTTTTGGGTTTTCAAATGGAGTTTCATTTTTAGTCTTGTTTAGTTCGAATTGAAATGAGAAGTGATAAAGGAAAATAGCTTTCAGGTTGAAGTTTTAAAATAGTTTACAGGGTATAATTCATGGTCAGAGATTTTTTATAAAAATGGAGGCTGAAAGAAGTTTTTATGCAATTCGAATAGACCTTGTTGGCTGCCAAGAAATGAGAGCATTAAATGTTATTGTACTTGATGTTTTTATTTTACACATATTTTATATTTTTACTTGCCTGAGTCTTCACTTACAAGCTACAACATATTACATGTTTACTTTGCTTTGATTTTCTTCTTTGTTGGCCGAGACAATATGTTTTTGGTGGCTGCAGCTTTGTTGTATTCATTTTAAAGGCATATTTTATTTGCCTAGATAACCTTTCATTTGTTTAAGCTGAGATAAAAGTTGTAGAAGTGATATTTTTATTTTACTGATATATTTATTTCTATTTTTAAACCATTTATTTACAATTTAAACACAAATCAATTACATATTATATTATTTCAAATTTAGTCAGATATGTTCAAATACAGATATATATTCTCATATATACAATAATTTAAATTTTTAAACGATTTATACAAATATACTTGGCTACCGGGGAAACTCGCATCACTTTAATCCATTTATTCTACTATTTTTATTCAAAAATTAATTAATTATTAATTTAAAATAGATTAAAATTCGGGGTCGTTACAGACTTCCCCCCTTAAAAGAATTTCGTCCTCGAAATTGCCAAGGAGACAAAAAGATAGATGAAGAATATTTCATCAAATCAACTGAACATCTATTCTGCATTTGGCTTACCAAATCAGAATATCAATAATAGATACAAGAACGAATCTGTTTGACACTTCACAAGATACTCGGGTTATCCAAATCTACGAAATATGCAGTGGCACCAGTTAGTTCGAAGGAATAACTAACCATTCGTAGAATATATTGGGATCCAAAGAATAGATAGATATATGGATACAATTTCAAATTTTTTAGTTTAGAAACTAAGGTATACCTATCAACCATAGCAAACAAAGCAACCAATACATCCATACAAACAATTTTTGGTTCATCTGGAGTTTATGTCCCATATTTATATATCGAATTTATTTCTGGATCTACCAGAAATTATCGAAGAATTGAGAAAAGATGACGAACAAAAGAGATCGATAGAGAAAAGATTGCTTCCTCGTTGTTACAGGGTATTGACCATTTATAATCGTATTCCCCTGTCCCCTATCTCATCCTCTTCTTGCACTCATACTCACTATCAGTGGATAGCAAGAGAATTTACTGAGACGTTCGAACGGATATCTGAGAATTACTCATTCTAGGGTATACTTCACCCTATCTCTAATGAGCTACTTAACGTGTTATACTCCTGAGCTAAAGTTCAACCTTAGCTCTGATACCACATGTGACGACTCGGGTTTTGCCCGCTCGAAAATCAACATCCGTACTTCACACTGTACTAGAATGCCGCAGATTCGACCGTTCAAATCCGATTCGCCGGAGCTATAACATAATTAAGTAAATAACACAGCGGAAGAAAAGAATAATACATTGATATACAATATCTGATACAACAGAGTGATACAATGAATATCAATATACATCAGAGATATGATACAAGAAATAGCAGCGGAAAAGAAAAGATAACAACAGCAGTGGAACAATATCAATAGAAGTGATAACTCCAAAATGATCTTCAGACAAGAATGAATCCACAACTCCAAGATAAGCAACTCCGATGAATGAACTAGCTCCAGATAATCTACTAAACCTGAATATCTGAAAAGAAACCCAACTCTAGACTGCCCGTGTGGAAAATAGTGGGCACCCAGAGTTTAGGAAAGGAACAATAAACTCCGGATCAGTCATGGGACTGGTGTGAGCAACAAAAACAGTTTATCTTTAAACAATCAACAAAAGATTTTTAAACATTGAAATCCGCAATGCTTTTTGAAAAATGAAACTACCATAAGGCCTCCCGCACACACACACAATGAAAACGCAGAATCGGAGGAGATTTCTCCTTATGATAGTCAAACATGCTTACTACGCAAATCAAATCATTGAATATTATCATTAGTGCATAGTGTAGAAAACATTTCGAAAGTATAATATTAATCTTAGCCAACATACGACCAGTATCGTATGCCTACTATAGCTACCATCTAAACAGTGGTGACCACCGTACGTAAATGGCAGGTTCTACAACTAAAACCGTACAAGTTCCGTATTGGAGAAATGGATTTCCAACAAATGGTCAGGCTAAGGAACTTCCTTCCGCCGCATGGGAACGCCTCTGGCGGGACGCCCCGAGAGACAAACTGCTCTCTGCCAACAAGGCCGGGTTACCCCTGTAACAGGTAACTCACGAATATGTCATCACCCGGTCCTTTGGGACCTTTATCCGAGCGCTCGATAACCAACATCACACATTATAAAGAAAGTGTATCCACATGAGTAAGTATCTGGGCTCCATACCATGATACCACCCCTTTCCAGAAGGAAATGACATACCCTAAAGGGCGCGACCCTCATAACCTTGCCGCAACATTCCTGTTTCGACCATTTCCGGGTTGTGAGGCCCTGACGAAGTCTCGTCCACAAAGCTACGCTTTGTCACAAAGCCATGCTTTGGGTCAACAGATGATCAACCTATGATCACAAAGATAAATGATCAAACAAATGATCATATCACAAATGATCAAACACTGATCATCACACAGCAACACTCAGCATGCCACATTACCAAATTGGGAATATATCGCTGATAAATTTCAACTACATAACCTCTGAGCTCGTACGTCTCAGAGAAGGGTGTTAAGCTAAGAGAATAAATTCTCCGCCACCAACAGAAATGTATTTGAAAGAAATCTGCTTTATATCTCAAAGTGTAATGTCAGACATACAATCCATACAAGTCTGTTCCGGGATCGAACAGAACCGAAGGCACTTCTCACGAAGTCCTTGCAAATCCGGATAATTTCCAATCACGTCCGGACTTCCCGTCACTAAGGATGATAAAACCTCTATACCGGGGATCAGCCGATGCAGAGTAACTCGACGGTAATCCTTCCGTTTTCAAAAATATCCGGTCTTCAACACCGGTCTTCAAATGCTATCCATATACGACGTATCACATATTCGAAATGGGTTATACGACCCAAAGGTCCTCTCCCGGCTAAACCGAATAGTGAGCGTAATATTTAAAAACATATGGATATTGGGATTTCAATTAAGTCACAACTTATTACCCAAAATCTTTCTTTTCAACTGATTTAAGACAAATTCCCATTTTTAAATCTTTAAACAAAAAGATTCAGCCTTTACGGTTTAAACAGTTTCCACACTTTAATCTTTTAAACAAAAGATTCATTCACAGATTTTCCAAATTAATTTCCATTTCAATTTGATTAACTCGTTAAATCTTTAAGATTTAACTTATAGCTTTCAAAACAATCCCATTTCAAATGATTTAAACCAATCATTATTTTAAATCTGTTAAAGATAACAGATTCAAATCATAGTTTTCAAAACAATTCATTCATAACTTGGAAAACCATTTTTCAATTCAATCTTGAAATTCCCTTAATTAAATTGGAATTTCATTTCTTATTTGAAAGCTTTTATCTTTTAAAACAAACAGTTTCATTTCAGAAAATCTGATTCATTCATACGAGTTAAAGTCTTTGGGTTAAATCCAAATTCTCAAAATTATACTTTTAAATGGTTTAAATTCAGATAAACACATTTATAACATTTTCAACCCCTAGTTTCAAATCATAGGATTCAATTTCAAACTTGAATTCAAATTTAAATCAAATTATTTAAATTTTCAAAACTCGATTAAGTTATTCAAAATAACTTTTATCTTTGAAATTCTATTTCAAAAGCTTTTCACTTTAAACCCAAATTTCTAATTTCAAAATCAATTGAAATTCAGATTTCAATTTCAAAAATGTTGAATTTACATCATCTGTGACTTAACCGATTTCCATGTGAAATCCATATTTGTGTGTGTAAGAGTGTAGTCCAGGGGTTGAACACAATAGTGCAACACGATGAATCACCACAGATTAAAATACAGGATATAATTGATAAGCGATATAAACTATAACGCTCATCTTCCATTCACAGATCACAGATATATATCACAGATAAGTAAATTATGGATCACAACATAAATCAGGGTATATCACAAAGCATCATATATCAGGGATATCAAACAATCAAGTCATCCAATAAAATCCAAATATCCATAGTTAAGATCAATAAATTATCTGATTAATTTAAATCAGATTAACTTCTTATGAATTACAAATCCTGGTTAATTAACATTAATAATTTACATTTGATTAATTTTTCTTTAATCATTTGTTAATTAACCATCAATAATAAATTACTTAACCTTTAATTATAATTCATCAACCTTTAATTATAATTAAATCAAACTTTAATCATTAAATAGTTTACTTTCAATTATTCAATTATTCTTTAATTAATTATCTTTAATTAATTACATTAATTAATTATCCCCTAATTAATTACATTAATTAATTATCCCCTAATTAATTATCCAATTTTTTTTTATTAATCTTAATTTATTTCAATAAGTGATTATTCTAATCACATATATAAATAAAATACAAATTTATTACTTTGAGTAATTATACTTTGACAAATCAATTTAAGTTTTTGATTAATTATATTAAGTTAAGTAATTTCCTTTAAGTATTAGTTAACCCCTTTTTTTTATATTCCAAAAACTGCTGTTACAAACACCCGAGCAACTCATGCCTTAGCTCGATTGACACTTCGAGTTACCCACCTAAATCACTCGAGCAACACAGGAAAACTTCGTCTTCCCCAAATTCCCAAACCCAGATCGAAATGTACACGTGCACGTGCACAAGTACTCCGGCCACCCACGATCCTATCTCCGACCTTCTACACGTCGGCGACGACCTACCCAAGCATCACGTTCGCCTAGAAAACTGCATTGACATCGAACTGGAAATCGAGCCATCAGATCCGACTACCCAAAAACGTTCATCACGGAAACGCTACGTTCATCCACCTCTGACTATTATAAGTCACGCGATCGTTCCCAGAGCTACACTATGCTCTGATGGTCCATTTCCCAGAGTTTCGCAAAGCTCGATCACGTGTAGAAATCGCACTCGTTTCATTTACAGACATGCCCAGAATCTTACACAAAACCCTACTTCAATCTCGTTCTTCTAATCCACGCAATGAATAATTTTTTTTACATTTTTCCCTAAATCACAAAAGATTAAACTTGCTTCAACTCAAGTTTCAAAGATTAAATTTTATCCAGTCATCGTAAATTTGTAAAAATATAGTTTCTTCCCATTACGAACTGCACACAAAATACCCATAAAAAAATCTTCATTTTAGGTTTAAAAATCATGATTTTCAGTGAGGATTCAAACTATGAAGTAGAATTAACCCTTTATGACAATTGAATTTATCAAAGAATTGTTGATTGCCTGTAACCAAGTTCCAGTGGCATATTTCACTAGCCTGTTTTAAAACAGCTTTGAAAATAATCCTGTTTAAAGTTTGAACATCTTGTTCGATTTAAAATTGAAAGTTTTAAAATGATTTGATGAGAAAAAATTTGAACTTTGAACAAAAAGCTGCAACCTGTAACTGTTTACAGAGAATTACAGAGCAATCATAGAATTATTTATACCAGATCAAGGCATATAGCACCATATCATAAACAATCTCCTGAACTTTCATTCTTATTTAAACTTGAAATTTTTTCAAAATTCTTGTTTACTCACAGGAAGATAAAGATTTTGTTTAGAAGTTTGCCCACTGATCTAAAGAAGGAGATACCGGGTTAAGTTACTCACACATATACTAGTTTCAGAGATGAACAAGCAACATGAAGATATACTTAAGCTATTTAAATTTTATGTTACTCACAGGTAAGTATTCAGCAGATTCAAACTTTTATGTTTTAAAACCAAAAGTTGCTCACCTTGTAAAAGCAAAATCAGAGAACTCAACTTGTACAGGCTTGAAAAACTGAAATTTTGAAACAGAGGAGCTTGGAACCAAAATCTGGAAATGCTTTTGGCCTACAATGATTTGTTTTACTTCATGAATCTAATTGCTGTTTGTTTCTACAGATCTCTGAGCTTTGCTATGTCGGGTTTGAACGAACAATAACTAAAAAGATGCATATCTATAGAGGAAAGTTTGGTTTAAGTTTTTAAATGGAAGTTGTATTGCAGTTTCTACTTTGCTCGAATTGGAAATGAAAAGTGATAAGAGAAAGTTGTTTACAGAGCTGAAGAATGAAATAGGGTATTATATCTATTTGTACAATGCAAGATGATATTTGCATTTGTTTGTACAACAATACAGGGATATTTTCTTCCCATGGTGGCTGCATTACTTTGTTTCGGCTGAGAAGATATAGCATTAATTGCTAGAGTCCTTTATGTTTCATATTATATTTTTACATTGTGTACTTTATGTTCCTAGATGTGTTATATTTTCACATCTTGCCTGCATACATACATGTACTATATGTTCATACATATCTTTTGTTTCATTTCGGCTGAAGATAATTGTTTTGGGTTTTCAAATGGAGTTTCATTTTTAGTCTTGTTTAGTTCGAATTGAAATGAGAAGTGATAAAGGAAAATAGCTTTCAGGTTGAAGTTTTAAAATAGTTTACAGGTATAATTCATGGTCAGAGATTTTTTATAAAAATGGAGGCTGAAAGAAGTTTTTATGCAATTCGAATAGACCTTGTTGGCTGCCAAGAAATGAGAGCATTAAATGTTATTGTACTTGATGTTTTTATTTTACACATATTTTATATTTTTACTTGCCTGAGTCTTCACTTACAAGCTACAACATATTACATGTTTACTTTGCTTTGATTTTCTTCTTTGTTGGCCGAGACAATATGTTTTTGGTGGCTGCAGCTTTGTTGTATTCATTTTAAAGGCATATTTTATTTGCCTAGATAACCTTTCATTTGTTTAAGCTGAGATAAAAGTTGTAGAAGTGATATTTTTATTTTACTGATATATTTATTTCTATTTTTAAACCATTTATTTACAATTTAAACACAAATCAATTACATATTATATTATTTCAAATTTAGTCAGATATGTTCAAATACAGATATATATTCTCATATATACAATAATTTAAATTTTTAAACGATTTATACAAATATACTTGGCTACCGGGGAAACTCGCATCACTTTAATCCATTTATTCTACTATTTTTATTCAAAAATTAATTAATTATTAATTTAAAATAGATTAAAATTCGGGGTCGTTACAAATTTAGGTATAGCAGGTAATAGATAGCATCGTAAACAGAGGATACAGAAATCTCCGGTAAATCAATGCCTATTGTAAAGGAGTTTTGCTCCTTTACGAATCATTCGAAGATTGGCGAGACCGCCGATCTATTATAGATACCATTCAAAATAGAGTTATGGGGTGCTCCAGAATTGAAAGAAGACGAATAGTGAAGGACACGAATGAATTTCGGAACCGAGGGGAACGTTCCAAAATTCAAATGAATTGAGTCAAAGGAAGAGATTGAAACTCAAATGAGAGTGATTCTGTAAATATATTTACCCTATATGCTAAGTTTTGCCTAGAGCTACCAAAGCTCTGATACCAACTGTAACGACCCGGAATTTTGGACCATTCGCATCCATTATAAGTGTATAGGTAGACAATCATGCCGGAATTGAATTGCTCAAAATACCGCGTTGTTAATTTAAATTGGCAAAACTGCACACATACAGTAAATAAATATCACAGATCACAGACACAGAGTAATAAGTGCAGCGGAAATAAAAGAGATAGTAGTTCATGAAGCTACTATATGAATATATAAAATACATCAGAGTTTACAACAGAAGAGTAATACGATACATCAGATACAAATCAGAATACATCACTGGAATCATCGAATACTAGAAGCAGAATAGATGGCTGGATCTTCAAGCAAAGCTCCAACTTCAAAGGTGAGTCTCGAATACTGGTACACTCAGTCTGACCCGAGCGTAAAGCAAAAACACAAGACACTCGAGTCAGGATTAACATTCTTATATTAATAAATCCAACTCAAGTGAAATAGCAATTGAAATAAAAGTAACTCAAAGGATGTTTGGAATAACCATCCTTTAAGGATACGTTAAACTATCTACTAGGTAGTAATGTACGCTAAGTAGATAATGTCTATCAGTAATATAAAAAGATATCAAAATAGTGTTAAGTCATGGCCCATTCCACCCTTAACACATTTTTATTCCCAAAAGCATATACAAGACCGTAGTTTCCCCAAAACCGGAAGTCACCAGAGGGCAATCCATATACTAAAGGTACAAATCAAAATCGTAGTGGTCGCGCATAAATGGAATACAAGTATGACAAGGCACATGAGGCAATACCCAAGGTAGTGATACTACCGTTCACCTGATCCGGACTGGTGAGAACGCAACGCCGCAGCGCCCGCAACACCGTGAAACAACACTCTTAAAATCAAGGGTGCACCAATCGACAACAAGTATAAGTAGTTCGAAGAAGTGTGTCCGCTTGAGGTAGCTAATCCTCCATTGGCCCGACACAGCTCCTGTTTTAGTCATTTCCAATTTGACACAAGTGTCAAGGCTATCCATTATCGTTCTCTTTCTTTAGTCATCACGTACATCATTTCAACCACTTCATTCTGGATCATTACTCCGCGTATAGTTATTAAAGTGGTTTTCGATTTAGATAGAGAGTATATCCATAACCGAATTCCGGTCTCTTTAATAACTTTCGTAATTATTACACCGATTGGTCCTTTAATATATTTCAAAACCAAATCAATTTCAATTCAAGTAGAATTCGTAAATCAACATTTCGTTTGTCTTTCGAAATCAATTTCCAAAATTTACGTTTCAACTTCCAAATTCATTTCAAAATCCTATAATTCAATTTCAAATTTTAATCAAAACAATTCAAGTATTGATTCAAGTTCGTATATAAGTTTCATTTCGAAATCATTTATATTTAATTTAATTTAACCCTCAAATCAATTCCAAATTCATCTATCGATTTCATTCAATATTCGTTAAGTTACTTTATCATTCAAACAATTTCTATTAAATTTCCAATTCATTAAATCAATTCTTAAGTTCAACTTCATTAAATCAAAACTTACAATTTTGCATTAAACTAAATTCGTCAAATCAATTCTTTCAATTACAAGTCTTACATTAATTCCAAAAGTATCACATTTTATTTCTTGTTAAAGAAATGCAATTTCACTTATTTACTTAATTAAATAATTTTCCAAACTTAATTAATAAAGAAACTCAATTTCAATTATTTACGAAGTAAAATTCACGTGTTCAAAAGTTCAATTTTTCTTATTAAAGAATTCAATTCAATTTAATCATTAAATAATTTAATCTTATTTAAGTATTAAATAATTCAAAACTTAATTATTCAATAATTTCAAAGTTTAATAATTTCAAACTTAATTATAATTTCAAACTTAATTCAATCATTTCTCAAATTAAACCACATTCTTTCATCAATTTCATTTTTAATATTTTGTTTCAGATTTTTAAATATTAACATTTTCCTTTCATTAAAAATTCAAATTTCAACTTCATTTCAAAACCAAATTATTTATCCAAATAAAATCTTCGTTTTATTTTAAATCAAATTATTTGACCAATTGGGTTTTATTTAATTCTCTATATCCAAGGTCAAAGTTCAATTTGGGTATTTATCATTTCAACCCGATTCCAATTCAATTCAAAATCAAAACATAGCAAAGGGAACTTGCAGTGTGATAACTGGGATGGTGTCAAAGTAAATAAACAAGCAATAACAACGAATAATAACAATCCAATAATCAATTCAAATAATCCCGAAATAACCGTATTAATTCGTATTTTCATTTGTACGAATTAATATAATTATTTCTAGAATCTACACTATCATTTCATGTAGATTAAAGATTATTACATTACGGTTTTCACTTGTCATTCAATTACAATTTCTACACTACAACAATTGATCCAATATACGTCGATGGTTCAAAGTGTAATTATCGCTATTCTATATGTCAATTAATTTAACAATTAAAAAGGGTCATATTCACTAATCAAATTTAACATATAAATCAGTTTTAAAATTGTTAACCATCCTATATCAAATTCAATTGCATACTATTTATCACTTTAACATTTCAATTAACGTCTAATTAAACATCAACAATCAATCAATTATCAGTCAACTGTATTATCATTGCATATATAATAGATAATGGTGTCAGATGTCACAGGTGAACTGATACAGGTAATAACAGTGTAAATATCTAACAGCAGCATATTTCAATTGTCGTTTCAATTGAAATCCAATTTAATAAATAAAAGAACGTTAATCGTGAGTGAGTGCTCACCTTTCGAGGCTAGAGGATATAGATGAAGTTGAGTTACAATTCAAGCACGAATTCCCAAAGCGAAGCACGATTGAGCGAGAATTTGGCGACAAAGTTTAATCTTGTATTTTCAAGAGAGGCTGCTAGCTGGACTCGACAGGGGCACAGAAAAGTGATGCACGCTTCACAGCAAAGAAAGGACAAGCAAACCTATGTATTATAACTATATATTTAGAGGAGGCTGGGTTACTGCACAAGTTTGATGGAAGCGGCTATCGTGGTGATAGATCTGGAGGTGGAGCAAGGAGGCGATGGCGGAGATGCGCTCGGCATACGGTGAACTTAGGGAGGAGGCGGTTGCGGCTGCCGTGGGATGAGCGGCGAAGGCTTTGGCCACTTGTTCGGTGGTGGTGGGCTGTCGGAGCTCGGTAGAAAAATGAGGAAGAGGTCGAAGTGAGGATGGCCATGGGCTGACATGGGATCGGCTGCAAGGTGAGGGGATGAATGGAGAGTCTCGGGTTGCATGTATGGGCTTTGCAAGGAAGAGGGGAACAGGTGGCTTCGGCATGTGTGCGTGGGATGTTGTATGGGTTTGCATGGAGTTGAGATTCTAGTGGAAAGGATTTAGGCTCTGGTATATAAAGCTTTGTATATTTCCAAAGCAAGGTTACAGAGAAGAGAAAGAAACAGTGAGAGAGAAGTGAACCAGATAAGCAAACGAAAAGATGCAGAGCAAAAGAATGAAAGGAAATGAACCGGAAAATATATTGCAATAGCATGAATAGCAAAAGTCGCGACTTGAATTTCTGGGAAATATAAAAAGACTACTGGCTATTGAGTGAACGAAAAAGAAGGGGCAGGAAACCAAAAGGACTCGGTTGCGAAACCGATACGCTGGGCGTTTTCGTAGATCGCACCACACACCGAACTCCGAAATACAGAAGTGAATATACCGCAGAGATCAACGCAACGAGACGATCAAATCGGCATATAGATATCAGTGGTAGGATTGAATTATAAAAATTCGAATTTTCTACTGGCGGAAAATGCAAGAAAAACGCTGAAAAATAAGATCGACGGAGCCAAAGATGTCCGAATTTGGAAAAACGACAAACTAACATCTTGCTCAGAAGATGATTTAGAATTTTTCTATGTAAAAATATTTATGTTTCGGAAACATTTTATTTTCATTGCTTTTTAACTGATTAAATTGAAGTGAATTTACGCGCGAAATAAACTTTCATATTTTCGGATGAAAATTTACCAGTTGCTATGTTTAACTAGACGTATTTCAAATATTAAATTTTTATTTCAAAATTTTATCGTTTAAAATTTTCACAAAATTTCAACTTATTACGTTATTAAAACAGTTGAAATTTTACGGGTCTTTACATTATGGGTTGAAATGATAAACCCAAGCGATTTTCATTGAAATGAATTTGGGATTTCAGGTTGAAATGATATATACCCGTATATAGTTAAATTATGGATTGAAATGATAAATATCTGTATCACTTGACCATAGACAACCTTGGTCTATATATAAAATATTTTGAAAATGATTTCTATGGTTTTGAAAAGAAATATATGGTTTTAAATAAATATTGATTTTAAAGATTTATTAAAGTGATTTAATAAAGTTGATATATAATATGTTTAAGTATTTATTTAAATATATATTTTAAATATAGAGTTTATAATGATTCAGGTTGGAAAGATAAATTTGAAATTGATTTGAAATTATATTTATTTAAGAATTTTACTTAAATAAGTTTGATTTGAAATTTATTAAATTTGAAATTTTAAAGATATGTTTTATAACTTGAATTTGATTAAAAGTGACTTAAATGAATATTTCAAATTTATATAGATTTAGATGGGATATTTTGTTTATTTAAAATTTTTAAATTGAAGTTGTAGTTAGAAGTTATTGAAATGATTAAGTAAATATTTCGAAACTAAATATTAGTAAAGTGAATTTGATAGGTATATAAAATTACCGAATTTAGTTTTGAAATGTTGAATATTTAAAACTTTGAAATATATTGAAATTGAAATGGTTTATTTGTGGTTCAAATCAGTATTTGAAATCGATATAATTTGAAATTTTTAATTGAATTGAAATTGAAATTGATAATTTGAGATTTGATAAATCTGAATTTGGAATTCGAGTTGATTTGAATCGACTTGTGAATTTTGAGGAAGCTATTTTTATATAAAGTATTTTTAAAGCTATATCTAAAACTATTTATATTTTACTTTATAAATTATTTTATTATAAACTATTTTTAGTTTATAAACTGTTTATTTTATACTATTATTAATATCTAAACTGTATAAGGATGGAAGTAATGATTTCAAAGTGTTTTGGTTTCTGTAGGGTTACAACTTTGAAAAATGCTATGATTTTGGAAATGGATATATTTGAAGTGAAAAAAAATGATATTGTTTTGATATGGTTTTGAAATGGATATGATATTTTGGCTTGAAGTATAAATTATATTAAAATGACCATGGTGTTTTATTGACGTTTGGTTGTCGATAGCGTATATTACTATAAAATAGATGGTTCCACAGATCCTTAGAGGATGATTATCCCAAACATCCTTTAAGTTACCCATATTTAGGTTACTTGTATTTTAGTTGATATTTCACTTGAGTTGGATTTATTGATATAAGAATGTTAATCCTGACTCGAGTGTTTTGTATTTTGCTTTACGCTCGAGTCAGACTGAGTGATACAGCATTTGAGACTCGAGTGTTTTGTGTTTTGGTTTCTGTAGCGAACATGTTTGGATTGTATATAAGTTTATTTATGACTTCTATGGGTTATATGTAAGTATATTTAGTGAACCTAAGCTATATGATTTGTTATATAAAGTTTATACGGTTTACCTAGTATAAAGTTATAAAGGTTTATATTAATTTCACTGTATAGGTCCATATATTAGACTACATACATATTTGATTTTTTTTAAGTATATTATATATGTTATCCCATTCCATATGTGATATGTTTAGTTAGTATACATACTATATAAATTTTAGTCTGCGTATAGGATGTACTATGTATAGTTGCAACAGCACTTTATATATATGTAAGTATATATTTTTAGAAAATATATAGTTATTTTACATAAGTAGTGTAAAGGTAGTTATATATGTGTTTTAAATGTAAACAATGATTTTTAACTATAACTATATATATTTTTTATTTTAATATTGGTCTTAAGTTAAATATTGATTTCATGGATAAATAATAATATATATTCTGTTTCTCTCTAGATGATTCTGATTCATTCTCATAAATTCAAACTATCAGCCTTGTTCGTCGAGTCTATGTTCACTGCACTTGCTTTGAGTATCTGTCGTTTGGATTGGTCGATTGTCTAGTTCAGGATGTCAAACTCCTCTAAACCTCGAAAGGTGAGCAATCACTCACGATTTACGTTATTATATTTATTAAATTTGATTTCAATTGAAACGACAATTGAAATATGCTGATGTTAGTTATTTAAATTAATAGATATATACTGTTATCTGTATCAGTTCACCTGTAACATCTGACACCATTATCTGTTATTTACATTGATGTTATATGCCTATTATATTATTATCATATCTGTTATCACTCTGCAAGTTCCCTATTAGTATAGAACTCACTATGGGTTGAAATGATACATACCCGAACGATCTGTAGAATAGGAGAAAATCATTATGGGTTGAAATGATAAACCCGAGCGATTTTCATTTGAATTGAATTTGGGATTGCGGGTTGAAAGGATATACTCGTATATCTATAATTGCGGATTGAAATGATAAATATCTGTATTGCTTGACCATAGGATAGAAAAATATATACAGACATCGTTGGTTTATATATAAATATTTTGAAAAAGATTTCTATGGTTTTGAAAGGAAATATACGGTTTTAATAAATATTGATTTTAAAGATTTATCAAAGTTGATTGAATAAAGTTGATATATAATATGTTTAAGTATTTATTTAATATATATATTTTCAGATATAGAGTTTATAATGATTCAGGTTGGAAAGATAAATTTGAAATTGATTTGAAATTATATTTATTTAAGAATTTTACTTAAATAAGTTTGATTTGAAATTTATTGAAATTGAAAATTTAAAGATATGATTTTATAACTTGGATTTGATTAAAATGACTTAAATGAATATTTCAAATTTATATAAATTAAGTGAGATATTTTGTTTATTTAAATTTGTAAATCGAAGTTGTATTTAGATGTTATTGAAATTTATATAAATTAACTTATAACTATTTTATATAGACTATTTTTATTTTATAAACTATTTTATTATATATACTAATTTTTATATCTAAACTGTTTAAGAGGAAAGTGTTATGGATTCCAAAATGATATGATTTCAAAGCTGTGATTTCCAAAGTGTTTTGATTTTAAAAGACTATGATTTTGAAAGCGTTATAACTTTGGAAGGTGATATGATTTTTAGAAATGGATATATTTGACGTGAAAATGATATTGTATTGATTTGGTTTTCGAAATGAAAATGATAATTTGGTTTTGAAGTATATACTATTTTGAAATGACCGCGGTGTTATAATAATGTTTGGTTGTTAAAAAGACCAGGAAAATATGCTTGTGTAGGTAAAAATAGAAAAGGAGATTTCCAGAAAAGAATAAAAGCATAAATAAAAAAATTGAATCACACATTTAGCATGACTGGGGTAAGTAAATAAAGATAGCCATTTTCTGGAAAAGTAAGGGTACTAACTATAATGGACTAAAGTGGCCGGGGCATTAAGGAGGAAAATGTGAAAATGCAAAATGCATGAAGATGGTTAGGATAGAAATGGAATTTTGTTGTAACAAAACCCTAGGAGAAAACACTGGTATAAATAGGCAGTTTTGGCCAGGAAAACATTTTACCCCGAGTTGCTCAAAATAATAAGAAAGAAAAGGAAAATATTGAAAGGAAGAAGAAAACACACATACATAAGGATTTTCTGGATCAAGAGAAGGAAGAACTTAGGTGAGTAACCTCACTGAATTCATGGCATTAAGACTTGAGATGAGGCAGCCACTTTTTATATTGCCATTTACATACTGCTGGTTTTGATGTATACGTTTTTATCAATGCTTTTTGGATGAATCTGATATGATTTTATTATGGATGTTTTTTTATGACCTTTGACTTGTTGAGATATTTGCTTTTGGATGTGCAACTTACTGTTTTATTTTACTTAGAAATGTTAAGGTCCAGAATCTTAAAATTATATATAGAGAATACTCTCAACTGTTATAGATCTATGGCATGGAAATTTTACCAAAGAAAAAAATATTGGGAGCTGCATTATACTTGGTATAAGTGCTGAGGCTTGAGAAGAAAGAAATTAAGGGTGCAATAGAAATTTTCTAGGTGCTGAGCCCTTAATCAAATTAAAAAAAAAGAGAATTCACAAGCTAAAACTATGATTGAGCCAGATCATGAATCTGATTCAATCATAAAGGCTTGCAGATCAATATAACAAGACATGTCATGCCTCTTTTACAGTTGAAAATATTCTTATATTTATACTGAGATCAAGACATAATGTCCACATCTTTGGAAATAACTGTCTACTAAATCTCTGAGTAAATTATGCTAGAAAAATTTATGGGTGTTTCCATGTTTGCAGTGACAAGTTCACTTAGCTATCTGATGATAATATTTAAATCAATGCACTAGTAAATAAACTAGGGAAGGGAAGGCCAAGAAGGCTGCTGGAATGCTTGTTATATTTGATGTATGCAAGTTGGCACATGGTTTGTTTAAGCCCTGAGATCTTTGTGCAATGATGTGAATTAGTTCATTGCAATGTGTCCCTGTGATTCCTTGATGGCAGATGAGGCAGGAATTTAAACTGAATTTTTACAACCTGTACATGAAGAGATAGGAATATGAATATTTCTTAGGTTGGTTGGTATGGAACCATGATTGTTCCAGTGAATGCCCATGTTGCAAATAGATGATTATGTTTGCTTGATTATGAATGCGGGTATAGGAATGATAGATGGAGTTATCATACCCGAGTCACTTTATTTACACAATGATCTAATAAGTGATTGCAGAACTTCATTCAAATAACAAGTTATTACACTCACATTCTCTGTTGTTTAATATCATGAATATACTGATGTTGCTCATACCAGATCATGGATCTGACCCTTATTTGCTCATGGCATATGGGGGTGTCTCATTTTAAAATGAGGCAGCCACCAATGCTCTTTGAGGAAATGCAGGAGCTAAGTAGAAAGTGAAGTTATGGCAAATGAAAAGGGATTGAATGAACATGCTTGCTAATTTTAATAAGAGCCTAATATGATTTTATCTGCATGAATTCATGAGACAGTTGTGTTTGAACTTGATGTTATGTAATGAACTTGCTATGTTTGATTGAACTGGTTGTTTATCTGTTGAATATTGCTATGCATTAAGGTTTAAAAATTAAAAGAAATATCTGGGTTGAAAACCAGAAAAATATGCTTAAGTATTAGATATGAAAGCCTGGGAAAAGAGATATACACATATGTATGTGAGCAAATGTTTTGCATAACTTATATTATGTATTGGTCAATTCTTGAGACATAGTAATGCACTAAGTTCTAAGAATAAAATCTGGATTTAACTAGAGGTAAACTTATAAAGATTTAAAGCATTTTTACTGTAATATTTTGTAAACCAGTTTCATATCACTTTTGTTGAATTGTTTTGAGAAAAGTAAATATTTTGCAAGGCCTCAGATATAATGCCATTGCCTTGAACAAGTGTCTGTAGACACAAGACATATGGGTTAACCAGCTTCAAATGAGTGAGGTTTTGGTTGACTATATTTGATGGTATTTTGAATGTAAAATACATTTCAAAAGCTTTAGTTTATTTAGCAATTGTTTCAGCACAACCAACTTTTAAAAGCCATACCAGATATGCAATCTGGACAGGTTTACACTTTCAAAACCTGGCAACACACACATTATTCTTTTAAATATATTTTAGTTCAAAATTCTTGTCACAGCAAATCTTATGCAAATACTCAACTTACAATGTGTTATATAGGCTAAGATTGAAATAAACAAGTCATATAGATTGAATCAAAATAAGAAAGTTTCTAGAAAATACATAAGTGGAAAATGATAAGAGAATATATCATTTTCTGGTCTTAGCCAAATATCAATATATTTGAACTATGAAAAAAAGAGAGAATCCCAAATACTTTGACCAAATATGGAGAGGATTTATTAACATATTATAAATATTCAAAAGAAACAAGGTAATTAACTTTATGCAGATTTCTTCAAATCTAAACTAAACAGCCTGCTCTTGTTTAACAAATGGAATTAAAAACATACTCTGATTTTAAACAAGAGGAACACATACATCTTCATATGTATGTGTATATCTTTAGGAATAAACTGATATATTTATATTGGTGGAAAATATTGGATTTTGGATGAATTGTTTGAAAAGAAAATGACTCTGAGAATATTAATTTTAGGAAGGTAAAAAAAAAATTAAGCAAAATTAGGAGGGTCATTTCACAACTTTGTGATAATTTATGTCTGATTTTATGGTAAAAACTTATGATATTTTATGCGGCGTGTTTTGTTAAAAACTTATCATGTTTCAGTTTTACTATGATGCTTGATTCAAACTTGTGATGTTCTTGTTATGTAGTTGCTGTAAGTAGCTTTTTAATCTTATTGTGGTATTTATATTTTATTTCTTACTCATGACTATTTTCATGATGTTCCTAATAGTTTTTATATTATTGTATATCATTATTTTATACGCTTCATATATTCCTTTCTGTTAATGACAGAGGGGGAGAAAATTCAGGCATAATTATACAAGGAAAATAAACTCCGGGCATAATTATACAGGGAAAATAAAATCTGAGCATAATTATACAGGGAAAATAAAATCTGGGCATATTGATAGGAGGAGCAATATTTACCTTGCATACTTATTTTTTGAAATATATAGTTGTCATCATCAAAAAGGGGAAGAATGTTAAATCCTTTCTTTCCGGTTTCAATGAGACAAATATACATTTCCATATACACACACACACTATCATTATATGTGTAGGAATATACACAAGGAGATATGACGATTGACATTAAAATCGAGCTCAATTAAAGAAGATAAAAAGTGTTTGTCATGTATTTTTTTGTCTTAGTTATTATATAAAATCTCTGAGTTGATGATCACGCATACACAAAATTACATTTTGAAAACCATCTTTAAGGTAAAGATATAATTTACCAATTTTTACTTAAGAATCAAAAAAGTTCATAAACAAAACAAGCCACGATCAGAAACTATGAAATATAGACATAAAGGAACAAAATAGACAAGATTTAGACGCTTGGAGCTTTTACAATAGATGTTTGTAAGGATAAACAGACATTTGGAATTTTTATCACAAACATCTGTTACGGTAATAGACGTCTGGAACAAAATATCCAGATGTTTGGATCATTTGTATTTTGTTCCTGTAGTTTCTACTTTCTCCAATGTATAGCTCAGCCATCTAGACATTTTTTTCAAACATCTGAACCCGACGAACAGAAGCGTCTCTTCGCAGAAATTCAAATTTTTGAAGAGTCATCTTCTTTCCCAAAACTTGCAATACTTCTAATTGTTACTACTATTTAATTAGAACTTTTCGAATCTATAAATAGAGTAGAGAATTCACTTTTAAATTCACCAATTCTTTCTATCTTTCTAATCTGTACACACTTGTGATTTACAAATATTCTCAATAATTTACTTCCAATAATTACACGTACAAATCATCATCTCAAAGAGATTATAGGAAGGGTGTAGTTGATAGACTTATCCGTGTTATCTAGAACACAATCAGTCAAAAAACTTACTACCATTTATAGTTGAAGTCATGTTGAGATCTTCAGGCAATAAAGTCATGTTCGGCTGCTCAGGCGGTTTTTAGAACCTTCCTCTAGGTTAAGTGAGGGTATAGTCTTAAATCAAAAAGGAATCTGGGACTGGATGTAGAACATGAATTTCAAACCAGTATAAAAATCTCTGGTGCACTTTACTTATCGCAATTTTTATACTGCCAGTTTGATATAAGTTTTATTTAGTAGATATAATCATATTACTCGATCTGCTAGATTTCAAAATCATGGCATGACGTCCATTGAACGACTATAGTTGTGTCTGAGCGTTTGGACCAGGAGCCTCCCCTGCGTGAGTGGCTTCACTTGTTTTCTCCCCCACTTCCTTGGCGACATCGCTCCTCGGAGTGGGCTCGGGGTCAGAACGGCCTGCACAAAATCGTGGAAAACAAGCATTAGAATGCAATAGTCCTGCATAAAGAATAACGACTTTCGAAATCTTAAAGAGAACCTTAAAGAGAAGGATTATCTACCAGGTTTAGGCAAACTCTCAGCCATCCGGGGGGTCTCACCCTCTGGAATGGGAGACAGAATGCGCACTGAAGTACTCTAAGTCCCTGAGTGCGGACTAGAGTATAAACGACTCAAAAACCTCTACGTCCCCAAAGTGCGGACTACAGTACTCTCAGTCCCCAGAGCATGGACTAGATTATAGACAACTTCAGAAAAATCCCTAAATCCCAGAGTGCGAACTAGAGTATAAACGAGTTGACGAAAATCTCTACGTCTCGAACTGTGGACTAAAGCATAAACCGTTCGACAAATCTCTAAGTCCCCAGAGCGTGGACCGAAGCATGAACACAAATTGGGCGCGAGTCAACCGGAGGGAGAATAACACTAAGTCACCAGAATGCAGAGTGGTGTATAAACACTGATAAATAGACGAGTGGATTCCGACCATTTTCTATTCCGTAAACTTCGGCCTGGAATCGACAGGAGGATTATTAACCCACTGAGGATGGAGTTCGACCATCCAACTAGTGACCTGGCCAAATCAATGCTGGGGGCAGGGGTACAAAACACTAAAAAGCCGAATACGACAGCTTACTATAGCCCTAGCGTGGCGTTCTTTATAACTTGAGGCAGCGACTATAGGGAGGCCTTAATACAGAACCAATCGAAACGGCATCCAAAGCTACGAGCAACCTACTATATCATACCTCAGACCAAGGGTCAATGCCGATCCGCACCAAGCACATACGAATGTGACTCGGATGTGTTTTGAAAAACTATGACCCCTAGAGTATGGAAAGGAGGGTAAACCACGAATACTTGGTCAAAAATTCTCCAACACCCTCGTTTGATTCGTCAGGAGGAGTATGAAACTGGATGAGCATAACCCGACTGCATTTGTAGCCAACTTTACCCCGAGATCTGATTACAGAGCATGAACCAAAGTGGGCGTGGATGACCATCCACTGTCCAAATTACGCCCTAAAACTTACGTGGCATCGAAGTATTCCTCTTGGAATGAAAAACCACGATAAAATCCAAGATAGGCGAGACCTAGTCTCCCATCGACTGACATGATCCCACGATTCAATGGGAAAGAGAGTAAAGCTAAAGTGGGCGTGGCTGGCCTTCCTACTTATCGGTATATGCCCCAGACCTGGGGGCACGAGTGAGAAGCAAGATGAATGTGAACCGACTATTCACCAATCACCTCTATGTCTTTGGAGTTTAGGTGAAAACATAAACATAGCTAGGACGAGACTCAATCGTCCATGTAGTACATTTAACGACCCGAGACTGGGAGAAGACGCATGGTCATCCAAAAACTGGCTACGATAGCTCAGTATTAAAACTTATATATAGTGCTTACAGCTACTCAAGGCAACGACCGTGAGGAAGCCTAGAGATAGAATCGTTAAATCGATACCTTAGCTCATGGGCAATTGACTTTCACTCCAACCCGAAGGACGGGTAAAGAATCATGAATGCATTGAATAGAAAGTGCGTTACTCGAATGCACAAGTAAATTCAAACTCATAGCAAGATCCAGCTATACAGTTGCATGCCACTCGAGGCTGACCCCCACTCGACATTTCCTTTAATGCGCTTTTAAGCCTGATTTTTGGCCATTTGCTGATAATCTATTAGAGCATTCAAAGCCCTTCGCTATTAGGCTCAATAACTCATGACAAGACTCTAGGATTCGACTAGAGTAACCATCAACATTGGCCGTCCCAACCATATTTCACATTGAATGTTATGCAAAATAGTTACATCTTTACTTAAAGAATCTAGGATGGCACCTGCTAATCTGACGGTCGACATTACAGCCAGCCATGGCGACCCTTTCCGGGTGCTGAATATCGGATCACAGCTCAGTGCAGTGATGATAAAAGAATTAGTTTGATTTTTCCGAATAAATGATGATATATTCCCTTGGACCCATTCTGACATGCATATGTGATTTCATTAACTATTGCGAGCCATGCATTGGATATCAACCCGAAGCTACAAAAGCTAGCACAATCTCTATTGATTTCATCATGAAAGATCCACTCTTACTTTTAGGCTCACCCTATCAACGTCTACGCCTACCAGTCGTTGCGACAGGGCACACAATGACCTGAGACGTCTGAAAGACTACTTAAATAGAATATCGAACTAAGCTAATTCAATATCACTTATTTCCCACGAAGCGCTATCCAAGGACGGAAATTAGCAGACCTCACACCCAAATTCACTACCTCAGATGACTACTCGAAGAGTAGCAGAGAACCAACCATAAGATGGAAAATGTACGAGGATGGAGCATCCAATGATCAGTGTTATGGCTTGATAATGACTCCTGAGGAACGATCAATCTGCTACGTCCTAAAACTTGATTTACCTGTAACAAACAACGATGCTTAGTATGAAGCCTTGACTGTCAGCCTCAAACTTGCTAGAGGATTTGAAGTGAAAACTTTACATATCTTTTGTGATTCTTGATTGGTAGTATACAAATTTAAGGAAGTTGATCTTGTTAGGGGGCATTGTCTTGCTCCTTATCTCGGCCAAGTCCAAGAGCTACTAACCGACTTCATATATTACATCATTACACACGTACTCAGCGAACAAAATGAAAAGGTGTCATGGTTGACTCCTATCAAAGACTATCTACAATGAGGAATTCTTACTGAACGGAGGAATGGAAAACGACATATCCTCCTCAAAGCTTCACGCCAAATCATCTAAGAATGATTCGTGTGTCAAAAGGAGTTTATCCATCCCCATGCTTCGGTATATCGCCCATGATGATATCTTGAGCAAAGTCTATGAAGAAGAATGCGGTAATAACATCAGGGGGAAAACCATGATAAAGAAGATACTCTGCTCCAGGTATTACTGGCCAACTATCAACCCAGAAGCGGTTGATCATGCTAGACAATGTGACGAGTGCAAGATGTTTGCAAAAAATCCGGGAACCCCGCCGATGGAAATTATTCAAATAGCTAGTTCATAGCCGTTTGCCACTTGGGGGCACTGAAATCATCTTCTTGTCGATCCTAAAGGTGGTGCAAAATACACCATCATAGCAGTTGATTACGTCACCAAACGGGCAGATGAAGAACTCTTAACCACGACCAAGATGAAGAAAATAATCAACTTCTTTATCTGTAACATCATCTGTCCTTATGACCTTCCATGATCCATTATAACTGCAAATGGACAGGTTGAAGCTGTGAACAAAATCATAGAGTCTGTACTGAAGAGAGGTTTGGAAAACTCCTCAAGTGGCTGATTGCAACCCTTATTTCACAGAAAATACAAACAAGGAATCACGATTGAATTGCAATTTAACTAGATGGAGTTGGCGATGACTTATGAGCATATAAAACGCATCCGAGAGCCAATGGCAAGAACATGTACCCGAACGTGCATGTGTACATCCGAAAAAGTTCGACTTCTTGAAATCAATAGAAATTGAATTCTCACTAAGGGTTATTAAGAGAAGACTAGATCAGATAGCCGAAGCTTATTAGCCCTGCAGAATCAGACACGGATGGCCACTGATGAACTACAACCCTGGATTTATAATATTGGGAATCGAACAAGCATCACGATGACCAAAGAAGGATACAACACCTTAGGAGGATAAATTGGAGGATAATAGCTATTCAAGAAACATGGTGGATTTCTTTCTGAAGACAAGGAATACTCACTGATTCAAAGCGTGTTGTGTTGCTTCACACGACACACTTTGGGGGGGCAAGTGTTAACCGGCACCTTGGCCCGGCTACAAGACGACAGTTGAAGAAATTATCGTTAGCACTAGACAAGATTCTAACCAAGAAGCGCCTGAGGATATACAGGTTTGATGCAGTCGACATATTTTGGCATTTAGGTACGGTTCGGCAAGAAAAGACCAACTAGCTTGAGATCGCCCTATATGGGCCAAGTCACCTTAGCCTTGAGCCCGTGAAGGAAGTCCAACCCATCTTCTTCTATAAATAGAAGGGCAGAGGCACAATGAAATGGACCCTTTTTTGGGAGAACAATGGGGAGACTCTGCCACTTTCAAGACTGATTATTTTCAGTTCAAACTTGTATTCAAGTCATTAATATATGGATTGTATCTGTATTCAACTGCTTGTGAAAGAAATAAAGATCAAAACTCAAAGTGGACGTAGGCAGTTACGCCGAACCACTATAAATCTGGTGTTCTCGTTTTTGTTGTTCTTTTGGCATTGAATTACACTATTTTTCAGTTCTAATTCATCTTCTTCATTAATCTCTCTACACAATCTTTCTCAATGAGGTTAGTGACCAATTTTGGTGCTAACATTATTGAACCAAGGACTTGGTTTATGAACTAACCAAGTTAAATATGGACGATATTGGAATTTTGATTAAAAAACAAATTCCTTAAGTCCTAATATGATATAGTGTCGACGAAGCGAACTGGTGTAAATAATCAATACTAATTGTTACCGCTTAAGAAAATATAAAATGTGATTTTACTAAAAAGGTCTGTAGACGATGAATTCATCAAACTATCACACCTCTAGCTAAGGTGATATGTGAATGTTAATATTTGAATTGTTCGATATTAATTGCTGACTAAATTGACACTCTGAGCCACATAATTGTAACTGTGAATTCTTCGAAAAACCACATGATTCAATTATTTATAAAATGTTGTAAATCAATAAATTATTTAATATTTGAGAAATATGGATTATTATTTAAGTTAGTTGATGTTTTGGTGTTGCTAGTAATTATTTGGATGCATATATAAAAGTTATATATGTGCACATCGATATACGATATTGATACATATTTAAACAGGTTTTAAATTTAATTAATTTCTTAACAAGCTTTTGGAAATAATTAACCATGTGATAGAATGATGTGGCCTGCTATGCTAAAGAGAGAGTGGAAGCGATTTTGAAGATTAATTGAGAATTAAAAGTGTAAGTTTTAGAGAATAAGGAAGGTTTTGTAACACCTCGTAAAATTAACAGGAAATTAATTAAGAAAAATCAATCAATTAATAATGATGATAAAAATGGAAATTTTGCAAACTTTTGAATTTGGTCACGAAACTTGCACTATTGTTCCCATAGCAATTTTCAAAGCAATTTTCATATATAAAGATTTGCGATCGAAGTTCAAAAATAGAAGTTGTCGACGTCCGAAATTTTCGAATAAAAAATAATTCGAAATAAATATTTTAAAGCTTGCTGTTAAAGCACTGACAAAAAACACTAAGAAATGTTTAACATTAACTAATAAAACCGATAAGAAATATAAACTAAAATAAGTTAACGTTAATTAATTGGTGCCATTCAACTTTCAACAAAACTAAACCAATTAATGAATGGCAACCCTCCATCTCATTTGGCGATTTCTTTGCATCATCCCCTAATCTTCCTCCGTCCTTCTCGTTCCTTTTCCCCTTCTCTGGTTTGCATTCTGATGGTAAAGAATAGGAAGGATAAGCCGCGTCTCGCCTCCTCTGGATCTGCTTCGATAACTAGATCTGGACGCTCGTTCTCTTTGAATGAATCATGCCTTTTGCCTCCATTTTCCCCTATAGTTGATGCCTCCGATCCAGTCTCGCCTTTGGTCTAGACTTCTCCTCTACCTGCTTTAGTGAATGACGTAAGCACTCAAAACCTTCTGTCGTATTTTGCATCGGTCCTTGCTTCTTCCTCCATCGATGCGCCCCTCCCCCCTTTCAAGTATCTTCTTTGTAGCTCCATCTTCTACGCCTATTTCGAATTTGGTGAAATCTATAGGTAATTGGGTTAGTGTTGATAATGGGCTTGAGACTGCTTCATTTGGCTCTGCTCCAAAGCTAAATAGTACTCCACCTGTTATTGTCGATGGCATTGCTCCTATGCATTTTGATAAATCTGTTACTTGCAAAGGCACTGATTTTGCCAAAGATTTGATCAATGTTGAGAATAATAATCCTCTAGAACTGTTTAGGTTTGATATTGCTCCTAAGCTAAAAACTGGTTCCGCAACTTCGCCTATGCCAGAAACATGTGTTGTGCCTGCTATCAATGAGCATATTGCTGGCTCTTGTGATGATGTTGATATTATGGTTGACAAGCTTGTATGGTCATCATTGTTTAAGGCATTGCCTCGAAACGCCGGAGCTTACACTCCGCGGGTTTTCAACTCTCAAGTCATTAATGGTATTAACGTTATTCCTACTGTTGTTCTTAGGGAAGCGGAGATCCATTGGTCTGACCACTTAGTAGGTTTTTTCCTTGATGCTACTTCATCATACTCGGTTGTTTGAGAGCATTGTAGGAGAGCATGGAAACTGAAAGGTTCGCTTCATGTCCAATTCTTAAATTCCTTTTTCAACTTTAAATTTGGTAATAAGGAAAACAGACTTATAGCGCTTGATACTAGCCCCCTCATTATCGAGGGAAAACCTTTTATTGTGACTCCTTGGAACCTTGGTATAGACAATGCTAGAGAGCAGATTCTATCTATTATAGTTTGGACCACTTTCTCCATTATCCCGTCCGTCCTTCAACCTTTGATTGATATGAACTGGCTTGCAAGCCTTATTGGGGATTTCAAATGATTTGATGCAAATACCGTTGCACGCAAGAACTTATTATATGCTAGGGCTTTGATTGAAATTACCCCAGAGAAACTGTTTTCGTCGATATTAAAAGTAAGAATCATAGAAGGTCATGAGGTGGAAATAAAAGTTAACTACAGCTGGAAGCCTAACATTTGTTCTAATTGTCAGTCATTTGGTCATCCTGTGGAAAAGTGTTCTAGGATAGCTCCTCTATCTCCTTCTGGAAAAATTCCCCTCCCTAGGACGAAAATGAAATGGGTTCCCAAGGTTAGTGCTCCGCTTGTCTCTGATCCAGTTGTATCTGCTTCTCCGGCTGTGGAGACAGATAATGATTCACTAGCGGTTAGCGTTTCCGATGATGAGGTTGTTACTTGGGAACCTGAAGAGAGTTCTTGGATTCACGAGCTGACGGAAATGAGATATGACCCGCAGATGCATAGTTATCACATGTTCTTAGGTGGTCCTAATGAGACTAGGAGGTTAGTGTATCATGTTGACGGTGATGGCCTTTCTCTAACGACCAGTGGTATTGATGGTACTAGGAATTGGTGGCAGTTTTTAGATCCTACATGGGACCAGATTTATCTCTACACTCCTCTCTCAAGGTCTTATGATCCGAACCTGGCTAAGTACTTTTCTATTGTTCAACATGTTATAGGTCCTGGTATTGATGTTGATATCAGTGATGACAGGGGGGCTTGTGCCCTTTCGAGTAGTTTAGACCTTTTGTTCTTGTACTAAGTGGTATGGCCACTATAAAACCAGATTTTAGCTGTTCTATGCATGTACAGAACACATGTTCCTTATTTATATTCATAGTGGCACGACTCACTTTAAAGCCGGCTGGCTTTGCCAAAAAAATTAATTGGTGCTAGAGACCGAAGGATGGTCGACCGCCTACCTTGGGTCGGTCGATCGCCTAAGGAAGACTGATCAATAGGTTTTACTGAGGCGGCAAGGGTTTCTAACGGCCTGACCGTCCTGGATTTAATAAAATTTGATTGTACAGTCCAGGTGCATCCTAACCACTATAAATAAGAGGTTAGTCCCCCAATTTTATTCAGAAAAAATGTACAAGTAGACAAAATTCTGCCATTTTCTTCCTCCTCAATACAATTCTTAAAATCAAAATTTTCAAGAACAAGTATATATACAAGATTCGAGGGTTTAGGGAAGACTAAAGAATGAAGCAAGGAAAAGGTAACGAAATTATACATACATACATACAAGCATACATACATACATACATACATACATACATGCATGCATATGTGTGTGTGTGTGTGTGTGACAACCCACATCCCTTTATATGCCGAACAACGCCATATCAAGAAATACAGATCATCGGTTTAAGGAAAAAGTAGTATCAAAGAGACTAAGATATCAACGAAGAAATAATCTATCTAATCCAAACGTCATTACAGTGGAAACATAATATTAACTATATGGATAATCTCATAGTAACAGTAATCAAAATCTCAAAAGCATCAAAATATCAAGCTCTCAAAATATCATATTATCGAAGTCTCACAAAACCATCAGCACATATCAAATATAAAAGTATCATAAAAATAATCTCTCATAAGAAAAATATTGAAAGAGCAAATGTACTAATAGGAAATACATGATAAAAGGATGAAATAGAATTAGACTCCAGGCACGATAATCCGAAGGCAGCAATGGAGCTGTCAACGGCTACTTTGTCTGCCTGTGGTGGGGTAAAATAGAATGGGTCAGACATAAAGTCTAGTGAATGAGAACAAGACTAACAAGAAAATTAAATACAACTGACTTCAAGTCTACTCTAGATGTTATAGGGTGTGTGTAAAGTGTCTGTGAACCTAAGGTCTCAAGCCTATGATCAACAGTCCAGCAGTCATCAGTCTAACATCAGGGGAATATAAACAGACCGCATCTCAGCGAATGACCATCTAGTTTTGGGGAAACTAGTGCCCCACTTTAACTCACACCAGGCCTAGAGAGGAAGGACATGCATGTAAATTCGTCGTATACACCTGTGCCCAACCCCTCAATCCTAGTAGTAAAATACCTCTTACACACCCCCAAGGAGTTACTGCGCTTAACTCTATCTAGTACTGTGCACCACCTAGTATTCAGCGTCTACGCCCATACGGGCCCACTGGAACGTCCATGATCCAGTCTCTAAACCAAATACCCTGACTAACGACCAAAAATCTGATCCCAACAACCTCAACTAATGACCGATAATTTGGTCCCAACACTTGTGCGCACCTTTCGCAACATAAGTTGCACGTCTTAACGACACTTCGCGTCCTACTCTACGCTACGGAAACATGGGCTAAGTCTGTCATCCCAAATAGGAACACCTAAATGTATCTACGTCAGTCAAGCAATTTTGAAAGCAACATGGTTCATACTCCTATCGGCTCAAGGCCCTAAACGGTCTACTAAATCTAAAGTGACTTACAACAGTCGCCCTACACTAGTCTTAGGTTGATCGCCTACAATCTAGACATCTTTCGATTTACTTGTTTTAAGTAAGTTAATCATTTTATTTTCATATTTAATACAGACATCTTTCAATTTAGTTGTTTTAAGTAAATTAATCCATTTCATTCAATTGTCAGACATAATTCATTTCAATTATCAAACGTAATCCATTTAATTCTTATTTCAATTAGGCTGATCTATTTTTCCTATTTTTATTATAGTCATTGCGACATTTGCATTATTCCAATTAGCAATTTATAGGTGTCAAATCCAATTCTAGCATATGATTTATGGTTTTACAGCTTACATATGTCAATTGCAATTAAATAAAAAGATCCATTATTCCAGTTTCCCAATTTAATAAATTAATGGATTAATACTAGAATTTAACAATCAAATCAGCATAAGGTAGAAATTAAAATCAATTTATTTAATTAACTTTTTAAATCTGTGCACACTTACCTCTATCCTAAGCTATTAGGTTTGCCTCAGACGCCGCAAGCTTTCTCCCCGAAATCCGCTTAAATCTCTTCTCCAATTGTTAGATCTCCTTATATTTTGATTTAGATTAAGATTCAGAATAGAATTGGGGTCTAGAAATTGATTTAGGAAACTAGGGTTTTAATTTGGTAAAGCTTCTCTGTAATGGAGAGAATTAGGTTTTAGGTTAACCCTAGCTATCAATTTATAAGGGAACAGTTCAACTCACTACCATCAGATCCAGCCCAAAATCATGTTATTTGTCCTTGAAACCGTGGCCAGTATGCAACGATCTTGCCCGAAGAAACGAACCATCTCCAGGTCGTCGCGACCCTATCATCGACCATGGGTCGGGTTGACCACCCTTAGGCTAGGTCGACCACCCACAGTCAACCTGGGTCCATCTGGGTCGACCAGGCCCTAGTTGATTTTTTTCTACTTTTCTTTTCAGTTTCTTATTTATTCAATCCTTTATAACCTTTTCATTTTAGCTCGGATTTCAACAAGTTATATATGAAAGTTGTCAAGAAAATTACTACGGACACAATGGTGCAAGTCCCGTAGTCAAATTTGGATGTTTGTGAAAATTCTCCTTTTAGGTCAATTCTTATCTTTTAATTATTTTTTCTTATTTATTTTCGGAAAATCCAGAGGTGTTACAATATATATTCTCTACTTTATTCTTCCCTAAACTAAAATATTTTATGGCTAATACACTTAATTGAATTTATATATTATACAAAATAAAGTAAAAATAATTGGAGAAAGGAACAAGGCGAAGGCACGAAATCAAATCCAAGGGAATTTTAGGGGAATCATATGTGAGTGGGAATTTTGATTTTTCATTGATAATTGGATTTGTATTATGCCTTGGGAGATTTTGCATATGAAACTTTAATAACTTAAACCCCAAAATCTCTTCATATTATGTAATTCTTGAATTATTTGAAATCTTGGTTGTTTCATATTGATATAATAGGATTGAATTTTATTAATATTTACATGATAAACATTTTATATTCCACTTTTCATTTTACCATTTTAACAACAAAAAATTCCATAAGAAACAGATAGAAATAGGTGTGCAAATTAGGGAATTTTTTTTAATTCTTATCCATCATTTGCATCGCCTATTTTGAATAATTGAAATAAGCCTAATTTCTTTGTTGTTTCGACACCGTATGCTCAAGTTATTGGATGGAATATGAAAGGTTTATATCGTAAAATTTCTCCATTGGTAAAAGGGGTGTAGTCGTATTATATTATTATAAAATAAACATTTGGATTCCATTTATATACATATGTACAAGTTTAAATTATGTGTTAAATTATTGATAATACTGGCCCTTATAAAACTACCGTATTGATTGGATTTGTATAGAAATTATAGTTATTAATAATATACCACCCTGAATAGACAATAGGCGAATGTAATAAATTAGGCATAAAAATTAGATGGGTACAATTTAATATTAGACTATATATATTCCCTTAAACTTCGAAACATACAATTAAAATTATAGACTTATATCGATATAATAATTAAGACACGTAATTGGAATAATAACCAAATACCAATCTATGAAAGAATAAGCTAAAGATAGTTATGGAAATTTATCCATAAATAATGGCGAAATAAGAAGTTTCCCTTATAAGGCCTTTAATGCGTAATTACGAATGAGGTGTACACACACAGACACACATACATACATACATATGTAGGCATAGTACCATGTTAGATGTTAGAGAGAGTGAGAATATGGCTTATTTGTAAGGATGTGAGGTCGGTTAAAAAGAACACAGAAGTCTACCCATCTAATATGGCTACCAGCAGCCTGACTTTTGTAACTGATGTGGGACATTGCTTATACTAAGTACCTATGGTGGATGCGAGGTTACTCCCAATTTTGTTGGGTAAGTCCACCCAACTAATTTGGCTACCAGTACCTACAAATAGTCGAACTAATGTGAGATGCCACGGTTGGGTTACGGGCCATAAAGTAGGGAGTATTTTTTATGTGCGCTAGTGAAAATCCCTTTGAGGAGGCCTACTTCGGGATTAAGGTATTAAATGACTATTGGGAATCTGCCTCTTCCCTATTCAATAAGTACTAAGCGATCCTTGGTACAATGGCAGTTAGGGAGTACTAGGAGAAGGAGAGGCTCGCTTGGGAATACGTGGTAAATTACAGGAGGGTTTGCCTTTTCCCAATATAAGGGTAGTAAGTAGCCTAGGTACTTCCTCTTGCATTGTTAGGATATGATTTGATGAGAGATGGGTTATTGAACCTGATATACTTCATAGTTGTTTTGTACCCGCTTTTGTTGTCATGGAATAGGATTTAGAGGATTACTGGCCGATAATAGAGATATAGTGGAGAAATATATATATATATATATATATATATATATACATACACACACACACACATATATATATATATTAACATAATACTTATTTGAATGATTACTATCAATATACTATTATTGTAAAACTTAAGGTTTTCATTCACCAGACATTGTTGTTCTGACCCCTTCCTCATTACAACATACAAGTTAGGTTTGATGATGTTGGTGGAGGAAAAGACGCCAAAGTCCTGGTGGTAGTACTAATTATATATATATATATACACACACACACACACTTTTGTGTACCCTGAAAACAATGTATATGACTTGATTATTGTGTTTTGGGATATTATAATTCTCAAACATGGCTTTATGCAATGGGTACTTATTTCATTGTTATGTTTTATTCCTTCTGCTGTGAGATTCTGAAAGTATAGATAGATAGCTTTGCATATTGTTTTATCAATTATACCAACCAACAGCCAACTTCGAAACAGACCTAGGGTTTGATGGGTTTTTATTGGATCAAAAATTAGGCTAGTTTTGGAGAAGGTTGTTACATTTGGTATCAAAGCCTAGGTTACCCGATCAATGGGAATAGGAATGCACAAGAGTAGTATTTGTTATTTTTCAAATATTTTTCAAGACAATATTATATATAAGTATACATATATGGACATACGCAAACACCCCAGGCAAATTCTATTTCAACAAGTGATACTATCATAGGGACCCATGACTAATTTAAAATTTCAAACCTATGGATAGTTGATAATGGCTGAAAATAACGGCTCCGAGGTTGGGAACCACATCAACCCGGAGATAGCTACCATACCGGGTATGCTAACGTGATTTCAGTAATACTTAAGAGCCATGTGAGCAAATCCCCATTCCCCAGCAAGTTGCACCGGGGGTGCTAGTCACTCTTCCCATTGTTCTAGCATTCCGACCACTAAACTTCCCTAGGCTATGTAAGGATATTCAGAGTGTGGGTGCATGAGTATTCTCATGCTCGAAGGACTTAGGAACCAAAGCTTGGACTGATGATTGTGACCGCATATTCAAGGAAGTAGAATTGGAAGATCGAGTTAGGAGGAAGTTAGTCGCATGGCACTTGAAAGGGGAGGCGCTGAATTAGTGGACCATAGTGGCCGCGGAGAATGCTAAGGAAGGCATGACTTAGGCTGAATTCAAGACTCGCTTCAAGTTGTGAGTCATCTCCAATGCATAAGTGAACCTACAATTGGAGACAATCATCCACCTAAAGCAATGAGACACCACAGTAAAGGAGTACGTTAACAAGTTCATAGAGTTAGCCAAAGTTAGAAAGAGTCTGATTGATACCCAAGCGAAGAAGACGATGAAATTTGTGAAGGGCCTAAATTATTTCTTGAGGGAACTTCTCTTAACCCATGTCCCCGCAGGAGCCACCTATGAGATGCTTGTTGAAATTGCCTTACTTCAGACGGTTGGTAAAGAAGAAAAGGAGAAGATGGGGCAGTCTGACGACCAAGCTGGATCAAAGAAAGGAAAGTTCTGGAAGGATAAGAAGGCTAAAGAAAGGTTCAAGAAGAAAGGACTAACATGCCATAGATTCCATAAGAAGGTACACATCGCTAAAGATGTCAGGGTAAGCTTGATAAAGGAGGCGTTTATGGGGAATGCTACCATTGCCACTAAGAAGGGCATTACAAGAACCAATGTGTGTATCCAGCTAAGGGGGGACAGGTTGTGTAGCCTTATGCCATTGTAGTTGTGCCTTGCTCAAGCAAACCTCCTCCCAAGGATAAGGGAAAAGTTTCTATGAAAGGTACAACTATTATTTTCGAAAATACTATTCATACCCTATTTGATTTAGGAGCATCACATTTATTCATAGCTATAAATATAGTTAAAGCCTTAAAATTAGAAACCCAACTTATGTTCAAAACATAAATAGGTCGTCCAATTATAATCATTCCCAAAATTATTTTGGGGCGATTTATACAAAATCACTCACATACAATTATTACATGCAGTCTTTTGACTTGCACAACCAACCAATTCCTTGGCCTAGGATATGTTGGAGTTTCTTACAAACCCTTATCTTGTATGATTTTGTAAACTATTTTGGATAAAATTAATTTTTAACCTTGTGCGCTCTCTTAAGCACACGACCTTATAAAAAAAACTTAACTCAACTTTGCTCATTATAAATCATACTTTGTCCAACAAAATTTGATTGCTCCTTATCGATACATTATTATGTATCATAAGAATCAGTGACTTTTAAGATTGAATTTTTATTCATTTTAGGTACAATTGATACCGTTTCTAGTATATTCACCTGCTTGATCATATTGAATCGCTTTTTTGTATGTCATTTTATTTATTTCCATTTTAAATTCTATGAGCTTATCATAGACATACAATATGTGTGTCAAATACGCATGTTTGTGTTTGTGACAATTCATCGGTGAATACAATAAAGTACGCAGAACCGTTTTTGGCATTATCAGATTTATGATTGCATATGTCTGTATGTTTCAATTCAAAGAGTTCATCAACTCTTATGTTGCTCGCACTGAATGGGTGCTTTGCCCTCAATTGTCTGAGATATAATTTACTAGTACTATATGATTCATAATCATATAATCAAAAATTATTCCTCAAAACTGTGGTTTGGTCTATAATTGCAAATAAATTTAGATACTTCTGTATTTTCCAATGTATCACAAATACTAGTATTGTAGTTTTATTTTATAGTTAATATTCATAATACTCATATTGAAATAAAACTATGCCCATTTTTCATTTAATAGTTAAAATTGATTATTATTTCATAAATAATATTTGGTGTGTTTTATGAAAATAATTTTTGTAACTTGATGCGACCAATAAGTGTTATATGGCATCCTCCCACTATTTCTGCCATTACTACAATATCATATGAAAAACATAGCTCCATTCAACCAGTTAGTATATGATATTTATTTCATTTACTGTAACTGGTTTACAGTCGAGAATTTTTAGATAATCTATCTTAAATTGAAAGAAATAAATATCATAGAAAATAATTTTCTATATGAAAACACTTTTTGAATAGAAATATTCCAATGTTAAGTATCTATTGTTATTTTACAATTCTTATATTCGAATATTTTTATGAAGCAGAAATGACCATTCACTCTCTTAATCCCAACTATGCCTTAGGTTAGAACCACTCTTATACATTCGATTTCCTTTTTAAACGGTCGAACCATTCAAAGGAAATCCTTTCTACAATATCATAACGAACTCTTTACAAAAGTGCATTTGGTCATCCTTAATTTTTAAGGATATCAAATAAATGCACTTTATGTAAAATGATTAAACTAACATTTTGGCGATTGAATTCTTAGATCCATATTGTAGCATTTGGTCCAATGTTTCATTTAACACAACAAAATCATTATTGTAATCAATCATATTAAATACACGACCTCACACTACAGTTTTACTTGCTTATTCAATGAACTAATTTCATTGAGGTTTCATACATTATGATTTGTGATCGTTCACCATATAACATTTATATGTGATCATATATGGATCAAATATCCATATTCTTGTATTGCTTTTAGAGTCTAAACTTATTAAAGACAATACACAGTCTCGGGCAAATAAACTCATAAGTGACCAATTTTTGAATGTATTTAGTAGTTGTATAATTATGTGCTTGTATGGGTCAACATGCAAATATTTATTGGTAGGTATATTTTATATTTCTATTTGTCAATATTAATTCAGTTGATTTGTATATTTTAATTGATAAACATTTTATCAATTATATTAATTGCACATATTTATCAATGTAGATTATTATAGCTTTATATAGCAGATGTTCTTACAATATTAGAAAGTTTAAATGTTATCATTTCATTTTTCTAATAAGGCTCCCGCTAGTCTTTTATATTTCTCCAAACCCTAAGTCAAAACATAGAAGTTTTTCGACTTCACTGGTGGGTGTTAGGACTCATCTGTCTTGGGATTCTGACCTTGAGTTTGCTCAGCTAGTCATATCCCCATAAACGATGGATAACTCCTTATTGGTTGTGTCATATACAACTCCTAACCCATGGTTCCTTGTCCTAATTTCATTTTGACAAAAGAAATTATTCGCTCGTACCTACCATTTCATGATGGCCTAAGTATAAGATATGTACCTTGAGTTTGCTCAATGATACACATAGTTATCTCACTTCGTCTAGTCAATATATTAATAAAACTACACATAACATCTCTAGCTTGAGTTTGCTTAACAACCAAAGAGTATGCAATTAATTTATAAATACATAAATGGTAGAGGATAACACTTATATTAAAGATTCATAATGTTCAATATATTTAATTGAGTGATTTTGACTTATGGAATAATGTATTTCTTATGAAATACTCCCGTGGTTCAAGTATCGGACACATCAAAAATCACGGTATAATATGTATTTGTTCTTTAAATCTATTTAGGAGTTCTCTAATACTCCACCTTTAGTTTAAACATTTATATTATATAAGTTTATTATTATATAACTTTTATACTTTATTTAACTTATATAATATTTTATGTATAACATTATATCAATTAAATCTTATTTAATTAATTTAGTTAATTAACACTTTAATCTATTATTACTCAATCATAACATATTATATTGAATATATATACCACAACCTTTGTAGTAATATACATATGTCTTATATATATAAGTATGTATTTTGATTTGTTAATTAACTTTTAATCAATTTATTTAATTAAACAATTTTAATTAAATTTTATTAATTACGAAAATTCTTTTATACACACATGTATACTCATATTATCTTAAATAATTCAAAACAACATAATATATATCATTTTATATATTATACATGTATGTATGTGTATATATATTTAATTAGTTAACTTATTTAATTAATTCATTTATTTTATTGATCTTATTATTAATAATATTTTAGAAATTAACTTTATAACACTTTGAAAAATTATATTATAACTTTTATAATATATGAATTTAACTTTTAAATTTAAAACTTTTATGTTAATCTCAAAACAATTTGAAATCTATGTTATAACATTCATAGTATTTTTCTTATTTTAAATTTAACTTTTAAATTTAAAACTTTTATTTTAATTTCAAAACAATTTTGAAATTAGCCCAAGGTCTAATTTAAATTTGGTCTTTTCTATTAGGGATAACCTTTGGGCCTACCTCATCCTTTTGAGCCGAGTCGGTAGCCAGCTAGGGTAGAGAACTTGATTATTCAAACCCAACCTTAGACATTACTTTTCTAGGCACCCTACTATATGGGTAGGCTTTAAAAATTAGCCCTAATATTGCTAATTCAGATCGCATAGACAATTTGGCATCGACACCATTATTGGAACTAGGCCATCCCACGGCATAATAATTAGGTAAATTCCGAAAAAAATCCATTATTGGATCTTTAATGGGCCTATATATCTAAATTCATTAGAAATTTTCTAAATTTTCTTTTAAATAAAATCAATATTTTGCTTAAAATTATAAATAATGTTTATTTTATATAGTTTGTATTATATTGCATATACGTGTATCATATACAAATATGTGTTAACGTGCACATGAAACATAATAAAGTGTACATGGTTGGACATTCCAATATATAGATGTTGCGGTTTACACCGCAGTAGACATGTTAGCCCCACTTGTATAAAAATGTATCGTGTGTGTGTGTGTTTATGCATCAAAATACAATACAAGTAAAAACATCTATATAATATATATTATAACATACTAATTGTAAATAATTTATAAAAAACATTGATGAAATATATATATATATAATTAAATCTCAAAATTATTATAAATACTAGTTTATTAATAATTATAATATAAAATTCAATAAAAAATATTTTTTATTCAAAATAACTTGTATATAGTATATATATATATATATGTGTGTGTGTGTATAAACACATAATTATATATATATATATTAATGTAACTAATAATCATAATTTTTTTATATAAATATATACATGCGATATTGTTCTCGGCCCAGGCATTTTTCTTCTTTCGGTTTTATGTATCTTTTGATAATTAACATTTATTTTATTATTTAAAAATCCATATGGTATTTTATAAATATTTTTTATTTTCAAAAACTAGTTGTGAAAAATATTTTGTGCAAATGTTTACAATAATTTTTATTACTTGTAAATACATATGTATTTACTTTATTTATATAATTGGTTTTGAATTAAATAAATAATTAAAATATATATATCATACATATAACGAAATTTTAAAAAAATTCTACCGAAAGCATTTTATATATGAATAAATTATTTTATAAAAGAGGGAATTAGGCACGAGGACAAACTTTGAAAAAAAATTAGACTGGAGGACACAAAGTTTCATTTTTGGGCTGAAGGACAAACTTTGAAAGAAAATTAGGCTGAAGGAAAATGCTAAATATAATTAGCATTTTGTACAGTGCAAACATTGTACAAAATGCTAATTATAACTAGCATTATATCCAGTTTTACATTGTACAAAATGCTAGTTGTATTAGCATTGTCCTTCAGTCTAATTATCTTTCAAAGTTTGTCCTTCAGCCTAAAAATAAAACTTGTTGTCCTTCAGTCAAAAATTTTATGAAAATTTATATGATATTAATCTTTTAAATATAGATTTTAACTGACCATAATCATTTAAAAATACTATATTTATTTTTGAATTTTTTTAAATTAGGCTGTAAGCATTAGGCTAGCATTTACTGACAAAATAATTTTTTATATATGCACATATATATACAACCATCACTATGTGATAATACATCACATACAGATTCGTAATATTAATTTCTAATCAAGCTAGCATATGACATAGAACATATTAAACAAGTAATATCACCTTTCACCAAAGTCTAACTATGCACACCTTATAATGAAGAACCTAACTCCCCAAATAGAATATCATATCCAGGAGTTGCTAGCTTCCCGAACACAGCTACCATCGATGCTTGTATTTGCTTAGATTTGTATTTAAAATACTTGAAATTTTAAGGAAAGTGGGGTATTTCAGCCAGCAAAAGAAAGGAATGGAGTCTCTAAAATGTGTTTGAAAAGTGTGGGTTGGAGATAATTAAATAAGGAGATTCTAAGTAGTAAAACAAGGATCTAGATCCTTATTTTTCTCACACCAATTCTCGTCTCTTTTAATTCAAATACCAACCTAACTTAGCCATTAAAATGGCCGACCTACCCTTGCTAATCCTAGCCGAAATCAACATGCCCCTTATGGGCCTCAAATCCACTTTAAGCCTAAGTAATATTTATTGTATTTAAATCAAATTTAAACGTGTATCGATATCGTATATCAATTAGTTTTTATATAATTATTATATGCACAGTATTTAATATTGTTCAATACACATCGAATAAAATTCTATAATTAATATTTCATAAATATTAATTAAATTATAATAATTATAATTTAATTAAATCATAATAATTATAATTTAATTAAATCGTGTGGTAACATGAGTATTCAACGTTTGGTTATGTGACTCTTAGGTGTAAATTTGGTGTCGAACAATTCGAATATTAATGTTCACACATTATTTAGCAGAGTTGTGACATTATGGCCAAATTTATTGCTTACTTGGCATCAGTAAAATCCCATTTTACTTTATTAAGTGTTACCCGATAGTGATAATTATTTATACTAATTTTCTTTATCCATACTATATCACTTGGACTTATAGAATTTGGTTACGGTCAAAATACCAGTATCGTCCATATTCAACTCTATAATCCAATCACAAAGTGCTTGGTTCAATAATGACAATTACTATTAACCGTACTGCTTTGGCCAAAGACTTGAATTTGAGTTAACTTTAGTTGACCGTGATACTAACCTCGTATAACCAAGGCAACGAATTCTCTCTTGAATGTCTCACTTCCAATGCTTCTACTCGATCTAACTATAGTCTTTCGATGGACACCATGATACACTTTAACTACAATCAAAGTGGACTTTTCACATTGAAGCTCGACAGTATTCTCAAGTCAAGGTAATTTTATAATATTGTCAAATCGATATTTTCTATTTGACCTTAGTTATATTAACCGACAGAAAACTATCGAGTGAATCATTCCATAGTTATCCACTAACTATCAGCACGTAACCCCTTAGCACCCCCAGTAGTCATGAGCAATACACTGCCCAAATTGGAAGAGCGTTATATACTCTAGTCTCAACAGATGTATCGATATCTAGTCTCGATACATCATGAAAAGGAATATTTAAAATGGAATGTTTAATTTTATTGAGACAAATTACTCATGTTTACAACACTTTGTAACTGCTATCATATAACATACAATTTACGGATCTTCTATTAAATATACTTTAACAAATTACTTATATCATAATATAATAAGTATATAACAGAAAGAAAATGCCTTTTATTTTGAACAAGATTAGTTATCGAGTTAGATATATGTAACAAATTACATAATTTCCCCTAGGGCATACCCCTAACTCTATCAACTTTCATCTTCTTTCCTATTGCATCTTGATTTAATTTCATTTATTCTTATTCATTATCACCCTTTAATTACACTTTCTTTATATTTAGCCTGTTTTTCATAAAATTAAAGTGGGAATATAGTTAATATATTCAAACCATTGTCAATCTCATACTAAATTAATTTAGCATTAATTAATAAGATTAAGAAAATGTCAATAAAAAATAATTTTATTAAAATAACTGGACTGAATCTAGTGAAACCCTTTGGACTTCATAGGTCCACGATGACCCAAATAAGAATTATTTTTAATATCCACCTATTTCAACTCCTACACATCGACCTGATTCCTTCACGTACGTGTTAAAACAACTAGGAGGACAACAAGTTTAGCAAAGTTGTATATGAAGAATATAATGAGACTCCAAGGTATGGCAAGAAGTTCATGAGTGATCAAGACCTATTACTCACAAGTGAATTTTGGAGAAGTTAACATTCTACTTAAGGCATTGAGATTAACATAAGCACTATGTTTTATCCTGAGACAGATGGACAAATAGTAAGGGTAAATGGAGTTCTTGAAGACTTGCTGAGAGCTTGCTTGCTAGACTTCAATGAATCATGCGAAGATTACCTACACATAGCAGAATTTTCATACAACAATAATTATTAATCAAGTATATGCATGGTTCCATATGAGGCTTTGTATAAGACCATGCAAGCTCTCAACATGCTAGCCTGAGACAAGGGATAGACTAGTATTGTCCAACTTAGTAAAGGAAGTGATAGAGAAGATTGAATAAATACAAGGGTTGATGGAGATGACTTAATCTTAACAAAAGAATTATGCTGATAGAAGAAGAGAGACTTGGAATACTCCATGGAAGATCAGGTTTTTATGAAGGTATCATCAATGAAAGAAATTATGAGGTTCTGTATGACCCGGAAGTTATCTCCAAGGTATGTTGGACCATTCCCAATCACCAAAAGGATTGGAAATATCACATTTTGAGTAGAATTGCAAGGCTAACTAATCGTGGCGCATAACGTGTTTAATGTTTCACTTCTAAGGAAATATGTGCATGGCCTTAAGGCTATTGTTGAGTCGAAGGCTTTTGTGTACTTAAAAGTTGAACCCAACATGACTAAAGCTTAGCTCTCGATTGGCAATCTAGACATGGAGCAACTAAGGAACAAGGTCATACTGAGGATTAAGATACAATGGAGTATCAATGTTGATGATTGTATGTGGGATACCAAGGATAGAACTAGATAGAGTAACCTCGAAATGTTTATAGTATGAGAATGTATTTCAATTCAATGAATTTTATCTTATGTTTTATGGTCTACATATACTTAATTAAGTACTCTTTTAAATTGTTCAGATGTTGGAATAAGTTTCGATGATGAAACTCCTATAAGGAGAGGAGCCTATAATGACCCATATTTTAATACGATAATAATCATTTTGAAGATAATAATTTAGTATGATTAATGTAATGGCGTGATAATAAATTAGTATAGGTTGATAGTATGGGTGAGCAATATTCAATTAGCATTGAATTTACTGAATGAATTGGTTCATTTCGGTCGATTTGATTCAATAATGAAATTAAATCGGTTTGAATTCGATTTTTATAATAACTTTGATTATTCGTTAGACTAAATTAACCAAACTTATATTATATTATCAAAATAATGGTATTCTAATCGTTTAATGATTCTTAGTAATAAAAAACAATGTTTACCTATTGAAAACAGGTCAATTTTTCTTATAAACATTAAAAAAATACTCAAACAAAATTCCTTTAAACATAAGTTATGATTTTCTTTAAGTAAAATAATAATAACATCGATAATTTCTCTTACTTACCTTTTCAGTTCGGACAAATCGATCATGACCAAATTAACTAAAATTAATTCGATTTACTTTTGATTTTTTTGGGCTCCAAATCAGTTTGACATTTTTTGACCTTAAAACCGACCGAACCGATTGAATGTTCATCACTAGTTGAGATATTTAAGTTAATTTAAGAATAAATAATTATAAGCGAGGCAATTAATTAATATTTTTAGAGAGGAAAACAAAATGAGTATAAGGTTAGCATAGAGATTTATTCCTCATAGGTCATGCAACCGAAACCCATTTACCACACTTAACATCCCACTTTTCTTCCTCTTCATCCTCATTAGCTCAAAATAAAGCTTGAAAAAACATTAATGGCATCCTTACCGTTTTTTGATTGAAATCAAAAGAAGAAGAGAAAAGTAAGCAACTTTAGGAAGATAAGAGCTAGGAGAATTTAGTGTAACCATCATATTTGTATTTAAGTGAGTAATGTTATCTCAGTGCAAAGAAAATGCTTTAATAATTTGGATTTTCCTAAGGATGATACTCACAAGTTATGTCCCATTCTTAATTTAATAACTTAAGGTCATTAAAGGGGTTATATAGAGATATAATAATATTAAATTATTAAGCAAGAGGAGTTAGACCTCTAAAACTAACAATTTATGCTTAGAAATGTGAAATTAAATTATGTGATAAGTCAGAGGTTAGGGAAATGAAAATTTTATGGGAAATGTAAAGGTATGAATAAAAAATTATATGAATATTTATAGGTGGAAATTTATTTTAGAATGAAGAAAAGAATTTAAAAATGTTGCCTATTTTGCCTAAAAATAGCTGGTTTTAGAAATCTAATGATTTTATGAATTTTTTGGAATTTACTAGAAATCTTCTAAAATTATTTAGAGTGATTTTTATAAAGGGAAATTTTTTTGTTGAGATCTTAGAGTAAAGCTGAGAGTATTAATCAAACAAAGGTTTTAATTAAAAATTTCATACCTAGAAATGAGGAAAGCAAGTCTCCTCATAATGCCTTTTTTGAATTTAAGTACATATGATAACTGTATTAGCCTATGATAATTTAACACATGACATGCATAGTACATAATAGAGAAGAATGTGCAAGAATATAGACCCATAATAAATTAGATAAAATCATAAAGAGTCAGATAACATAATAACGAGATAGGACGTCATGTGCCAAAGACAAGGGATAGGAAGTGACGAGGGTTAGTAACATAGGCTAGGTGATTCATCTTTAGTCAAGACAGGGATCTCTTGGAAAGCTTATGCCGTAAACTTAAGGAGGATCCATGAAAGAAGGTGGAGCAGAGACGAGGATCGTAGTCTGCCTCTATGCCGAGACCGAGGTATTTGGTTGGGAAGGAAACATTGTAGGGGACAATAAAGATCAAAAGGGAAAGGGTATTATAACTGAGGGTCATATAGAGGGTGAGACCAGATAGCTTAAGCAAACACTTTCATTTATTTTGTATCTTTAGTGTGACCTAGAGAAGGTCGGGAGAACTAAGTTATACTTGTAATAAAATTCTGATAAAGGACCTTCAGTGTAACGACCCGTAAATTTATCAATTTGATAAAAAAAATTTAAAATATTCAAATATAAGCTTTTAAAAACATAGATTATGATGTTTTGAACAATAACTAATAATGGTAATCTTATTTTGAATAAGTATTTACGAAAATATAAACTTTGAAGGAATACCGATAAAATGATCGGAAACCGTTTTATCGATAAACAGCTCTATAATCATAAAACGTCGCGCACGGAGCTGGATACATACACTTATTTTTATAGTTGAACAAGAATATGAAATAAAATAATTTATTTTATTTTATTTTTGGGAAAATAAAATGTGTTTATGACATCATCTATGATGTCTTTATATTTAAATATAGATTTATGAATTTAAATTGGGATTTAATGATTTAATAATTATTCAAATAATTGTTTTTAAATGATAATAATTCATTTTAAATAGTTATAAAGTGATAATAAATAATTTATAATAGTTTTATAAAGATATTTAAGCAATTTGAATCTATGAAGAATTATTTTTTTTGGCAAAGCCAGCGGGGTTGAATGGCTCCTACCATTTATTTATATCAATAAGCATGACTTACAATATAAATGAAGAAAACATACAAGGAAGGATACGGAGAAAAGGAGAAAAGGAGAATAAACAGAAAGGATGAGAGGAATAGGGAGCAAAAGAAGAACCAATAACTATGTCCACTTGACAATAGCTGCTGCATCAAACAAGTAAGGGGACAGAGTGAGCATGGCATGTATTTTCCTGATATCTCATAATATAGCTGCATTCTATTCTTACTGGCATGATTAAAATTTCTGCAATTTCTTTCCTTCCAAATCTCAGTTACCATTACTTTTAGCATGATTAACAATTCATATGTCGATTGCTGCTTCCACCAAGTTGATTTTTATATACTCATACATTCAATCATGTTATTTCTCCAAGCTCCACCATATCCTCCTCTGTTTTTTATTTTGGACCATATAAAGTATAATAGCAATTTATGAAGAAAATTGATATTACTTTATCGGCATAATAGCAATTTTTGTAAATAATTGTTAATATCGATTTATATGAAATGAGATCATTTTTATTAATTTAAAATGATAAGAAATTGGTTTTCAAACTTTGGTACAAATATATGTATATTAACTAATAAGTGAAAATATGACCGGGAATCGAAATCGGAATACATAACAGTTTGACATATATAAGTTGTATAACGTTGTTTATATGACTTGAACACTTATATAACATAGTAATACACACCCTAACACATGTATACATACAAATTACATACACACACATATACATACATTTAAATATATAAATATTAACAAATATCAAAGATATTTTAGATAACTTCATCATTAAGCATACTTAAGTCAAAGGCACATGGCATAGAAGTGAAATGAGGTGATGGTGCATGAAGGGTGTGGCCGAAATGATGCCATGGGAGGTGGGAAAGGATGGCCAAAGTAATGGAGAAGGGAAGAGCACATGGTGGTGTAAATGTGATGTTTCATGTAAAATATCATGATATTTTCCATATTCAAGCCTATAAATACCTTACCTCTCTCTAATCTCTCACTTTCTCCTTTTCATTTCATTTCTTTATTTTTCTCTCTTCTTCTCCAAGCTCCCATCAATGGCTTCCACTGAAATGACCCTCCTATTATCAATCTAATTTTATTAGTGATTTTTTTTTTTTTAGAGATGACATATAGATATATCATCTATTACAAATATATTTCCCAGAGTCATTTTCTTTCTCTAATAAACAAAAATATTTCCAGGATCTTTCACAATATAGAAATATTGTTTTAATTCTAATCATTTTAACATACATATATGAAGATATCTGTGTTACATTCTACTTGAATCAGAGTATGATAATAAGTAGAAATCCTTTTTAAATTTGCAAAAATGTGATAAATTCCCTTTTTAAATTAAAGCTTTTTGTATCCTGATTTTGACTATTGTGTCCACTGGAAATATGTACCTTAGACTGTTATTATAATTAAGAAATAACCAAGCAATAATCAGTGGAAAGCAGGCTTATAATATAGATGATTGTTTTAAAGTCAGAATATTAACAAACTCAGGTTAAAAGAAAGTGGATCCTAAGTGAACACAAGCAACATCTAGGTGTAATGGAAACGCGCCTAACTTATTCATGCAAGGTCACTAGTTCGAGTACTATGCTGGTCGGTTCAAACACAATTTTTGTTTTTTTTTCCTTGTATGACTGAAATCTGATACCTACCTATAATTGTACATATATATTTACTTTTTGCCTATATCCTAACATACAAAACAATTCTTCTTGCATAACTATTTTTAAAACCCATTCTTTCAACTGTTTTAAGAATTTACATCTATATTTTTGCCTAATTTCAACATGTACACAGATATACATGTACATGTCAGTGTTTTTGTTCATTTTCCAGAAAACTGAGCTCAAATGTTCCCTTGCTTCATTGATCTGAAGTGAAACATTTGGCCTGACCTATGGCCTAACCATGTGGTTACTTTGGCCATTCTTTTGTTTGCATTTTTACAACCCAGATTATACACAAAACATTGATACCTTTCCTTTTCAAAAGCATGTATATATATTTGTATGAATCAGACTCCTTGTGGTCAGATATATATCATTCTTCCTAACTATACTTCTCTTTCAAAAACACATCTTCAGGGTATAAACACTTTTCCTTGCATTTGGACTTATGTCAATATCATAAATTGAAGATATAGCAGTTTAATTCTTTTCTGGGTTTTCCCAATATTATTTTCTGTATATCTATATTCTTTTTTTTTTTGAAAGAACTCAGGATTAACTGAAATCATCATAAAATGATTATGCTTATAAAATCCAGGTTTTTTCCTCAAAATCAAAACAACTTTAGCAAATAAGTTTTTCAAATCAGTTTAACATCAAGATCCTTAGTACATACCAAATCAGAAATAACCAGAGACAACATAGCACATGTCTCTTACAAGTTCTTCCTACTTAATACATTTAGATAGCCATATTAATCAGGGAATACATGCATGAATTAACACATTCTAGCTTTTATTTCTAATTATCTTAGCATCCTCTATTCCATATCTTTTTAATCTTGCTTACTTAGCTCCATCATAACCTGCAAAAGCATTAGTGGCTGCCTCATTATAAATGAGACACCCCCATGTGCCATGAGCAATAAGGGTCAGATCTATGATCTGGTGTGAGCATTTCTAACATATCCATGATATTAAGCTAAGGATGCAGCATAAATATACTTTGCATACTTGACAGGTATTTTCATGTACAATACATAAGAGCAAACATATGCAATAAAACAACTTTTATCTGGAACTACTAGGTTGCCTTTTCTTTTTCTTATAAATTCCTGGCCTCATCTGCTATAAGGAATCAAAGGGACACATTGCCATGAACTAATTAACATTATGGCACAAAGATCTCAGGACTTAAACAAGCCATGTGCCAACTTGTCTACTTCAAATAGGACAAGCATTCCAGCAGCCTTCTTGGCACAAAATCCTTAGTTATATCACTAAGTGTATTTATGTTCATTCTATCAATGATAGCTAGGTGTACATACCACCTGTACTCATGAAACATACTAGTTACCTTGCAGACATAATATTGCAAGCAAGTTAAAGGTTACATTCTAGAGGTATAACACCCCAGTCATTCCATCTCACATTATTTAGCATATAAACACCCTATTCAAGCATATACCAGAATGTTTGCAACTGAGAATAAATGCATGGCTCTATTGGGTTCATTTTGATTTTGCAAGCAACTATATTTAGCCAGATTTTCAATCTTGTTTAAACATAGTTTTTAGGCTTGTAAATTTCTGTTTAGTTTAGGGCTCAGCACTTATAGAGAAAAACTCCATTGCACCCTTAACCAATTATTTCAAGCCTCAGCACCATACCAATGTATATGCAGCTCATAGTTTTCTTTATCTTTTCATTCTTTGTCTTAAGCCATTATTCAAACTAGTTACAAATACTCTGATATATGTTCCTTAAGGTTTTGGTATAATATACAGAGATGAAAATAGAACAACAAAGTTAAACATCCAGCATAGCAGATCATATCTCATCAAACATTCATGAAACCATCAGCAGTCAACATAGTTTGTAAATCAAAACATGCAAAATATAACATATAAAAGCTTGGCTGCCTAATCCCAGGTCTTAATGCCATGTATATGAGTGAGGATACTCACCTAAATGCTTACTCAAGCTTAAACCAGAAAACCCTTCAAATCTTTAGCCTTATCTTCCTCTTCTTCCTTAGGTTAATTAATTAGAGAGAGAGAGCAGTTTTTCTGGTTAAGCTCTTGGTTTAAATAAGGGTTCTGCCTAGGGTTTTGGGTGATGCAAAATCCCTATTTTAGCCCAGACCAGCATCATGCATTTGGCATTGTATATTCCCTCCCTTCTAACCCTTAATGTCCCGGCCAATATTTTAAAACAAGACTAAATTGTGCCTATTTTCCTTTCTTTTCAGAAAGTGATAACTTTAAGTATTTTTATTATACTTACCTCAAACATGATAATGGTGTGACTTTCTATTTTCTGCCCATGTACATTTTCTTTCTTGCACTATGGTTCTTACTGTTTTAGTGATTCCTTTATTAATTTTCTGCTCAAATAATGTCTGGATATATATATATACTTTTATACAACTATGGGTGTTAATTTAACTTTAACCTTTTATTTGCAGAAAACATGTGCATATTTATGTGCATTTCTACACACCCATTATTCAAATAAAATTCCACTTATTCATTGTAAATCAATGTTCTCTTCTGTCTTAATTTTCAGACAAGTAATATATATATATATACACACACATCCACAGGGATTTTAATATTCATGCCTAGGCCTATATTTCTTTTATTTAAAACATTTTATCTGAATGTTTTCCTTTCTTGTTTTATTATTCAGGAATTCTGGATTTTCTCTTAGTGCCATATCTAGTGTGCACGTGCACATATGCACACAACCTTGCACCACTGAAAATCCCACCTATATAATAATTCTGATTTTCCCCCAGAATTTTAATCATTTATTTAAAAGAATTTTCCTCAAAATCTTGGGGTATTACAATCACCCCTTCTTTTAGGAATTGTGCCCTCACAATTTGCAACATATTCTTTGAGTACTCCTACTTTCTTAGGAAAAATTATTCAAATATGCATGAGCAATTCAAATAGTTACTGTCTATCATACATATCAAACTTTCTTAGTAATCTAAGAATTTACCTTTTAAATTTGCAAAGAGCCTAGGGTAATCCATCCTGATTTTATCCTCTAGCTCCCAAGTACAATCACTAGGATCTATACTCCATTGAATCTTTACAAGCTTCAATGTCTTGTTTCTTAATTTCTTTTCTTCCCTTGCCACAATTCCCACTGGCTCTTTTTCATAGATTAGATCTGGATTAATCTAAACTTCAGTAGGCTTTTCTAAGATTTCCTCCTTGTCATGTACCCATCTCCTTAGTTGTGACACATGAAACACATTGTGCATTGCACTCATCTTCTCTGGAAGCTCCAGCTTATAGGCTAGTGAGCCTATCCTTTCCAAAATCTTGTATGGTCCAACATATCTGGGTCTGAGTTTCCCCTGCTTGCCAAATCTCAAGACTTTCTTCATTGGTGAAACCTTAATGAAGACATAATCACCTACTTTGAATTCCACTGACTTCCTCTTTGCATCAGCATACTTCTTTTGCCTATCTTGAGCTACTGCCATCCTCTTTCTCACCAGTCCTATTTTCTCTGTGATGTCTTTGACATATTCTGGCCCTAGGATAGCTTTCTCTCCTGCCTAAGCCCAACACATAGGTGATAGACATGGCTTTCCATATAGGGCTTCAAAGGGTGCCATTCCAATTGTGCTTTGGTGGCTATTATTGTATGTGAACTCAGCCAAATGGAGGTGGTCCTCCCAATTTCCTCCAAAGTCTAACACACATGCTCTAAGCAAATCCTCTAAAATCTTGTTTACCACTTCTGTTTGCCCATCTGATTGGGGGTGATAAGCAGTGCTTAGGCACAATTCACTCCCCATAGCTTCTTGGAAGCTCTTCCAGAATCTTGAAGTGAAGATTGTATCCCTATCACTCACTATAGTTTTAGGAACACCATGCAGTTTTACCACTTCTCTCATAAAAGTTTGGGCTAACCTAGGTGCATTTCTGTCTGCTTTCACTGGTATGAAGTGGGCTACTTTAGTCAGCCTATCTACAATCACCCAAATACTTGTATTTCCCCTCTTGGATCTAGGAAGACCATCTATGAAATCCATAGATATGTCTTCCCACTTCCACTGTGGTATGCTAAGTGGCTGCAACAACCCTGAAGGTCTTTGGGTCTCAGCTTTTATTTGTTGACAAACCATGCACTTAGCAACATATCTGGCTACATCAGACTTCATTCCCTTCCACCAATAGTCCCTTTTTAAGTTTTGGTACATCTTGGTGCTGCCTGGATGTATGGAATATTTGCTCCTATGGTACTCATTAAGAATTTTCTTCTTTCAATTCTATGATGTTTGGGACACATATCCTTCCCTTGTACCTTAAGTATCCTTTTACATCTATGTGATAATCCTTCACTTCTTCCTTCTTTAATAGGAGAGACCTCTTTTCTGCTAAGTCTTGATCTTCTTCTTGCATTTTTGCCACCTTCAAGGCCAAATTTGATTGTAAAGTAATTAAACTCAACCTTCCTTTACTCTTTTCTTCCTCAATTATCTCCATACTTATCCCACTGCTCTCATCTATTTCCAAATCAGTGAGCATGGTCAAGTCTCTAAACTCCTCCATCATCAACATGGCCACTTTTGCATGCTGCCTACTCAATGCATCTGCCACTTTATTAGCCTTGCCTGGTGTATAAAGTATATCTAAGTCATAAGCAGCAAGAAATTCAACCCATCTGTGTTGTCTCATATTTAAATCTTTTTGTGAAAAGAGATATTTTAAGGCCTTGTGATCAGTGTATAAAATGAACTTTGCACCCAATAAATAATGCCTCCAGAGCTTTAAGGCATATACTACTGCTGCCAACTCAAGATCATGAGTTGCATATCTAGTTTCATGGGGTTTTAGTTGTCTAGATGCATAGGCTATGACCTGATCTTGCTGCATCAACACAGCCCCTAGCCCTGACCCACATGCATCTGTATATACAACCAATCCCTCATTGCCTTCTGGTACTCTCAACACTGGTGATTTTACCAAAGCCTCCTTGATCTGGGTGAAAGCTTGTTCACACTTATCAGTCCATATAAACTTTTGGTTCTTCCTAGTCAGGTTAGTGAGTGGCATTGCTATTTTAGAAAATCCTTGTATGAACCTCCTATAGTATCCTGCCATCCCCATGAATGACCTAACTTCACTGACATTGTTAGGCTTCTTCCATGCTTGGATTGCTACTATCTTATTGGGGTTTACAGAAATTCCTCTAGCAGAGACAACATGTCCAAGAAAGTGTACTTCCTCTTGCCAGAACACACACTTAGAGAACTTTGCTTTTAAATCTTTTTCTCTTAATCTAGATAAGACCAAATGTAAGTGGTTCTCATGTTCCTCTATTGTTTTAGAGTAGATTAGAATATCATCTATAAAAATCAGAACAAACTTGTCTAAGTAATCTCTGAATATCCTATTCATTAGGTCTACAAAGTAAGAAGGGGCATTTGTTAGCCCAAATGGCATAACCAGAAACTCATACAAACCATATCTTGTGTTGAATGCTGTATATTTAATACTTGATTCCTCAACCTTCATCTGATGAAACCCAGATGCCAAGTCTAGCCTAGAAAACACTTTAGCTCCACTGAGTTGATCAAAGAGATCATCTATCCTGGGTAATGGGTATTTGTTTTTGATGGTTACTTTGTTTAATTCTCTGTAATCTATACACATTCTTAAAGTACCATCATGCTTTTTAACAAATACTACAGGAGCACCCCAGCATGAATTACTTGGCCTTATAAACCCCTTGGCTTCTAATTCTTCCAGCTGGTTCTTTAGCTCTTTTAATTCACTTGGCCCCATCCTTGTAGGCTTTTTGATAACTGGGCTAGCCCCAGGCATAAGGTTAATCTGGAATTCAACAGGTCTATGGTGTGAGACACCTTTTACTTCCCCAAATACATCCAAGTATTCTTTAACTATGGGGATTTCATTAATAGCTATTTCCTTGGGATTATTTTCTAATTTAATTAAATGATTTAGACTGTTTTCTTTGATAGGTTCACATAGAATTGTAACCCTTTGGCCTTTAGAATTTTGTAGTGAAATGGTGGATGCATCTAGGTCAATTATGGCTTTGAATTGTCTTAGCCAATCTGCCCCTAATATGACTCCTATATTTGGGAAATTTAGAACATACAAATTGGAAACAAATGTGTTTCCCCCTATGTTCAAATTCACATCCACACAAGTCATATCTAATACACTAGAACTTCCTAAAGGACTTTGTATTAACAGAGGTGTTTCAGCCAATTTGCAGTTCATTTTCAACCTTTTAACTATTTCATGGGAAATGAGTGAGTGGGTTGCCCCGGTATCATATATTACAGCTAAAGGTATGGTACAAATAAATAGTGTACCTTCCACTTGACCATGGTTTTCAGCATTAGCCTCAATTATGGCCTTGCCCCTACCTTCCAGGTTTGCCACTTTCCCTTGTTGCTTGTATTCTGGGCAATTTCTTTTCATATGCCCTTCCTTCCCACATAGATAGCATTTGAAAGCTCCCCCTTTAAGCTCTGGGCATCTTGGCTTAATATGGCCCTCTTTCCCACAATGGTTGCAAACTATTTTTCTTTTGGCTTCATTGGGTTTTGCATCTACTGCCTTCTTACCATCTGCCTCTCCTTTCTTCTTATCATAAGGATGGTACTTCCCTTTGTTCTTCTTGTTGCTATTGTTTTTGAAGCTCCTAAACTTATCTCTTTCCTTATCATGCTGCTCAATCTTCAGAGCCAAATCTATCACTTGATCAAAAGTTCTGTCAGCATAAGGTAGTATAGCCCTGCTAAGCCCTGGGTTCAATCCCTTGATGTATCTATCATTTTTGGATGCTTCATCAGCCACTAACATTGCCCCATAGGTTGACAATCCCTCAAACTTCTGGGTGTATTCTGTGACATTCATAGTCCCCTGTCTAAGTTTGATGAACTCCTCAAGTAAAGTGGTTTTTGCTGAGGCTGGAACAAACCTTGCCTCTAACATCTCCTTAAATTGATTCCAATTAATATCATTTTCATTCCGGCCAGCTATGATCACCTCCCACCAACTCAAAGCTGCACCTTTTAATTGCCTTGAGGCCACTTGCCTCTTCCTTTGGTCATCTAGTTGCATATCAGTGAAGATCCTCTCTAATGTCCTCAGCCATGCCTGAATCTCCATTACACTTTCAGTTCCTTCAAAGCTCTTGCCTCCCAAGTTGGTATAAGTCTTCACTAACTTGGAGAGCTCCTCATGTGGGTTCTCAGGTCTGTGCCCAATTCCATCTCTCAAAACTCTCACAAATTCCTGCATGTCAAGCATTTGTGGTGTGCTAGATCCTCCTTGATGATGAGACCCTCTTCCTACCATATTTCTAAAAGTATATGTATTTCATCTTATTAGTTTATAACACTTAGCTTTAATTTTAAATTGGTTGTATCTTTCCTATTTAATCATTGTGTATGTCACATGCACACACATACATACATTCAGGGAATACTTATAAACAGTCAAATTTACAAACAACCTAGTATACACATAAGCATACAAACATTTTGCTATGTTAATTAAAACATAGCTCTGATACCAAATGAAATGACCCTCCTATTATCAATCTAATTTTATTAGTGATTTTTTTTTTTTAGAGATGACATATAGATATATCATCTATTACAAATATATTTCCCAGAGTCATTTTCTTTCTCTAATAAACAAAAATATTTCCAGGATCTTTCACAATATAGAAATATTGTTTTAATTCTAATCATTTTAACATACATATATGAAGATATCTATGTTACATTCTACTTGAATCAGAGTATGATAATAAGTAGAAATCCTTTTTAAATTTGCAAAAATGTGATAAATTCCCTTTTTAAATTAAAGCTTTTTGTATCCTGATTTTGACTATTGTGTCCACTGGAAATATGTACCTTAGACTGTTATTATAATTAAGAAATAACCAAGCAATAATCAGTGGAAAGCAGGCTTATAATATAGATGATTGTTTTAAAGTCAGAATATTAACAAACTCAGGTTAAAAGAAAGTGGATCCTAAGTGAACACAAGCAACATCTAGGCGTAATGGAAACGCGCCTAACTTATTCATGCAAGGTCACTAGTTCGAGTACTATGCTGGTCGGTTCAAACACAATTTTTGTTTTTTTTTTTCCTTGTATGACTGAAATCTGATACCTACCTATAATTGTACATATATATTTACTTTTTGCCTATATCCTAACATACAAAACAATTCTTCTTGCATAACTATTTTTAAAACCCATTCTTTCAACTGTTTTAAGAATTTACATCTATATTTTTGCCTAATTTCAACATGTACACAGATATACATGTACATGTCAGTGTTTTTGTTCATTTTCCAGAAAACTGAGCTCAAATGTTCCCTTGCTTCATTGATCTGAAGTGAAACATTTGGCCTGACCTATGGCCTAACCATGTGGTTACTTTGGCCATTCTTTTGTTTGCATTTTTACAACCCAGATTATACACAAAACATTGATACCTTTCCTTTTCAAAAGCATGTATATATATTTGTATGAATCAGACTCCTTGTGGTCAGATATATATCATTCTTCCTAACTATACTTCTCTTTCAAAAACACATCTTCAGGGTATAAACACTTTTCCTTGCATTTGGACTTATGTCAATATCATAAATTGAAGATATAGCAGTTTAATTCTTTTCTGGGTTTTCCCGATATTATTTTCTGTATATCTATATTCTTTTTTTTTTTGAAAGAACTCAGGATTAACTGAAATCATCATAAAATGATTATGCTTATAAAATCCAGGTTTTTTCCTCAAAATCAAAACAACTTTAGCAAATAAGTTTTTCAAATCAGTTTAACATCAAGATCCTTAGTACATACCAAATCAGAAATAACCAGAGACAACATAGCACATGTCTCTTACAAGTTCTTCCTACTTAATACATTTAGATAGCCATATTAATCAGGGAATACATGCATGAATTAACACATTCTAGCTTTTATTTCTAATTATCTTAGCATCCTCTATTCCATATCTTTTTAATCTTGCTTACTTAGCTCCATCATAACCTGCAAAAGCATTAGTGGCTGCCTCATTATAAATGAGACACCCCCATGTGCCATGAGCAATAAGGGTCAGATCTATGATCTGGTGTGAGCATTTCTAACATATCCATGATATTAAGCTAAGGATGCAGCATAAATATACTTTGCATACTTGACAGGTATTTTCATGTACAATACATAAGAGCAAACATATGCAATAAAACAACTTTTATCTGGAACTACTAGGTTGCCTTTTCTTTTTCTTATAAATTCCTGGCCTCATCTGCTATAAGGAATCAAAGGGACACATTGCCATGAACTAATTAACATTATGGCACAAAGATCTCAGGACTTAAACAAGCCATGTGCCAACTTGTCTACTTCAAATAGGACAAGCATTCCAGCAGCCTTCTTGGCACAAAATCCTTAGTTATATCACTAAGTGTATTTATGTTCATTCTATCAATGATAGCTAGGTGTACATACCACCTGTACTCATGAAACATACTAGTTACCTTGCAGACATAATATTGCAAGCAAGTTAAAGGTTACATTCTAGAGGTATAACACCCCAGTCATTCCATCTCACATTATTTAGCATATAAACACCCTATTCAAGCATATACCAGAATGTTTGCAACTGAGAATAAATGCATGGCTCTATTGGGTTCATTTTGATTTTGCAAGCAACTATATTTAGCCAGATTTTCAATCTTGTTTAAACATAGTTTTTAGGCTTGTAAATTTCTGTTTAGTTTAGGGCTCAGCACTTATAGAGAAAAACTCCATTGCACCCTTAACCAATTATTTCAAGCCTCAGCACCATACCAATGTATATGCAGCTCATAGTTTTCTTTATCTTTTCATTCTTTGTCTTAAGCCATTATTCAAACTAGTTACAAATACTCTGATATATGTTCCTTAAGGTTTTGGTATAATATACAGAGATGAAAATAGAACAACAAAGTTAAACATCCAGCATAGCAGATCATATCTCATCAAACATTCATGAAACCATCAGCAGTCAACATAGTTTGTAAATCAAAACATGCAAAATATAACATATAAAAGCTTGGCTGCCTAATCCCAGGTCTTAATGCCATGTATATGAGTGAGGATACTCACCTAAATGCTTACTCAAGCTTAAACCAGAAAACCCTTCAAATCTTTAGCCTTATCTTCCTCTTCTTCCTTAGGTTAATTAATTAGAGAGAGAGAGCAGTTTTTCTGGTTAGGCTCTTGGTTTAAATAAGGGTTCTGCCTAGGGTTTTGGGTGATGCAAAATCCCTATTTTAGCCCAGACCAGCATCATGCATTTGGCATTGTATATTCCCTCCCTTCTAACCCTTAATGTCCCGGCCAATATTTTAAAACAAGACTAAATTGTGCCTATTTTCCTTTCTTTTCAGAAAGTGATAACTTTAAGTATTTTTATTATACTTACCTCAAACATGATAATGGTGTGACTTTCTATTTTCTGCCCATGTACATTTTCTTTCTTGCACTATGGTTCTTACTGTTTTAGTGATTCCTTTATTAATTTTCTGCTCAAATAATGTCTGGATATATATATATACTTTTATACAACTATGGGTGTTAATTTAACTTTAACCTTTTATTTGCAGAAAACATGTGCATATTTATGTGCATTTCTACACACCCATTATTCAAATAAAATTCCACTTATTCATTGTAAATCAATGTTCTCTTCTGTCTTAATTTTCAGACAAGTAATATATATATATACACACACATCCACAGGGATTTTAATATTCATGCCTAGGCCTATATTTCTTTTATTTAAAACATTTTATCTGAATGTTTTCCTTTCTTGTTTTATTATTCAGGAATTCTGGATTTTCTCTTAGTGCCATATCTAGTGTGCACGTGCACATATGCACACAACCTTGCACCACTGAAAATCCCACCTATATAATAATTCTGATTTTCCCCCAGAATTTTAATCATTTATTTAAAAGAATTTTCCTCAAAATCTTGGGGTATTACATCCACCTAGAGAATTAGAGAAGAAAATAGCTCAAAATAGCTTAAACCATTAGATCTATACTTCTATCTTCATTACCATGACTTTCTAAACACAAAGATCTAAGTTTCATCACCATTAGAAGCTCGGCCACCCACTTTTTGCCCCATGGCCGAAAGTTAATGTAACGACCCGTAATTTTACCACTTTGAAAATGGAATATTCAAACTTAAATAATCATATTTCATGTGATAAATAAGAATGGTGAACTTATTTTTAGAATTAAATAAAGATTTTGGACTTTTACCATAACATTGACAAAATTGACAAAAGCCGGTTTTCGATAAAATTGGATATATAGTCCAAAGAAGATTGTTTTAAATGATAAATAATTGCTTTTAAAATCAGTATATAAAGATAATAATAGGTTGATTAAAGTTTTATAATTATATATATATACTTATGTTATAGTGATTAACGAATTTCATCGCGCATTGACAAAATCAATGTCGTATATTTGCAAATGAATTTTGATATTGTTTTATATTATTTTATAAGTCAAATACACTTGTTTTAATTAATTAAAGACGATAAGAAATTTATTTTCAAGTTTTGTTTACATAAATAATTAGTTTAACTAAAACGTCAAAATATGACCGTAAAACATTTTGTCAAAATCCAACGTTTTGTCGATGTAAAGTTGTCGCAACGTCGTTGCACCTTTATGTACATATTCTTATAAACATTATAACATATAGGAAGTAATTAACAAATAGTTAATCAAGTTTACTTTTGCTAATTAAGGTTAGGAAATTCTAGAAATATCATTATCAAAAGTAAACTGATAAAAACAAAATATGTCAAATCAAAAGAAACACAATTATTACTTTAGTTTTCTTACTCCTTAAGTAATAAGGACATAAAGTAAGGATTTGAAATGCATTAATGAGATGGTAAGTTTACTTTTGGTAATGTGAAGTTTGGAAAAAAAATATCCAAGGGTATTTTAGTAATTTAACAAGGGGGTAATTTAGTAACTTACCACCTTTTTCTTTTCCTATAAATACACAAGCATTCTTCTCATTTTTCACACATCCATCTCTTCTTTTCTTAAGCTCTTCTTCTTCTTCTTAGAGTTTTAATGGCTTTCATGCCTTAGAAAAAGAATAAAAAATATTAAAGGGAAAAAAAGTAAAGAAAAAATATATATAGTATTCCACCTCAAAACTAGTGCAAACCACCTCCTCTCCACCTCCATAACCTACGGCCTCCCTCCATCACCCCCAAGGCCGAGCACACCACCATCCAAAGCATGGTCGTGCCTACCCTAGCCTAGGCCAAGCCTAAAAGATAAGAAAGGAGCAAGTTCGGGAAGCTTCGGAGCAAGGAAAAGGGAAGGAAGTACTGCCGAAATCGATTCAGAAATCTATGAAAAAGATTAATGGAGTGGAACTAATTGTGAGTACTCATTTTTAATTAACTAATAATTCCAAGTTTAACAATATGAAAGTTAAATATCTTAGATGATTAATATATTTGATAACTTGGATGCAAAGTTGGTTGTTTACATGATTGTTAATATGGATGATTACTTGGTTTGATAAATGATAAGAGAAATGGTTAGAATTAACCATAGTTAATTAAATGAGAATTTAAATCCATATAAATGTGTATACAATTATTTAGCCTCTTAATGATTTTAAAATATCTAATAAGGTTGAAAATGATATTATAATAATATAATATTATAGTATGAAATGAAATGGAAAATGGATTTTAAATATGAAAAATATTGTTTAAAATAAGTTTAAAATGATTTAGAAATATTTTATAAACATTTAGAAGTGTTCCCATAAAGTTTGAAAAGAAATTGAAAAACAAGTCAAAAGTAGGTGCGTCGCGTAATGGTAGTTCGCGATTTCACGCCATAAAAGTTAAATAAGTGTACAAAGTGGAATATAGCTCGAAATCCTTCGAGATAAGAATTTTCCGGACAATTATATCCACAGTTTTCCAACGAAGAAAGAAAATCAAGATTTTATTAAGTAGATTTTGAAATATATCCAAAAGAATTTTCTAAAAACATCGCGGTTTTGCAGTTTGGAATCCAAGAAAGAAATTTCGTTATAAATGATATTTTTGAATGATTAAAAATATGAAATAAATTTGATAAATCTATTAAAATGGTTTGAAAGAGATTTGAACTGGAAAATAAGAATTTTCAAACATTAAAAAAAAAGGTGTTTTAATCAAATAAGTTGTTTTAAGCACTTTTCGTAGCACTTTTTTACTGTGATTTCTATAACTTTTGAAACAAAGATTTAAACTTAACGATTCTTTCTAGAATCATTTATAAATGTTTTTAAATGAATAATTAAGTATTTTAAAGATAAATTGGAATTTTATAATTCTTTTAGAAAGAGTTTATATAAATGGTTTTATAACACTTAAACAATATAATAGAAATCACTTCCTTTCTTGTAATAACAAATTGAGTATGCGGAAACGACTAGAACATTTGTCCCGCCTATGAGATTTAAATGGTAAAGCAATTTGTGTAAATAAGGTTAGGAATGGAGCAACCAATGCCCTGAACTTACATGGCCATCGTTTTATCTTTTAGACGAGAGGTGGAACACATCGAAAGGAAAGCCCGGATGCTCTAAAAAGGTTTTCCCAAAGTAAAAAGTGAAGAGTTTTCCAAGTGTTAAACAAGGATTTGAATAAAAATGGTTTTGGGTTTGTTGTAACGATGTTTTACATAACATCATTTTTAACCCATTTAAATGAGGATTTAGAAATAAAAAAATCTTTATTAAAGGTTTAAAAGTGATTTTAAATAAGATGACTTGGTATTTCCCAAGATTAAAGAGGAGTTTTAAATGAAAGATTTAAAGAAATAATGTTGAAATGTTTTCCTAAGTAGAAGAGAAAATAATTTGGAATTATTCCAAAATTTAAGAAAGGTTTAAATAAACCAAATGATTTGATAAATGAGGCTTAATGATTCCATATACTCTTGAAAAGAAAATGGAATAAATTGAAAAGATGTATCTAAGAAAGATATTTGATTTAAATAAAAGATAAAGTAATTGATTGATGATTGATATCCATATATGAACTAAACATCATTTAATCAATGATTGGTGCGAAGGAACCGGGGTCGGATTTGGGGTGATTCCTTTCCGAAAACCACTTCGAACCAATGTATACGTTCGAAAGTGAAGACTTGTTGATGACGATGATTATTGAAGACTGGAGATCTTCATTAGCAGAAGGACTACTTATTGGCATTCTCTGGGTAGCTCCCAATATAGAGACATTATTATAGCAGTTGTCCTATCGTATTTTGAAATCTTCGGATTACAAGGACTACTGGCTATTAATGGTAGTAGGAGGAGTGCCTTCGGTTTCGTTCAGTCCTAGAACGAACTTGTATGGATGAGTGTCTGACATTGTATTGCGAAGTCACAAACGTTGACTTTTACAAACGCACATCTGTTTGGTAGCGGGAAGGGCAACTTTTCTTAGCTTAACACCCTTCTTTGAGACGTATGAGCTCAGAGGTTGTATGTTCATGGAAGTCAAATAGTGATCAAAGGAATGGCAATGCGGCATTCAAAGTGGAACCTGTTATGATCAAAGCGTGGCTTTGTCTAAGTTGAGCGTAACCTCACTCCCAAGCCTCACATCTCGGAAATGATACGGGAACTATGTTACATATTTCAGGCTTAGTATGACAAGGGTGGCGTATGATCCCTCAGGGTGACTGGCGGCGTAAGATCTAGGTCACCACGGTGTCCAGATGGGACCCTTATTGTATGGTATAGTGGCGTGTGAGTCCTTGCATGAGAAGCCACCAGATATCAAGAAGTGTAGCAATATGAGGAATAGTGGTGTGTGAGTCCTTACACGAAAAACCACCTGGTTCCAGTTGCTATGCGTGGTTATCGAGGTTCCCTATCATGTTGGAAATCCAATTCCAATACGAGATTTACGGTTTTGATTGTAGTCCTAAAATAGCTGTAATGACTTGCAAACATTTCAGCTACCCCTTTCGGTATCCTATATTTCGTCCGGTATATTCCGTTTGACCTAGTCCGGATATATTTCCTTAGACTTAGTCCGGGTATTGATACCTTATTTGAATAAGTTTATTTGAAAGATGTTTCCCAAAAGAATGTCATTAAAGATAATATCAAATTATTTTGGTAATAAAAGTGTTTTCGTTATCATAAGGTAAAAACTCGTCCTTATTTATGTGTGGGCGTGGTCTTATGAGATACCCTTCTTTTCAAAGGTTTTGATAACATCGTCATGAGCTATACGTTTAAAATTTCGAGTATCTCACGCTGGTTTATCAAGCCTGATCCGGGTATTTTTAATACTCGGGTCAGATCCGAGTAGTTTCAGGATTAGCTGAAGACGATTGGAGTTTCCAGAGGAGAGCTAGAGATCTTCATCATCGTATGAACGTATTCTATTATCCGCTGCATCTATTGCATTTGTTTTGTTGTTTGTCATATGTAAGGGCAGATGTTATAACTCTCCTGGCTAAATCTAGGTTAGACTCTGATATATGTTTTAAAATTTTCCACTATAAAGATTATTGTTGAAATAATATATGTTATTCCATTCGTGTGAGATTCTGTTTTTCTGTTCTGTTCTATCTTTATTTTTCTTTCTACCATTAATGATCCGCTTGTTCGTGCAATTTGAGTTGGACATGTGTGGTTTATTGTCGATTCAAAGTGTACGGAAAAATGGGTCATTACATTTGGTATTAAAGCTTAGGTTGAGTGAACACCTAGGCTTTGTTGGGGGTAAGTCTCGTCAGAGATAGGGTTAGTAATACCCTAGGATGAGTAACTCATTAGAGATAGGGTTAGTAACACCCTAAAATGAGTTTGAGTGTATTATATATATATGAGCGCGTATTTGTTAGTGACTAATAAAATGTTTTGTGTTGATTTATCGGTTAAGTGGTTTATAAATTCTGGTTGATATGGGAAGTACAACTGTATCGATAGGTATTTCTAGACTTTTCACAAGGCATATCGACATATTGTTTTTAAAAGAATTATATTATATGTATAAGTGAGTGTAAATTGGGGAAATTTTTTATAGGATACATTCCTTTAAGATTCATTGAATAAGTCTTGATTCATTTAGTGATGATTGGAATAATCTTCTAGGTATTATGGAGGCAAGCTCAAATCCGAACAAGTTAAATTAAGTTATAAAAGATTTTTAACTCTAGGAAGTAAATGGTATAAACCTTCTAATGGTATCTTAATGTATCACTTAGGGGTAGAATGGCTTATTATGGGACGAGTGATGAATTTTGGATGACTCCAAAGTAGGCATGAAGAGCACGTGCAGAAAGAGAAGCAGAAGAAAAACAAAAACTAGGAGCGTATGCTGGCATCTACTGCTTTAGGTGTTTTCAAGAAGGGCATTATGCAGTTTGTTGTGATAGGAAAATAAAGAAACATAAGGAAGAAAAAACTGTTCGAAAAAATACGTTGTTTTAAGTGTAAGAAGCTAGGACATTTTCTACATGATTGCCCTAGAACAAAGAAGAAACCCAAAGTCCCAAAAGGGAAGGAAAAGTGTTGTTATCGGTGCAAAGGATTAGGACATATAGTCAAAAGATTGCCATTTAAAGAAAGGAGAAAAGTTGGCTAAGGTGCATACCATTCAGATAGCCACGATTTCATGGCCTTGCAGATCATGTTATAAATATGGACATTCGGAGAAGGACTGTCCAAAGGAAAGGTTGGATGACTTAAGCCCCAAAGATAAAGCACCGTCTACCTCAGAGGAAGTCCAAGAATAGTATGTATAGCAATTCAAATATCTATAATGATAGTGTAAAATAAGTTGTATCCCTTAGGAATTGTCTCTTAAATTTTGCAATATAAGCTAGGGTTTGAAGTGAATGTATGAATATGATATTAATTAATAAACTTTTTTTATTATTATCCTCTCGATGCACTTCTTCTATCTTATATCCGATCAAATATAGTAAGATATCCAGAAACAAAAAACTCAAAGGAATACTATAAAGAAATAGCTTTATAAAATAAAGGTGTTTAAAGTTTAGAAAATTATTTAAGAATATATCTTATAAGAATATATTGTATAAAATAAAGTAAAGGATGAATTTAAAATATATGAAAATTTTATCATAGTCTTTTGAAACTTTTTAAAGAAATAAAGGAAAGTTATTTAAACATGAGATAATTTTGGAGATAAACTTTATAATAAGATGTATTAATAAAGAAAATTCAAAAAGAGTTAAAATAAAATTTTAATGATGTATTCCAAATAAAAGATAATTGATTTATTTTGAAAAGAAGATATAGATATTTTGTATAAATATTTTGGAAAAAAATGTGTTATAATAAATGATCTTTATAAAGAAAAAATAAAGTTAATTTGGAATGAAATGATCACTTTTAAAGAAGAAATATTTGGAAATTTATGAAATGTTTTCATAAAAGATTTTTGGAAGATTAATAAGTACATAGGAGGTACATAGATAATTTCATCATACAATTGTGATCTAAGATTCGAGTTCGGAACTTTGAGGTGTTTACACCGGTCCAAAAAAGGATTTATCACTCGATTCTTAATGGCGAACATTGATTATGGTTTGTGGTTAGGTACTTGAGTTTTTTATCATAGTTGAGAACTATGCAAGGAAAGCAAAGGTTTCTGATTTAGAAGCCTGATCAGAGTCTGCACTAGAGGGTCGGGAGATCGATACTAGTTCAGAAAATAAGTTGTGAATTCGAATAGGAGATCAAATCATATATTGCGTACGGATGATCTATGTATATCCTATGTAATTAAGATTAAAGATAAATGTTTTGGGCAAACTTTTGTTTTGGGGTAATTTCGGGGGCGAAATTCTTTTAAGGGGGGAGTATGTAACGACCCGTAATTTTACCACTTTGAAAATGGAATATTCAAACTTAAATAATCATATTTCATGTGATAAATAAGAATGGTGAACTAACTTTTAGAATTTAAATAAAGATTTTGGACTTTTACCATAACATTGACAAAATTGACAAAAGCCGGTATTCGATAAAGTTGGATATACAGTCCAAAAAATATTATTTTAAAAGATAATTAACTGCTTTTAAAATTATTATATAAAGATAATAATAGGTTGATAAAAGTTTTATAATTATATATATACTTATGTTATAGTGATTGACGCAGCACGGAAGTAGATCTGAACCAGCGGTCAAATCTATCCCGGATCTAATCACGAATTGCGGAAATACGAATCGATGAATTGATGATGCCCAAATGCCCAAATCCGTTGATCTCTCGAGATATCGGATTCTAGCTATCTTCAACACGTTGATCGCGCACGATACTGCGTTAGAAGATCTATGATTCTTCGACGTTGATCCCGCGCATGAGATTTTGTGAATCGGCTTCAAAATCGTTGATTTGAGCGCACTCGAATATCTGAAGATGGAGAAAGGAGATCACACTCAACTTCCAATTTTAAAAGAGGCACAAAGCTCTCAACAAATTTTATTCAAAAATCAACTCCTTTTACAAATGACAACACACCCCTATTTATAGGAAATTACAACACATACTCGACTTAACATATGCGACATAACAACACATTACAACACAAACGACTTAACAAAAACCAACGACTTAACAAACACTGCAACATAAGTCTTAACGACCTAAGCAAGTAGCTACATAGGCAATCTTCGGCAGCGACATAAGAAAAGTACGACTTAATCGGAGCGGCAGCGATCTACTAGCGAGAACGACTTAACTGGAGCGGCAGCGATCTACTGGAAGCGACATAAGGAGGAGCGACATAAGGAGGAAGCGACTTAGGATTTCTAGGGCGATCGCGACCTAAGGAATTCTGAAGCTACGACTTAAGGTATGTCGTTCGCGATTTACAGCTTCGCGACTTAAGGTAGAGCGACCTAGGGTATGTCGTTCGCGATTTACAGCTTCGCGATTTAAGGTGGAGCGACCTAGGGTTTGCGCTGCATCATCCTCCCCTGATTGAAAAGAATTCGACCCCGAATTCACACTTTCCTCTTCTTCGACATGCTTATTCTCATGGTATGGAATCAAGTGTTTGACGTTGAAAACGTCGGCAGTATAGATATGATCCGGCAATCTTAACCGATAAGCATTCTCATTAATCTTCTTTACGATTTCCAAAGGGCCAATCTTTCTAGCAGCCAGTTTGTTGTAAGTACCAATAGGAAATCGATCCTTAGTCAATACTGCATATACAAAATCTCCTTCTTTGAACTCAACATTTCGTCGCTTAATATCCGCGGATTGCTTATATTTCTCATTCGCCTTAAGCAATCGTTCCTGCACAACCTTGTGGCACTCTTGCAATTCATTCACAAAATCACTAGCTCGTTTGATCACTCCTTTCTGCTGTGGTACTGTAGATAAATCTAATGGTCCCTTAGGCATTGTTGAGTAAACGACCTGGAATGGACTGAACCCAGTGCTACGATTAACTGCATGGTTGTGTGCAAACTCAGCTTGACACAGCTTGGAATCCCAACTCTTTAAATTGTCATTCACGAGGCATCTCAATAGATTACCTAGGGATCTATTCACCACTTTTGTCTGTCCATCCGTCTGTGGATGATAAGCACTACTGAATTTCAGCTTTGTCCCGACCATTCTCCATAGACTCATCCAAAAATGACTCAGAAAATGAGTGTCTCTATCTGATACAATAGATTCAGGCAACCCATGAAGACGATAGATCTCTCTGAAATATAACTGTGCGACATTAACTGCATCTGCCGTCTTCTTGCAAGCGATAAAATGTACCATTTTTGAAAACCGATCGACCACCACATAGATAGAATCATTGCCACGTTGCGTTCTCGGCAATCCCAATACAAAGTCCATACTAACATCCACCCATGGTTTAGTAGGTATAGGCAAAGGCATATATAAACCTGCATTTGTTGTGGTCCCCTTTGAAACTTGACAAATATGGCACCTCTGAACAAACTTTTCAACCTCCTTCCTCATTGATGGCCAAAAATAAGATTTTGAGATCAACTGCATAGTACGGTCACGACCCACGTGTCCTTCTTCATGTAATTCTTTGATGATTTTCATTCGCAGATTGCAATCTGGAATACACAACTGATTTCCTTTGAATAGAAAACCATCAACCAGCATATATCCATCCATGTTTCCCTGTTTGACTTTGTCTAGGATCCTGGAAAAATAAGAATCTGAAGTAAGCAAATCTGGAAGTAAGTCAAAACCCATCACCTCTACTCGCATGGTTGTTAGTAAATTATTCCTCCGACTCAATGCATCGGCGACGCGATTAGTTACTCCAGACTTGTGCTTTACGATGAATGTAAATTGCTGCAAATAAGATATCCACGATGCATGCCTAGCTGCAATTTATTCTGCCCTTGTAAATGTTTCAATGCTTCATGATCCGTATACAAAACAAATTCTTTGTGGAACAAGTAATGTCTCCAATGCTTCACGGCCTGCATAATAGCATAAAACTCCACATCATAAGTATTGTGTCTCATCTTTGCTCCAGAAAGCTTTTCACTTAAATAAGAAAATTGGACGACCCTTCTGACTCAACACTCCTCCAATTCCAACTTTGAACGCATCTGTATGTAACTCAAATAGTAACTGAAAATCTGGCAACACTAGAATCGGTGCTGATGTTAAAAGTTCCTTGATCTGTTCAAAAGCAGATCCTGCCTCTTTCGTCCATGAAAACTGCTTTCCTTTCATACAATCAGTAACAGGAGCCGTCACACTACTAAAGTGTGGTATAAATCTTCGATAAAATGAAGCTAACCCATGGAAACTTCTGACTTCTGTTATAGTTTTGGGTTGTGGCCGATTTCTGATTGCGGCTACTTTACTCTGGTCCACTTGTATCCCTTCCTTGGACACGACATAACCCAGAAATAGAACACTCGGCGTCATGAACACGCATTTCTTCGTCGCTGCATAGAACTGTTCTTAACGAAGAATAGTTAACACCTTTCACAAGTGTTGAACGTGCTCCTTTGTGCTAGCACTATATATCAAGATATCATCAAAGTAGACTACAACAAACTTCCCGATGTAAGGTATGAAATTTGATTCATCACTCTCATAAATGTACTTGGTGCATTAGGTAGGCCAAATGGCATGACCAGCCATTCATATAATCCTTCCCGAGTCTTGAATGTTGTCTTCCATTCATCACCTGGTCTTATGCGAATCTGATGATAACCACTCTTAAGGTCAATCTTAGAAAAGATTACAGACCCACTAAGTTGATCCAATAGATCATCAAGTCTTGGCATAGGAAATCTGTATCTGAAAGTTATTTTGTTGAGTGCCCTGCTGTCTGTACACATTCTCCACGAACTATCTTTCTTTGGCACCAACAGAGCTGGTACAGCACAAGGACTGAGACTCTCTCGAACACGCCCTTGCTCAAGCAACTCCTCAACCTGTCTCCTCAACTCTTCATGCTCTTTCGGACTCATACGATAATGCGGCCTATGCGGTAGAACAGCACCTGGCACTAGATCAATTTGATGTTGTATGTCCCTTAGTAGCGGTAAATCCTTGGGTAATTCCGCAGGAAAGACATCTTCAAATTCAGTTAACACCAGTCTAACCTCCGCAGGAATTTCAAGACCTTCACTTGTTTCATACCCAATCAACATAAACAATTCAGCACTATCTTCCACTTCATTAACAAATTCTCTCGAAGATAATAGACTAGTTGGTTCCACTTTCTTCTCTGACTTGCTTTCACTTTGTTCACGCTTCTTAGGAACTAAGGTGATTTGAGTACCTTCGAACATGAAACTGTAGCTGTTGGTGCGACCATTATGTTGTACAGCTCTATCATATTGCCATGGTCTTCCCAATAGTAGATGACACACATCCATACCGACAACATCACACCATATTTCATCTTTGTACTTCTTCCTAATTGAAAATGTAACAAATGCTCGTCTTCCCACTGTCACTTCTCCACCTTTCTTTAGCCATGCCAGTTTATAAGGTCTAGGGTGTTTTTCAGTCTTCAACCCTAACTTCTTGATAGCTTCTTCAGAAATAATGTTATCGCAGCTTCCCGCATCAATAACAAATCGACAGACCTTTCCCAAAATAGTACATGTAGACTGAAAAATATTGCTTCTCAGCCAACTGGAATCATCATCATGCTTTGGCGTTAAACAAGACCTCCTCATCATCAAGTTACACCCTTCGTCTCCTGACACAACTTCTTCATCTTCATCAAACTTCGGTGGATGAGAATAATCAATTTCAGCTTCCACATCCTCAGACTCACATTCCTCTGCAACTAATGCTCTCTTCTTTGGCTTTGTACATTCATTACTTTTATGGCCAAACTTCTGACAATTATAGCACTTGATACTGTTATTAACCTTTGCTTTAGCGGCTTCATTGACAATTGGTTTATTGACTGCCTTGGAAACATTAGTACTGCTACTAGCACCCTTATTCTAGTTGTTGGAACTCGTAAGCACACCACTTCCTCTTCTCCCTTGTTTCTCCCAAGCTAGAGCTTTCTGATGTGCTTCAGCAACAGACATAGGATTAAACATATTAACCATGTCTTGAATTTGCATTCATAACCCTCCAACATATCTAGCCGTTAGCTGTTCCTCGGTTTCCATAATATCATTCCTTGCAATCAATTGATAGAATTCATCTGCATAGTCATTCACTGTCTTCGTCCCTTGTCTCAATTCTACAAACGTTGGTACATAAGAGATTGATAATTGTATGGCAAGAAAGTCGCTTTCATCATCTTTCTCATCTTCTCCCAAGTAACAACTTTTGATTTTCCCATTCTCTCCCGAGTTAGTTTAGTTTGTTGCCACCAAGCCATAGCTCTTCCCCTTAGTCTTGTAGCAATTAATTGGACTCTGTGATTCTCAGGCACATCCTTGAATTCCAAATTTTCTTCAACATTCGACAACCAATCAAGAAATTCTTCTGCTTGCATACCACCTTTGAATTCTGGAATTTCCATCTTCATACCTGACTCCCATTTACGATCATTTTCTGAATCCCGAATTTGATTTCGCACTTGGCCTTGATTTCGATAATGAATACTACCTCCATCACCATCTTCCTCCCAATCAGATGTATTTCGATATCGATCCTGACCATCGACATCCTTACGACCACGCATATCCCTTCTACCCTGTCTTTCAGCATTACGATATGGTTCATTTTCAAAACCACGTTGAGTTCTTCCCTCTTCATTTTGGTACCCATGGTGGTCTCGCATCGTTGAAACTGATGATTCTAATCTATCTCGATAAGACTGGGGTGACATCCTCCTTTCTTCCGAAACCGATGGCGAAACCCTGTTTCCACCCTGGTTTGAAACTGGTGACGTTCTCCTTTGATTTTGATTCATGTCGATCATCAATTTCTCAAATTTTTCAATACCCTCATTGAACTTTTCATTGATACGCTGCTCCATCTGCTCAGCTTCTTGTCTTCTATACAAATCTTCAATATTTTGATAGCGGTTAGCACGTCTTGGAGGCATGATCAAATCTTCAACAAATCCAAACACAAACTTAACTTAGATCAAAAAAATCTCTTTTGGTTCGAGATTGAGTTTTGATTCGAGATTTATAAACTCCCAACTTGTTTGAAATTTCACGGACACCCAACGAACTTGGAAAAATTCGTCTCCTTGCTCTGATACCAAAATGACGCAGCACAGAAGTAGATCTGAACTAGCGGTCAAATCTATCCCGGATCTAATCACGAATTGCGGAAATACGAATCGATGAAACAAGATAAATTGATGAATTGATGATGCCCAAATGCCCAAATCCGTTGATCTCTCGAGATACCGGATTCTAGCTATCTTCAACACGTTGATCGCGCACGATACCGCGTTAGAAGATCTACGATTCTTCGACGTTGATCTTGCGCACGAGATTCCGTGAATCGGCTTCAAAATCGTTGATTCGAGCGCACTCGAATATCCGAAGATGGAGAAAGAAGATCACATTCAACTTCCAATTTTAAAAGAGGCACAAAGCTCTCAACAAATTTTATTCAAAAATCAACTCCTTTTACAAATGACAACATACCCCTATTTATATGAAATTACAATACATACTCGACTTAACATATGCGACATAACAACACATTACAACACAAACGACTTAACAAAAACCAACGACTTAACAAACACTGCGACATAAGTCTTAACGACATAAGTCTTAACGACATAAGTCTTAACGACCTAAGCAAGTAGCTACATAGGCAATCTTCGACAGCGACATAAGAAACATACGACTTAATCAGAGCGGCAGCGATCTACTGGCGAGAATGACTTAACTAGAGCGGCAGCGATCTACTGGAAGCGACATAAGGAGGAGCGACATAAGGAGGAAGCGACTTAGGATTTCTGGGGCGATCGCGACCTAAGGAATTCTGGAGCTACGACTTAAGGTATGTCGTTCGCGATTTACAGCATCACGACTTAAGGTAGAGCGACCTAGGGTATGTCATTCGCGATTTACAGCTTCGCGATTTAAGGTAGACCGACCTAGGGTTTGCGCTGCATCAGTGATTAACAAATTTCATCGCGCATTGACAAAATCAATGTCGTGTATTTGCAAATGAATTTTGATATTGTTTTATCTTGTTTTAATTAATTAAAGATGATAAGAAATTTATTTTCAAGTTTGGTTTACATAAATAAATAGTTTAACTAAAACGTCAGAATATGACCGTAAAACATTTTGTCAAAATTCAACGTTTTGTCGATTTAAAGTTGTCGCAACGTCGTTGCACCTTTATGTACATGTTCTTATAAACAATTTAACATATAAGAAGTAATTAACAAATAGTTAATCAAGTTTACTTTTGCTAATTAAGGTTAGGAAATTCTAAAAATATCATTAGCAAAAGTAAACTGATAAAAACAAAACTTGTCAAATCAAAAGAAACATCATTAGTACTTTAGTTTTCTTACTCCTTAAGTGATAAGGATATAAAGTAAGGATTTGAAATGCATTAATGAGATGGTAAGTTTACTTATGGTAATGTGAAGTTTGGAAAAAATATCCAAGGGTATTTGGTAACTTACCACCTCTTTCTTTTCCTATAAATACACAAGCATTCTTCTCATTTTACACACATCCATCTCTTCTTTTCTTAAGCTCTTCTTCTTATTATTTAGAGTTTTAATGGCTTCCATGCCTTAGAAAAAAAATAAAAAATATTAGAGAAAAAGAAGTAAAGAAAAAATATATATAGTATTCCACCTCAAAACTAGTGCAAACCACCTCCTCTCCACCTCCATAACCCACGACCTCCCTCCATCACCCCCCAAAGGCCAAGCACACCACCATCCAAAGCATGGTCGTGCCTACCCTAGCCTAGGCCAAGCCTAAAAGATAAGAAAGGAGCAAGTTCGGGAAGCTTCATAGTAAGGAAAAGGGAAGGAAGTATTGCCGAAATCGATTCAGAAATCTATGAAAAAGATTGGTGAGTGGAACTGATTGTGAGTACTCATTTTTGAATTAACTAATAATTCCAAGTTTAATAATATGAAAGTTAAATATCTTAGATGGTTAATATGTTTGATAACTTGGATGCAAAGTTGGTTGTTTACACAAAAGTTAAATAAGTATACAAAGTGGAATATAGCTCGGAATCCTTCAAGATAAGAATTTTTCAGACTATTATATCCATAATTTTCTAACGAAGAAAGAAAATCAATATTTCATTAAGTAGATTTTGAAATATGTCCAATTTTCTAAAAACATCGCGGTTTTGCAGTTCGAAATCCAAGAAAGAATTTCTTTATAAATGATATTTTTAAATGATTAAAAATATGAAATAAATTTGATAAATCTATTAAAATGGTTTGAAAGAGATTTGAATTGGACAATAAGAATTTTCAAACATTAAAAAAAAGTTGTTTTAATCAAATAAGCTGTTTAAAGCACTTTTCACAGCACTTTTCTGCTGCAATTTCTGTAACTTTTGAAATAAAGATTTAAACTTAACGATTCTTTCTAGAATCATTTATAAATGTTTTTAAATGAATAATGTTTTAAAGATAAATTGGAAGTTTTATAATTCTTTTAGAAAGAATTTAAATAAATGGTTATTATAACACTTAAACAATATAATAGAAATCACTTCCTTGAATGTAATAACAAACTAAGTATGTGGAAATGACTAGTACATTTGTCCCCCTTGAGAGATCTAAATGAAAAAATTAGGTGTGTAACTAAGGTTAGGAATGGAGCAACCAGTGCCCTGAACTTACCTGGCCTTCGTTTTATCTTTTATACGAGGGGTAGAACAAATCGAAGGGAAAGCCCGGATGCTCTAAAAAAGTTTTCCCAAAGTAAAAAGTGAAGAGTTTTCCAAGAGTTAAATAAGGATTTGAATAAAATGGTTTTGGGTTTGTTGTACATGTGTTTTACATGACATCATTTTTAACCAGTTTAAATGAGGATTTGGAAATAGAAAATCTTTATTAAAGGTTTAAACGTGATTTTAAATAAGATGACTTGGTATTTCCCAAGATTAAAGAGGAGTTTTGAATGAAAGATTTAAAGTAATAATGTTGAAATGTTTTCCTATATAGAAGAGAAAATAATTTGGAATTATTCCAAGATTTAAGAAAGGTTTAAATAAACTAAATGATTTGATAAATGAGGCTTTATAATTCCATATACTCTTGAAAAGAAAATGGAATAAATTGAAAAGAATATATCTAAGAAAGATATTTGATTTAAATAAAAGATGAAGTAATTATTGATGATTGATATCCATATATGAACTAAACGTCTTTTAATCGATGATTGGTGCGAAGGAACCAGGGTCGGATTTGGGGTGATTCCTATCTAATAACCACTTCGAACCAATGTATACGTTCGAAAGTGAAGACATGTTGATGATGATGATTATTGAAGACCGAAGATCTTCATTAGCGGAAGGACTGCTTGATAACATTCTCTGGGTAGCTCCCAATATAGAGACATTTATTATAGCAGTGGTCTTATCGTATTTTGAAATCTTCAGATTACAATGACTACTTGCTACTAATGGTAGTAGGAGGAGTGCCTTCAGTTTCGTTTAGTCCTAGAAGAAACTTGTATGGATGAGTGTCTGACACTATATTATGGAGTTACAAACATTGACTTTTACAAACGTACATCTGTTTGGTGGCGGAGAAGGCAACTTCTCTTAGCTTAACACCCTTCTCTGAGACGTATGAGCTCAGAGGTTGTATGTTCATGGAAGTCAAATAGTGATCAAAGTAATGACAATGTGGCATTCAAAGTGGAACCTGTTATGATCAAAGCGTGGTTTTGTATGAAAAGCGTGGCTTTGTCTAAGTTGAGCGTAACCTCACTCCTAAGCCTCACATCTCGGAAATGATACGGGAACTATGTTACATATTTCAGGCTTAGTATGATGAGGGTGGCATATGATCCCTTAGGGTGACTGGTGGCGTATGATCTAGGTCACCACGGTGTCCAAACGGGACCCTTATTGTATGGTATAGTGGTGTGTGAGTCCTTGCATGAGAAGCCACCAGATATCAAGAAGTGTAGCAATATGAAGAATAGTGGTGTGTGAGTCCTTGCACAAAAAGCCACCTGGTTCCTGTTGCTATGCGTGGTTATCGAGGTTCCCAATCATGTTGGAAATCCAATTCCAATACGATATTTACGGTTTTTCTTGTAGTCCCAAAATAGCTGTAATGACTTGCAAACATTTCAGCTACCCCTTTTGGTGTCATATATTCCATCCGGTATATTCTGTTTGACCTAGTCCGGATCTATTCCCTTAGACTTAGTCCGGGTATTGATACCTTATTTGAATAAATTTATTTGAAAGATGTTTCCCAAAAGAATGTCATTAAAGATAATATCAAATTATTTTGGTAATAAAAGTGTTTTGGTTATCATAAGGTAAAAACCCGTCTGTATTTTTGTGTGGGCATGGTCTTATGAGATACCCTTCTTTTCAAAGGTTTTGATAACATCGTCATGAGCTACACATTTAAAATTTCGAGTATCTCATGCTAGTTTGTCAAGCCTGATCTAGGTATTTTTAATACTCGGGTCTGATCCGAGTAATTTCAGGATTAGCTGAAGACGCTTGGAGATTCCAAAGGAGAGCTGGAGATCTTCATCATCGTATGAAGGTATTCTATTATCCGTTGCATCTATTGCATTTGTTTTGTTGTTTGTCAGCATTTGTAAGGGCAGGTGTTATAACTCTCTAGGCTGAATCTAGGTTAGACTCTGATATATGTTTTGAAATTTTCCACTGTAAAGATTATTGTTGAAATGATATATGTTATTTGATTCGTGTGAGATTCTGTTTTTCTGTTCCGTTCTATCTTTATTTTCTTTCTACCCTTAATGATCCACTTGTTCGTGCAATTTGAGTTGGATATGTTCGATTTATTATCGATTCAAAGGGTACGGAAAAACGGGTCATTACAGTTAAAGTGAAGAGGAGTGTAGTTTGGGAGCTCCGGTGAAGGAAAAAGAGAAGTAGGTTATGCCGGAATTAAGGTAGAAGCCCTACGGAGGAGTTGGAAGTAAGTTAGTAAGTGAAAGGTCGGAGTTTGCCTTGATTGAAGGTCATGGCCCAACTCAAAGTGAAGGAGTGGAGTTTGAAAGCTAGTACGTGTAGCGGAAGCTCCATCGGATCATCCGGAGAAGCTACGGAGAAGGAAGGAGCTAAGATGGTGAGATCTTGAGAAATAACTTTGACTTCTTGCTTAATAATCATATGCAAGTTATAAATCTATTTGCAAGTTAGAAACATGTTAGTATAATTATATACAAGTATAATAAAGTTATTGACATGATTATACATTAATTTGAATGTTTATTTGGATGTTATATTGTTTGGAAACTTGGTGGACAATAACTTGGATGATCACTTGTGTGAATGAAAGATAAGTGATGAGAAAAATAGTATAATAATAACTAAGCAATTAGCTATAATGAATTCATGAAAATGAATGTATATGGAAGAGTTAGCCTCTAAATGATTCAGATATGTTAAAAGAAAGAAAGGAAATCATTTTATAAGGTAAAAGGAATTTAATTTGATTTTAAAATTATATATGAAGTTAAATATAATATTATAATATTATAAATTATTGGAAAATAGTAATTTTGTGTTGTAAAAAGTAAATAAAAAATTGGTTATAATGTTTTATAATCGATTATAAATGATTTTGAGGTGTTTCGGACAAGTTTCGTAATAATTCACAAAACGGTCAAAATTGAGCACTTTCCGTAACCGTCTTGAAACTAGAATTTTTTTAAAAAGTGTAGTATACGTCTCAATTCAAAACGATTGTAAAAAGTGTAGTATACGTCTCAATTCAAAACGACTTGAAACCAGAAATTTTTTGTCCGTATAGATAAATAGCATTCATATGAATCTGAAAAAAGTAATTTTTCAATTAATAAATCTCAAGTTATGAGTAAATCAGTTTTTCAAAAAGGTCGCTCTACGGTAGTAGAAGGTCAAATTTTTTAAGTGGAGTTGTATAACTCCGAAAAATATAAAATAAATTTCTAAATTCGTTAATATAATAATGAAGTTTTGAAAGATAAAAATGGGTTTATACTTAGTAAAAAGTATAGTTATAAAAATTGACCTAAGAAATCACTATTCACTAGTGATTAGGATAACTGGGTTTTGGATTAAGAGGGTTAAAAGAAGTTTTCCGATCGAAATCTTCTGTAAATGTATTCATAATAATTAATTATGATTTTTAGGATTTAATTGGGAATTTTCTAAGAACTTAGAAAAATGGTCAAATTTTAGAATCGAATAAATTATTTAATTAATAAAAAATATTCGAAAATAAACTCAGAAGTGACATTAGACTTCGAGGTATGGAAATAGATATTATTTAAATGATAAATAATGTGATCGAACCAAGGTTTGAGAGGAAATAGTTCCCCAACTTGAAATGCCTCATTGTTTACTGATAAATAACTTAAGTTTGAAATCGAAGACTTAAGTTGCGAATGAGGTATTATCTCTGAATGAGAAGTAAAGTAAATAAAAGAAAGAGGTATGCGGTATACCTAATAGTACATCTTGTCCCGCCTGTGAGATTTGAGAAAGCAAACAAGGTAGTTAACAAGATGGAGAAATCCACCTGAACTGGTTTATTTCTTAGACTAGGGGTGGAACGGATCGAAAGGTAGATCTGAATACTTGACAAAGATCAATTAAAAGTTTTGAAAAGCAAAACGAAATGGTTTGGGTTTATTGTAACACATTTTACGTAGTGTTGTTTTTGACCTGATTGAAGGGCAATGTGAAGTTAAGGAATCTATATTAGGGATAAGAAATAAGATTTGGGGTTGATTTTCCTAAGAAAGGAAAGTGATGTTTTGGATTAAATTCCAAAGTAAAGAATGAATTAATTGAACCAAGAAGTTTATTAATGAGGCTAAATGATTCCATATACTGAAAATAAGCTAATGAAATAAGAAAAGGAATATATCTATAAAGATATTTAATGAAATGAAAGATAAAAGAATTAGATGATGGTTGTGATCACACATAAACTTAAGAACTTTTATCGATGATTGGTTTCGAAGGAACCGGAGTCAGAGTTGGGTTTATTTCCTATCCGAAAACCACTTCGAACCAATGTATACGTTCGAAAGTGAAGACATGTTGAAGATGATGATTTTTGAAGATCGGAGATCTTCATAGTGGAAGGACTGCTTGTTGACATTCTCTGGGTAGCTCCCAATATAGAGACATTTATTATAGCAGTGGTCCTTTCATGTTTTGAAATCTTCGGATTGCAAAGACTACTCGCTACTAATGGTAGTAGGAGGAGTGCCTTCGATTTCGTTCAGTCCCAGAACGAACTTATATGGATGAATGTCTAACAGTGCATTTCTAATCATATTGATTGATCTCTATCAACGTATTATCTGCTTGATGGTGGAGAAGGAAACTTCTCTTAGCTTAACACCCTTTCCTGAGACGTAAGAGCTCGAGAGTTATACGTTGGTAGAAATCAGTTGTGTGATTAAGGAATGGCAATGGCATTCTAAGTGGAATGTGCTTTGTGGAAGAATAAAGCGTGGCTTTGTTAGAATTGAGCGTAGCCTCTTGAGCCTCACATCCCAAGAATGATACGGGATACTGTGTTGTCTAAAGAACACACATTCGGGCTGTTGGTTGATGTATATGGTGGAGTCCAGTATGTGAACCCATTGGGGGAAGGCATCCCTCAAGGCATTTATTGCCCCATTTATTTGAATTTAGTAGCTAGCTTGCGATAAGCGATAAGGCTACTGGATATTGGTAGTGTAGCAAGTGCAGTTCCAAGTGACTTGCTTGGGAAAAGCGATAAAGGCACCGTGAGAACTATGTTTGCAATGCGTGGATCGAAGGAAAAGGTCATTAGTTCCATGTCTTGTTGGAAATCCTTCCAATACGATCTTTACGATTTTGATTGTATTCCCAAAATAGCTGTAATGCTTTGCAAACGTTTCAGCTACCCCTTTGGTATCATATATTCCGTCCTGGTATATTTCGTTTGACCCAGTCCAAATATATATTACCATAGACTTAATCCGAGTATTGATACTAGTTTTATATATATTTACTTGAAAAATGTTTTCGAAACCCATTTCATTAAAGATAATATCAAAGTGTTTTTCAGTATAAAGTATTTTGGTTATCGTAAGGTAAAAACCCGTCCGTGTTTATGTGTGGTGTGGTCTTATGAGATACTATTCTTTTCAAAGGTTTTGTTTAGTACCCATCTATGACTCCATCATATGCTTATGGTTCGAGTATGCCTGATCCGGGTATTTTTAATACTCGGGTCAGATCCGAGTATTTTCAGGTTTAGCTGAAGACGCTTGGAGTTTCCAGAAGAGAGTTGGAGATCTTCATCTACGTATGGACGTATTCTATTATCCGCTGCATCTATTGTATTTGTTTTTATTTTTCAGCAATTGTAAATTGTAATGACAGAGGATTTATAACTGTCCCGGCTGAATCTAGGTTAGACTCTGATATTGTATTCAAAATTTTCCATTGTAAAGATTTTATATTGAAATAATATATGTTATTCCATTCGTATGAGATTCTGTTTTATCTTTATTTTCTATTTCCCTAACAGTCGGGCTTTCCGACACTTTGATTTGTGGCACGTGAATACCGAGGATGTATTAGTGTCGATTTTCGAGGGTCGAAAATCCTGGTCGTTACATTTGGTATCAGAGCTTAGGTTGAGTGAACACCTAGGCTTTGGTGGGGTAAAACTCATTATAGATAGGGTTAGTAATACCCTAGAATGATTGACTCATTAGAGATAGTAACACCCTAGAATGAGTTTGAGAGTATTATATATATGAGCGCGTATTTGTTATTTGATATAAAAATGTTTTGTGTTGATTTATCTGTTGAGTGGTTTATAGATTCTGGTCGATGCGCCTGATCACCATTATCGGTAGGGATTTCTAAACACTTAAACAAGGCAAGCCAACACATTGTTTTAAAAGGATTATATTTTAAGTATAAAGGAATATCTTTTGAAAGATATAGATATTTATGTGTGTCGGTTTATGGTTAAGGAAATGATAATATATAGTTATTACCATTTGTTGATTGAACGAACATCTTGTGAATTAAGTTTCACGATTTGACTATAAGGTGTTTGATAATATCGATTTAAGATCAGGAAATTCATTAAGATAATAAAATGGTAAGGGTAAATAACTTGTTAGAAGTTATAAGAAGATTAAAAAGAAATTATGAAGTAATAAAAAAAATTACAAAATGAATTTGTAAACATAGAACCCATAAGGGTTATTTTCAGAAGAATGATGTTTGGAAAGTACGGTCGATAAGTTCCGATTTGTTTTATGATCATCAGAATAATCTTCTAAGTGTCAATCTGATGTTGTTTCGACGGGCGGGATTGTATACTTAGTGGATTATCCTCTTTATCATTGTGCAATCAGAACGAGTTCAAATACGAACGATCCTAAAGTAAGTAATAACGTGTTAAAGTTATAAGAAGATACTTATAGTATAATTTCAAATAAGAAATTTGAAAAAGAAAAGATCTAATGACAACTAGTTCGAGTGGTTCAAAAATAGCTGAAAATGGGCAAGAGATTGTGTTCAGATGGTAAATGGTTCTCTTGAGTATTTCCCTTCTTATTAAGGGAGTATATAATACTATTGGTAGTACCCAGTTCCTAGTCTCATTTTGGAGTTACTCGATCTATACCGTTTAGGGAAGAATAAAAGATAAGTTATCTTTGAAATGTAAATGAATTCTTTTGAGAAGAATACAAGTGTTTAAACCAAAGATAAGATTTTATGAAATGTTTTCATAAATGTTTTTGGAGTTAATAAGTACATGTGAGGTACATAAATAACTTCGTCGCATTGGTGGATCAAAGGTTCGAGTACAGAACTTGAGGTGTTTACACCAATCCAGAATAGAATTTATCACTCGATTCTTGACGGCTAACATTAATGAGGATTTATGATTAGGTACTTGAGTTTTCTATCATAGTTGAGGGCTACGTAAAGGAAACAAAGTTTTTTGATCAAGAAACCTGATCAGAGTTCGCATTAGAGGATCGGGGGATCAATACTAGTCCGAAAGTAAAGTTGTGGATTTGAATAGTAGATCAAATCGGATGATCTATATACATCATACGAATGTAAGTTTAAAAATAAATATTTTGGGCAAATACCTTTGGGTTTTGTTTTGGGTGTAATTTCGGGGACGAAATTCTTTTAAGGGGGGAAGTCTGTAACGACCCGTAAAATTATCAATTTGATAAAAAAAATTTAAATATTCAAATATAAGCTTTTAAAAACATAGATTATGATGTTTTGAACAATAACTAATAATGGTAATCTTATTTTGAATAAGTATTTACGAAAATATAAACTTTGAAGGAATACCGATAAAATGACCGAAAACCGTTTTATCGATAAACAGCTCTATAATCGTAAAACGTCGCGCACGGAGCTGGATATATACACTTATTTTTATAGTCGAACAAGAATATGAAATAAAATAATTTATTTTATTTTTGGGAAAATAAAATGTGTTTATGACATCATCAATGATGTCCTTACATTTAAATATAGATTTATAAATTTAAATTGAGATTTAATGATTTAATAATTATTCAAATAATTGTTTTTAAATGATAATAGTTCATTTTAAATAGTTATAAAGTGATAATAAATCATTTATAATAGTTTTATAAAGATATTTAAGCAATTTGAATTTATGAAAAAAATTGATATTACTTTATCGGTAAAATAGAAATTTTTGTAAATAATTGTTAATATTGATTTATATGATTTTATAATTCAAACGAGATCATTTTTATTAATTTAAAATGATAATAAATTGGTTTTCAAACTTTGGTACAAATATATATATATATATATATATATATATATTAACTAATAAGTGAAAATATGACCGGGAATCGGAATCAGAATACGTAACGGTTTGACATATATAAGTTGTATAACGTAGTTTATATGACTTGAACACATGTATAACATAGTAATACACACCCTAACACATGTATACATACAAACTACATACACACACATATACATACATTTAAATATATAAATATTAACAAATATCTAAGATATTTTATATAACTTCATCATTCAACATACTTAGTCAAAGGCACATGGCATAGAAGTGAAATGAGGTGGTGGTGCATGGAGGGTGTGGGCGAAAAGATGGCATGGGAGGTGGGAAAGGACGACCGAAGTGATGGAGGAGGGAAGAGCACATGGTGGTGTAAATGCAATGTGATGTTTCATGTAATATATCATGATATTTTCCATATTCAAGCCTATAAATACCCTACCTCTCTCTCTTCTCTCTAACTTTCTCCTTTTCATTTCATTTCTTCATTTTCTCTCTTCTTCTACAAGCTTCCATCAATGGCTTCCACCTAGAGAATTTGAGAAGAAAATAGCTCAAAATAGCTTAAACCCTTAGATCTACACTTCTATCTTCTTCACCATGACTTTCTAAGCACAAAGATCTAAGTTTCATCACCATTAGAAGCTCGACCACCCACTTTTTTCCCAATGGCCTAAAGTTAAAGTGAAGAGGAGGGTAGTTTGGGAGCTCCGGTAAAGTCAAAAGGGAAGTAGGTTATGCCGGAATGAAGGTAAAAGCCTTGCGGAGGAGTTGGAAGCAAGTTAGTAAGTGAAAGGTCGGAGTTTTCCATGATTGAAGGTCATGGTCCAACTCAAAGTGGAGGAGTGGAGTTTGAAAGCTAGTACGTGTAGCGGAAGCTACAGAGAAGGAGGGAGCTAAGATGGTGAGATCTCGAGAAATAACTTTGATTTCTTGCTTAATAATCATATGCAAGCTATAAATCTATTTGCAAGTTAGAAACATGTTAGTATAATTATATATAAGTATAATAAAGTTATTAACATGATTATACATTAATTTGAATGTTTGTTTGGATGTTATATTGTTTGGAAACTTGGTCGACAATAACTTGGATGATCACTTGTGTGAATGAAAGATAAGTGATGAGAATAATAGTATAATAATAGCTAAGTAAATTAGCTATAATGAATTCATGAAAATGAATGTATATGGAAGAGTTAGCCTCTTAATGATTCAGAAATGTTAAAAGAAAGAAAGGAAATCATTTTATAAGGTAAAAGGGACTTAATTTGATTTTAAAATTATATATGAAGTTAAATGTAATATTATAATAATATAATGTTATATAATATAAAATAATGGAAAATAGTATTTTTAAGTTGTAAAAAGTAAAAATACTTTATGATGTTTTATAATCAATTATAAATAATTTTGAGGTGTTTTGGAAAAGTTCCGTAATAATTCACGAAACGGTCAAAATTGAGCACTTTCTGTAACAGCAGTACGCGATTACGCCACCCGTAACTTCAAACGGAAGTGTACTATGCGTCTTAATTCGGAACGACTTGAAACCGGAAACGATTTGTCCGTATAGATAATAGCTTTCATATGAATTTGAAAAAGTAAGTTTTCAATTTATAAATCTCAAGTTATGAGTAAATCAGTTTTTCGAATAGGTCGCTCTACGGTAGTAGAAGGTCAAATTTTTTAAGAGGGGTTGTATAACTCCGAAAAATATAACATAAATTTCTAAATTCATTAATATAATAATGAAGTTTTGAAAGATAAAAATGGGGTTATACTTAGTAAAAAGTATAGTTATAAAAATTGACCTAAGAAATCACTATTCACTAGTGATTAGGATAACTGGGTTTTGGATTAAGAGGGTTAAAAGAAGTTTTCCGATCGAAATCTTCTATAAATATTTTCATAATAATTAATTATGATTTTTAGGATTTAATTGGGAATTTTCTAAGAACTTAGAAAAATGGTCAAATTTTAGAATCGAATAAATTATTTAATTAATAAACAATATTTGAAAATAAACTCAGAACTTCGAGGTATGGAAACGATTTTTATTTAAAGGATAAAGAATGTGATAAAACCAAGGTTTGAGAGGAAATAGTTCCCCAACTTGGAAGGCCTCATTGTTTACTGATAAATAACTTAAGTTTGAAATCGAAGACTTAAGTTGCGAATGAGGTATTATCTCTGAATGAGAAGTAAAGTAAATAACACAAAGAGGTATGTTGTATACCTAAGAGTACATCTTGTCCCGCCTGTGAGATTTGAGAAAGCAAACAAGGTAGTTAACAAGATGGAGAAATCCATCTGACCTGGTTTATTTCTTAGATGAGGGGTGGAACGGATCGAAAGGTTGATCTGGATACTTAACAAAGATCAAGTAAAAGTTTTGAAAATTAAAACGAATTGGTTTGGATTTATTGTAACAACGTTTTATGTAGCGTTGTTTTTAACCCGATTGAAGGGCAATGTGAAGTTAAGGAATCTATATTAGGGATAAGAAATGAGATTTTGGGGTTGATTTTCCTAAGAAAGGAGAGTGATGTTTTGGATTAAATTCCAAAGTAAAGAATGAATTAATTGAACCAAGGAGTTTATTAATGAGGCTAAATGATTCCATATACTAAAAATAAACTAATGGAATAAGAAAAGGAATATATCTATAAAGATATCTAATGAAATGAAAGATAAAAGAATTAGATGATGGTTGTGATCACACATAAACTTAAGAACTTTTATCGATGATTGGTTTCGAAGGAACCAAAGTCGAAGTTGGGTTTATTTCCTATCCGAAAACCACTTCGAACCAATGTATACGTTCGAAAGTGAAGACATGTTGAAGATGATGATTTTTGAAGGCCGGAGATATTCATAGCAAAAGGACTGTTTATTGACATTCTCTGGGTAGTTCCCAATATAGAGACATTTATTATAATAGTGGTTCTTTCGTGTTTTGAAATATTCGGATTGCAAGGACTACTCCTACTAATGGTAGTAGGAGGAGTGCCTTCAGTTTCGTTCAGTCCTAGAATGAACTTGTATGGATGAATGTCTGACAGTACATTTTTAATCATATTAATTGATCTCTATCAGCGTATTATCTGCTTGGTGGCAGAGAAGGCAAATTCTTTTAGCTTAACACCCTTTCCTGCGAGGTAAGAGCTCAGGAGTTATACGTTGGTAGAAATCAGTTGTGTGATTAAGGAATGGCAATATGGCATTCTAAGTGGAATGTGTTTTGTGGAAGAATAAAGTGTGGCTTTGTTAAAATTGTGCGTAGCCTCTTGAGCCTCACATCCCAAGAATGATACGGGATACTATATGGTCCAAAGAACACACATTCGGGTTGTTGGTTGATGTATATGGTGGAGTCCAGTAGGTGGACCCATTAGGGGAAGGCGTCCCTCAAGGCATTTATTGCCCCATTTATTTGAATATAGTAGCTAGTTGTCTAAAAGCAATAAGGCTACCGGATATTGGTAGTGTAGTAAGTGCAGTTCCAAGTGACTTGCTTGAGAAAAGCGATAAAGGCACCGTGGGAACTATGTTTGTTATGCATGGATCGAAGGAAAAGGCCACTAGTTCCCTGTCATGTTGGAAATCCAATTTCAATATGAGCTTTACGGTTTTGATTGTATTCCCAAAATAGCTGTAATGCTTTGCAAACATTTCAGCTACCCCTTTGGTATCATATTTTCCGTCCTGGTATATTCCGTTTGACCCTGTCCGGATATACTACCATTGACTTAGTCTGGGAATTGATACTAGTTTTATATATATTTACTTGAAAAATGTTTTCGAAACCCATGTCATTAAAGATAATATCAAAGTGTTTTTCAGTATAAACTATTTTGGTTATCATAAGTTAAAAACCCGTCCATGTTTATGTGCGACGTGGTCTTATGAGATACTATTCTTTTCAAAGATTTTGTTTAGTATCCATCTATGACTCATCATATGATTATGGTTCGAGTATCTCACGCTGGTTTATCAAGCCTGATCCGGGTATTTTTAATACTCGGGTCAGATTCGAGTAGTTTCAGATTTAGCTGAAGACGCTTGGAGTTTCTAGAGGAGAGCTGGAGATCTTCATCTACGTATGGACGTATTCTATTATCTACTGCATCTATTGCATTTGTTTTTATTTTTCAACAATTGTAAGGACAGAGGATTTATAATTGTCCAGGATGAATCTAGGTTACACTCTGATATTGTATTCAAAATTTTCCGCTGTAAAGATTTTATATTGAAATAATATATGTTATTCCATTCGTGTGAGATTTTGTTCTATCTTTATTTTCTTTTTCCCTAACAATCGGGCTTTCCAGCACTTGGATTTGCAGCACGTGAATACCGAGGATGTATTAGTGTTGATTTTCAAGGGTCGAAAATCCCGGTTGTTACATTCAGTATAACCTACAGTAAGAGGGGAAGTAATGAATTATATAAATAAAAAAGTTTGATGGACCATGATAAACTATGTACTGAAAGAATCAGTGTTTAGGAAGTTCCCTTAAAACCGAAGGAAAATATTGACCCAAGTAGCGCTTGAGTTGTTTTTTCTTCTTCAAAGCTGCTTAATCAAAAAGTCTACATTCAAGGTTCAGGATAAAAAAGGGAACCATAAGTGTGCATGGGGTAGACTAAGTGGATATGAACCACTAGTTAGGAAGTAGCCCTTAACAACAACAAAATTGAATTAAAATATGAAATAATAAATACTGATATTGATGAAACCTTTGGTGCTTGGGTAGAACCCCTAAGACCGATGGTAAGGATTTACTCAAGGCATCTCCTTGGTTGTTATTTCTTACCTTGAAATAATATAATCAGAAGTTTAAGTGCATGGGCTCTACTCCGAATGAGATTCAGAAATGATGCTCAGGTCTAACAAAAAGTGGGGATGCTCACTTGATAGGTTAGGGACTAGTAAGGGGATATAACAAAATTAAATGACTAAAAAAATAGGAGTTTGATCTCTGAAATAAAAAATGCTATGCTTTGATACATGAAAGTTGAATTATATTATGGATTAACGAAAATAGGATATTCGTAGGAAATGTACAACATGAATTTTAAGAATTTATATGGATTTTTAAAGGTGAGAAATGATTTTTAAATGGAAAAAAGTTACAGATGTTAAATGGGTGTTGGAAAGATGACAATTTTGAATTTAGTGGATTTTTCTAGGAATTTTTGCCAACGTATTAATTAGCAAAAGTTTTAATCAATGGTTATGTACCTAGAAATGGGAAACACTTCAAGAAAATTTACCTTTGGTAGCACATAAAAAATGTTACCATAACTTATGGGAGCGTTTTAGAGAATGTCGTTATACGAAATGTAACTAAAAATCCATTACTTTCTGTTGTGTTTTCAAAAACGATACCGAAAAACAATATATTGCAGCGTTCTGAAAACGCAACCAAACAATGTCATCGCAGTGTTGTATAAACACCACTAAAAAGTATTATTGACGCTACTACAAAATATTGTAGTAGCATTTTTTGACTCCCACCATATATATTTTGGCAGCGTTCATTAAACGCTGCTAAAAATTGTTAATTTTTTGTGCAGATTTTACTCGCTGTGGTAGCTCGTTTAGTTGTCACTTTATTTTGTTCACAAAATATATTATATAATAGTAATTAACATATTTTTAGTATGAAACTAACAATCACTCATGTAATTATCACATTCAAACAACCAAGAACACATTAATCACATCATGGAATACGATATACAAATGAATCGATACAAAATATCTATCAAATTTACTACCAACTGAAATGTCAAATTTCGAAAACTCCGAAATTCTTTGAAAGTATACCCCAGATATAATTATATAACAAATAAAACCAGTTTTTACAATGTTTGTATCAAAAATGGGCACAACACTTTTCGGGAGTTGTTTGAAGAGATAAAGTGAAGATTATAAATGTAAAACAGAGGTTATCTAACAAAAACTCCAACCAACAGAAATGTAAAATGCACAGACAAGCAATTTAGAGTGGTTCGGCGTGTAGCCTACGTCCACTATGAAGTTTTGATGATTTTATTGATTCTCTTTTAATGATTACAAGCGGTTACAACAATGAACAGCGGATTACAGTTTAGAATTCGAAATTGACAGCAAAAGTGGGATGCAAATCTCAATCCGGCAGAGTCTGGACGCTTCAGAGAAAAAAGATCCTTCTCTCTGTTGATTCTGGGGCTCTATTTATAGGCGTAGGAGGCTCAGATCTTGCCTAAACTTCGGGAGACTTGGTCTGGCACGTGAAGGGGCCCATGCGACCGTTTCTAGAAAGTTTCGCCTCGATCTGCGATCGGTACGAATCCATTTCGTATCGATCAAGATGATGTCCAATTGAGCTGAAATTTGGCATGGACATCCTTCGGTGTGCATGCAAGCTTCCCTCAAAATTTCATTGGATTTGGATTATTAGATCACGAGATATCGTCGATACGAACCGAGATTCCTCATAGGCTGTCTGGTTCGTCTCCATGAATTCGACTCCATCCGTTCGCCTCGCTGGCTGCACGTGCTCTTGAAGTGAGGTGGCACGCGCACTTCGTCTCGATCCGGCCTTTGTGCCGCATTGACTGTTTCAACTCCATGTATCTCGCCCTGCTTACTCTGATGGAAGACACGGCACCTTGGCTAATTTACTCGTTGGATAAGAGTAAGTCAGCGGTTACGGGTTCGAAGCATTGTCTTCTGGTGGATACGAAATGATCATGGACAGATGGATACGAAGTCGACGTGGGGCGATCGTAACGAAGCAGACGTTTCTCCGATGGGTTCGAACGAGCCTCTCTGGCTGGAGATTGATCGATGTGGAGTTCGTTAACACGTGGACCTGGCCAATCTGATCGATACGAAACAGATGGATACGAAATGAGGACTATTGAAGGACACGAAGTCCATCGATACGAACTCGATGGATTCGAAACATGACTAACATCACCGCTATGAACCACTGCTCCGGATGGATACGAAATAGAGCCTTCTGATGGATACGAAAACACGCTGCTCTTTCCAACTTTGTATCCGTCACAACTTGAGCCTACGAACTCGGATTGACTTGAAAATTGGAACGTTGGTTCACCTTGCTCTCCTAGTCATGTCCTATCAATTGTAGCTTGATCCGGATTTGGACAAAATCCAGCGATATCCATGACAAGCCCTGCTTATTCTCTAGTTGGTTCCTTGGTGTCCTGGCCTTGCCAAATGGCGGGATAACATTTGCCCCCCAAAGTACGTCTTGTGAAAACATGACGTGCTTTGAAAAGCTGTAAGTTTGCGACTCGTCATTAGTCTAGGTCGTTGTTGAATCTCGCATCGAGTTTCTCTCGAATCGATTTGAAACTCGTGTTGAAACGATGTCTGGTGACCGCCCTGGGCCAACGATTTGTGTTGATCCTCTTATGAATCATCGTTTGAAAGCTGGAAAGCTTTTCTTCGTATTGATGCAGGTAGACTGGATGGACACGAAATGATAATTCGCACTGAGTGACACAATCTGGGTCGGATTCTGATTCGCATCGATGATCTTTGATGGATACGAATTCATCATTCGTATTGACATGCGGTTGACGGAGTTGCGAGCTCGCTGATACGAACAAGGGCTTCGAATCGATATGCGCACTGTCCATTTCGAATCGATGGGAATCCCGGCTAGATGAATACGAATCAGAGCATTTCGACTCGATTCATGAGGTTAACCGGTTGCGACTGGTCGCGTGGACTGGGAGTCGAACCGACCCAGTTTTCCCCTAGGCTCCATATAAATACTCTGGACTTCGCCATTTTTTCACTTTTACTCTTTTACTGCCGCCTCTTACTTTTTGCTTAGATTTGGGAAAGAAGAAAGCCTGTAACCTATTCTCGAATCGACCAGATTTGTCCTTCCAATTCTCGAATTTCGCCCTCAATTTAGGTAATTAACCATAAATCTGAACAATGAATCTATCTCCGATCCACTTCCTCTTCATCGATCACTGATTCTGGTACGATGGATTGAAGAAGAGCGAGTGGGAGAAACAAGAAGTCTGGATCAATCTAGGGCTTGCGTTCGAATCGATGAAGGCAGTGACATCACTTCCCAGATCTAGTATCGATAAAAGGGATTTTTCCGTGGAGATGGGGCGATTCGTATCGATAGGTGCGGAGATGGATCGTACCGTCATGAAGTAATCGATACGAAAAAATAGTCAATGATCGCTCTGGAGCCCTTAGCTTTAGATCGATACGAACTTTGCCATTACGATTGATATGGGCTATCGATGTTAAGCTAGGGTCTTCTCGTTTGATACGAACCGGGCCACCAATGATCGATACGAAATCGTCTCACCTTGATCGATACGAACTCAACCCCTGATGATCGATTCGAAACACGATGTTTGGCATCAGTTCAAACTTGTAACCTGATGGATTCGAACGAGCCTTTCAGGATCGATTATTACTTTCCCTTTGATGGATGCGAAATTTTGAGCACTTGAAAACATGATTCCGATGAACTTCATTCCTGCATATCTGGACTTGATAATAAAACTACATACCTGATTCCTACGAGCTCCTGCTTTGCATAATAGAACTTGATCACAACACTGCACACCTGACTGCCTTTTTGAAGCTCGTAGATGGAACTGCAACCTAACAAAGTATAACGAACTTTAATCTGAATCGAATGTCAATATCTGGACAGCGCGGTTGTGACGGTCAGCGATGACGGTCATTTCCAGCCTGACTCTCAGAGTTTTGTTGTTCACACACTTAGGCTTATTTCATAGAAATTTATTTGTTCAAGTTATGCATAACACTTGCACTGCACAACATATCCATACACTTTACACTGAGGGATGCACGGGCTTTTTATCGTCTAATGATGACTTCTCGTGAGTTAGCTAGCCATGGGACCTTCAAGTTCACAGCAGCAAGAAACTCCCAGACTTGAGATTCCGGACATTAAGGCTGAAGTCATCGGTCTAGCTCCGGACGAGTTACCTGACGCATCTTTCATAAACAATCCACCGGACTCTGTTCCGTCTAATATCTCAGAAGATACGCTAGGGAGAATATGCTTAAGGCATGGCTTATCGTTGGACGATGTAATGTTGCCTGGGCCGGATGACAGACCACACAATCCCCTAGAGGGATATACTGCCTTTAATCGACATGCATGTGCAGCCGGTACACTTCCTCCGTTCAACGATTATATAAGAGAGGTGTTGGCTTACCTGGATATTGCTCCGTCTCAGCTCCATCCGAATGGATATGCTTCACTTAATGGCTTGTTCATCGCATTTATGGAATACCTCTACCGACCTCCCCGCCCGACCGAGATAAGATACCTCTTCAACTTCAAAAGTCGAACTGACAGTCCATCTTTTACATTCTTGGAGTCTGTAAGAAACTGCCAAGTTGTCACGGGGTCGTGGACTAGGCTGAGCTACTTCAAGTCAGAGTGGTTCTATGTCCGATGTCCGCCGGGGTTTGCCAGAAGATGGCTGTTTAGACGTAAGCATTGTCTTTTTCCCAAGTAATTGACGGGGCAATTTTTGAATGAAACTAAACTCATATCTCCTATTCTCTTTCTTTCAGCAATAATCCAGCGACCTGAAGGCGGCTACTATAAAGAGATAGTTCGTGTCCTTCAAGAAGTCCCTAGCGAAGAAAGGAATATCGAGTTGCTACTGACGGACCAGAACCTTAGAGTTCTTGGGTTGATCGGGCGGAGGCAGAGCATAAGGCTCGATGGTGCATTAAAGACCGTCTCCAGAGAAAAGGTCAAGCGGAAGAAACCCAGGGTTGTGATAATTGAGTAACCCGATTCCGAGAAAACTCATACCGACGAGGAACCGTTGGTCGGACCCGCTAATGCAACCCCGAAATCCGATGCAAAGAGGAAAGGCAAAGCAGTGGCCTCAAAACAGCCTAAGTCCGGGAGGCGGAAGTCTGTGGTTTTGCACCGTCCTCTGCCAGGAGTTAGGATTACGGAAGCACCCCCCTGCAAGCTGAAAATCAATTCAAAGGGCCTGCTGACCCTCCAATCCCGGACATCGAGCCCGAGCAACACGACGTTGAATTGGGTGGACCGCGACATATCGTCGATGTTAGCGAGTCTCTTCCTGCCAGTGCGATTGACACTTCTGGTTGGTCCGGGGGGTTACACATTCACACACTCTTCACGGCACAACACATTTTCCTAACCGTAAACAACATATTGCAAACGGCTACTGATTCTTCGTGGTTTGCTTTTCAGGTACGATGTCTGGGCAAAGTTCTGTGCTTGGTAGTTTGCGCAACAAGCGCCGTTATCATGAGCCACGCAGGAGAGAGGGCGAGAGGGATTACGACTCAGGACATTCTGGTCAAGAGAAGTCTGACAGAGATAGGGGATACGTTCGCCGATCCCGATCTCGCTCTCCTCCCCCCAGGACCTCCGCACCTCCTACGGCAGCAGCTACTCGTCCTCCTGAAATTTCTCGGCCTAGGCCACCTTCTCAAGCTTCGAGGCCCGATCCTCCGCGCAGGACTGAAATAGCCACCTCTTCGGCTTCTGCACCGGTCCCGACTGAAGCATCCAGTGAAGGAGCGCTTAAATTGGCACAGATGAGGAAGGAGTTTCCCGACATCTGCTTTGATGGTTATGTCTTCCCTCCGCACTTGAGGAGAATCCCGCCAACCGCTGAAACCACTATCCATGATTATGTTGCGGACATCTTTTTCCAGTACAGGGAATGGGGATGGGCCGCGAGGAAAGCGTCCAAAGTGGCATTCGATCGGGGCGTCACTATTGAGAAGCTCGAGAAGGAGTTGGGTCACAATGACCGAATCATAAAAGCGCTCAACGCGGAGGCTGAGTCTTCCCGTAAATCTGAAATGGAGGCCTTAAAAAAGGTGGATGAAGTAAATGCTGCCATGACCAGGATGAAGCAAGAGCATTACACCGCCATCGAGGACATGGGTCATAGGAACACCACCATTACCGCCGAGAGGGATGTCGCTCTTAAGGAGCTTAATGAGCTGAAATCAAAGTTTTCCGAGATGGCGAAGGAGAAAGACGCAGCTAATGTCTCTGTGTAGGAGGCCTGTGATCAGGCAGTGGCGCTCCGAAAGGAGAAGGAAGCGGCTATGCAACAAGCTCGTGAAGCTGAAACTGGGGTTGACGAGAAGGTACAGCAGGCGGAGGCCAGGATTGAGGCCGAGGTAGAAGAGCTACTCGTAACTTATAACGCCAATGTGCTAAGGCACCGAGATTTGACATGGCTTGACGATTATCCCACGCATCTCTACAACGCCTGGAACTTACTGGTTGATGAGGAGAAGTCCGGGCACCCTGATGAAGCCCTTGATGAATTCGAGCTGGAGAACCGCATCCTCAATGATGATGAAAAGAAGGTTCTCTATGACTCCATGATTTCCCACGATAAGGAGAGGCTTGGTACCCAGACCCAGGAAGTCGGAGAAAGCTCTGGTGCAGAGCACCATGTTATGAGTTCTGAGATAATCGTGTAATCTCAATCTGAGCCAACTCCGATGATCGACTCGCAGCATATCCCGGCATATGATCCAGACCGACCGCATCTATCTCCTGTTAAGGAGCATCCTTCTGAAGTCGTTCAGACGCCCCCGAGCCAGACTGAGGAAGGTACTCTGAACTAACTTCTTGTATATTTGGATTGAAGAGTTTGTGTCGAAGTGTACACTAATGACATGTCCCTTTTCTTTGATCAGTGACAGAAGTTGCACCAGCTGCGCCTTTCACCGCCCAAGAATCAGGCCAAGCGCCAGAAGCCATCGTTTCTGAGGCGACCTCCATCGTGGCAATGGCACCAGTCGGAGTAACGCAGGGGAGCTCGCTTTCTTTCGATGAGCAGATGATATACGAGCTTCTCGGCCGTCAGAGTGATCCCTTTGCGGGCCTGCCGTTTGGCCTGGGTCGATTCTCGTCTACTTCTGGCACTTCAACTCAGACTATTGCAGCTCACAGCGAGGCCAGAGTGCAACGGGAGGCGGCGATGTTGGCCGAGATTAATGCCGAGATGGCGGCCGCGGCGCGTGGCGGAGCATCAACACAGTGCCCCACTCCTCTCATGATTGTATCTCTTGGGGGCACGCTTATTGATACTAATGTACCAGTCCCTCCTCCGGCTGCGGAGTCTGTTCCTCCAACTCCTCCTGTGGGAAGCATCCCCATAGAGTCCAGCTCGGACGAGGACGTTGACATTATGCCTTCACCCGAAGGGAGCCTGCCTAAGGAGAAAGGTTCCAAGCGAAAGGGTACTGGTGGTTCCAGTAGCTCCTCGAGGAAGAAGAAGTTGAGGAAGCAGAAGGATTAGACACTCCTTTTAGGCATACTTTTCTTTGGTAGTCAGGGATTTTGTCATTTTCCTTTTTTTTTGTAGGCCGTGTTTAGATGCGGGTTCGGCCCCTGCAAATAGGAGTATTTTGGAAAGGCTCATGTATGAACCGCAGCTTTTGATTTAGTTGAAAATAAAATTTTGTCTTCTAGTTTCAGCTTATGTTCCTTTCTATGCTTGAATATTGTAGTGTTCGAACTTTGGTTCGGTGTACTTGCATTATCTTATTGTTTCAAGAATAGCTCATTTTGCTTGTTAAGTATGGAAATCTCGGACTTGAGTTGTGATAGGGGATCGCATCGGAGCTGAACATCGTACAGTTTCGGGTAACGATTGACATTTGCCTCTGCCCCAGTTCCAGGGTCAAGTTGTGATGATCAGCTTGTGATTGCATTAAGCGAGGACCGAGAGGTCGAACTACACTTGTTCTCTTATGAATTGTTTCATCCACACTCTGGGGATATAAGTCATCTCGCAAGCGGTTGTTCACACTCTGGGAACACGGAGTTGACTGAGGTTTATACTCCGTCTCGCACTCTGGGAACACGGAGTCGAATGTTTATATTCCGCTTCGCACTCTGGGAATACGGAGTCGAATGTTTATACTCCGCTTCGCACTCTGGGAATACGGAGTCGAATGTTTATACTCCGCTTCGCACTCTGGGAACACGGAGTCGAATGTTTATTCTCCGCTTCGCATTCTGGGAATACGGAGTTGGATGTTTATACTCCGCTTCGCACTCTGGGAATACGGAGTCGAATGTTTATACTCCACTTCGCACTCTGGGAACACGGAGTCGAATGTTTATACTCCGCTTCGCACTCTGGGAATACGGAGTCGAATGTTTATTCTCCGCTTCGCACTCTGGGAATACGGAGTTGGATGTTTATACTCCGCTTCGCACTCTAGGAATACGGAGTCGATTGTTTATACTCCGCTTCGCACTCTGGGAATACGGAGTTAATTGCAGGATTGTCGTGTGTCAACCCTATCAATATCGGTGTCATGGCTTGCCCCCGAGCTCGGGTTTCACCTAGTGAGTGGTCGGTCGTATCACAGCCACTCTCCATTTGAATAAGTCCCATTGCATGATGGGATTTAGCTCTTCGTGCATCGTGATGTTGTATATCGTGCTTAATGAATCACAGCTCTGGCTCGAAGAAGTGGCATTTTATTGCTGAAATAAGAAAATGCGGCAAAGTCAGTTGCCTTATTACAAAATTCAAATCTCAAAATGCGGAAACAAATTGCTAAATAGAATGAAATAAATAAAGCCTGTCATATGTAATAGCGACGGAGGCTTTCGCTGTTCCAAGCCCTTGGCAAATCGAGACCATCAACGGTCGACAGCTTGAACGTGCCATCTCCGAGCTTTCTTGTAATTACATACGGTCCTCCCCAGTTCGGCTTCATGTGCGAAGGGACTGGGTAGATTCTCTTGAGCACGAGGTCGCCGAGTTTAAAGGTTCGAGGTCGAACTTTGGTGTTGTACAGCCGGGCGACCCGACTTCGATGTGCGGCTGCTCTCAAATCAGCCTCTTCCCGTTTTTCATCCAATAGATCCAAAGATTCGGCCAGGAGTATAGCGTTTGTTTTCGGATCATAGTAAGTCACGCGATGAGAGAACACTTCTGTCTCGACCGGAATAACAGCCTCTGAGCCATAAGATAGGGAAAACGGAGTGTGTCCGGTCGCGGTTTTGTGGGTCGTTCGATAGGCCCATAACGCCATAGGAAGTTCATCGACCCACTTGCCCCCAGCCTTCTCCAATCGTTTCTTCAGGATCGATTTTATAACCTTATTGACAGCTTCAACCTGTCCATTCGCTTGGGGGTGTGCGACAGCCAAGAACTTTTTGTGGATATGAAACCGTTGACAGAAATTCTTGAATTCCGCACTCTCGAATTGGGCTCCGTTATCAGTGATGATAGTATGCGGGAGTCCAAATCGACAGATGATGTTGCGAACCACGAAATTTATCACTTTCTTTGTCGTAATGGTTGCAAGGGCTTCGGCCTCAGCCCACTTTGTGAAGTAGTCAACGGCGACGATGGCGTATTTCGCACCGCCTTTTGCTAAAGGTAAAGCGCCGATGATGTCGATGCCCCACATTGCGAATGGCCAGGGACTGACCATTTGGGTTATTTCAGTAGGCGGAGCCCTCGGAATTTGGGCATGTATCTGGCATTTATCGCACTTCCGGGCATAGTTTGCCGCATCTCGGTTTACTATCGGCCAGTAGTACCCATATCGGAGTATCTTCTTAGCGAGAGCTTGTCCTCCGGTATGATCGCCACACTCTCCTTCGTGCACGTCATGTAACACTCGTTTGATTTCCTCATGGGCGATACATCTGAGGAGAGGAACGGAATAACCTCTCCTGTACATGACTCCGTTTTGGATGACGAACCGCGAAGCTTTTCGCTGAATTTGTCTCTTCTCATTTCTAAGTTCAGGCAACGTCCCATTCTCAATGTAATTCCGATACGGAGTCATCCAAGATTCTCTACTGGGAGCGGTTTCAAACACAGAGTTCATTTCTATCCGATCGATGCTTGGGGAGGCCAAAGTTTCAACAGGGACAAGTCCCATTTGCTGCGCTTCACCTGTGCTAGCTAACTTTGCCAGTGAATCGGCTTTCTGATTGTGCTCCCGAGGCACATAATAGATGGCATAATAATCAAACTGGTTTAGTATTTCCTGAACTCGAGCCAAGTAAGCAGCCAGTCTTCGGTCTCTTGCCTGATATTCTCCTCGTACTTGACATACCACTAACTGTGAATCGCAATAAATTTCCACAGCGATAATTCTCAAGTCTCTGGCAAGTTTTAAGCCGATTAGGAGGGCTTCATATTCGGCTTCGTTATTAGTTGCATGAAAGTCGAACTTCAGAGCATAACATATGGATCGACCCTCGGGAGTCTCAAGTACAACCCCAGCGCCCGAACACCGGTCATTTGACGCGCCGTCAGTATACAGCTTCCAGATGTATTCGGGAGATTTACTGGTCTCGGGCAAGTCTTCTGGAACGGTAAATTCAGCTATGAAATCTGCCAGGACTTGTCCTTGAATGGCTCTCCGCGGAGCGTATGCGATATCAAATTGGCTTAGCTCAATGTTCCACTTGAGTAACCTACAGGACGTCTCAGGCCGCGTGAGGACCTGTCGTAACGGCTGGTCGGTGTACACAGTAAGCGGATGAGCTTGGAAGTAAGGGCGGAGCTTCCTTGAGGCAATGACCAAGCAATAGGCCAGTTTCTCCAGTCTCGGATAATTTCTTTCAGCTCCTGTTAGCCGCTTACTAACATAGTAGACCGGGTTTTACACTTTATCTTCTTCCCGAACTAGAGCAGCGCTGATCGCATGTTCTGATACTGCCAGGTAGAGATATAGTTGCTCGTGGTCAACCGGTTTTGACAAGATCGGAGGTGTGGAGAGATGTTGAACTAATGATCGGAATGCGCCTTCACACTCCGTGGTCCATTCAAAGTTCCGTTTGCCCTTCCGGATCAGGTCGAAGAAAGGAATGCACTTATCGGTGGACTTTGAAATGAACCTGCTCAATGCTGCGACCTTTCCGTTAAGACTCTGGACTTGCTTTATGGTTCTAGGGGTTTGCAAATTTCTAATAGCCCAGATCTTTTCAGGATTCGCTTCTATCCCTTGAGCGTTGACGATGAACCCAAGGAATTTTCCGGATGCAATGCCAAAGTGACACTTGAGCGGGTTGAGCTTCATTCTGTACTCCCGGAGGATGCTGAACATTGAATTCAAATCTCTGACGTGATCTGTGGAGAATCGGGACTTCACCAGCATGTCATCCACGTAAACCTCCATGGTCTTCCCGATCTGATCAGCGAACATCCGGTTGACTAAGCGTTGGTATGTTGCTCCAGCGTTCTTTAGACCAAACGGCATGACTTTGTAACAATAGAGTCCCAGGTCAGTCACGAAGCTGGTATGTTCCTGATCAGGTAAATGCATGGGTATTTGGTTGTAGCCGGAATAAGCATCCATAAAGGATAGTAGCTCATGTCCGGCCGTTGAATCTACGAGCTGATCGATTCGCGGAAGTGGGAAGCTATCTTTTGGACAGGCCTTGTTTAGGTCAAAGTAATCAACGCAGGTTCTCCACTTCCCGTTTGGTTTCCGAACTAGTACAGGGTTGGACACCCATTCTGGATACAAGGCATCTCGAATGAACCCGTTTGATTGTAGTTTATCAACCTCCTCCTTAAGGGCGGCAGATCTCTCTGGATCCATACCGCGCCTTTTCTGCTTTACTGGGACATGTCGCGGATCTATATTCAGGGAGTGACTTGCAATGCTCGGTGAGATTCCGCACATGTCAGAGTGTGTCCAGGCGAAGACGTCGAGATTCGCCCGAAGAAATTCGACCAATTCCTGCTGTGTCTGCTTGTTCAGTTGAGACCCAACTTTCAGCATCTTTGAATCATCATCCTCACTGATTGGGACGTCCACAGTCAGTTCGGCTGGAGAAGCTTGACTCTCCGTAGATTCGTCTTTATCCTCGTTGCCCCTGGGGTCCAGGTCTTTCAGGAATTGGTCGTGGTGCCCGGGCCGAGGCCCAGGCATCAATTGTCAATTATCGATAGAACGGACGCAGAGAGATTCCTCTACGCCCTTTCCCTTCTCTTTACGTTGCGCCCCGCGCAGCTCAGCAACATAACAGGCCCTTCCCGTGGCCTGATCTCCTTGAACAACTCCAATCCCATGATCAGTGGGGAACTTCAAAGTCAGACACCATGGGGCGATGGCCGCCCTGAACTCAGCTAGGGCTGGTCGACCCAGAAACGCATTATATGGCGAATCAATTTCTAGCACAACAAACTGTAACATTCGGACCCTCCGGCGTTCTCCAACGCCTAACGCAACTGGGAGTTCAGTTATTCTGACGGGTATCGTGGCACTTCCGTTGAAACCGTGGATTCTGGATAAACAGGGTTTCAAATCCTTTGTCTCCATCTTCATTAAGTTGTAAGCCTGTTTAAGCAAGATATTCACAGAGCTTCCACTGTCAACCAGGATCCTCTTCATCCAAGCAGGACCTACCTGGGCAGATATGACTAGTGGATCGATAGTAGGGGCTTCGACCTTATCGGCGTCTCGGCTCCTGAACACGATATCATCAGATATTATCTTTTGTTGTTTCGCTGGGGTTCCGTCTTCGCAATTACTACAACATTCGAAGTCCGCATGCCTGATAGAACTAGCATACGACTCCATTTCCCCCCAGCTTCTGTCTGCCGGATGAGGACCACCACTTATTGTATTGATAACTAATCTCCCGCCCGCACGGGCGGGTTCCTCCTCTCTTTCCTGATTTTGTGAACGATTTTGATTCGAAGGGCCCGCTCCGCCAGACTGCGGCGCCCGTACAAACTGATTTAGCTTCCTCTCTCTAATCAACTTCTCGATGAGGTCCTGTAAATGCCAACACTCATTGGTACTGTGTCCATAGCTTTCATGGAACCTACAGAATTTCCCTGTCTGAACCTGCCTCTCCGATGAGGGCTTCGGAGCAGGTTTCTTATACTGTACAGTGTTACAAGTCTGTAAGTATACGTTTTCCAATGACGTGTTTATCGGTGTATAACTGTCGAACATCTGAGCTCTACGTCGTGGACCTCGGTTCTCATCTCTCTTCTTATTCTGGCCATTGTTTCCTCTCTGCTGGGTTTGTTTGTTTTGTATATTCAGTTGAACTTTCCCGGAACTCTCACCGGACTGTTTAACTGCTACATTGCTCTGTATTCCCTCAATGCTGGGCCTCGCATCGTCCTGCTTCCTAGACTGTTTTACGTCCTCTTGCCGCAAGAATTGAGCGGCCTTGGAGTAAAAACGGTCCAACGATGCGGGCGGTTTTCCAGCTCTCCAGTTCCCGAATTCAGAATCAGGATCAATTCCCTTGGTCAGAGCCATCAAGATTGAATTATCGTTAGGATTGGTGATCTCAACGCATGCTGCGTGGAACCTCTCCAGGTAACGTCTGAGCGTTTCTCCATGAGCTTGAGTGACGATGGACAGGGTGTTAACATCTTTTGGCCTGACAACATGCATACGGAATTGTTCTACAAACCTATTGGCCAATTGATCGAACGAAGAAATTGATCTAGGTGGTAGGCGTGTAAACCACATTGTCGCGATTCCCCCCAGAGAGATGGGGAAACTTCGACACTTCACTGCATCGTCGGCCCTTGCAGCGCTCATCGACCATTCATATTTCAAAATATGCTGGTTGGGGTCACTATTTCATTCATACATTGGAAGAGTTGGCATTCTGAATCGCCTAGGGGGTTCTGCGTGCAACACTTCGTCTGTGAAAGGGGTGTGACTACGAGAAATCCCCCAATCATCATTAGTGAGCCCCTGACTCTCGCGTATCATTTGACGTATCATGGTTGATATATCCGACACTGGCAGATTCTGAGTATGATGAGCTAAGGCGTGGTCGGGTTCCACGGTGCGAGTATGGATCGGGCGCTGTCGACGATCCGTATCTCGCCTCCTCGGCTCAGCATCTTCTGGGACATATGGTTCAGGAGTATGTCCACGCTGTTGATTCATCGGTTCCGATTGATTTCGGGCATCAACCCTTATTTCTGCTGCGGCGGTTGCGGTGTGGTTATCCGTGGTGTACTGTGGGGCAGTAGTGTACTGTGGGGCAGTGCCTCCTCGTGTCGAGGGTCCCGTTTGGAAGCTGGTCGATGGTCCTACCCTCAGTTGCCCAACAGTTACGGTGGGTTGATATCCAGCAGCTTGAGCGCGACTCCCCTCTAATCGAGGACGAGTAGTCCGGTGGTGATAGTCAGATGAAGCTGAGCTTTCGGTAGATGCTCTGGAGGCATCATCTCTCCTGGACCTCCTGTGGCCCCGGCGATTTAGCTGGTTGGTCAGCTTGATATTGGCGCGCAACTGTTCCGCCAACTGCTGACGGCTTTGGGTCAGCTCCTAGAGCAATACTTGAAACTCCTATCGGGTGACTAGCCCCGTTGAATCCGAGTGAGCGGTATTGTCTTGGTTAGAAGAAGGCGGCTATGTGGGATTCTGCCTATCTCGGCCTTCTTGCTCTGTAGCGGTAGCGCCAGTTCTTGTGCTGACCATTCTCGGTGGTGGAGTCCTCTCCTAGATTTTGAGCAAATCTGAATAGAACGGAAGGATTCCGGACTGGATATCTGGATCTTCCTCTTGGATTTGTGCAATCCGGTATCGATGGCAGATCCAAAGAGCAGGAGAAAAAACTGGTTTTCTCAGTGAAAGCACCAAAGTGTTTGTACCAAAAATGGGCACAACACTTTTCGGGAGTTGTTTGAAGAGATAAAGTGAAGATTATAAATGTAAAACAGAGGTTATCTAACAAAAACTCCAACCAACAGAAATGTAAAATGCACAAACAAGCAATTTAGAGTGGTTCGGCGTGTAGCCTATGTCCACTATGAAGTTTTGATGATTTTATTGATTCTCTTTCAATGATTACAATTGACAGCAAAAGTGGGATGCAAATCTCAATCTGGCAGAGTCTGGACGCTTCAGAGAAAAAAGATCCTTCTCTCTGTTGATTCTGGGGCTCTATTTATAGGCGTAGGAGGCTCAGATCTCGCCTAAACTTCGGGAGACTTGGTCTGGCACGTGAAGGGGCCCACGCGACCGTTTCCAGAAAGTTTCGCCTCGATCTGCGATCGGTACGAATCCATTTCGTATCGATCAAGATGATGTCCAATTGAGCTGAAATTTGGCATGGACATCCTTCGGTGTGCATGCAAGCTTCCCTCAAAATTTCATTGGATTTGGATTATTAGATCACGAGATATCATCGATACGAACCGAGATTCCTCATAGGTTGTCTGGTTCGTCTCCATGAATTCGACTCCATCCGTTCGCCTCGCTGGCTGCACGTGCTCTTGAAGTGAGGTGGCGCGCACGCTTCGTCTCGATCCGGTCTTTGTGCCGCATTGACTGTTTCGACTCCACATATCTCGCCCTTCTTACTCCGACGGAAGACACGTCACCTTGGCTAATTGACTCGTTGGATAAGAGTAAGTCAGCGGTTACGGGTTCGAAGCATTGTCTTCTGGTGGATACGAAATGATCATGGACTGATGGATACGAAGTCGACGCGGGGCGATCGTAACGAAGCAGACGTTTCTCCGATGGGTTCGAACGAGCCTCTCTGGCTGGAGATTGATCGATGCGGAGTTCGTTAACACGTGGACCTGGCCAATCTGATCGATACGAAACAGATGGATACGAAATGAGGACTATTGAAGGACATGAAGTCCATCGATACGAACTCGATGGATTCGAAACATGACTAACATCACCGCTATGAACCACTGCTCCGGATGGATACGAAATAGAGCCTTCTGATGGATACGAAAACACGCTGCTCTTTCCAACTTTGTATCCATCACAACTTGAGCCTACGAACTCGGATTGACTTGAAAATTGGAACGTTGGTTCACCTTGCTCTCCTAGTCATGTCCTATCAATTGTAGCTTGATCCGGATTTGGACAAAATCCAGCGATATCCATGACAAGCCCTGCTTATTCTCTAGTTGGTTCCTTGGTGTACTGGCCTTACCAAATGGCGGGATAACATACAACACATTCAAAAAGATTCAAAGAGACTGTGAACAACCATTCTTTAAAAGCCTTTGCCATTTTCAATTTGGTGTTCCTTCTGCTTCTTATAATCTCTATCGATGCCAAATAACCTGCAACATTGTTATAATCAACATATTATAGTAACATGATCAAGAAGGTTTTTTTAGAAAAAATCATGCTTACCGATCCATGAAAGTGAAAGTTGAAGAATAGTTTCTGGACTGAGCGTAAATCACACAATGATGAAAATCATGAAACTCAGCGTTGTACGAACATAATTTCGTACTGTTATATATACTTGTGTATGACGTTATATTGCATAGCAAGTAAATAATCATATATTGTGAAAATTGATAAACTCACTCACATGTAATGGCTAAATTTTTAAGGGGATCCAAGGGAAATCATAACCAGAATGAGCTTCAACAGTTTCCATCAGCCTTAGTGATACCTATAGCCAAAGTGTTATCAAATGTGGCCATGTCAGTGTCGGTCCGAATATAGTACCAAAAGCATTAATATCTCAAAATGGTGCGCATATTTTGAAGATAGTCTGAATGGTGTTGCATATCTGCATATCATAACTACATTATTTTAAAACAGGTCTAAATATGTCACATTTTTTGAACTTGGGCTAAACTGAAAACAAAAGGCCTTAAGAAATTTATCTCAATAAATAAACAACTTTGTGTGTCATAAACACAAACACACACACACAGATATATATATATATATATGTATGTATACATGCACATACATATGTAAACATACACATACATATGTATGTATACATATGTATGTGCATGTATACATACATATATATATATATATATATCGAAATATATACATACATACAAAGTAAAGCTTACTTATGATGAACAATGTGTACACGTTTGTACAGCCATTTTGTGTGCAGCATCCAGTGCCCCCAATAAAGCACAAAATCCTCCAAAATGAAGTAAAATTTAATCTGTGATACGATCACTGACTTGTACACGTACACAAAACATCAATAGTTTACATTATATATATTTTCTTCACCATAACACTAGTTCTATATGATGCAAATTATTAAAAAAAATACATGAATTGATAGGACTCATTATACTCATTATACTAGCTCTTCACCATGACCTGGTTCACAGCTGCATCAGTACTTTCCATACCTCTACAAATAATTTTCTTTTGCCCAAATTTTGGATAAGAGGTAATCATGATCTGAATACAAATATAAACAATTCAAGTAAGCTAGACTTGTAAAATTTATAATGAAATAGGACATCATAAGTCAATCAAACACCTAATTTGACAAAAATGCAGCCTTAATCATGGAGAAAATATAACATTGCAGACATCAATAAGAGTTGACAACCTGCAAAATGATAGCATTATATTAAGTATAATGATATTGGTTTAATGCAGTTTGGGAAAGAAAGTGGTTTAAAGATAAATTACATACAAGTTGAGCAAAGAAGAATCAGAGACCAAGAGAAGTCTTGGGCGTCCAACAAAGATCCAAAGAATGAGTGACGAAAATGGGAACCTGACTTACGATACTGACTTGTCGGTATAAACCAACATCATTTCATCTTCACTGTGTTTAATTGATCTTACTCCGAATATTTTCTTTTTAAGGATAAAGACTTCAATATGTTAATACTCGTGTAAGATGAAGATTTGTTAAAAAAAATCATTGAATTAGAAATATAGAATGCATACATAGAAGAAATCAGTATCTTTCATTAGCCATATAATCAGAACGCATACAGAAAAAAATAATTGAATTGGGAATGTTTAATGAAATAAGAAAGTAAACCCTTCATCTTAACATTGTATATATGATGCCTCTCGTTTCTGCACTGCCAGTGGATTCATGCTAATTTCAATCTGAACCGTCAATTCCCTCTGAAGAAATAATTTTTGATTCGGGTTCAGGATTATGGGCTGAAGCCCATTTATAACTGTATACTGCTCTAAAGACATTTTATATAAATGCAAAGCATTCTCATTGTAATAAGATATTGAGATCATTAATAAAATTCTGTTTCACTTTTTTCTCTTCATCAAATTGCTCTTAAAATACTTTTCTTATTCAAAATCTTTTAATATTGCTGCTTTCATGAATAATGATTCAACTGGCTTAACTCCCTCCAATTCTTAAACTTTCATTATACTTATAAGCTTTACCGTCAATGCATATAATAGGAGAGAGAATCGATGGTTAAAAGTTTAAAAGACATATCATATTTATTTGTCCATGAATTTTTGCCATTTACTTTGATTTCACCAATAGTAACAGTCATGACTGAACAAGCATTTTATAAGTAACACTAAGATGCTACAAATCCTACATAACTGATTATCCAATGATATTATAATTATATGTGTATACTCAAAGTTTGACAGATAAAGTTATTACTACTTACCTTCAAATAACAGAAATTTTGTATAGGTCATTGTAATTAAAATTTGAAATTAACACATTTTCCTGAGTGACTGGAAGTAGAGCTAATGTGGGGAAATCCAAAAAAAAGTACTTCCCTACCTGGAAGAAAATCACCCAGACCCAAAGTTTGGTGTCCTGGTATTCCCGTTAAATCAAAATGCTTGAAATTTTGTGAAAAAATCCTATCTACTTTTTGTTGAAAGACTCGTTTCAAAAATAAATGCATATGTGTCTTATACTAAGTGGTCGGGCATACCTGGACACCAAAGTTTAGATTTAGATGATTTGTCCTACCAAACCTTCTTCTTTCTTAAAAACAATAATGAAAACATGCAACAAAAGCATGGACAAAATAAATTAGCAAAGGAAGAGTCTTTGAAAGAGCATATGGATCCAGTGGCAAGAATAATAATAGTTTACTCAAATTTTTCACAAATTATGTACTTTGTTGAATATTATAATTTAAAATAAATAAAGAAAGGTAGACCATGTAATAACTTTAAGAATGACTTTATTTCTATCTTAAGATTGTGTGCTGATGATATTATTTAGGATTGCTACAACAAAAGAAGTTTATCCCTACCTTTAATGTGGATATACATAGTGTAACGACCCATATTTTTACGGATCGAAACATCGTAAAACAGTTGACAATTGGTCGCATTGATGATAAGTCGTCTAGAGACTAAGTCTTAGGTCGTAGGAAGGTTTGGAGCGACCTAGGCATTGGGATAAGTCGTATTGGTTTAGGTCGTTTAGGAGTTTGGGACGACCTATAGTACTTGACCGACCTAAGGGTTTCCGACTTAAGAGTTAGCGACCTATAGGATTTAGACGACTTAAGGGAAATGACCGACTTAGGAAGTATACGACTTAAGGTATTGGGCGACCTAAGGAATGGGATGACTTGTAGAAGTTGGCGACCTAGTAGACTGGACGAGGTAAGGGCTTAGGTCGCATAGGAAATAGGTCGAGTGAACGACTTATAGAATGTAGCGACCTAGTATATTGGAGCGACCTATAGGGTAAGCGACCTAAGAGTTAGCGAGTTAACAACCCAGTATTTAGCGACCTAGTGGTTAGCTTGTTAGCGTAGTTAGGTCGTTAGACGACCTAAGAATGTTAGGTCGCATAAGTTGTTAGGTCGCATAAGTTGGTAGGTCGCGTGAGTAGTTAGGTCGCGTAAGTTGTTAAGTCGTAACTCGTTGAGTCCTGGTTCGCGCGCGCGTGTGTTTTGGCTTAAGTCGTAGACGACTTAGGTGTTAGGTCGCGTGTTTGCTAAGTCGTAGGTCGCGTGATGTTTTAGGTCGCGTGAAGGCTTAAAGTGTAGGTCGCTGGGTGTTAGGTCGTGAGCGACCTAGGAGTTGAGTCGTATGTGCGCTAAGCTGCAGTTGTCTGTTAGGTCGTGCGCATTGTTAGGTCGAAGAGTTTCTTAGGTCATAGGTCGTAGGTCGTGGACGACCTAGGGGCGAGCGACCTAAAAATCAGCCTATAAATAGAAGGGTTTTTCTCACTTTTTGGGATCCGGATTTCGAAGCGACGAAGTGCTGCCATTTTGAGAGCTCGACTTCTACACTTCTTCACTTCTTTTCTCCACTCTAATCTAGTGATTCCTTCCATCCAAGTCGAAGATCAAATTGAAGATTCAAGAGCTTATCTACATCCATCGAAGATAGATTTCATCGTTTGAAGCGGATTGGTGATAGATCGAGCTAGATCCTTCGATGTCCAGATCTGAAGCGTGTTGATTTGGGGTTGTTAGGTGATTTGGTGAGTGGTGATTATCTCTCACACGGATCCAAGGGAGTATATCGGATCATTGGCTTGATTTGGTGTTAAAAGTAGAGATTTCCATGCATTTTCCTAATCATATGTGTAGATCCATATAGATCCATTGTCCATGATGATTTGATATCCATTTTACTACATGTTAACTTATGCAAGATCATTCATCAAGATTATAGGGACATTGCTCATGTTTTCATGCTTGTTGGACTTTTGACTCTTTAATTACGAAATTGCCATTGTTGTTATAATTGTCTATTTAGATCATATTTGAATGCTTGATTACTTGGATTAATGTTTGACTTGATTGATTGCTATGAATTAGATGATTGATGATTTGATTTAGACCGAAGATGATTCAAAAGCTAAGAGAAAGGCTATTGAATTGGGAAAGCTGCTTGTGGCATACGTAGCGGATGATGAAGCTCTTATGCATAGATTTGATGATGATGTTGAGATGAGGCTTTGCGAGGATGTGATGAAGCGAAGCATGATACGAGATAGTCTTGGTCTAATCCAGACGGGATCATTCCAAGCATGTTGATAACTCGGTGAAATGGTTCGAGTTTGAGGATAATGGTTTGCTCGAGAGGCGCTTGAGCTAGTATGGGAATAGTCGTCGAGGAGGATGACTAGAAGGCTGAGATCTCATCGTTGTTGAAGGTTCTAGCATGCTCAAAGCAAGAGTACGTTGGGCAGATTCGATAGTCCCTGAAGGCTACGGATTGGTAGTCAAGTACTCTGGGCAGATTCGATAGTCCTAGGCACGGGTCACGATGACGTGCGGGAGTAATGTCTAGAACCGGGGTTTCCATTAGCCCTTGACGGACGGCTGAAAGAATGTGCCGGTCATTCAATTAACGGTGATATCGAAGAAATGATAACAGTGATAGCCAGAGTCATGGATGTTTGGTTGTATCGTCATTCGGTCTCAAGAGCGGTATTTTCTGGGTGCTTATCTGATCTTGGTTTAGGCCTTGGGGGTTTGTACTTGGAAAACATCGCCCTTGACTCGAGTGATAATTGCTTTACCTTAAATTGTGTGCTTTGCTATGTTTGCTTCTACTTAGTGTGTGTCTGGGGGCTATCACTGTAGAAAGAGGTGGAGTGGGAGGGTTGTATTCCTATTCCTTTTCCTTTATGCTCTTTTGGTATGTTGTTAGTTAATTTACTGCTCACTAAGACTGTTGTCTGACTCAAGGCTTTATGTTTTAACTCTTATTGCCTTGGGCTGTTCGTCTATTTTGGGACGGGCAAACTAGGTAGCAGGTGACAGGTGCTGTTCTTGCTTTCCACGGTGTTGATATCGAAGACGAGCTGGAGGGTTGCATATTATCTTCTTATTATATGTACTGGGTGTTCCGCTGTTTGTATTTTCTCTGAGTGTTATGTAGTGAGGCTTGTTGTATTGACTATTCAGATGTTGTATTCAACTATTATGAAGTTTTATTGATGAGATTCTATTCTGTGAAGCTTCACTATATGTATGTTCTATTGTATTTTGTCCATGCGATGTGAGTAATACGATAGATTCTGTTGTTTTAATTTACCCTGACAATCGTCCATGGCTGCCTGGCACACTTTACAGCGCACTTTCTCTAGGTTCAGTGCAGGGGTTATGGGCGGTCGTCACATTTGGTATCAGAGCATTGGTTAATCGATTTTACCCAACGCTCGCTGACGTAACTACGTATGAGAGACGTAATTGTATTTTGATGGATGATTACTATATATAATATAGTAGCTTAGTAGAGTTTGAGTCCTTTATGCAGTTGTTTCTCTAGTATGCTAATCATTCCTTTTTATAGATATTAAGGATGAGTTGAAGAGGGAGACCAGCTGCTGGGGAAAGTCGTGCTACTGAGGGGACTGTTGATTATGCTGCTATGTTCGAAGCTATGATGACTTCGATCATGAGAAGGATACCAGTTCCGGGGGCAGCAGTAGATGTTGGAGTTCAAGTTCAAACTCCAAAACCGGTGGATTTTGCTAAGTTGTGTAAGGACTACGCTGCTCTTGGAGGAAAGGTTTTCTTGGGAACAGAATCAACCATTGAAGTCCAGAGGTGGATAGATGCTTGTAGAAGGATTTTTGGTGATTTGGGAATTGAGGATGCTACTAAGAGGAAGTTAGCATCAAGACAGCTTCAAGGGAGAGCTTCTGATTGGTGGAACTCTATCACTATTGATACTCCAGAGGAAGAGATTACTTGGGAGCAATTCCAAACCAGATTTGAAGCTAAGTTCATTTCTACAGCTCAGAAGTCTGTTCTGTTCAAGAAGTTTGTGGAGCTCAAGCAGGGAGGAAGAACAGTTCTTGAGTATGTTTCTAAGTTTGAAGCTTTGTCCAAGTATGCCCGGTCGTATATAGAATCTTCATATCAGAAGAATGAGAAGTTTGTGACAGGCTTGGACAGTTATCTTGGGAGGCAGTTGGTGGATCATTTGGATGATTCATTTGAGAAGCTTGTGGAGAAAGCTCTCAGGCATGAGAGTCTGTTTCCTAAGGAAGGATCTGTTGTTGCTATAACCAGGGAAGAGTCTAAACCCCAGCAGGGTGGAAACAAGAAGAGGAAGCAGCAGCAGCAGAAGGGTAAGGATGGCCAGAAGAAGCCGAAGGGCGAAGTGACTTGCTACAATTGTCAGCAGAAGGGCCATTTCTCTAATGCGCCAGCATATTTTGTGGATCTTATGAATAGAGTGTTCAGAGATCAGTTGAACAAGTTCGTACTTGTGTTCGTGGATGATATTTTGATTTATTCCAGAACTGAAGAAGAGCACAAGACGCACTTGCGTATTGTTTTGGAAATCTTGCGGAAACATCAGCTGAAGGCTAAGTTTTCGAAGTGTCACTTCTGGAAGAGTGAAGTGAGGTTCTTAGGCCATGTTATCTCTGGAAATGGAATAGCGGTTGATCCCGCTAAGGTGGCAGCAATCCAGGATTGGGTTAGACCTAAGAATGCATCGGATGTGAGAAGTTTTCTTGGATTAGCAGGATATTATCGTCGATTTATCAAAGACTTCTCCAAGATAGCTGCACCGTTAACAGGATTGATGAAGAAGAACCAAGTGTTCAGATGGGATGATAAGTGTGAGCAAGCTTTCAGAATCCTGAAAGAGAGGTTGAAGAGTGCTCCTGTTTTGACTATTCCAAGTGGGAATGATGAGATGGTGGTTTACACCGACGCATGTGGTACTGGACTTGGAGCAGTGCTGATGCAAAAGGATAAAGTTGTTGCGTATGCAAGTCGACAACTGAAGCCGCATGAGAGGAATTACCCGACTCATGATTTGGAGTTAGCGGCGATTGTTTTTGCTCTGAAGATGTGGAGACATTATCTATTGGGAGTTCGATTTGAGTTGTTTACAGATCATAAGTCGTTGAAGTATCTTTTCTCCCAAAAGGATTTGAATCTTCGGCAGCAACGATGGCTAGAGTTTTTAGCATCATATGACTTTGGTATAGCCTATACTCCGGGAAAGGGTAACGTAGTGGCAGATGCGTTAAGTCGAAGACATGCAGGATTGGGAGCCATGTTTTCAGAATGGAAGAATCTCGAGTATTTAGCTGGATTTGATTTCAGGCCCAGATGTGAATTGGAACCTGAGATGTTGGAAAACTTATCGATAAGACCGACTCTTGTGGAGAGAATTGGCGAGAGCCAAAAGCGAGACGATAAGCTTGTCAGGATTATCCGTGATTTGGAATCTGGATTGGAACCAGATAAGGATAAAGGATTCGAGGTCGATCGAGAAGGTTGGCTTCGGAATCAAGGACGACTAGTTGTTCCTGATATAGATGAATTGAGGAGTGAAGTTCTGAAGGAGAGTCATCACTCGAAGTTGACAATTCATCCAGGTGGAAATAAGATGTATCGGGATATGAAGAGAACCTACTACTGGGAAGGTATGAAGAAGGATGTTGGAAATTTTATTTCCAAGTGCATGAACTACCAGTTGGTGAAAGCTGAGCAGAAGAAGCCCAGTGGATTGCTTCAGCCATTGGAGGTTCCTACATGGAAGTGGGAACAAGTATCGATGGATTTTATTGATGGTCTACCTAGAACAAGAACGGGAAATGAAGGGATTTGGGTCATTGTAGATCGTCTGACTAAGAGTGCAAGATTCATTCCTGTTCGATTGACTAGGACTGCATCAAAGTTGGCCGAGTTGTATGTTAAGTGGATAGTTCGATTCCATGGTATTCCGAAGAGTATAGTAAGCGATCGAGACCCATTGTTCACTAGTGGATTTTGGAAGAGCTTCCAGGAAGTTTTGGGAACCGAGTTGTGTTTGAGTACAGCTTATCATCCTCAAACAGATGGTCAGACCGAGAGAGTCAACCGAGTTTTGGAAGATCTCCTCAGAGCTTGTGTTTTGGATTTCGGAGGATCATGGGAAGATCATCTTCATTTGGTGGAATTTTCGTACAACAATAGTTACCAGTCAAGCATTGGTATGGCACCGTATGAGGCATTGTATGGAAGACCGTGTAACTCTCCGACATGTTGGTTAGAGACAGGAGAGAAGTTGATACTTGGGCCAGAGATGATTCGACAGACTTCAGATTGTATAGAGATCATTCGGCAACGAATGAAGGCAGCCCAAGATCGTCAGAAAAGTTATGCCGATAAGCGTCGTAAGGATTTGGAATTCGACGTTGGTGATTTGGTTTTTGTGAAGATATCTCCACTAAAGAATGTTATTCGATTCAGGAAGAAAGGGAAATTGACCCCGAGATTTGTTGGACCATTCCCGATCATCGAGCGAATTGGAAAGCTCGCCTATAGATTGGAGTTACCAGAGAAGATGTCGGGTGTGCACAATGTTTTTCATGTATCGTATCTACAGAAGTATGTGCACAACTCGAATACAGTGGTTTCTGCTGATAGCTGTGAAGATTTCGAAGTTGATCCAGTCGATAAGAGACCTCGTAAGCCGCTTCGTGTTGTGGAAACCGACACGAAACAGCTTAGGAGGAAGGTAGTTAAGTTGCTCAAGATACAATGGAGTGATGATGATAACGACTGTACGTGGGAGGTGGAAGAGAGGATGAAAGCAGCTCATCCTGAACTCTTCAAGGTATGGCCCTAAGGTGTCGTGTCATCTAACGACATTGTAACTTGTTCTAAGTTTTAGAATTCTGCATGCTAAGCTAGAATTGGATGCATGATTTGTTGATTGCTATGGATGGTAGGCATGCAGAATAGTCTTTGATTGCTCTGTTTGTTTGGAATTTCGGGGGCGAAATTCCTAAGGGGGAGAGAATGTAACGACCCGTATTTTTACGGATCGAAACATCGTAAAACAGTTGACAATTGGTCGCATTGATGATAAGTCGTCTAGAGACTAAGTCTTAGGTCGTAGGAAGGTTTGGAGCGACCTAGGCATTGGGTTAAGTCGTATTGGTTTAGGTCGTTTAGGAGTTTGGGACGACTTATAGTACTTGACCGACCTAAGGGTTTCCGACTTAAGAGTTAGCGACCTATAGGATTTAGACGACTTAAGGGAAATGACCGACTTAGGAAGTATACGACTTAAGGTATTGGGTGACCTAAGGAATGGGATGACTTGTAGAAGTTGGCGACCTAGTAGTCTGGGCGAGGTAAGGGCTTAGGTCACATAGGAAATAGGTCGAGTGAACGACTTATAGAATGTAGCGACCTAGTATATTGGAGCAACCTATAGGGTAAGCGACCTAAGAGTTAGCGAGTTAACAACCCAGTATTTAGCGACCTAGTGGTTAGCTTGTTAGCGTAGTTAGGTCGTTAGACGACCTAAGAATGTTAGGACGCATAAGTTGTTAGGTCGCATAAGTTGGTAGGTGGTGTGAGTAGTTAGGTCGCGTAAGTTGTTAAGTCGTAACTCGTTGAGTCCTGGTTCGCGCGCGCGTGTGTTTTGGCTTAAGTCATAGACGACTAAGGTGTTAGGTCGCGTGTTTGCTAAGTCGTAGGTCGCGTGATGTTTTAGGTCGCGTGAAGGCTTAAAGTGTAGGTCACTGGGTGTTAGGTCGTGAGCGACCTAGGAGTTGAGTCGTATGTGCGCTAAGCTGCAGTTGTCTATTAGGTCGTGCGCATTGTTAGGTCGAAGAGTTTCTTAGGTCGTAGGTCGTAGGTCGTAGGTCTTAGGTCGTGGACGACCTAGGGGCGAGCGACCTAAAAATCAGCCTATAAATAGAAGGGTTTTTCTCACTTTTTAGGATCCGGATTTCGAAGCGACGAAGTGCTGCCATTTTGAGAGCTCGACTTTTACACATCTTCACTTCTTTTCTCCACTCTAATCTAGTGATTCCTTCCATCCAAGTCGAAGATCAAATTGAAGATTCAAGAGCTTATCTACATCCATCGAAGATAGATTTCATCGTTTGAAGCGGATTGGTGATAGATCGAGCTAGATCCTTCGCTTTCCAGATCTGAAGCGTGTTGATTTGGGGTTGTTAGGTGATTTGGTGAGTGGTGACTATCTCTCACACGGATCCAAGGGAGTATATCGGATCATTGGCTTGATTTGGTGTTAAAAGTAGAGATTTCCATGCATTTTCCTAATCATATGTGTAGATCCATATAGATCCATTGTCCATGATGATTTGATATCCATTTTACTACATGTTAACTTATGCAAGATCATTCATCAAGATTATAGGGACATTGCTCATGTTTTCATGCTTGTTGGACTTTTGACTCTTTAATTACGAAATTGCCATTGTTGTTATAATTGTCTATTTAGATCATATTTGAATGCTTGATTACTTGGATTAATGTTTGACTTGATTGATTGCTATGAATTAGATGATTGATGATTTGATTTAGACCGAAGATGATTCAAAAGCTAAGAGAAAGGCTATTGAATTGGGAAAGCTGCTTGTGGCATACGTAGCGGATGATGAAGCTCTTATGCATAGATTTGATGATGATGTTGAGATGAGGCTTTGCGAGGATGTGATGAAGCGAAGCATGATACGAGATAGTCTTGGTCTAATCCAGACGGGATCATTCCAAGCATGTTGATAACTCGGTGAAATGGTTCGAGTTTGAGGATAATGGTTTGCTCGAGAGGCGCTTGAGCTAGTATGGGAATAGTCGTCGAGGAGGATGACTAGAAGGCTGAGATCTCATCGTTGTTGAAGGTTCTAGCATGCTCAAAGCAAGAGTACGTTGGGCAGATTCGATAGTCCCTGAAGGCTACGGATTGGTAGTCAAGTACTCTGGGCAGATTCGATAGTCCTAGGCACGGGTCACGATGACGTGCGGGAGTAATGTCTAGAACCGGAGTTTCCATTAGCCCTTGACGGACGGCTGAAAGAATGTGCCGGTCATTCAATTAACGGTGATATCGAAGAAATGATAACAGTGATAGCCAGAGTCATGGATGTTTGGTTGTATCGTCATTCGGTCTCAAGAGCGGTATTTTCTGGGTGCTTATCTGATCTTGGTTTAGGCCTTGGGGGTTTGTACTTGGAAAACATCACCCTTGACTCGAGTGATAATTGCTTTACCTTAAATTGTGTGCTTTGCTATGTTTGCTTCTACTTAGTGTGTGTCTGGGGGCTATCACTGTAGAAAGAGGTGGAGTGGGAGGGTTGTATTCCTATTCCTTTTCCTTTATGCTCTTTTGGTATGTTGTTAGTTAATTTACTGCTTACTAAGACTGTTGTCTGACTCAAGGCTTTATGTTTTAACTCTTATTGCCTTGGGCTGTTCGTCCATTTTGGGACGGGCAGACTAGGTAGCAGGTGACAGGTGCTGTTCTTGCTTTCCACGGTGTTGATATCGAAGACGAGCTGGAGGGTTGCATATTATCTTCTTATTATATGTACTGGGTGTTCCGCTGTTTGTATTTTCTCTGAGTGTTATGTAGTGAGGCTTGTTGTATTGACTATTCAGATGTTGTATTCAACTATTATGAAGTTTTATTGATGAGATTCTATTCTGTGAAGCTTCACTATATGTATGTTCTATTGTATTTTGTCCATGCGCTGTGAGTAATACGATAGATTCTGTTGTTTTAATTTACCCTGACAATCGTCCATGGCTGCCTGGCACACTTTACAGCGCACTTTCTCTAGGTTCAGTGCAGGGGTTATGGGCGGTCGTCACACATAGAAATATCACAATTCACATAAATGGTTGCAATAGCAGCTTATACTAAATCATACTACACTGAAATGTAAAAAATGTGATATTCATACTACACCGAATTGACAGTTTTTTCAATGAATATGGTATTGATACTAATAATTATTTATGTCAAATGTTCATGTCATTGTCTTATGTGTTATTGGAGTGTCACATAGTACTCTATCATTAGAATACCAGAAGGAAATATGTGGCTACTTACATAACCATCAGGTGAAGCTTACTTTAATACGAACAAAAAATTGAAATTCAAGAAATTTATAGTGCTATCATTTAAAGGAAAAAAATGAATTATGACAGCGCTCCCTAGGTCTAAGCTTTCTTCGTGTAGGGACCCCGACATAATTAAGTACTCACAGAGCACTTCAGATGTAATATCAAAGTGAAGTAGTAGGCATCCCACACATTATACATTACTTGTGTTAGTCCATAGGATAGTGGTTTTGATGACAACAACTATAGAAGTGTTATAAAATATTTATGTGCAGGAAATCTATATGCAGGTATCAACAAAAGAAGACTGTATAGTAAAGAAGACAAAATTGATGAAGACAAAGATCAAGAGTTCAAGATTGAAGACTCATGAGATTCAAGATATTCAAGAGTTCAAGACAAATAATATAGTTAGGTTAGATATTTGTTAAAACTCCTTGAAAGCACTATCATTCTTTTTTATCCAATTTACTCGTGGAATGGAATCCACTTCGTTCTTGTTAAAGGGATGGAACCCTAGTGAGATGGAACTCACGAAATATCTAGTGGAACGGATAGTAGCCCTATTTTGTTATCCACTAATTTTGATTCAAAATGATTTTCAAAATTATCTCTTGTTTTATAAAATGATTTTCAAATATTCCTTTTCAAAAGAAAAACCTTCGTTCACATTTCCAAAAATGTTTTAGCCTCAAAATCATATTTATCATTTTGTTATATTTTGATTTCAAAATTGTCCTTGATATTTTAGCCTCAAAATCTATTTTAATATTATATTTACTTTAGTTTATTTACTTTGATTTTAAATATATTTTAGTATATATACATATATATATATATATATTCATAAGTATTTCTACTTCTAAATACCTTCTACAAATACATAGAGTCCATTTGAATAAAGTTGCATATGTTTTAAATCATCATTTTCAAAGTAAAGCAAATCATCATTTTTACTAGACCATGTCGACATCATAGTTACTCATCATGTCGAGATGCTTCCCGTTATAGCAAAGGTTGTTTTCAAAAGAAGTGTCTATTCGCTTAAACCTCTTTGAATGGACACATCCATTCATTCTCTATAAATAGAGACTGTTATGGACGTTTTCCAGTAACTATTTTTATTTTCTCTCCTCTTTATTCTCTTATCTTATTTTCTAATCATCCTATCCATATTCTGCCGAAATCTTAAGTGAATCAAATCAGAATATCTCTAGTTTGATTCTCTGCCACTCTCTTCAAAGAATCTCAGTGCTTATCAGAGTTATAGATACATTTGTACTCAAAGAAACTTGTGTAGGGTTATAAAGGTGTGATCGTGTCCTTGGAAATCGATCGGGTGAACTTGTGTCCTGTAAATCAAGTGGTTCTACCCAGAGACCTGAGAATCTGGAGGGTGTACCTCGTTGCCTTGGAATCGAGGGATTGTAATCTAGATTATTATTGAATAGAAAGCCGTACGAGTTGTGCGGGGCTGGATGTAGGGTAACACCGAACCAGTATAAAATTCCTGGTGTGTTCTTTCCTTTACTTGCTTTTTATTTATATTTGCATCTGTTTGTGATTCTGTGATTTGATCTGTGATTGTGTATTTGCATTAAGTTAGTTAAATCAATTTAAATCAAAGAAGTTTTAAAGAAATTCTTAAAACACTATTCACCCCCCCCCTCTAGTGTTAAATAGCCTTAAGATCATCTTCCGCGTCCCTGTCATTTGGTATCGGAGCAAGGTTTTCAAAAGTTTCATAATCTGAATTTTAAAAATTTTTAAAATGGCAATTTTTTATAAAATTATTAACACTGTTTTCATTTGAATATGTCACAGAATCATCATGATATTGTTGTTTAAAATTATATTTAGTTATTTTGAAAAGTCACTTGATTCTTTAAAAATTGTTATCTTGTTTTGCAGGAGAAGTGTTATGTACAAATGGATATATAATGAAAATCGACAAAGAAATGGGTACCAGATCAATTCAAAACTTTGGGTTCTCATCTACAACTCGATTTGATACTGTACTTCTCTCTATCTGCTTCGCAATGTCACTGGTTTCGTGAGAATCCGTCAAGAAATGACCAAGTTATGGTCAAATGAAGTTTTGGTGAACAAAGAGAAAAAGAAGGCAAATCCGTCAAAGATATTCTTCAAAATTCATCCAGAGATTTGAATATTTTGTTCCCACTCCTTTTCAGATTGTAGTTCTTGTTCTCGTGGTCATTTTGATGGGTGGATCATCAAATTCCGATCAAAATTGAGTGAGATATGAAAGTTTGAAGTTGGCTATCCAAAACTGAAAAACTGTGTACGGGATCTTCAACATTTCTTCTACTGTTTGGCCTGTTGCATCACAATACCATCCAAATTCGACACCAAACTATAACTAGATCGTAGCCCTTGCCTTCCTCTTCGACTTGCTGCTGGTTTCATCCAATTCCGTTAAGAAACGAAGGAGATATGCCTTTTAGAAGTTTGATAGTATATAGAAAAACGGGAAGAAGATGAAGAGGAGGAATTTTTATGAAAAGTGGTGACCGTTGGGCTTATTTATAGTGGTTGAAGTGTCCATTCATTCAAAATTCGAATTCAAAGTTTTGGCGCCAAGTTGGTCAATCTACTAAATCATCCGTATCTTTCTCATATGGTCTTCAAATTCAGCAAATGAATATACTACGCTGATCAGAAAAACGAGCCCGTTGCAATAGAACAGATTTCATTGTCAAATTCGAAAAGATATAAATGTGTGGATCACAACAATGGAGGAACGACAAAGTTAGAAAGATGGAATGCAAAAATTGGTATGCTTTACTATTATTTCATCTTTATTGTTGCATTTAGGAATATATATATCTATGCATTTAGTTAGGTATATAAATTTATCACTTTTATAAGTTTTGATATTTTGGTCCATATATTGACACACCATAGTATAAATATCAATATACAAGTCTAATGTTTTAAAAGTCTTTTAAAATGTGTTTTTTTTCTAATAAAATCTTACAACTAATTTATTACAACTATATTAAGAAAGTAAGCATACCTTCATTCGTAGTTTTAACTTATCTAATGTTGTTTTTATTTCTCGTACTATATTTCTTTTAAGATACTAATTCTATATTTTTAAGAAATTAGTAAAAGGAATTTAGATTGTTAGAATAAGGCTTTACTTATAGATTTCTTCAATTAATAAGATTGCATCACATCACATGATACTTATCATATAAGTAGATAGTGACATACATTTTAATAAAAGCATTTTTTTCATGCATAATGCCAAGTATCTTTACACATGTATTCTCATTATTATTATTTTTTTTTGTACTTTAATTATATTAACTACTATAAAAATTGGGCCAAAAATCACCATTTTTTCCCAGAACTTTAGATAGCATTTCTGAAATGTTGTCTTTGCTTTTGTTACACTGCAAATACGTTTTTATAGCATTTTTGTGCTTTGAAACACTGTAGTATTTCTGAAACTTTTCACAGCATTTGGTAAATACCGCAGTTTCTGTTTTATAATGCTTTGTATATATATTTTAATGCAAAAACTTTTTATAGCATTCTGTAAATGCTGTCTCTTCTACTTAAACCTTTAAATTATAAAATAACGATATTTAAACTAAGTATTTTTCTCTATTCTTTTTAGAAATTATTTTCTAACTTATATTAGAATATTTAAAATTAATGTTTAGATATTCTTTAGTAATTAATTAAAATTTAAATGAAAGAGGCATTAATATAACATATGTTTATTTTAGTTTTTTAATCTTTGTTGTTTTTAATATTTCATTATGATATTTTAAAAAAAAAATGTTTAAACATGTTTCTAAATATTTTAGTCAATAAAAATTTAATATAAAGGTTTTAATTAGTAAGTTGAGTATTTTATAAACATGGAAGTTTGGATTCTTAAAAATAAAAATAAAATAAAAACAATCAAGTTAAAATAACTATTTAAGTAGGCTATTAATTTTTATATTTGATCATATATATATATATATATATAGTTTAGGTCCATATCTCTTAGCAATTTAATTTTGATATTGAGTTTGATTACTACCTTTCATGAATATGTTATAGTTTTAATACCATTTATTACCTTTAAACTCTTACTTTACAACTCTTTCTATCCCATTCATTAGTTTCCTTAACTTAGGTTTAGTAATTGGTGTGTTTTACCTTTGTTTGGTTGAAGTATAATAAATAGTTTGATATATGAATACATACATATATAGACACACACACACACACACATATATATATATATATATATATATGCTTGCCAATTAGATATTATTTATCACTCATGTTTACCTTATAGTCTGAATATCTCTTACCATAGTATATATATCATCATATCATTGTGCAAATTATTTTACTTCATTATCATTTTATTACATATCATTATGCATCATATTTCATATCACATTTCATTGCATATTACATCATAAATTACAATGCATATCATAATCATTTGCATCACAAGTCGCACTTCATTTCGCATATTATCTCATGCTACATTGCATATGTTATACACTTCATACTGCTTTACAAACTACATATTGCATACATGTATACATAACAAGTGTATCTTATTTAGGAGGAGTTTGTAGTATTGTCTTATAATATAGGATTATTAGTTTTTGGTTGATTTGATTGATTTGATTAACTTGTTTGAATTGTTTTAATTGATTGACTTGTTTAACTTGTTTGAATTGATTGATATGTTTGACTTGTCTGACATGATTGGTTTTGATGTATGTGTTGATTATATTGTCTGAAATATATTTATACATATTTATTGAATAATTATAGTATAATTAAGTTAATATCTTTCACAATTCATTTACTATACTTTGTTCTAGTATTAAGTTTAAGGGGGAGTTTTATAGTTAGTGGTTTAGGACTAAGTTTTAGTTTTAGATCTAAGTGTTTATTATTTATGATAACACTATCATTATAATCACACGTCATAGAGTGATAAGTTTTAGGGGGAGTTATATAGTTTAGAGTTAGTGTCATTTTTTTTGTTGATGACAAAGGGGGAGAAGTATAAAATAGGTTAGTTAGGCATAAATTAAGGGGGAGTTATTAGATTTAGGGGGAGTTATAAGGAGAATATAAATATTTTATAAACAAAGGTTGTCATCATCAAAAAGGGGGAGAATGTTAGTCCATAGGATAGTGGTTTTGATGACAACAACTATAGAAGTGTTATAAAATATTTATGTGCAGGAAATCTATATGCAGGTATCAACAAAAGAAGACTGTACAGTAAAGAAGACAAAATTGATGAAGACAAAGATCAAGAGTTCAAGATTGAAGACTCATGAGATTCAAGATATTCAAGAGTTCAAGACAAATAATATAGTTAGGTTAGATATTTGTTAAAACTCCTTGAAAGCACTATCATTCTTTTTTATCCAATTTACTCGTGGAATGGAATCCACTTCGTTCTTGTTAAAGGGATGGAACCCTAGTGAGATGGAACTCACGAAATATCTAGTGGAACGGATAGTAGCCCTATTTTGTTATCCACTAATTTTGATTCAAAATGATTTTCAAAATTATCTCTTGTTTTATAAAATGATTTTCAAATATTCCTTTTCAAAAGAAAAACCTTCGTTCACATTTCCAAAAATGTTTTAGCCTCAAAATCATATTTATCATTTTGTTATATTTTGATTTCAAAATTGTCCTTGATATTTTAGCCTCAAAATCTATTTTAATATTATATTTACTTTAGTTTATTTACTTTGATTTTAAATATATTTTAGTATATATACATATATATATATTCATAAGTATTTCTACTTCTAAATACCTTCTACAAATACATAGAGTCCATTTGAATAAAGTTGCATATGTTTTAAATCATCATTTTCAAAGTAAAGCAAATCATCATTTTTACTAGACCATGTCGACATCATAGTTACTCGTCATGTCGACATGCTTCCCGTTATAGCAAAGGTTGTTTTCAAAAGAAGTGTCTATTCGCTTAAACCTCTTTGAATGGACACATCCATTCATTCTCTATAAATAGAGACTGTTATGGACGTTTTCCAGTAACTATTTTTATTTTCTCTCCTCTTTATTCTCTTATCTTATTTTCTAATCATCCTATCCATATTCTGCTGAAATCTTAAGTGAATCAAATCAGAATATCTCTAGTTTGATTCTCTGCCACTCTCTTCAAAGAATCTCAGTGCTTATCAGAGTTATAGATACATTTGTACTCAAAGAAACTTGTGTAGGGTTATAAAGGTGTGATCGTGTCCTTGGAAATCGATCGGGTGAACTTGTGTCCTGTAAATCAAGTGGTTCTACCCAGAGACCTGAGAATCTGGAGGGTGTACCTCGCTGCCTTGGAATCGAGGGATTGTAATCTAGATTATTATTGAATAGAAAGCCGTACGAGTTGTGCGGGACTGGATGTAGGGTAACACCGAACCAGTATAAAATTCCTGGTGTGTTCTTTCCTTTACTTGCTTTTTATTTATATTTGCATCTGTTTGTGATTCTGTGATTTGATCTGTGATTGTGTATTTGCATTAAGTTAGTTAAATCAATTTAAATCAAAGAAGTTTTAAAGAAATTCTTAAAACACTATTCACCCCCCCCCCCTCTAGTGTTAAATAGCCTTAAGATCATCTTCCGCGTCCCTGTCAACTTGTAAGGGTTATATTTTCAAGCTTTATACTATAAACATACATCTACATGTATGTGTAGATTTTCAGTATATATGTGTATGAGCATATGTGTGTCTATGTATAAATTCACATGCTTGTGCGCCAAGTACCAATCCAAAAGAGACCGATAAAACATAAATCAGGCAACGCTGCATTGAAGTTAGTAGTACCAAAATGCAATTGGATATTCAACTAAAATTATACACAAAAAACATGCATCTACTTACCAGATAACTCAATCTCCTGACATGCCTGGATTTGAATCTGCGCACCTATGATTGGCTAAGAATTAGGTTAAATTTCAATTTGTTGCAATGATGCATACTAATATAGCAAATGAACATCTTTTATCAGTTACACATTAATTCAAAATATATCCCTAATATCTTCTTCTTCTTCTCTCTCTCTCTCTCAAACCTAAATCTTAAACCCTACTCCATTTCTCTCCATTTTTTAATCAAAAACTAACTGAATCTATTTAAATCCAAACTCTAATTCAAATCCCCTTTTGAGTCAAACCTTTGAAACATTACATTGTAGAAACCATATTTGCATAAAATCTGCATAATCGAAATAGTCGAATCACAAAATAGTCGAATCGTATAATTTATAGTCAAAATAGTTGAATCACAAAATCAGATCGAAATAGTTGATCCAATTGAAATATAAAATTCAAACCTATTTATGGATTATGTAGAAATCTCGAGCAATTAGACATGGTATCCAATTGAAATAGTCGATGAGGATGGAGAGGACTAGCGCGATGATAACGATGGAGGAATCAAAGGACGAGGTAAATTTTGCTGAAGTGAAAAGGCAATTTTTTTTCTAGTATTGACGAGAAATAAAGGAAGGGTTAAATTTTTTCTAAGTATTCACGATGGAGGAAAAACATAACAGAACAAAGGCGAACAATTTTTTGAAGCCATGAAATTTTTACGAGGCGGGATGGGCGGGTAATATTTGGATACGTTTATAATATAAGGTAAAATATTATTAGTTGCACTTAGCGATCAAACGCTACAACTTAATGCAATCAAAGGTAGATTTTCTTGTAGTGAAAGAAAGTCTCAACACGTTTTTTTATGTATTTGAGTTGTACTTGACTATAATAATTCGACATATAGCTCGCACTGAGCGTAATAGGGCGAAATGTGTAAGAACATATACCTAGAATAAATCGTTAGATGAAATTATCAAGCATCATATAACCTAATAACCAAACCTCATACGTCATGTGCCAAGATTGGAAATAGTAAATGATGAGAGGGTTTGTAATATAGGTTGAGTGCTTCGTCTTTAATTGAGACAATGATCGATTGGAAGACTAACAATGAAGGCAGAGAGATTTTCCAAGAAAGAAAGTGGGGTAGAGATGAGGGCTATAACTATATTCGAGGTTGAGTTGCTTGGCTAGAAAGGAGACGTTATAGGGGACAACAAAGATCAAATGAGGAAGGGTGTTATAACCAATGGTTTTTGAAGTGTGAGATTATTTAGTATAAGTAATCACCTTCATATATTACATACCTTTGGTATAAACTAGAGTCGATTGAGAGAAAATATTTTATCCTTGGAATTAAATATCGATTGTTGGTGAGATTTACGATCTCACAACATCAAATTACCAAAGTAACTATGTAGCTCAATGCTTAGATAACTATGAATTAGCGAAATTAATGTATATTAAATTGTTGTGATTGTAGTAATTGTGTCATGGTGCGCTCACACAATTATGAGGAATGTCATTTAATTGTTTATTTAAATGTCTAAAAAAGCTAGTCAAATTAAAAAAATCCAAACATGGATAAAAATGGGAAAAGGTGTTGAAAAGCAAACACATATAGAATTTACATGGTTCAGATGTCAAGGAATCTGTAACGACCCGCCAATCTGCACTATTCAAGCTGACAATAAACCATACATGTCCAACCCAAATCGAACGGAAAGACTGATAGTTATGGGAAAGAAGAAGAAAGAAGAAGAAGAGAGAAGAAATTAAAACAACACATAATTTCACAATCGCAGCGGAACAATATATAATATAATATCAATGACCTTTACAAAGAGATACTGTTATATGCATACATTCATCAGAGTACAACGACAATCACAATCATTAACCTGGACAGTTATAACATCCTGTCCTCACAATTGCTGATAATTTTCATAACTAAATAGCGGAAAATAAAACATATACGAAAATACGACTTGAAGTCCTCCACTCGTCTCCTGAGCTTCAATGCATCTAAAGCAAATATGTAAATATGCTCGGTCTGACCCAAACATTATAATAAAATAACACCCGAGTTAGTCAAACCAGCGTGAGAAAACACACCTAACTGAACTTTTAAAGTTATTGAAACCTTTCAAAAAATCAAAGGCATCTCGTACAACCACGCCACACATAAACACAGAAGAGTTTTTACCTTACGATAACCAAAACATTATGTATGAAATTCTATGATATTATAATAGTGTCTAGTTACAAATACTTATTAATCTTAGCTGAAATTGTTACATTAATTAAATTCTAGCATAATAGGTATACAACTAAAACCGTAAAGGCTCGTATTGAAGAATGGATTCCATACAATGACTGGGATACTGGGGTACCACCCGTAATGGTGCATCTCTAGATAAAATAGCATTGAGGTCGAACCTATCGACCCCTGCCAAGACAAAACTGGCCTACCCCTTACTGGATAGTACCGAAAATGATCACCCCTCCGTTAATGGGCCCCGAAGCATACAAATGAGAGATAATAACGACTCTAGATAGGGATGATCATACCGTACTTGGAAGCGACCCACTTAGCCCTGCTGCATCTCCCCTGTTTTAGTCATTCCCGGTTGATGAGGCTTAAGGCTACGTTATACCTTTTATATAGCACTACCCACTTGGAATGCTAATACTACCATCCAGGCAACAATGTAATACCGGCATTCATCCATACAAGTTCGTTCTGGGACTGAACGAAACACTTGAGAGCTCCATCTCCAATTCCATTATCTTTAAGATGTCTTCACTTCGAAAACCATTCGATGGATCGAAATGGTTTCGGATAACATACCCGATCTCGGTCTTTGAAATAACTTTCAATAATCCCCGGTATACTCAACCCGGTTCTTTAGGAAATAAACAGTCAAAAATAAGATCGAAGATCACCTCCTAACCATTAGTGGACAGATTTCCTTATCATTGTCCTAGGAGAACAAAACGAGATTTATACGCACAGCGCAACATCATCAGAGATGACTGTGCCATATAACTCACGTGTTTCTTCTAGATATTTCCAAAGTTATGTTTGGGTCCAATTTCGATAGTCGGTTATTTAACTATCGAATAACAAACATTCAATCAGGAATTTAATTCCATAGGAAAAACATCATTTGGTTAAGCACCAAGCAACAGTAAGCCTTTTATTAATAAATTCTTCGATTTTCTCAAATCGCTTTGTAAATATTTGCACCAAAATACTTTTACAAAGATCCATTCACAAACCCTTATATTTTCAATACTTGGTAAATATCCATATACTTATCTCAACGGTATAAGTATATTAACCGACATTTGGGAAGATCTCCCCCTTTTATTCTACTCTAAAATCATTCATAACTTCATTTTAAATCCACAAAATCGTTTATAAAACTCCTTTTATAAATCTTTAAACCCCTTTCAAAAATTCCTTTTATAAATATATAAAACCATTTAAAAAACTTCTTTTATCTTTTAACCAATCTTCCTTTACGTTCTCCAACATATTATAAGATTCCTCTTATAGTCCACATATGTTTATAAAACCCTATTTATAAATCTCGAAAACATTTAAAAGATAATTTCTAATCATTTACTTAAAACACTATCAATATATAATTGTAAAACGTTATAAATAAATAAATATTAACTATAAAACATTTTAAAATAATATTTTAATAAATTCCAAACATCCTAAATAAAACAATAATAATTTATCTTCAACCATTTTTTATTAATACTAATAATTAAATTCCAAACTTTGTTTATTAATAATTATATTTATTTCAAACCATACTGATAATTTTAAATAATTAACTTTTAAAGAATATTAAAATATTGCTAAATCAACTTTTTAAACAATATTAACGTAAATTAACAAATTTTAGAACATAATTATATTTCCATGATAAAAATCCATACTTAATTTCCAATATGACCATTTCTATATTTATAAACTATATTTATAAATCCTCTCTATTTTATGAAACTTCCTTTCATAAAATCCCTTCATTTATGAACCCCATTTATAACTTCATTCCTTTATAAATCTCACTTATTCATAAAGTCCCAGCCAAAAACATAATTTCAACCGCTTTTAATCTTGCTCCATATGTATAAATTTCTTTTATAGGTTTCTTTCAATTTATAAAATATCATTTAACAACTCCAAACGAAGCGTGTCGTCTGGCATTCTATATGTTATACCCCTATTTCGAATACAATGGAATATATATTGAAAGTCAGTTCCATCATATACTGAAGATAACTTTTCAAATTGAATTATTTTAATTTGAATTCCCTTAATTAATTTCTAAGCGTTTTAAACTTGCACGATCAAAAGATACGTCTAATCGCCATGAATTTCGACAGCATATTAAAATTCACTATTACAAATCTAATGAAACTGGTTTCGTCGAAATCTGAGATAGTGCCCAAAAAGACTATTTTTACAGTTAGTTAAAACGAGTAATTCCTAAAATCAATTTATTCACTTTTAAATCAAATTTAAAAGTTCACTAACCGCCTTCTCATTCAAATAGAATTTAAATCAACTTTTGAAATCATTTTCGTTCATATTAAATCCAAGATTCAATTATTTAAACAATTCCAATATTAAATTCAACAATTTAATTATCAAATAAATCACTATATTTGAAATTCAAGTTATTTAAATTTTAAAATTAACTTTTCAATATATAAATTAAATTAAATATTTCAAATTCAAATTACAAAATTTCTGGGTCGTTACATTCTTCCCCTCTTAAAAAGAATTTCGTCCCTGAAATTACCAAGTAAGAAAAATGCTTCAAACCCAATAACTTTTCAAAAACAATTAGTTAAAATGGATTACCAAATTCTTCTAAGTCTTTAAATTAATTCATAGTTACTAACTTATACCATTCCAAGTTATAAAACCAAAATTAAAATTTTAAGTTATCAAAAAAATTTCCCAAAATTCTCAAAAGTTTTCTAACGCATTAAATTTTCAAAAAATTGCACCAGCGTCTCTCGATTGTAAAAATTTACAATATCTATATAATCACAAACATACATCTCATCTGCGAGGATGAGGCATCCCGTAGAAAAATATAAAAGTACGATATGTAATCCGAGACGTGTACTTTATTTAGCATTAGCAAGCATATATAATCAATATAACACGAAAGCGAGCACCGCAAAGCATACGTCATCCGCACCTACTAAACACTCAACAAACAATGTGAACACGTATAAATATATAACGTATATTAATACAATAACTATATGCAAATGTAGGAAATGCAACAAAAGAAACCATCAAACAATTAATGTTCCTCCAATTAATTCATAATCATATTAACTTGCATTTTCCAATGTCTAACAATTAATTTATTAAAACCCGCACGATGTACATATATCACCCGTACGCAAAACCATACCAGATCGCTTGCTCAATCGCAAAATTTCACTTCTGAACTAGTATCGTTCACACGACCACTCTAGTACGGACTCAGATTCGGTTCCTTAATCAGAAATCGCCATTCTCCTTGCATAGCCATATAATATGATAGAGAATATCTGGATCAACCAAAAATCCATATCCAGGATTCACCGTCAAGAAATCGAGTGAAAAATCCTAGCTAGGATCGTATAAATCACCTCGAAATAGTATACTCAAATCTAGATCAAACAGTTATGCGAATAAAATAATATATGTACAACTTACGTATTTATTTCAATTTACTTCCATTCAATTGATTTACATTCAATCATTTACATTTACTTATTTACGCTCGATCCATTTACATTCATTGTTTCATATCCAATTGTTCACATTATGTTTGACAACATTCCATTCCATTTTTAATTCATTTATGGATCATTTTATAAAATTATTTAATTAAGTTTATTATAAACTTTTTATACAACCACGAATGTATATTTTTACTTTACAATTCAACTTCATATTTATTCCTAGCAAACAACATTTCAAAACATATTCAATTCACTAATTCTTTTCATTAGCTTAATACAATTCATTTTACTAATTCACTTTACTAATTTATTTCATTATTACAATCAATTTTATTTAACTTGGCTTCAGTTAAATTTCATTTCAAAATTCATTTATTTAACTTAAGTTAAATTTCATTTCATAATTCAATTTCAAATTTACTTTTCTTAACATTTATATAAAACAAATTTAAATTTTTTTTTAACTTACTAATTTTCAAAATCTATAAGTTATACAAACTTATTTCTTATCTACACCATCTTCCAAGTTCAAAAACTTATTATCTTAAGTTTTCTCAAAACATTTAGATAAAATTTCAGGTTTTTAACACCCGGTTTTATTTCAAATCATTTTGAAATTATATATATACATAACTCCTTTATATATCAAATTACATCTCTGGAATCTAAAACAAATTTGTTTTATCAAACAAAACTTAAATGGTAAATTACTCAAGTAGCATTCCCTCACTTAGAAACTCGAAAATGAATGTCGATGATGCTGCAGCATCACCAGAATTATTTTCCAGCGACTGAAGTGAGTTCGGTGCTTTCTATTTCTTTTAAATTCCATTTAAAATATTTCTACCAAAATATTTCAAAAATAATGCTATTATTATTTTTCCAAAACCCTTTAAAAAGAATTTCAAAACCACTGGGATTTAAATTCTCAAACTTCTTATTTCAAATCCATTTTTATTAACAAATCATATTTATAAACATACTTAGGTGATTCCATTTCCTTTCCATTTATAAATAACTTTTATAAATCGTATTTATAAAATATCACTTCTTATGTAATTCATTTCACAATGTTGATTATTTAAGTATAATCAATTTTCTATAATTTATACTTATAAATTTAGTCTCTTATATAACCTATTTTCCAAATGTTTGTCTTTGTTAAAACATAACAATAACAACTAATAACAAATTATAATAATCAAATATTATCATTCATTAACATCCAAACACACCATACATAGCTTATAATAATTTCTGAAAAATTATTTCTTATACATACATACATACATATATATAATATAATATAGGTAAAATTATTTCATTTACCCACTTTTAAAACAACACTGTGTCGGTTTGCCTTGTTTAAGCGTTTAGAAACCCCTATCGATAACATGGCGTCTCATGTACCGATCAAAATTCATAAGCCACTCAACGGATAAATTAACACAATATAAAATATTTTTATAATCACTAACAAATACACGCTCGTATATATACACTCAAACTCATCCTAGGGTCTCGCTTACCCTATTTTAAATGAGTAAATTCCCACCAAAGCCTAGGTGTTCGCTCAACCTAAGCTCTGATACCAACTGTAAAGACCCGTCAATCCGCACTATTCAAGCTGACAATAAACCACACTTGTCCAACCCAAATCGAATGGAAAGACTGATAGTTATGGGAAAGAAGGAGAAAGAAGAAGAGAAAGAAGAAGAAGAGGGAAGAAATTAACACAACACGGAATCTTACAATCGCAGCGGAACAATATATAATATAATATCAATGATCTTTACAAAGAGAAACTGTTACATACATACATTCATCTAAGTACAACGACAATCACAATCATCAGCCTGGAGAGTTATAACATCCCGTCCCCACAATTGCTGATAATTTTCATAACTAAACAGCATAAAATAAAACACATACGAGAATACGACTTGAAGTCCTCCACTCATCTCCTAAGCACCAATGCATCTAAAGAAAATATGTAAATATGCTTGGTCTGACCCAAGCATTATAATAAAATAACACCCGAGTCAGTCTGGAAAACCAGCGTAAGGAAACACACCCAACTGAACTTTTAAAGTTAATCAAAAGCCTCTCGTAAGACCACGCCGCATATAAATACGGATGGGTTTTTACCTTACGATAACCAAAACATTCTGTATGAAATTCTCTGATAATAGAATAGTGTCTAGATACAAATACTTATTAATCTTAACTGAAATTATTACATTAATTAAATTCCAGCATAATAGGTATACAACTAAAACCGTAAAGGCTCGTATTTGAGAATGGGTTCCATACAATGACTGGGCCATTGGGGTACCGCCCATCACGGTGCATCTCTAGATAAAGTAACACTGAGGTCAAACCTATCAACCCCTGCCAACACAGAACCGACCTACCCCTTACTGGGTAGTACCGAATATGATCACCCCTCCGTCAATGGGACCCAAAGCATACAAATGAGAGATAATAGTGACTCTAGATAGGGATGATCATACCCTACTTGGAAGCGACCCACTTAGCCATGCTGCATCTCCCATGTTTTAGTCATTCCCGGTTGATGAGGCTTAAGGCTACGTTTTACCTTTTATATAACACTTCCCACTTGGAATGCTAATATTGCCTTCCAAGAAACAATGCAATACCAGCATTCATCCATACAAGTTCATTCTGGGACTGAACGAAACACTTGAGAGCTCCGTCTCCAATTCCATCATCTTCGAGATGTCTTCACTTAGAAACACATTCGTTGGATCGAAGTGGTTTTCGGATAACATACCCGATCCCGGTCTCTTCGAAACAACTTTCGATAATCCCCGGTAAACTTAACCCGGTTCTTTAGGAAATAAACAGTCAAAGATAAGATAGGAGATCACCTCCTAGCCGTTAATGGATGGATTTCCTTATCATTATCCTAGGAGAACAAAACGATATTTATACGCACAGTACAACATCATCGGAGATGACTGTGCCATATAACTCACGTGTTTCTTCTAGATATTTTCAAAGTTACGTTTGGGTCCAATTTCGATAGTCGGTTATTTAACTATCGAATAACAAACATTCAATCGGGAGTTTAATTCCATAGAAAAAACATTTGGTTAAGCACCAAGCAACACTAAGCCTTTTATTAATAAATTCATCGATTTTCTTAAATCGGTTTGTAAATATTTGTACCAAAATACTTCTACAAAGATCCATTCACAAACCCTTATATTTTCAATACTTGGAAAATATCCATATACTTATCTTAATGGTATAAGTATATTCACTGACATTTAGGAAGATCTCCCATTTTTATTCCACTCTAAAATCATTCATAACTCCATTTTAAATCCACAAAATCATTTATAAAACTCCTTTTATAAATCTAGAAACCCCTTTCAAAAATTCCTTTTTATCAATATATAAAACCATTTATAAAACTTCTTTTATCTTTAAACCAATCTTCCTTACGTTCTCCAACATATTATAAGATTCCTCTTATAATCCACATCTGTTTATAAAACCCTATTTATAAATCACATTTAAAAGATAATTTCTAATCATTTACTTAAAACACTATCATTATATAATTGTAAAACGTTATACATAAATAAATATTAACTTTAAAACATTTTAAAATAATATTTTAATAAATTCCAAACATCATAAATAAAACAATAATAATTTATCTTCAACATTCTTTTATAAATACTAATAATTAATCTCCAAACTTTATTTATTAATAATTATATTTAATTTCAAACCATACTGATAATTTTAAATAATTAACTTTTATAAAATATTAAAATATTGCTAAATCACTTTTTAAACAATATTAATGTAAATTAACAACTTTTAAAACATAATTATATTTCCATGATAAAAATCCATACTTAATTTCCAACATGACCATTTCCATATTTATAAACTATATTTATAAATCCTCTCTATTTTATGAAACTTCCTTTCATAAAATCCCTTCATTTATGAACTCCATTTATAACTCCATTCCTTTATAAATCTCAATTATTCATAAAGTCCCAATCAAAATATAATTTCAGCCGCTTCTAATCTTACTCCATAGGTATAAATTTCTTTTATAGATTTCTTTCAGTTTATAAAATATCTTTTAAAAATTCCAAATTTATCCTCACCTTAACTTTCCAAAAAATAAAATCAAATATTTTCTAAAACGACATTATACATCGTATAATAAATTCACCATTTTATATATTTTTCCCAATCTATCCCATGAAAATAGTTTGCTTTTATTTATAAACAACGTTTATAAATCCATACTTTTACTAACAAAAATACGATTTTGCAAATCTCCACTTCTTTTGTAAAATATCCCTTTTATAACTTATCACATTTATAAATTCCAATTTAATATATGTACTTATATAAATATATGTGACTTTGTGGTTAATAAATTTTATATAAAAATATTTCTGTTTTCCATTTTAAAACAATATCCATAAAAATCATACCTTTGATTTTAAAATAGATAACTTCTCCAAAATTTGAAAATAATTATTTAAAACTTATACAATTTCCAAAATCACTATGGAATCCTTCTTTTAAACCAAATCATTAGTTTATAATATTTTAAAATACCAAAAATAAGGACCAATGCTACTAAAACACTAAATAAACAAAATCATGTTCATGTCATCCATATAATGAAACAACCCGTATATTTGGACCATTTAAATTGACAATAATCCACACATGTCAACTTAAATAATACAAAACACGAATCATTATGGGATTATGAATACATATATGTAAATGAGAATCAATATAACATCACAGACACAGAATAGTCACAGAATAATGCAGCGGAAAAGTACATCATCATAATAGTAGTTCATGAAGCTACTACAGGAATACAACAATGTCTCAACATAAAGTGACAAAGAGAAATACAAGAGGTTCAATACATAAGTTCATCAAATACTAGAAAGGAAATAACTGATAAAGATAAATGCTAAGTCTTCAGCATCTTCAACCAACCTTGATCAGCAACTGGATAGCTTCAGACTGACCCGAGCATATACAAAAGAAACACTCGAGTCAGGACTCAAAATCTTATACAGGATAATCAGGTGCAATATAATAAAGTTCATAACTCAAAGATGGATGTGGTACACATCTTTAAGGATCCGATAAACTATCTATATATACGATAGAATACGCTAAATAGATAATGTCTAATCAGTAAAGTATAATATCAAAATAGCGTTAAGTCGTGGCCCATTCCACCCTTAACACATTTTTATTCCCAAGAGCATATACAAGACCGTAGTTTCCCCAAAACCGGAAGTCACCAGAGGGCAATCCATATACTAAAGGTACAAAACAAAACGTAGTGGTCACGAATAGAATAATCAGTATGACAAGGTACATGAGGCGATACCAACTAGGATACTAGTAGTTGCGTGATCCGGACTGATGTTGAGCATAGCAGCTACTATCTCAACACCGCGAAACAACACTCCCAAATCAAAGGGTGCACCCAAATCGAATCACAAAAGTAATAGATAAGGTATCGAAGAAGTGTGTCCGCTAGAGGTAGCGAACCTCAATGGCCCGGCGCGGCTCCTGTTTTAGTCATGTCAGGGGTCATCCAAAATCGTTCTCTTTCTTCAGTCAACGTGTTCACCAAAACCATCCACTTCATTCTGGATCAACACTCCGCGTATATTAGTTATTAAAGTGGTTTTCGGTATCGACAGAGAGTATGTCCATATCTGATCCCGGTCTCTTTAATAACTACGCATTAATTACCCGATGGTCATTTAACATTAAAGTTTAAAACAAATCAAAGTCCAAAAGTCAAGTTGCAAGTTTGACTTTCAAAATTTGACACTTCACAATTCAATTTATTTCGAACATTTAAAATCATATTTCCAAATGAAGTTTTAGTTCAAGCCCTTGAGTTAACAATACTTAAGTATTCAAGTTCAATTTTATTCCTATTCCCATTCATCGTTACATTAAATTAAATCAAAACTTTGATTTAATTAATTTCAACAGCTAAATCAAATCCTTAACTTTAGTTGGTTTTGCATTCCCTTTTAGTCACTTTGTTAATTAATCTCAAATTTAATTTATAACAAATTCCAAATTTATCCAAATTAGATTTTATTTCGAATCTAATAAATTCAATTTATTAGATTCTAAAACTTACTTATTCAAATCTCATTTCAATTAATGTGTCAATCCGTTTATCTAATTAAATAGATTTATTAATCCGTTTCAATTTAATCCATTAATTTATTTCAATTAGGTCCACTTATTAATTCATTACAATTAAATCCATTAATTTATTACAATTAAGTCCATTAATTAAATCTATTGTTTTATTACAATTAAATCCATTCATTTATTACAATTAAATCTATTGTTTTCTTACAATTAAATCCATTCATTCATTACAATTAAATCTATTGATTTATTACAATTAAATCCATTCATTCATTACAATTAAATCTATTGTTTTATTACAATTAAATCTTATTTATTTACTACAATTAAATCTATCGTTTATTACAATTAAATCCATTCATTCATTTCAATTAAATCTATAAATTTCGTTACTTACTTTCCAACAAATTTTTAAGTTCATTTCTTAACTTCAAATGGATTTTAATTCCAAAATGATTTTTGTTGACCAATCGGGTTTCTTATTTTTAATTATCTATCCTAGGCCAAAGTTGTTCAATTTGGGTATTTATCATTTCAACCCAATATAAATAAATACATAAAACAAAGCATAACAAAGGGAACTTGCAGTGTGATAACTGGGATGGTGTCAAAGTAAATAAACAATCAATAGCAACCATACATAACAATTTAACCGTTTATTTAAATAATCCCGAAATAATCGTATTTAATTCACATTTGTTATTTATGTAAATTAAATAAAATTATTTCTAGAATCCACACTATCATTTCATGCGGATTAAAGATCATTACATTATAGGTTTTCACTTGGCGTTTATTATCAAATTATTACAGCAATCATACATTCAATGGTTCAAAGTATAACTGATCCTATTTCTACGTGTCGTTTTATTTAACATTTAAAGGGACAAGTTCAACATATATAATCTATTTTGAATTTTAGACTATCCTATATCAATTCCAATTTCATATTAATTATCACTTATATTAACAACCAAGCATCACATAACAAATTAATGTCATAATTATTTTCATATCTAACTTCAAATCACAATTTAACATCAATTATTTTAACATTCAAATTAATACCAATAACATATATCACTTGATTATCATAGCATAATAGATTGAGTCGTGAATGAAATATTCACCTTGCGTGGTTAGAGAAGATGACGGCGAAGCACGAAAATGAATGGACTAGAATAGACGACACAAGCACGAATACGAACTATAAATCAAAAAAAGGTTATTCAACAATAGCTTAATACGATGTATATATATATTGATTTGTAAATATATATAAACCATACCAACGACTAGATGCAAATAAGGTGGATGGAAGCCTAGATCGCTGAATTAGCCTCAACTGGAACTGCGCGGACAAAGCATAAATGAGTCCATAAGTTACAAATTATAACTGATATATAATTTTATCAAAAGAAGAACAAATAAAATAAAATACAAAAAAAAATGGCAGCGGACTCGGTAGCGGGCTAAGCGGGCTCGACGCGGCGGGTCGGTGGGTCGAGGTAAGGTGGGTTTGGGCGGGCTGGGTCTGGGTGGCGTGGCGAAGCAGGGCGGAGGCTGCTGGGCGGAGGGCTGCTGGCGGTCGGGGACTGGGCGGAGCTGGCAGGCGGGTGGGGTCTGGGCGTGGGCTGGGGACGCGGGGTGGGGTCTGGGTGGCACGGAGGGCGGGTGGCGGGCTGGGCGTGGGGCTGGGGTTGGTGGGTACGGGCGAAGGGGAGGCGGGCGAAGGCTGGCATGGACTGGGTAGGCGGGTTGTTGGGGAGTGGGTTCGGGTCTGCTGAGGGCAGGCGGAGGGCAGGCGTGGTGGTGGGATCTGGGTGGTGCGGAGGGCGGGCGGAGGGCAGGCGAAGGGGCAGTGGCGAAGGCTGGGCGTGGTGGTGGGCGGTAGGCTGGGCGTGGTGGTGGGCGGTAGGCTGGCAGGTGCGGTGGCGGCTGGTGTGGGGACTGGCGAAGGCGGAGGGAGGCTGCTGACGGGGTAGTGGGGTTGGAGGGAGGCAGTGGGAATGAGGGAGGCAGTGGGAAGGAGGGTGTGGAGCTTCATTTTTCTGAGGCAAAGAAAATGAAAAAGAATGGAGGAGGAAGTGGAGTTACGTACCAGAATAATTTAGAGAATGCAAACCAAATGAATTATGAACGAGCTTGTTTATATAAAATAGTATAGGGATTTCAAAGGCCTCAATTTATTGTCTTGGTAACCGAAAGGCTGTTGGGTTTCTAGGCAGCTGAATAGTCAAGGAACCCTAGAATTCTGAACTGAGCAGGTAATTGGGTATCGGTCTGTGCTGCGTAACGGACCAGTTTGCAATCCGTTAAACAAATATAATTCGCAGCGCCGAACTCCGATTGACACAAATGAATATACCATTTTGATCAGCGCGACGAGGCGAACACAACGGTATACAGATATCAGTGGTACGATTAAATTATAAAATTCGAAATTTTCTATTGTAGAAAATGCAGCAAAAACGCCGAAGAATAAGATCGACGGAGCTGAAGATGTCTGAAATTTGAAAAACAAAAAATGACGTCTTGATCAGAAGATGGTTTAGAATTTTTCTATGTAAAAATATTTCGGTTCAGAAGATAAAAAATTTCGCGTTTAAAATGAACTGATGTGAAATAAACGCGGACGAAATTTGCTGCGGTATTTTCCGACGAAACTTTTCCCATATCTATAACTATCTATGCGTAATTTATAACCAAAGTTTGGACGCTAATCGAAATCGTAAGAAAGTTCCATAATTTTATGTTAAAATAATGGATTCAAAAATTTAAAATTGGGTCGGAATTTCAGGGTCGTTACATATAACATCCAACATCTCGTATATCACAATATATATGAAAAATAAAATCAACAGTGTGAGGAATCCTGTTGGATCCCTCCAACCTGTCCCCTGCATCACATATTGTATATAATCATAAAAATATAAATCAACCGCTTCGAGGCGGGATTCATATACACAATGTCATCCGCTCTTACATGGAAACGTAATAGAGTCTCATCCGCTCCAATAGGAGGGAATATATCCAATCCAACTAATAATAATTAGTATATTATCCAAACAATCAATAACGATCAAAATAAATATCCAAACATCCAATAAATAATATTTATTGACTATATAAATTTTCTGATTAAGCAAAAAGGTGAGATTAACTCACTATGATTTTAATAGTCGTCAAAACATTTCATTTTGAATTAGAATTGAATGAACGTCCAATTTTAATCCAAAATTCCAACTAGCTCCAAATTTTTCCAATCCAACTCCATTACGTAGTGCTCGTTGATACGAACGCAACGCAACTTGTCACTCTCGAAACGGACCTCATACGAGAAAGTTACGAATTTTATTAACATTCGATATAATTAATATTAAATTAACTTAAACAAAAATACTTTAAACTAACCTTATTCCTCCATTCCCACTCTCTGCTCGTTTATGCGTTTCCCAAGCCCGCCCCTTTTTTTTGCTCAAAATCGCGCGCGCCCAGGACGAACGCCGCCGGTCGCCGTCTGACCCCCCCCCCAAGCACCGCTCCGCCTCCCATCAGCACGCCTGGCCTTGCATGCGCGCGTACAATCTCCTCACCGAAACCTATAAACCTGCTGCGAACGGAGGGAGATTTCGGCCATGTTGATCGACGACAGCTCGATTCAATCGTTGAACAAGTTCGTATGGTCGCTCTCTACATTTCTCTAGTTGAAGTCGTAGGCTAATTCAGCCCCTAGAGGCTCCGATCGATGATGACCATCAGATTTTTTAGTTTAATGTTGGCTGAAAATTAGGTTTAGGGTTTGTATGCAAATGGAAGAAGGTTGGGGGCTATTTATAGAAAATAAATTCAGCACTATTCATCCGTGAAAATTTCAAACTCCAAACAAAGCATGCCGCCTGGCGTTCTATATGTTATACCCCTATTCCAAACACAATGGAATATATATCGAAAACCAATTCCATCATATACAGACGATAACTTTTCAAATCGAATTATTTTAATTTAATTCCTTTAATTAATTTCTACACGTTTCGAACTCACACAATCAAACGATACGTCCAATCGCCACAAATTTCGATAGCATACTAAAATTCACTATTACGGATCCTATGAAACTGGTTTCGTCGAAATCTGAGTCAATTCCCAAAAGACTATTTTTACACGTTAATTAAAACAAGTAATTCCAAAAATTAATTTATTCACTTTTAAATCAAATTTAGAAGTTCACTAACCTCCTTCTCATTCAAATAGAATTTAAATAAACTTTTGAAATCATTTTCGTTCATATTAAATCCAAGATTCGATTATTTAAACAATTCCAATATTAAATTCAATAACTATCAAATAAATCACTATATTTGAAATTCAAGCTATTTAACTTTAAAATTAACTTTTCAATAATTAAATTAAATTAAATATTCCAAATTCAAATTACTGAATTTCCGGGTCGTTACAGAATCTTACAGCCACAGGTTAAATCACTTCTCTTTATGTTTCTTTCTTTAGTAAAAGCTCTGAAATCAATGGAGATTTATTACAACTTTTATAGTATTTAATTCTCTGAATGTTGGGAATTCGATTCCTTTTTCTACTATATTCTTTTCCTTTTACAGTGGAATTAACGTCACATAGATTGCTGACGTCATACCTTATACTTGATAGCTGCCATTAGAACTTACCATGTGCCCTTTATCTGCCAAGCGGATCCAGTGTGTATGGATTTCTAACTTGAATTTAGGAGGGATAATGTGGTATACGTGTGATAATTTTGGATTTAGGTGTGATAATTTGATTTAGGTGTGATAATTTAATTTTGAAATGATGATATGGGTGCAATGTATTGTGCCTTGGGTTTGTGCAGTATGCTGAGGAGTCCATTTTTTGTTGTTTGAGGATAACATGTCGTGTCGCACTGCTTGCATAGTTTTGTTCGAAGTTGCGAAGGTGCGTTGTACTTCATGAAGCTTAATAGATTCTGGTAATAAGTTTTGACGATGTACTATGGATGTGCTGGTTAGTACGAGAAGTCCTTTGGACTATTAGTTCAGTGCAAAAGTTGATAGGCCTTAGATGCTATATTTGGAACTTGCACTTTTTCTGTATGATGTAGCTTTCAGGCTGATTTATTTCCTAATGCACCGCTTTACCTATTGACGTTGTTTACCTATATTTGTGCAAATTACTTATTTGAAATTTTTTGATGTAACAATGATAAAGTACCTTTTGTATGACCTGTAGTATGCCGGTAAGTAATAAGTTATATAGATAAAAAATTCAAAGGACATGTGTAAACTATGTAATAGATATTTGGTGTTTAAGGAGTAACCCTAGAACCAAAGGAGAAGATTGACTTAGTGTAGACCTTGAGTTGTTGCTTCTTTTCTTTGAAGGAGCATATTCGTAAAATCCATATGCAAGGGCTAGGAACCAAAAGGGAACTATAAATATGCATGGTATAGACCAAGTGAAGGTTGACCACATGTTAGGTGGTTGCCCCTACTTGTAAAGAAAATTATTTAAAATACGAAACAAGATTAATGGAACCTTTGGTGCTTGGGGAGTACCTCAAAGACTAAAGGTATGGATTATTTCAGGGTAGCGCATTAGGTTGTCACTTTACCTCTAAGTAAAATAGTCATATGTTTAGGGGCATGTGCTCTACTTCAAATGGGGTTTAAGAATGATGCATAGGTTAGACATAAAGTGGGGACACACACTTGATAGGTTAGGGACCCAATAAAGAATAAATGTAATGATGTATGCTATCTTCGATGGGTTGGATGTTTCAGTAAAAAGAAAGTTATTATTTGTATTTTAGTAAGCAAATGACTAAACACAAACGATATGGACCTTTGGTTTAAACATATATAGCTTTCAGTGATTTTGAGTAATATATACCATTGGTATGAACCTTTGGTATTTGTAAGTATTTGGTATGATGCGAACGGTAGGGACCTCTGATATTTGCTATTAAAATGATAATAAAAATTTTAAGTTGAGACTTTTAATATTTGTAAATGAATGTTTTACCATGCTTGAATGTATGATATGTGCTAGTAGGGACTCAAGAAACATTTTCTTTATATAAACATCAATATAACTTGGGTATATAAAGACATGTAAGAAAATACATAAAACCTAAGGTCGTAACCTTAGCATATAAAGAATAATTGTGAAGGCCAAACTTGTTCCACTTTATGGTGCGGTATACTATTAATCGATTTTATATGAGTCGTTGGAGGATAATATTTTCGTACTAGGTTTATGTCAGACTCAAAGTTTGTGTTGTCCCTTTAAATTCTCGGGTACTCATTTAAGCAGGCTGAGGGTTGAAGGTATAGTAGGTTCTTGCCAAATAGTTGAAGTTGACACTACAACATGTGGATTTATTTTGCTATTTATTTTGTTGTGTAAAGATGATGTAATATAAATATGATCATTCATGGTGGTATTATCATACACCGATCATGTAATACTAATATCATATATTATATTGTCCCTTGTAGGTGGACACATTGGGTAGTTAATATTGTTTGAAATGATGAAATTCGTTTAAGAACTATGACTCTGTATCATACTATTGTATGCATGAGAAAAAGATTCTCATACCGTTTCTATAAATGAGATTAGAGTGACTCCAACATTTCCGGGTCTTAAATGAGAGTGTTAGAACCTTGTATTTTGCTAACGACAAAACTACACAAGAACTATTCCTATATATACTCGACTTTGCAAGAAAACTATACCATCGATCGATGAAGAGATAAGACGAAGATGACAAAGGTGTGTAGTCATAATTATTTGCGTCTAGAAGTATATAATTGTTAAAATATATCTGAAGTGGTATACACACACATTTTATCAAAATGGATATCTTATTTAAAAAAAGGTTTTAATAGATTCAGTCAACTAAACATACTTGAAAAGTCAACTAGTACATATATCAGTGGACTAACAAAGTATTTTAGTAGATTGAAAGCACAGAATTTCAATTTTTTTCCAAATCTTTTCTCAAACAGTCGACTATGTAATTAAGAACAGTCGACTGATAACTTCTTCACTCGATTGATACCCATTTTTTTAGTGGACTAACATTTTCCATTTTTGAATTAAATTCTTTCTGGTTGAAAATCATTTTTTGATCCATCAACCAGTCGACTGACCGGTCTTTACCAGTCAATTGTTTGCCTATATCGGGCAGTTTTTTGAAAAATTCAAAATGTCTTCTCCCTATTGAACGGACGCTTCTCTTTGCAAAAAGTTGCATCCATCTTCAATGACGATTTCTTTTCATCAAAGAATACTGCTTTTCAACATCTATAAATAAAACTTTGAATCAAAGAACATCGTACAACGATTCCATTTTTCTTTCCTTTCTAAATCTTTATAATTTTTGTTCTTGCATTCAAAAGCTCTTTGCAAAAAGATCACTCAATCATTCAAGAAAATTTCTATAGGTGATCATCCACTTCCATACCTTTACAAATACACTCATACCACTCTCGAAGAAGGTTCTAGGTAGATTGTTCTATATTGGCTCATTCATGTTTTTTAGAACACATCAAGTCAAAGACATTTTACTATTTTGTGTTCAAGTCATGTTGGAGATATTCAGGCAAGAAGTCCTATTCGGTTGCTTAGGTGGTTTTGTTGGTTACATGTTCCTTTGGGTTAAGTGAGGGTCGATTGGTTTAAATCTAGAAGGAGTCTGAAATTGGACGTAGGACGGGAAGTCCGAACCAATATAAAATCGTTGGTGCATTTTATTTATAGGGTTTTTTTAAATCAGCATTATTTATACAAATTTGGCTTTATAGAATATTCCTATTACTAGACCCATGGGTATTTCCATTTGGTATCAGAGCAGGATTTCATATAACCATAATTTTTTTAATATTTATTCAAGTAGTATGGACAACTCTATTTCCACTTTTGTTGAAGGACAATCTGCTGCATGACCACCAATTTTCACTGAATCAAACTATGCTTATTGATCAACTAGGATGAGAATATATATGCAAGCTAATGGTTATGAGATCTAGAACATCACACAAACATAGTATCTCATACCTACTCTTGGATTTGCAGAATGGTCTAACACTCAAAAATTAGATGCCACTAGTAATGCTAAAGCTATGAACATATTATTTCTCTCTCTAGACAAAAATGAATTCAATAGAGTTAGTGTTTGTACAACTACTTATGAAATCTGGTGTACATTGAAAGTTACTCATGAAGGAACGATTAAAGTTAAACAAAGTAAAATTTTAATGCTTTAGAACCAATTTCAAACTTTTAGAATGAAGCAAAATGAGAATGTCAGTGATATGTACTTAAGATTTCATGACATTACTCATTCACTTATGACACTAGGAGAAATATTTACAAATTTTGATGTTGTCTCAAAGATCCTTAACTTTTTGACGGATGAGTTGGAGCGGAAGGTCTTAGCCATTGAAGAAGCTAAGGATCTTTCTACCATTAAACCCGAAGAGCTAATAGGAAATCTCATGTCATACGAAGTGAATTTACAGGCAAAAAGAATACAAGCTCAGGACAGGAAGACAATAGCTTTTCAAGCCAAAAAGGAAGATTCAGATATAGATGAAGATGGTTTCGCATTACTTGTCAAAAATTTCATGAAATTTCTAAAGCTAAAAAAGAATAGAAATTTGGCAATAACAACACATCATCATCATCATCATCATTGAAGTGTTTCAAATGCTACAAATAGGCCACGTAAATAAGGACTGTCCAAATCTCAAAAAGGAGAGGAATGGTTTCAAAAATAAGAATGACGGAAAGAAAAAGAAGCAAGTGTTTCAAGTTACATGGGATGACTCAGACTCATCCTCTTATGAAAGTAAAAGCGATTCAGAACAAGCAAACGCATGCTTCATGGCGTTTAATGATGATGTAAGCGATACCTCTTTTGATGATCTTATTGAAATAAATTCTGAACTACTTGATAAATTGAAAGATCTTAAATTAAGTTACAAAGAAACCATATGAAAATTAAATAGAATTAAATTATAAGTTGATATGCTAAGAGATGAAAAGAAAATCTTAGAGGAAGAACTAGAAAAGTAATAAGAGTTTTGTGGTAATTTAACATCTCAAATCACTATTCTAAGTAGTGAAATTGAAATTCATAAAAATGAGAATACTAAATTAGAAAAGGAAAATTGTAATTTAAGTTCTAACATTGATACTCTTAGTATAGAAATAAAAGAACTTAAAACAAACTTTGAAAAACCTCTCTAAAAATGTTTCTAATTTAACAAAGGTAGAGAAAACTTATCTAGGATTATTAATAACTCTTAAACCATCTCTAAAAAGAATGGATTAGGATTTAATAATTCAAATAAAGAAAACTCTAATTCTAATCACCATAGTTCACTATATACTAGTTTCAAAAAGGAAAGAAGTGTTAGTCAAATAAAACCTACTACTAAGATTAATAAATCTATAAAGATATGGATTCCAAAGGCTAACAACCACCTTATTAGAAATAAGTATATATAGTCTTTTATCTCTAATGTACATAAAAATAATGATTTTATCTTCAAAGGAAATATCAAATCCTTCTGGGTATGGTTTTCTAAGACCTAACTCATAGGACCCTAATTAAAGAAGTGGGTACCAATTCAATTTCATATTTTTTGCAAGTACCAAACAATAAAAGAGTTAGATGGATACTTAATAGTGGTTGCTCCAAACATATGACGAGAAATAAAGATATGCTTACAAATATTATCTACTCAGATGAGGCACCGTCACTTTTGGAGATAACTCTAATGGTTACATCATTGGAAAAGGAGATGTAAGTAACAACGATTCCAAAGAATCGGACCATGAAGACGCTATATTTGAATTGCCACCGGAATCATCAATGATGCACTCTTGTTTGGTCCTTTCTAAAAATAAAAAGAAGCTATACACTTGCCTAAAGACCGTTGAAACAACAATGGAAAAAATGATGGGTGTTCATGACCTTTATCGCCAACCTCTTCCGTAGCATCACTAAAGCCAAAACCTCCAAATGAAGAATCATGGGATACACGGGATGAGGAGGAGGAAGAGGGTGAAGGGGAGGAAGAAGAAACTGAAGAGCATAATGGAGATGAGTAAGTATGGTGGGTATTTTATAATATCTCTAGTTTTACTTACTTTAACTGTTTATGCAAGTTTTATGTTGAGTTTTGTTTGTGATGTTTAAAACATTTGTTATGATGATGTGGTTTGATAAACCATGACCTCAAAACTTTGTGATGTTATCTTTGTTATATTAGAAGTTTGTGTTATGAAATATTTATGATATCTATGTGTTATTGAAATACGATCTTGCAATATTCATTTACTTATTATACACTATCTTCTATTTTTGAAACTATTTTTCGTTTTGTCGATGACAAAGGGGAGAAGTTTACATGACCATATTGATAGGGGGAGTATATAGTAAGGGGGATGACATTTATATAATATGATTATATTATTTAACTTGTATAGTTGTCATTATCAAAAAGACGGAGATTGTTAGAACCTCATATTTTGGTAATGAAAAAACTACACAAGAACTACTTCTATAAATACTCGACTTTGTAGGAAAACTATACCATTTGATCGAGGAAGAGACAAGACGAATATGACAAAGGTGTATGAGTCATAATTATTTGCGTCTAGAAGTATATAATTGTTAAACTCTCTCCGAAGTGGTACACACATATTTTATCAAAATCGATATCTTATTAAAAAAGCGATTTCAACAGATTCAGTCGACTAAACATACTTGAAAAGTCGGCTGGTACATATATCAACCGATTGGCAAAAGTATTTTAGTAGACCAAAAGCGCATAATTTTAATTTTTTTCAAAACTTTCCTCAACCGGTCGTTTATCTAATTGTAACGACCTGGTATTTCAAACCATTCGCATCCACACATGTCGGACTTGAATTGCCCAAAACAATGGATTGTAGATTTTATATTTGGCAAAACTCAGAATATACAGTAAATAAATCAATCACAGACACAGAGTATTACAAAAATAAGCAGCGGAATAGATAAATAGTAGTTCATGAAGCTACCATATAAACATCATAGTTTGAAATAAAATACAACAGAATATCTCAAATACAATCTAGTCTCGAATACAAACAGATGACAAGTCTGAACAAAACAACTGGATAGCTGAAAGCTGAATAGATATAGATGGATCTCCAAGAGAAGCTCCAAACTCCAAAGGTGAGTCTCAAATGCCGTGACACTCAGTCTGACCCGAGCATAAAGCAAAACACAAAACACTCGAGTCAGGATTAACATTCTTATATAGTAAATTTAACTCAAGTGAAATGTCAACTGAAATACAAGTAACTTAAAGGATGTTTGGGATACCCATCCTCTAAGGATTCGTGGAACTATCTACTATGTAGTAATATACGCTATTATAATATGTCTATAGTAAAGTAAACTATTAAAATAGCGTTAAGGCGTTACCCATATCCCCCTTAACACATTTTTATATATTCCCATAGTCTATACAATACCGTAATTCCTCCGTAAACTGGAGGGCTATTAGAGGGCACTCCATAGGTATGGTACAAACCAAACTCGGAGAAGGCGCGATAGGGCATGCGACAAGGCACTCGAGGCAATGCTAGGGTAGACATACTGTTTGCGGATCCGGACTGGTGGTAACGCATAGCAGCTACTACCGCCCACCTCATGACACACTCCCTAATCAAAGGTGCACCCAATCAAATCACAGAAGCAATAGAATGGTATCGAAGGAATGTGCCCGATCGGAGGAATGACCTCACTTGGCCCGGCATGGCTCCTGTTTTAGCCGCATCAAGCTGACTCATGGGAGTCAAGGCTACGTAAATACCATACAGAATTGTCGACAAACCATCCTTCTTCATTCTGGAATCTCCACCACGTACACAGTTGTTAAAGTGGTTTTCAGTATTGGCAGAGAGTATGACAATATCTGATCCCGATCTCTTTAACAACCAAACGCTTATTTCACACCGTGGTCATTTCATTTCAAATAGTTCATACTTCATATCAAAATATCATATTCATTTCAAACCATATCAATTCGATATCATTATTCACTTTAAACATATTCGTTTCCAGAATCGTAATACTTTAAAATTTATAACACTTTCGAAATCATAACACTTCTGAAATCATAACACTTTTGAAATCATAACACTTTGAAAATAGTATATATATATATATATTGAAATAGTTTATATATATAATAAAATACTTTATATAATAAAATTAGTTTCCTCCAATTTCATAAATCGATTTAAATCACTCAAATTCCAAAAATTTAATTTAATTCAATCCTAGTTCATCAATTTCAATTCAATTCAACCTCTCAATAAACCATTTTAATTTATATAGATTTCAAATATAGGTTTGAACCACAAATTAAATCATTTCAATTTCAATAGATTTCAAAGTCTAAATATTCAAACATTTACAATAACTCAAATTGATACATTTCATTTACACTTGAAATTCAACTTTATTATTATTTAGTTTTGAAATATTCACTTAATCAATCCAATAATCATTTAAATAAAATATCAATTTACAAATTTAAATAAAACTAAATATCTCGTTTTAATTTATTTAAATTTGAAAATATTCCTTTAATTACCTTTAATTAAAATCAAGTTATAAATCATATCTTTAAAATCTCAAATTCAATAAGTTTAAATCAATGCTTATTTAAATTCAATTATTACAAAATTTTAAATTTCAAGTCAACATCAATTTATCTTCCCAACCTTTGTTATTAAAGTTATAAAAATTTATTTTTCAAATATTAATAAATTTAAATAAATACCTAAACATATTATATACTAATTAAATTAAATTTTTATTAAATTAAATCTTATTATTAATTTATTTTATATTAAATCTATTTTTTTATATATTTTAAAATCGTAAAATTATAAGTAAAATCTTAAAATTATATTTTCAAAACTAACTTATAAATTTAAAATTTCCAAAACATATAATTTTTTTTTTAAATCTAAAATTTAGACATATATAAGAATACCATTTATATATATTATATTTTAAAAAAAATCAATATTTATTAAAACTATATATTTCCTTTCAAAACTTTGGAAATCATTTTCAAAATATAGACCAACGGTGTCCATATATAATTTTCTATCCTATGGTCAAGTGATACAGATATTTATCATTTCAATCTGCAATTTAATTATTTACGGGTATATATCATTTCAACCTGCAATCCCAAAAATTCAAAATCAATGAAAATCGCTTGGGTTTATCATTTCAATCCATAACGATTTTCCCCTAATCTATAATATCGTTCGAGTATATATCATTTCAACCCATAGGGAATTTTAAGCTAATAGGGAACTTGCAGAGTGAGAACAAATATGAAAATAATATAACATATCAACAATAGGCATATATCATCAGTAACCATATTAATTATAATATAAATAACAGATTATGGTGTCAGATGTCATGGGTGAATAATTACAGATAATGGCATATCATATATGGCAATTAAATAAATTAACAATTCAAATTTAACAACATATTTCAATTGTCGTTTTAAGTGAAATCAAATTTACTAAATATAAGAATGTTAATCATGAGTGATTGCTCACCTTTCAAGCCTAGAGAGAGAACATGACAAGCACACGGAAAAATCACGAATTCGAAAATCGACCAATCCAAACAATAAATGTCAAAGCGAAGTAACTGAACACGGATTTGATGGACGAGGCTGATAATAAGGAATCGATGAAATAAATCATAATTGGCTTGATATAATTGAAATGAAATGTATAATTTATTTCAAAATCATTATCATCTAAACCATATGTATCTAAAAATCAAAACAATAATATATATATACATTACGTTATATTCTTAAAACCAATACTTGGACCAATATTATCCTTGAAACACATATACAAAATGAAATATATATATATATATATGTTTGAAAATTTGTATTATTATAACATACTTAAAAATCACTATTGTTGTAAACAGATATACCTATATACATTAAAAATCGATATTGTTACAAACATATATGTATATTATATATTTTGAATATTAATATTCTTCAAAAATCAATATTCATATCTATATATATACAAGCTACTCCAAGTCATACATACAGTAATACAAACCATATAACAGAGTATATAAACAGGCTTTCAAACTTTTATATTAATAAACTTATATATATATATATTCTTAAAATTTAGAATATAAGTTGATATGGGATGTTGAATTGGAATTCAACAATACTGTTAAATTATATACAAAATAATGCATGTTATACTAAAATATATACCACTTACATATGTACAGCAGATTATATATAAAACAGTGGTCGAATTCCAAAAACAGTGAAGAAGAGAAAACAAGATCAAATAAAGTAAAAGAATCAATGTATATTACTCCTCAAAATTCCAACATAGATATACTATATTTTATTTTTTCAAATATCAACATCTGATGCGAGATAATTCTATATATATAAAGTGTACTAATACCTCACTTGGACGGCAACAAACATCTGATGCGAGATAAGGAATCAGAGGCAACAAAGTGGAACACCAGGCACACAACAATTATATGCATGCTTTGAACACAATTTTTTTTAAAGCAGAGAAGGCTAGGACCAATACAAAGCACAGAGAAGTAAATATATAAGCTTCTATATTTTCCCAAAGGAAGAGCAGGGATGGGTTTCGACAAGCTGCAGGCGGGTCAGTGGAGGTTTGATGGCATACACGGTTGTCGAGGCTGGCGGAGGGTGCGGCTGCACTATTCGTTGGCGGGTTGAAGAGGCACTTGCATGTTGGAGGGTGACAGTTCGGTAGAGGGTAGGGTGAGAAGAGTGAAGCTGCTGTCTCTGCTGTGCTATGGGCGGTGAGGCATAGAGGGGCGGTCGGGTTTGGTGACAGCGGTCGGCAGTAGCAGGTGGGATGAAGAGCTGGCGACAATGGAAAACATGGCTGCGCATGAAGAGATGGGTAACGGTGGTGTGGAGATAGGTCAGAGCGGGTTTGGGTTCGGTTTTGCTTTGGGTTGCTGGTGGGCGGTAGGTCACGTGGGAGGGTGCGGGTCCGGAGTTGTAGGCGGAAGGCCGTGGGCCTGGAGGAGATAGGCCGACGTTGATAGCTTGCATTGGTTTTATCACGGTAGAGATAAGTGGGTGGAGCAAATTTTGGAAGAGAATACGTGAGAAACGAAGATGAGCAGGTAGGTGAAGCAAAATGAACAGGCTAAATAATATATAATACTTTATTTATTAGTCAGAATGAACTAGAACCAAAATGAAAATGGACCAGAGAAAATATAAATTAAACCGTGGGAAAGGCAAAAGCCAGCTGTTGAATTCAGGAAATAATAATTGCTAGTCGCTGACAGCTTTCTCACGGAGGGCAATGAAAGTACATAGGAAAACAAAAGGGTTCAAAATGGGTACCGATATGGTTACCGTTTTCGTAGATTTTGCCGTGTACCGGACTCCGAAACACACAAACGAATATACTACGGAGATCAGCACGACGAGATGAACAAAATGGTACACATATATCTACGATACGACCATTCTATCAAAAGTCGATATTTCGCTGCAAGACTGCTGCAAATTCATCGAAAATAAGATAAACGGGGCTATAGAAGTCCAAATTCGACGAAACGAAATATGACGTCTCACTCAGAAAATAGTTTACATATTTATTGTATAAAAATATTTAGATTTTGAAAATAATTTATTATCATCAAATTTAACTGATTTAATATTGAAATTTAAATTACACAACAGAACCAACTTTAAAATTTTGCAACGAAAATTTGATATTTGCTATGTTTTAATAGACGCATTCCAAATGTTAAATTTTCATTTCAAAAATTTACTATTTAATTTCAAGCAAATTTTTTAGTTAATTGCGTTATTTAAAACCGTTAAAATTACCGGGTCGTTACACTCTCCCCCACTCAAAACTTTTCGTCCCCGAAAAAGAAGGAGGTAGGAGAATATGAACAACCAGAAAGAAAAGATAGATTTGAAATACAAAATACAACAATTAATTTAAACCCATTTAAATTTTATTAAATTTTAATTTGATTGTTATTCAACCAATTTAGGTTCAACCCATTTTGTTCAATCAACAACTATTCATTATAATCATAATTTGTTGATTCAATTCAAGGTATTTTTATTCAGTTGATTTGATTTCAATTTATTACATTTGTTACAAAAATTTCTTTCAAAACAAAATTTATTTGATTTAACTCATTTATTTAAATCTATTTATCTTCAGTTGAGTTAATTCCACTAAAATTCAATTTCAACTATTCTTAAGTCCATTTTTATTTATCCAAATAGTAATTTTCTTTTATTATCTAGTTTATTTCACTCACATTATTTATAACATCAATTAAACGTTTAAAAGTCATTATAACAATCAAATTTTTATTTATAATTCCCCTTGACAAAATTTCATTTTTGGACATCTTATTCCTCACATTTATATTGTATATTATTCAATTACCTATCCCATTAACATTTAACTATTTCTGGGTAAGTTATATTAAGGTTCTGAGTGTAATTAAATACTTTACAAATTTTCCTTTTATTTACAACATTTATATTAAGCCAGATCTCAGTTTGAACATTTTTGTTACTTAAATTTCTCTTGTATAACCTTCAATTACACATTTCATTAACAATTTAACTTTTTGACTATTTTAGGTAAGTTATATATATTAAAAATGCAATTGAGTATTATACAAATTATTTTACTCCAGTTTAACTATCCCAAGTTATTTTAAATTCAAATTCAAATTTTAAACACTTCAAATATTTCAAATTTTTTGATTTATTTCAATAATTGAAAACCCTAACTTAATACAGAATTTAGGAATTAAATTTCCGGTTTCACTTCCCACATTTTGAAATAAATATACCTATATATTCTGGTGAATCAAATCATATTCAAGAAATTCAAATCAAATCCCTTTTTCAAAACAAAATGTAGCAAAGCTGCTACGTGGTCTCTCCACTTTGAGACTCGAAAATGAATATCGATGATGCTGTAGTCATCACCGAAATTATTTTCCAACAACAAACGAAGAGAGTACAGACTTAATCCTTTTAAAATTATTCTTTTGAAATAATTTCCATTCGAAAGTACTTTCAAATAATATACTCCAAAAATTTAAAACCAAATTTTTGAAAATACCGGAAATTGAATTCCGAAATTCTTAATTTAAATTCATTTCAATTCCAAATCAATTTATAAACCATGTTTTATAATTTCATTTTATTTATATCATGTTGCAATAGTCAATGGTTTACAAAACAATAAATGATAATCAAATATTATCATTTCTAACAACCAATACATTTTACCATCCAATTTCAGAAAATTATCCTCTTATATATAAAATAAAATCATTCATAAATTTATTCCATTTACAAATTTCGAAAATAATATTGTGTCAGTTTGCTCTGTTCAAGTTTTTTGGAATTCCCATCGATAGCATGGGCCAGACGAATCGATCGAAACCCTAAATCAGCCTTAACAACTCAAACAACACAATATAAAACATTTTAATATTAGTTTCAAATACACTCCCTCACAGGATGATTCAAGAATGGATTTCAAAATGAGGATAAAGATTCAAATTTAGAGGGACCCTAACCAAAAAGAATTCAACTGCGAATATAACCAGAAAGGAAGATAAGATAATTAGGTCATAAAAGAGAAAGGATTGGTAGACTTAATTAATCGCGAGCGACCTTAACCGGGTCAACCGAGATCCCAGGAATAAGATCGATGCGGAAATTAAATTTCCCACTTGAGAGGGAGAAGAGTGACTTCACCCAATATCAGGATAATCTCTGATTATCGAAATGGAGTCAAGATTACAAGGGAATCACCCTGATCGTCTACTAGAGACGGTTCGGGCTTTGCAAGGAATAATAGCATCGTAAACCGAGGATATAGAAATCTCCAGTGAATCGACGCTTGTTATAAAGGAGTTTCACCCCTTTACAAATCATATTCAGGTTGGCGGAACCGCCGAGGGGATTTGTCATACAAAGGATGAAGTTGCCAATAGAAGTGGCAAGATGAGCTCAATTTTATTATAGAGATCAACAAAATTAGAGCTATGGGATGCTCCAATATCAATAAGAACATGAATATGAAAGACACGAATGAATTTCAGAACAAAGGGGAAAGTTCCAGAAATTCAAAGGAAATCTGAATCAAAGAGGAGAAATTCAAACTCGAACGAAGGTGATTTTGTCATTAATTTTTACTCCATATGCTAAGTTTTGCCTAAATCAGAGCTCTGATACCAACTGTAATGACCTAGTATTTCGAACCATTCGCATCCACACATATCAGACTTGAATTGCTCAAAACAATAGATTGTAGATTTTATATTTGGCAAAACTCAGAATATACAGTAAATAAATCAATCACAGACACGGAGTATTACAAAAATAAGCAGCGAAATAGATAAATAGTAGTTCATGAAGCTACCATATAAACATCAGAGTTTGAAATAAAATACAATAGAATATCTCAAATACAATCTAGTCTCGAATACAAACAGATGACAAGTCTGAACAAAACAACTGGATAGCTGAAAGCTGAATAGATATAGATGGATCTCCAAGAGAAGCTCCAAACTCCAAAGGTGAGTCTCAAATGCCGTGACACTCAGTCTGACCCGAGCATAAAGCAAAACACAAAACACTCGAGTCAGGATTAACATTCTTATATAGTAAATTTAACTCAAGTGAAATGTCAACTTAAATACAAGTAACTTAAAGGATGTTTGGGATACCCATCCTCTAAGGATTCGTGGAACTATCTACTATGTAGTAATATACGCTATTATAATATGTCTATAGTAAAGTAAACTATTAAAATAGCGTTAAGGCGTTACCCATATCCCCCTTAACACATTTTTATATATTCCCATAGTCTATACAGTACCGTAATTCCTCCATAAACTAGAGGGCTATCAGAGGGCACTCCATAGGCATTGTAACGACCCGGCTTTCTTTGCCCAGAAAGACGCATCGTTATGAAGAAAGAAAGGGATAGAAGAAGAAAAGAAAAGAAGAGAGAACAAAAACACATCAGAAATCTCACAGCGGAACGAGAAATATATTATATCACATAAGATATTACATAGTATCATATACATCAGAGTACACAATTTATACATCACAGAATAGACAGTTATAAACTTCTGTCTATTATACAACACAAGTACATCTATCATACACAGCGGAAACTCTATATATCTATTCACTGAAGCCTCCTGCTCCACAGCTCCTCCAGAATTCGTCAAGACTAACCTGAATCCCCTTGACTACTCATACAAATTTGAGTACCCAAGAGTTTAATAAAACAGAAAATAAACACTTGGGTCAGACATGGGTCTGGTGTGAGTAAACGGTTAAATTGCTTAACTTTGAAAACCTTTGAAAACAAAAGTATCACGTAAGACTCCCCACAAATAAACATGGGAAAGTTTTTACCTTACGCTAACTAAAACATTTGATAGAAAATCCAGTTATATTATAATAGGGTCTAGGGTTTTCAAGTAAAATACAGAAATAGCTGAAATGCTTACATCTCACATTCCAACATAGTTGGGCACAACTAATACGTACGGCACTTATTGGAGTTTGGATTCCATACAATGGCAGGGCTACTGGGGTACCGCCCGTCACAGTACGTGGCCTAGATCACCGTACCGAGGAGTACGCCCGCTCCCCTGCAACACAAAGCCGGAACCATCCCTTACTGGATAATTCCGAACAAGATAATCCCGTAGTTGGCGCGACCAACCACACACTAAGCCGAATAAAAGAAAAGGGACCTCTAGACAGGGATCTATCTTGCTCTCAGTGGGTGCTACCCACGAAACCTTGCTGCACCTCCCCTGTTTTAGCCATTCCCGGTTGATGAGGCTTGAGGTTACGATTACTTTTAATCAGAACATATCACTTAGAATGCTCATCGTCCGCCTGACGATGTGCTGAAAGCATTCAATCCATACAAGTTCGTTCCGGGTTCGAACGAAACCGAAGGCATTATCTCGTTACACTCGTTTTGGAATCACCCTCAGAGTTAACGACAATAACCCTTGCACTCTGAATCTTCATCTTCACTTGAGATTCACGACCTATTGTTAATTTGGATCGATGTGGTATTCGGGTCTCCAGACCTGGAATCCCGGTATACGGAAACCCGATCCCGGTCTCATCGAAATCCAAAACGTATCTTTTAAGGCCAAGTTGTTTTAAAGGTTTAAACAATTTAACTTATCTATAGTCTATACAGATAGATAATTCACAAGTTACAATTGATAATCACATTATCATTTAAACAGATGATTCATAACCAAATAGGTAATCCATATCAACATCACAATAGTTAATCTATATTACCATTATAATGCAACCAAGTATTCATATCACCCAACATCTTATCTCATTTCTGAGATTACATCCATTCAATTCAAATCAATGCCATTCATTCTTATATAAGCAATGGTTTACTCAATCATAAGATAATTAATTTAAAATTTATTTAAATTAACTATCTCTATCTTTAATTAATTTAAAGTGAATTAAATTAATTACTTCATCTCTTAATTAATTTAAAGTAAATTAAATTAATTACTTCATTATAAACCTTACTTATATAATTATTAATTAATTACAAATAAATTAATTAATCTTTCTATAATTATCTATTTTAATTAATCACCTTTGATTAATTATACTTTAATTACATTTAAGTAATTATCTTAATTAATTTCACAAATTAATTATCCTTAACCAATACAGTAATTAACCTTTAATTACTTCATTAATTAATTAATTATAATCAATTACTTTAATCCTTAACTAATTACAATTAATCACTTATCATTTGATTAATTAATCTTAATTAATCAACTCTTAATTACATCATTAATTATAAACTAATGATCCCTAATTACACCTTTAATTATTTATTAATTACATTAAGTAATTATTCTTAATTAATCCATAATTATTAATCATCTTTGATTAATCTAATCCAGTAATTAACTTCCCTTAATTACTTCCATTAATTAATTACTTTAATTAATTACCTTCATAAATAATTAATTACATTATTAATTAACCTTAATTAAACCACAATTATTAATCATCTTTGATTAATCTAATCCTTTAATTAATTTAATTTAATAAATTATTAAATTAATAACAAGTGATTAACTCTTAATCATTTTCATTTAATAAAATAATTATCCTCTAATTACTTTATTAAATAATTTCCTTTTTACTTAATTACATTCAATAATTATTCCTTAATTACTTCATCAAGTAATTATACTTAATTAATTATAAGTAATTATCTTTAATAATTACTAATTAATTACTTAGTTAATTATTTAATTAATTATTTAAATAAATGAACTAATTTCTTAATCCTTATATTTAAAAGATCTTAATTAAGAAATCATTTATCTTAATTAAGTTAATTAAATTGACCAACAATTTAATTATCTTCCCATATTAATTATTTTTAATTAATCAAACCTTTAATAAGATAAATCCTGATTATATTTGATTTATTAAATCCTTATCATTTAAACTCATTTAAAATAAAACATTTTAGAAATCAATTATAACTAAAACATTATAAACTTCTACTCAACTTTCAAAATCTTTAAACTTCCAAAGTTATTAAATTAACTTTAATACAAAAAAGCATTTTGAAAATCTATTTATTTATCTTTTTAAAAACTTATCTATTTAAATATTAAAACTTGTTATAACATTTAAATTTTGAAACAATTTATTTTACAATTAAAAACTTGTTTAACCTTTTGTTTTTAAAACTCAGAAAACATTAACAAAACAAATTTTCTTTTGTTTAAACTTTAAAACATTTCCTTATAAAATCTTAATACCAACTAATCCCAAACCCGAGTAAATCCCTAAAAATCTCGAAGTGACACTCGTGTCCAAAGCCCACTTTCCTTGCTTCGAGTAAATCTCGAATTCCCCCGGATAAAACCCGAGCCTCCAACCTTCTCTTCCAATACCATCTTCCAGATGCACTCAAACGTGCACGTGCACGACTACGCTGATCGACGATGAACACTAATTCGACCTCCGGCAAGTCAGACTCCATCACGCTATCACGTACGATCATCCAAACATCCTCGATTTGCCAGAAAATCGAAAACGATACAATGAACCCATCATCTCGAAAACGCCATCACCAAAAACCACCCTCCACGGCGACCCCAACCTCGAGAAACCCCGACACCTTAGCCGTAGCTCCCTCTCGACCTCCAAAATCTACGAAAACAAGAGCGATCACTTCCGGTTGCGCCTGGACGTCGCGACTACCTCAACAGTTCAACCCATTTAAAAGCAGCCTAAAACCCTACTTCGATCCAATTCGAAGAATTTATTCATCAGAAAATTTCTTATGCATTTTTCCTATGATCTCCACCTTCCCCTCCACCTTCGAGTTCAACCACGGCACCCAGATCATCTTCGTTCGCCGCCGATTGACCAAAATGCCCAAAAACATAAATTTCAAAATTCTCTTCAAATTCTAATCTAAAAATCTTGATATACATACTAAAATTCATGATTTCTTATAATGAATCCAATCCTATAGTCAATTATTAAAATTGAATTAATAAAATTTTGACCAAATTTCCATTTCACTGTTCTTTATAAAATTTCGAGGCCAATATTACTTTTAAATTCCTGTAATTATTTTTAGTAGTTATGTTACATAATTTCAAACATTTTTCATATACAAATCATAAGCTAATTATGATTCAAGGATGAGATATTGGTTTAAATGGAGATAACAAAACTGTTTAAAAACAACAGAGTTCATTTTTCATATCTACAGGCATTCAACACTAATACATACACATGCATCTATTTCAAATCCAAATTTTCATGCAAGCAACATTATTTATTCAGATGTCACAACAGTGAAATCCAGGTTTTAAACTGTTTTTAAATTTGTTTACTCACCCTTTCTAAAAATAGAGAACAGTATATATGTATAAACAGACCTACTCACATACATATATATACACATCCAGATAAATTCGAGTTGAAGAACCTCAATACCAACAAATATCATCACATGCATTTTAGTTAAAACCAGATTAAACTGTTTTTAAAAATAAAATTTACTCACCTGTAATTTAAAACAGAAAACAGATTTTGTTTCCAGGCTTTCCAGTTTTGAATTTAAGCTTGATTTCCTTTTTTGCTTGTTGAAATTTAAACTTGTTGTTGATCTTTGATTACTTGCTGTTTGATTTCTGGTTATTTGCTTGATTCCATTTTTCCTGATCTTCCAGTTGTTTTGAAGATTTGAACTGCTGTTTGGAATTGCTTTTCATCTTCTTATCTCAGATTTGCATTTGAATTTCCAGATTTTACTTATCTTTAGATTCGAATTGTATTAGTGGAGAAAGAATTTGAAGAAAAGAAAATTTTAAACTGAAAAATGAAAACAGATTTTTCCTCTTTCATATAAATTTTATTTGTAACTTAAATTTACAAAAAGATAAAATTAAGCCACTTGTCCCCTTTAGTTAATTATCTAGCTTACACCTATACTTATTTTCTTACAAATGTCTCTAAACTACCTTTATATGCTTACAAGTGTTAATTCTTTTCTTTATTGATTTATTTAAATCATATATATGTATTTAGGCAATATTTACATGTGTAAAAATGTATTTATCCTTTTATAAATAAGCTTTAAGATTCTATATAAATATACAAATATGAATTCATGTAAACAATTTATTTATAATAACTTATGTTTTGATCAAATAAATATAACTTATTTTTATATGCTTGAGAAACTTATTTTAACTCTGTATGTATAATTTCACAAAACAATTTATCTTATGTTTGAATTTTAAAAATGAATGAATATTATAACAAATGAACTTCTTAATTTAAATCTTATTTAAAACTTAAGCTAAATTATATATTTAATTATAAATAAGAAATTATCACTTGAAAAGTATTATGCTAAAATATAGTTTCCAAATTACAATCTATATATATATATATTTAAAGTTTGAAAACATAGTTTTATTAAATTAAAAGATTCCCTATTCATAATATATATATACCAATATATATATACATTATAAATATAAAACATTTATATAAGTTTTAGAAAGATAAATCTTACCAATTTTAAATTGTTAGAAAAGATATTAATAAATATTGCCAATTTAAAATATTATTAACCTTTAAAATGAATAAACTTGTCAATTTACAAAATAAAATCAACAAATCAATTTAATTATTTATAAAGATTATTAAATTGATATTGCCAAAATTCTGGGATATCACATTCCTCCCCCCTTAAAATAATTTCGTCCCCGAAATTTAAAAGCAAAGATAATTTAATAACCCAGCAAAATTTTAATTTTAATTTCAAACAACAACCATACATATCAATCATATTCTAACAATCATAGCAAACAATTTAATCAAACAAATTTAACTATCCAGACAAATTCTGGATAGAATTTCCTCGAGTTTCCCCAAGTATATATATATATACCGGGATACTCGTTCTACAGGATCTTAACTAACTATCTACAATAATCTAGAACTCCTTCCCATCTAGATTACAAATCTGAACAAAATATCAGACTAAACTCAAAACCATCTCAACTACCAAATCCTTCTGAACTGCTGATCCCACAACCAATGACAGATCAAACACGTATTCCCTCAGAGATACGTGAAATAAAATGAATTCCAGTTATCCGAACTGGCCATTTAATCCTATAGATCAAAGAACTAATCCTCTTGGGAACATAGGAAAATCTCAAAATACTTATAGAGTTTGCTCTCCAGCCTTATCAAATCTTATATCTCCTTTGATCGGAGAAAACTTAAACAATATCCAAATTTCAACTTCAACTTCCAAATTCCATCAATTCTTAACTGCATAACTCTCCTGACGATCCTGAGTCACTTCATCCTTCCTGATCAGCTTAGCCCTTGCTGATGCTTCTTGGAACAGACTGGACCAACATCAAACCAATTTCCGGATCCTACTCAACAAAATGGTTTCTCAAAAATATGCCGAAATCCAAAACACAACTCTACTCTACAAACATTAGAGAACTTCGCACTACCTCTCCTATCTGAAATAGTCAAAACAGTTGCACTTGACAACTTTACCTCCAAATCCCGAAAATTTCTTCACACTTAGAGATACACTTGAATTTCCTATAGAAATCCTCTACTCGAAGAAAATTACAACTCTCGGTTGCTTCCACTCTAGAATAGCTGCTATCTTGCTTCCGCTGCACAACTCTGATCTGGAATAGATGAGAATGCCATCGGAGAAACTCGAGCACAAACTTGATCATCCAAAGTTCACCATACCATAAAATCTTAGTGAACCATTCCACTTGGTCAAAAACATCCCAGTAGAATCCCCTCCAGAAAATTAGGACTGATCAATCCTTCTCCAAAGAATCCTAAGCTGCTTCACCAAATTCTTCTCTAGAAGACATCCTTCTACTAAGCTGAACTTCCGGTAACTCCATGAATCAAGTCGATACGGAATCTCAATCTCTAATAATCCCAAGAGAATTCTCAAACAATCGCAAGTCACTTTTGCGATCAGCCCAACCTAATTTCAAAGATAACTGTTCTCTCTTCACAAATTAGAACAGCTCATACTTAACTATCCAATTCATCGAAGAAATGGATTCACTCAGCTGCTTCTGGACTCCAACTTCAGAAAAACTACTCAGCCAGAAACTTCCTGCTAACACACAGAACACTCCGAGCTGCACTGCTGCCACAGATACCAAAGACTTCTTATCCGAAACTCCTTGAGAAACTCGGACCTCAAAGCAAACAAAAACACCCCGCTGGACCCAGCCACAACACCGAAGCAGACCTACTTCTTCAAACTTGTTCCAGAAGAAACATCTTCAGAAACGTCCATAGCCACCGCGTCTCACCACACAGCTACTACTTCCTGAAGTTGCCAAAATACCATCACTCTCTTCAGCTCATCCAATAGATCTACTCTATTCATCCAATTTCAAAGATAAACTCCGAACCTTAACAGTTTCCTTCGGAGATCGATGAAATCTTACACCACAACAAAGTTTACTCGAGACGGTATTGGGTCTACAGTCTCGTCAGATATACTTCCAACCTCAACACTCAAATTCTAACTATTGGTAGTCGTGTTACTCACACTACCACCTTATCTACCTTTATAACTTATATTGGAAAACCCGAACAGGTAACCCAACAAATAGGTAGAAATATATATATATATTTAAAATGATACTTTTTATATAGAAATTATTTCTGGGTAAAATTATTTCATTTACCTCTTTAAAACAATATTGTGTCCGTTGGCCTGGTTCAAGTGTTTAGAGATCCCTATCAATAACGTTAGCTACTCGTATTGACCAGAATCCATATACCACTCAACCGATCAATTAACACAATATAAAACCATTTTATATAACTAACAAATACGCACTCTCGAATATATACACTCAGACTCAAACAGGTTGTTACAGATCCTATCTCTAATGAACAATCCTTCCGAACCTAGGTATTCACTCAACCTAGTGTTCTGATATTCACTTAACCAATAGCTTAGGTATTCGCTCAACCTATGCTCTGATACCAACTGTCACGTCCTAGGCTTTTCAACCTTCAGCAACGGTTCACGACCGGTAGGCTTTTCAACCATCCCAGCCCCGCTGTGGCTCACAGTGATACCTCGGGTTTGCTTTTACGGCCACCCTCTCGAGTCGCAACCAACCCCAAAAGGCCTTATACTACCCCCGGGGACATGTAGGGGTAAGAGTCTCCCGTTCGCCACCTAACGCAAAGCGAGAACCCCCTATCACGCTGTAATGTAGCAAACCCGATCCCGGTCTCATCGAAATCCAAAACGTATCTTTTAAGGCCAAGTTGTTTTAAAGGTTTAAACAATTTAACTTATCTATACAGATAGATAATTCACAAGTTACAATTGATAATCACATTATCATTTAAACAGATGATTCATAACCAAATAGGTAATCCATATCAACATCACAATAGTTAATCTATATTACCATTATAATGCAACCAAGTATTCATATCACCCAACATCTTATCTCATTTCTGAGATTACATCCATTCAATTCAAATCAATGCCATTCATTCTTATATAAGCAATGGTTTACTCAATCATAAGATAATTAATTTAAAATTTATTTAAATTAACTATCTCTATCTTTAATTAATTTAAAGTGAATTAAATTAATTACTTCATCTCTTAATTAATTTAAAGTAAATTAAATTAATTACTTCATTATAAACCTTACTTATATAATTATTAATTAATTACAAATAAATTAATTAATCTTTCTATAATTATCTATTTTAATTAATCACCTTTGATTAATTATACTTTAATTACATTTAAGTAATTATCTTAATTAATTTCACAAATTAATTATCCTTAACCAATACAGTAATTAACCTTTAATTACTTCATTAATTAATTAATTATAATCAATTACTTTAATCCTTAACTAATTACAATTAATCACTTATCATTTGATTAATTAATCTTAATTAATCAACTCTTAATTACATCATTAATTATAAACTAATGATCCCTAATTACACCTTTAATTATTTATTAATTACATTAAGTAATTATTCTTAATTAATCCATAATTATTAATCATCTTTGATTAATCTAATCCAGTAATTAACTTCCCTTAATTACTTCCATTAATTAATTACTTTAATTAATTACCTTCATAAATAATTAATTACATTATTAATTAACCTTAATTAAACCACAATTATTAATCATCTTTGATTAATCTAATCCTTTAATTAATTTAATTTAATAAATTATTAAATTAATAACAAGTGATTAACTCTTAATCATTTTCATTTAATAAAATAATTATCCTCTAATTACTTTATTAAATAATTTCCTTTTTACTTAATTACATTCAATAATTATTCCTTAATTACTTCATCAAGTAATTATACTTAATTAATTATAAGTAATTATCTTTAATAATTACTAATTAATTACTTAGTTAATTATTTAATTAATTATTTAAATAAATGAACTAATTTCTTAATCCTTATATTTAAAAGATCTTAATTAAGAAATCATTTATCTTAATTAAGTTAATTAAATTGACCAACAATTTAATTATCTTCCCATATTAATTATTTTTAATTAATCAAACCTTTAATAAGATAAATCCTGATTATATTTGATTTATTAAATCCTTATCATTTAAACTCATTTAAAATAAAACATTTTAGAAATCAATTATAACTAAAACATTATAAACTTCTACTCAACTTTCAAAATCTTTAAACTTCCAAAGTTATTAAATTAACTTTAATACAAAAAAGCATTTTGAAAATCTATTTATTTATCTTTTTAAAAACTTATCTATTTAAATATTAAAACTTGTTATAACATTTAAATTTTGAAACAATTTATTTTACAATTAAAAACTTGTTTAACCTTTTGTTTTTAAAACTCAGAAAACATTAACAAAACAAATTTTCTTTTGTTTAAACTTTAAAACATTTCCTTATAAAATCTTAATACCAACTAATCCCAAACCCGAGTAAATCCCTAAAAATCTCGAAGTGACACTCGTGTCCAAAGCCCACTTTCCTTGCTTCGAGTAAATCTCGAATTCCCCCGGATAAAACCCGAGCCTCCAACCTTCTCTTCCAAGATCATCTTCCAGATGCACTCAAACGTGCACGTGCACGACTACGCTGATCGACGATGAACACTAATTCGACCTCCGGCAAGTCAGACTCCATCACGCTATCACGTACGATCATCCAAACATCCTCGATTTGCCAGAAAATCGAAAACGATACAATGAACCCATCAGCTCGAAAACGCCATCACCAAAAACCACCCTCCACGGCGACCCCAACCTCGAGAAACCCCGACACCTTAGCCGTAGCTCCCTCTCGACCTCCAAAATCTACGAAAACAAGAGCGATCACTTCCGGTTGCGCCTGGACGTCGCGACTACCTCAACAGTTCAACCCATTTAAAAGCAGCCTAAAACCCTACTTCGATCCAATTCGAAGAATTTATTCATCAGAAAATTTCTTATGCATTTTTCCTATGATCTCCACCTTCCCCTCCACCTTCGAGTTCAACCACGGCACCCAGATCATCTTCGTTCGCCGCCGATTGACCAAAATGCCCAAAAACATAAATTTCAAAATTCTCTTCAAATTCTAATCTAAAAATCTTGATATACATACTAAAATTCATGATTTCTTATAATGAATCCAATCCTATAGTCAATTATTAAAATTGAATTAATAAAATTTTGACCAAATTTCCATTTCACTGTTCTTTATAAAATTTCGAGGCCAATATTACTTTTAAATTCCTGTAATTATTTTTAGTAGTTATGTTACATAATTTCAAACATTTTTCATATACAAATCATAAGCTAATTATGATTCAAGGATGAGATATTGGTTTAAATAGAGATAACAAAACTGTTTAAAAACAACAGAGTTCATTTTTCATATCTACAGGCATTCAATACTAATACATACACATGCATCTATTTCAAATCCAAATTTTCATGCAAGCAACATTATTTATTCAGATGTCACAACAGTGAAATCCAGGTTTTAAACTGTTTTTAAATTTGTTTACTCACCCTTTCTAAAAATAGAGAACAGTATATATGTATAAACAGACCTACTCACATACATATATATACACATCCAGATAAATTCGAGTTGAAGAACCTCAATACCAACAAATATCATCACATGCATTTTAGTTAAAACCAGATTAAACTGTTTTTAAAAATAAAATTTACTCACCTGTAATTTAAAACAGAAAACAGATTTTGTTTCCAGGCTTTCCAGTTTTGAATTTAAGCTTGATTTCCTTTTTTGCTTGTTGAAATTTAAACTTGTTGTTGATCTTTGATTACTTGCTGTTTGATTTCTGGTTATTTGCTTGATTCCATTTTTCCTGATCTTCCAGTTGTTTTGAAGATTTGAACTGCTGTTTGGAATTGCTTTTCATCTTCTTATCTCAGATTTGCATTTGAATTTCCAGATTTTACTTATCTTTAGATTCGAATTGTATTAGTGGAGAAAGAATTTGAAGAAAAGAAAATTTTAAACTGAAAAATGAAAACAGATTTTTCCTCTTTCATATAAATTTTATTTGTAACTTAAATTTACAAAAAGATAAAATTAAGCCACTTGTCCCCTTTAGTTAATTATCTAGCTTACACCTATACTTATTTTCTTACAAATGTCTCTAAACTACCTTTATATGCTTACAAGTGTTAATTCTTTTCTTTATTGATTTATTTAAATCATATATATGTATTTAGGCAATATTTACATGTGTAAAAATGTATTTATCCTTTTATAAATAAGCTTTAAGATTCTATATAAATATACAAATATGAATTCATGTAAACAATTTATTTATAATAACTTATGTTTTGATCAAATAAATATAACTTATTTTTATATGCTTGAGAAACTTATTTTAACTCTGTATATATAATTTCACAAAACAATTTATCTTATGTTTGAATTTTAAAAATGAATGAATATTAAAACAAATGAACTTCTTAATTTAAATCTTATTTAAAACTTAAGCTAAATTATATATTTAATTATAAATAAGAAATTATCACTTGAAAAGTATTATGCTAAAATATAGTTTCCAAATTACAATCTATATATATATATATTTAAAGTTTGAAAACATAGTTTTATTAAATTAAAAGATTCCCTATTCATAATATATATATACCAATATATATATACATTATAAATATAAAACATTTATATAAGTTTTAGAAAGATAAATCTTACCAATTTTAAATTGTTAGAAAAGATATTAATAAATATTGCCAATTTAAAATATTATTAACCTTTAAAATGAATAAACTTGTCAATTTACAAAATAAAATCAACAAATCAATTTAATTATTTATAAAGATTATTAAATTGATATTGCCAAAATTCTGGGATATCACATTCCTCCCCCCTTAAAATAATTTCGTCCCCGAAATTTAAAAGCAAAGATAATTTAATAACCCAGCAAAATTTTAATTTTAATTTCAAACAACAACCATACATATCAATCATATTCTAACAATCATAGCAAACAATTTAATCAAACAAATTTAACTATCCAGACAAATTCTGGATAGAATTTCCTCGAGTTTCCCCAAGTATATATATATATACCGGGATACTCGTTCTACAGGATCTTAACTAACTATCTACAATAATCTAGAACTCCTTCCCATCTAGATTACAAATCTGAACAAAATATCAGACTAAACTCAAAACCATCTCAACTACCAAATCCTTCTGAACTGCTGATCCCACAACCAATGACAGATCAAACACGTATTCCCTCAGAGATACGTGAAATAAAATGAATTCCAGTTATCCGAACTGGCCATTTAATCCTATAGATCAAAGAACTAATCCTCTTGGGAACATAGGAAAATCTCAAAATACTTCTAGAGTTTGCTCTCCAGCCTTATCAAATCTTATATCTCCTTTGATCGGAGAAAACTTAAACAATATCCAAATTTCAACTTCAGCTTCCAAATTCCATCAATTCTTAACTGCATAACTCTCCTGACGATCCTGAGTCACTTCATCCTTCCTGATCAGCTTAGCCCTTGCTGATGCTTCTTGGAACAGACTGGACCAACATCAAACCAATTTCCGGATCCTACTCAACAAAATGGTTTCTCAAAAATATGCCGAAATCCAAAACACAACTCTACTCTACAAACATTAGAGAACTTCGCACTACCTCTCCTATCTGAAATAGTCAAAACAGTTGCACTTGACAACTTTACCTCCAAATCCCGAAAATTTCTTCACACTTAGAGATACACTTGAATTTCCTATAGAAATCCTCTACTCGAAGAAAATTACAACTCTCGGTTGCTTCCACTCTAGAATAGCTGCTATCTTGCTTCCGCTGCACAACTCTGATCTGGAATAGATGAGAATGCCATCGGAGAAACTCGAGCACAAACTTGATCATCCAAAGTTCACCATACCATAAAATCTTAGTGAACCATTCCACTTGGTCAAAAACATCCCAGTAGAATCCCCTCCAGAAAATTAGGACTGATCAATCCTTCTCCAAAGAATCCTAAGCTGCTTCACCAAATTCTTCTCTAGAAGACATCCTTCTACTAAGCTGAACTTCCGGTAACTCCATGAATCAAGTCGATACGGAATCTCAATCTCTAATAATCCCAAGAGAATTCTCAAACAATCGCAAGTCACTTTTGCGATCAGCCCAACCTAATTTCAAAGATAACTGTTCTCTCTTCACAAATTAGAACAGCTCATACTTAACTATCCAATTCATCGAAGAAATGGATTCACTCAGCTGCTTCTGGACTCCAACTTCAGAAAAACTACTCAGCCAGAAACTTCCTGCTAACACACAGAACACTCCGAGCTGCACTGCTGCCACAGATACCAAAGACTTCTTATCCGAAACTCCTCGAGAAACTCGGACCTCAAAGCAAACAAAAACACCCCGCTGGACCCAGCCACAACACCGAAGCAGACCTACTTCTTCAAACTTGTTCCAGAAGAAACATCTTCAGAAACGTCCATAGCCACCGCGTCTCACCACACAGCTACTACTTCCTGAAGTTGCCAAAATACCATCACTCTCTTCAGCTCATCCAATAGATCTACTCTATTCATCCAATTTCAAAGATAAACTCCGAACCTTAACAGTTTCCTTCGGAGATCGATGAAATCTTACACCACAACAAAGTTTACTCGAGACGGTATTGGGTCTACAGTCTCGTCAGATATACTTCCAACCTCAACACTCAAATTCTAACTATTGGTAGTCGTGTTACTCACACTACCACCTTATCTAGTTTTGCGCCTGATCAACGCACTACCAGAGTCTACGGGAACAAGGATAAACTTGTTGAAACACCGAGTTATAAAAGTATTTTCAAAAGAAAATTTGCTTCGATATAAAGGTATTATATTACAAAAGCATTTCCAGCAAAGAAATTTTGTATTAATATTTGAAATTGAAATCCTTATGGTTTGAATTAACTATTCATGCCCGATACTATTCTTTTGAATCTACCTTATCTGCTCAGCTTTTTTTATTCACCTATATTCGGGTTTTTCCAAGTCCTCCTTCTTTTCCTTGTTGATTATATCCTTTTAAACATGGTTTAATAGAAATTTTAGTGTTATAAATATTTTAGAAGTTATTAATTAAATAAAACAGATTTAAAGAAATGATTATTGATTATTAATAATATTTGAAAAGTATCTTGAGATAAAAAAAAATTAATAAATTATGAATTATGGATTTAAATGTTTTCAAATAGCTTCTTTGTAAATATAAGTAATAATGTAAATAACTGTTTCAAATAGTTTTCATATATTTATAAAGTTGTTATTTAAGCATATAAATGGAAATTGTAAAGGAAGCAAGAAATTTTGCAAATGGATCTTGGAAGTTTTAAAGTATATAAGAAAATAAAATAACACATCACTGCTGAGAATCGATCCCAGGTCACCAAGGTAATTGAAAATACCTTACCAACAAACCACACAAGCCAATTGAATTATGAAGTTTTCAAATTTAAGTAAAATTTATATAGCTCAAATTAATTGTTTAATTTTGACTTTCAATCTACTTTTATTTCTGGTGGTTCTATTCTCCTACCTCCTTCCTTTTCGGGGACGAAAAGTTTTGAGTGGGGGAGAGTGTAACGACCCGTAAATTTTAACTGTTTTAATAACGTAATTAGTTGAAATTTTGTGAAAATTTAAATGATAAAATTTTTAAATAAAAATTTGATATTTGGAATACGTCTATTTAAACATAACAACTGGTAAATTTTCATCTGATAATATTGAAGTTTATTTTCCTGTGAAATTTTATTTCAAATCAAACCGGTTAATAACAGTGAATTTAAAAGTTTTCCGAAACCAAAATATGTCAACAGGAGAAAATTTATTCAAATCATTCTGAATCAGACTGCGAAATTCGTTTTTCCAAATTTTGACTTCTACTGCTCCGTTTATCTTAATTCTGGCAGAATAGCAACATTTCTGGTACCGATTATCGACTTTTGATCGGATGATCGTACCACTAATATCTGTATATCGTTTTGATCATCTCGTCTTGCTGATCTCTGCGGTATATTTAGTTCTGTATTTTGAAGTCTGGTTTGCAACGGAATCCGTGAAAACAGATATCCGTATCGGTATCCATTTAGAGCTTTTGATATTCTGGGGCGATTCAAATTTCAAAAGGCCACTATCGTTTATTTATATTCAGTTATGACTTTTGCGTTCCATTGGGTCTAGCATTCTCAAACGTTCCATCACTTCAATTCTTTCGCCTGAATCACCGTAAGTAACGTATGGCCGCTGCTTTAATTTTATTTTGAAAGGAATTATATATAGGAGAATGTGTAGAGTTGTTCATCTTTCCCCTATAGCTACTGTACATCTCCTCATTTCAATTCCTTCCTCCGGATCCAACAATTCCCCTTCATTTTCCCGAGCTATGCTCGTCCACTCTCTCGTACGCCCGCTCTCCCTCTTCCTCCGACCTACCTCTGCTCCTCACCATTCACGCACCGCACCCCAAAACTCCGACTCCGCCTTCTTCCTTTGCAGTGCCGCCTCTCCCTTGCGTCACCACGTCTTACCACCCCAGCCTCCACGCAGCGTTCAACCCCAAGCAGGCAGCACGACCATCTTCTCCAAACCCATCATCTGACCTCCTCCCTCGTGACCATATGCTCCGCCATGGCCACAACCAACCACCCACGCCCGAGTCGCATCTCCTCTGCACCCTCACTCTCCGTCACCAAACCCGATGCCAACCCTCCATCAACAGGCTGAAGCCACCTTGGCCAGTCGAGCTCCGCCTCTTGCCGAGCTTCCCTTGCACTTCTCCTCCCGCCCTCTCGCAGTGGCCAGCCTCCATCACTTTGTAACCGCGTGAACTTTGTGTGTAAGTAATTGATATTTTGTCGGTGTATTATCTATTAAAGCTTTATAACTTTATATATATATGTATATTTATATAATATAAAATTTTGTTCACATATACATCTATATGAGTATTATACAAAAACCGGCCTGTTGTTGAATAGAGGAGCTCTATTGTTATGTTTAATGTACGTATAAGCTTGCTGACTCATCTTTTATACATATAAACATTGGTATAGATTAGCGCGTATGGTTGTATATGGTGTTATAAGGTATCAGTGCTGTTTGTTTTATACGTAATATGTTAACCATACATATTTTGATAACATATAATCCTAAGGTATATAATGTAAAGTAAATTTGTTGCATAAATGGTCGGCATGTGTTTATGTTTGATTTTATATAACGTATGAATATATACGTATATGTATAAGTATGATATATATATATATATATTAGTTTTAATGTAAATATGTATATAACCTGTATATGCTGTTTAAATAGTTTATTCAAATATGCCAGTTTATGTAATTGAACAAAGTTAAGTTATATAGGTTTATATATTGATAATCTGGTGTATGTATATAAGGTTATATAGTTATATAGCATTTGTTATGTATATTCACATATAGGTCATGTAGGTGTATATATCTGGAGAAAAAATTTTAGAAATGAAAGATAGATATGTGTGTCATATATGATATGTCATTTGCTGTTTGATGTGTTTTGTATACATTGTGGTCTGCAGTCTATATAATAGTTTATACATAAGTATATAGTTAAGATTGTAGCCTGTATTCATTTTATGTAACACATTTAAATGTTATATTATATAAGTTTTATTTGTGTTTTACTGTATAAGTTATAATATTGATTTCCTGCATAAGTGTATAACCGATGATATATATAATTGTTTGAACTTATAGGTATAATGTACAGTTAGGTTTGAAATTATACTATGTTGCATGTATATATTATAGAAAAATAAGATTGGTTATATAAGGGTTACATAGATTGTTGTTTTCGGTTGTATAGGTACAAAGTGATATGTTCGTGTATCTATATAAGTATTTATTTCAAATTATATTATGTATATATGTTAGATTTTGATATTTGTGTTTTAAATTAACCAATGATTTTGAAATATATATATAATTTAAGAATGTGTTTGTATTTAGAATATGATTTGGTATATACATAGTTATATATAGTTTATATATATAAACCCACTTCTACTATTGATCATCATCGATCCTGTTCTGATTTGATTTTTGTCAATTCCTTATCTATCAGCTTATTCGTCGAATCCGTATCCATCTAGCTTTGATTTGGAATCCGTGTTGGAGTCATAACTCATCTCAGTCTCATTCATCTCTAACCTCGAAAGGTGAGCAATCACTCACGATTAACATTCTTATATTTATTAAATTTGGTTTCAAATTGAAATGACAATTGAAATATGTTGTTGTAGTTATTTAAATTGACATATATGCTATTATCTGTAACTGTTCACCTGTAGGATATGACACCATATCCTGTTGTTTATATTATATTGTTATTGATGATATATCTATGCCTGTTATATTATTCCTATATCTGTTATCACTCTGCAAGTTCCCTGTTAGTATAGAAATCACTATGGGTTGAAATGATACATACCCGAACGGACTTTAGAATAGGAGAAAATCGTTATGGGTTGAAATGATAAACCCAAGCGATTTTCATTTGAATTGAAATTGGGATTACGGGTCGAAATGATATCTACCCGTATATATTTAAATTTCGGATTGAAATGATAAATATCCGTATCACTTAACCATATGATAAATATATATACAGACACCGTTGGTCCATATATATAAATATTTTAAAAATGAATTCTATGGTTTTGGAAAGAAATATATGGTTTTAATAAATGTTGAGCCTTAAATTATTATATATAAATGGGAATGATTGATTTAAATACATATTATATGTTGAGTATTTAAAATATATTTCAAATAGATTTTGGTAATAATTTGAATAAGTTAAGGTTAGAAAGATAATTTGAATTTAGTTGAAATTGTATTCAATAAAGAATTTTACTTAATTAAACCGATTTGAAACTTATTGAAATTAAGATGTAAGATATGATTTATAACTTGAGTTTGATTCATAGGTAATCTAATGAATATTTCTTGTTTAAATAAAGTTTAAGGAAATATTTAGTAAAAATGTAATTTAAGGCTAGTTAAATGACATTGAATTTATTAAGTGAATATTCCCTGATTAAATAATAAATGAAGTTAAATCAAGAGCTATTTGAAACTGTTAAATTTAACTTTGAAATTGTTGAATATTAAAGCTTTGAAATATATTAAAAATTTAAATGATCTGTTTAGAAATGAATTAAATTGATGAATTGAACTTTGAATTAATTTGAACTTGGAAATTGAGTTGATTTGAACCGATTTATGGAACTTAAGGAAATTATAAATACTTTATTTTATAAATTATTTAACCTATATATACTATTTTGGAAAATAGTTATATTTGAAATGAAATGATATTTGGGGTTTTGAAGTATAAATTAAATTGAAATGACCACGGTGTTATAATGTATATTTCCACCTTGTAGATAGTTCTGAAGATCCTTAGAGGATGGTTATCCCAAACATCCTTTAAGTTACTCGTATTTCAGTTGATATTTCACTTGAGTTGGATTTATTTATATAAGAATGTTAATCCTGACTCGAGTGTTTTGTGTTTTGCTTTACGCTCGGGTCAGACCGAGTGATACAGCATCTGAGACTCACCTTTGGAGTTGGAGCTTCCTTTGGATCAGATCCATCTATCGCCTCAGCTTTCAGCTCTTCTAGATGATTTGTTCAGAGAAGTCATCTGTTGTACTGGAGACTTCACTGTATTTGAGATATTCTGTTGTATTTTATTTTAACTCTGATGTTTATATAGTAGCTTCATGAACTACTATTTTATCTATTCCGCTGCGTATTATTGTATTACTCTGTGTCTGTGATTCTGTGATTGATTTATTTACTGCATATGCTGAGTTTTTGCCAAATTTAAATAACAATCTGATATTTTGAATTATTCAAGTCCGACATGTGTGGATTTATTGTCGATTTGAATGGTCCAAAATACTGGGTCGTTACAGTTGGTATCAGAGCTTTGGCTCTAGGCAAAACTTAGCATATATAGTAAATTTATTTACAAAATCACTTTCGTTTGAGTTTAATCTCTTCCTTTTGACTCGATTTCCTTTGAACTTTGGAACGTTCCCTACGGTTCCAAAATTCATTCTTGTCTCTCTCTATTGGTATTCTTTTGATTCTGGAGTATCCCATAACTCCACTTCGAATGATCTCTATAAGAATAGACGATCCCGACGATCTTTGAATGTTTTGTAAAGGGGTGAAACTCCTTTACAATTGGCATTGATTCACCGAAGATTTATATATCACTCGGTTTGGATGCTGCTATCTCTTGATATGCCAAATTCTATCTCTGGCGATCGAATGTCGATTTGCCTTAGATTTCCGCATCGATTATATTTTTGAAATCACGGTTGATCGGTTAAGGTCGCCCGCGATTTATATAACTATATCGATCTATTGTTTGTAATCATTTATCTCATTTTCGTTCGAACTTATCTTCGAATCAAATCCTATTTGATTAGAGTCCCTCTAATTTGAATATCTATCTTTGTTTTGAAATCCGTCTGTGAATCGTCCTTTGAAAATCGGGTTTGTTTATATTTTAGAAATTGTTTTCTAAACCGAAATTATTATTTTTATAAGTATGATTATATTCTATATATAAAAGTGTAATGTTTTCGATAAAGAATTATAAACCCTTTTAAAATAAGAATTTGAGGTTTCGAAAGGATTTGTAATTTTGAAAAACTATATAAGAAATTTGATTTATAACTGAAGGATTTTAAATTTGAAATTCGAGAATTGAACTCCAGTATTTTGGAATTGGTTTTAAGATTTTGAAATATATAATAATAATATGATTTAAAAATATTTTCCGAATAAGAAATGTTTCAAATGATTTTAATGAGTTTCGAAGAAATTTCAAAAGAATTTTTGAGAAATAGAAGTCCAGAACTCACTTATGTCGCTGGAAAATAATTTCGGTGATGAGTGCACGCATCATCGACATTGATTTTCGAGTTTCAAAGTAAGGGATAGGCCACTTTAATAGCTTTGCTATGCGAATGATTTTGTGAAACCAATTTTGATTTCAAAATTTTGAAGTATGATTTGATATTCAAAAGATATATGTAAATGTACTTGAAACGATTTGAAATGAGCCGGTGTTCAGTCCTCGAGTTTTGGATTTGATATAACTCTATCTATTAAAATTGATTTACTGATTTGTTGCTGATTTCCAACTCTTGAATTTGAAAATGATTTCTTCAACTATTTTGAAGGTTCGAACACTTCCAAATCAAGGTTAACTTTTCAAAGCTAAGAAATTTGAAAAGTATTTTGATAAAGTATATAAATTTGTTTTGAACGTTTAAGTATGAAGTAATATGATTTAAATAAGTTGAAACTGTTTGGAAGTAAATGAATAAGGAAATTTTAAATTTCCTAATATGAAATTTAGATTTGAAATGTCTTGAGAAGAATTTGGTCTTCAAAATATTTTGAATAAAATTTAGTTTAAATGTTTTAACTTAGTAACATCTTTATGAAACTATATATTTAACAAGTTGGAATAAATATATAAGTTGTACGTATGCTATTTTATTCGCATAATTAATTTGATCCAAGTTTGAGTACACAAGTTCGAGGTGGATTACACCATTTCGTGTTAGGATTTTTCATTCGATTCTTGATGGCGAATATTTGATATGGATTTTGGGCTTGATTTTAGAATTCTCTATCGTAGTATATGGCTATGCAAGGAGACCGATGGCTTCTAGTCGAGAAACCATATCGAAGTCCGCATTAGGGAAGTCGAATGGACAATACTAGTCTGAAAGCGAACTTGTGTGATCGAGCGAGGGATCAAATGTGATTTTGCGAAATGATGACGTATGTACATCTTATATCCTAATATCATTGATATATTTTGACGCTGAAATTGAAAGCTGTCGAGTTAGAATATCTTTGCTTACTAAAGGTAAAATTCCAAAATAATTTACAAAGATATATAACCCATAAAAGCAAAGATATTCAATCTCATATGGCTCTTGATACAGCGAAACTTATTTTTGAAAAATTTTGATCCTTATATAAGATGGACCTTAGGTAATATAAGATGATTTTGAAAACCATTTGATTTTGGAAATGAATTGGTTGACTTAAATTATTGATTTGGAAATTTGGATTTATTTTCAAAATCTATTATTTTGGAAACTTTGAAGCTAAAGATAATTAATTTGAGAAGAAATAATTTGGTGAAATTGTATATGATTTTGAAATTGAACTGATATTGAAACAAATTGAAATCTGAGAACCTTATGTTACCAAACACTTGATTTGGGAGTTATCGAACTTATATAAAATTGATTTGTATGAGTATGAAATTGATTCGAAAACTATAGATTTGAAAAGGTACTCAATTTGAAAGTGAAATCTTATATAATTGAAGTCTATATAAGTATGATTTGATATACTATTGATTTCGGAAAGTATTTGATTTGAAAATTAAAATCTTATATATAATGGATTTTATATAAGTACGATATTTGAAAGTGATTTGAAAAGTTACTATATGATACATATTTTCGAAGTAAAGATATGGAAAGTGCCTTCTGCTTGATATCCGATTTGTGGCCACATCTTGGATTCATTCTATCGATATTATTCTCTCTGATTTTGGTTTTCCGGATATGATACTCGAGTGTCCTTCGAATTCCATGGCGTTACCCATGGTCTTATGTTTCTCTCGTGACTGCATAGCGCAACTGCCTGGCTGAGTCTTGCCTAGGGGTACGGATTGTTTCCTGGGGGATCCAGGCGTAACCATTGTGTATCCTGCAATCTGTGTAGGTCGTGAATAGTAGCGCAAATGCTTGGCCGAGTCTTGCCTGGGGGTACGGATTGTTTCCTGTGGGATCCAGGCGTAACCATTGTGTATCCTGCATTCTACTAGTCATCATGGCGTAACTCGCAGGGCTGAGAAAGCTTACGGATATAGATTGTTTCCTGGGGGATCCAGGCGTAACCATTGTGTATCTGCGAACCATGGTTAGACAAAGGTTTTGTTCGTTTTGTTGTTTGGATTGTACTTTCCATATCTGTTTTAAAAAGTTTTCCAGTATTTTCACTGGGTGTTGAAACAGGTCTACTAAGTACCTGGAGAATTCTAGTTTTGCGCCTGATCAACGCACTACTAGAGTCTACGGGAACAAGGATAAACTTGTTGAAACACCGAGTTATAAAAGTATTTTCAAAAGAAAATTTGCTTCGATATAAAGGTATTATATTACAAAAGCATTTCCAGCAAAGAAATTTTGTATTAATATTTGAAATTGAAATCCTTATGGTTTGAATTAACTATTCATGCCCGATACTATTCTTTTGAATCTACCTTATCTGCTCAGCTTTTTTTATTCACCTATATTCGGGTTTTTCCAAGTCCTCCTTCTTTTCCTTGTTGATTATATCCTTTTAAACATGGTTTAATAGAAATTTTAGTGTTATAAATATTTTAGAAGTTATTAATTAAATAAAACAGATTTAAAGAAATGATTATTGATTATTAATAATATTTGAAAAGTATCTTGAGATAAAAAAAAAATTAATAAATTATGAATTATGGATTTAAATGTTTTCAAATAGCTTCTTTGTAAATATAAGTAATAATGTAAATAACTGTTTCAAATAGTTTTCATATATTTATAAAGTTGTTATTTAAGCATATAAATGGAAATTGTAAAGGAAGCAAGAAATTTTGCAAATGGATCTTGGAAGTTTTAAAGTATATAAGAAAATAAAATAACACATCACTGCTGAGAATCGATCCCAGGTCACCAAGGTAATTGAAAATACCTTACCAACAAACCACACAAGCCAATTGAATTATGAAGTTTTCAAATTTAAGTAAAATTTATATAGCTCAAATTAATTGTTTAATTTTGACTTTCAATCTACTTTTATTTCTGGTGGTTCTATTCTCCTACCTCCTTCCTTTTCGGGGACGAAAAGTTTTGAGTGGGGGAGAGTGTAACGACCCGTAAATTTTAACTGTTTTAATAACGTAATTAGTTGAAATTTTGTGAAAATTTAAATGATAAAATTTTTAAATAAAAATTTGATATTTGGAATACGTCTATTTAAACATAACAACTGGTAAATTTTCATCTGATAATATTGAAGTTTATTTTCCTGTGAAATTTTATTTCAAATCAAACCGGTTAATAACAGTGAATTTAAAAGTTTTCCGAAACCAAAATATGTCAACAGGAGAAAATTTATTCAAATCATTCTAAATCAGACTGCGAAATTCGTTTTTCCAAATTTTGACTTCTACTGCTCCGTTTATCTTAATTCTGGCAGAATAGCAACATTTCTGGTACCGATTATCGACTTTTGATCGGATGATCGTACCACTAATATCTGTATATCGTTTTGATCATCTCGTCTTGCTGATCTCTGCGGTATATTTAGTTCTGTATTTTGAAGTCTGGTTTGCAACGGAATCCGTGAAAACAGATATCCGTATCGGTATCCATTTAGAGCTTTTGATATTCTGGGGCGATTCAAATTTCAAAAGGCCACTATCGTTTATTTATATTCAGTTATGACTTTTGCGTTCCATTGGGTCTAGCATTCTCAAACGTTCCATCACTTCAATTCTTTCGCCTGAATCACCGTAAGTAACGTATGGCCGCTGCTTTAATTTTATTTTGAAAGGAATTATATATAGGAGAATGTGTAGAGTTGTTCATCTTTCCCCTATAGCTACTGTACATCTCCTCATTTCAATTCCTTCCTCCGGATCCAACAATTCCCCTTCATTTTCCCGAGCTATGCTCGTCCACTCTCTCGTACGCCCGCTCTCCCTCTTCCTCCGACCTACCTCTGCTCCTCACCATTCACGCACCGCACCCCAAAACTCCGACTCCGCCTTCTTCCTTTGCAGTGCCGCCTCTCCCTTGCGTCACCACGTCTTACCACCCCAGCCTCCACGCAGCGTTCAACCCCAAGCAGGCAGCACGACCATCTTCTCCAAACCCATCATCTGACCTCCTCCCTCGTGACCATATGCTCCGCCATGGCCACAACCAACCACCCACGCCCGAGTCGCATCTCCTCTGCACCCTCACTCTCCGTCACCAAACCCGATGCCAACCCTCCATCAACAGGCTGAAGCCACCTTGGCCAGTCGAGCTCCGCCTCTTGCCGAGCTTCCCTTGCACTTCTCCTCCCGCCCTCTCGCAGTGGCCAGCCTCCATCACTTTGTAACCGCGTGAACTTTGTGTGTAAGTAATTGATATTTTGTCGGTGTATTATCTATTAAAGCTTTATAACTTTATATATATATGTATATTTATATAATATAAAATTTTGTTCACATATACATCTATATGAGTATTATACAAAAACCGGCCTGTTGTTGAATAGAGGAGCTCTATTGTTATGTTTAATGTACGTATAAGCTTGCTGACTCATCTTTTATACATATAAACATTGGTATAGATTAGCGCGTATGGTTGTATATGGTGTTATAAGGTATCAGTGCTGTTTGTTTTATACGTAATATGTTAACCATACATATTTTGATAACATATAATCCTAAGGTATATAATGTAAAGTAAATTTGTTGCATAAATGGTCGGCATGTGTTTATGTTTGATTTTATATAACGTATGAATATATACGTATATGTATAAGTATGATATATATATATATATATATTAGTTTTAATGTAAATATGTATATAACCTGTATATGCTGTTTAAATAGTTTATTCAAATATGCCAGTTTATGTAATTGAACAAAGTTAAGTTATATAGGTTTATATATTGATAATCTGGTGTATGTATATAAGGTTATATAGTTATATAGCATTTGTTATGTATATTCACATATAGGTCATGTAGGTGTATATATCTGGAGAAAAAATTTTAGAAATGAAAGATAGATATGTGTGTCATATATGATATGTCATTTGCTGTTTGATGTGTTTTGTATACATTGTGGTCTGCAGTCTATATAATAGTTTATACATAAGTATATAGTTAAGATTGTAGCCTGTATTCATTTTATGTAACACATTTAAATGTTATATTATATAAGTTTTATTTGTGTTTTACTGTATAAGTTATAATATTGATTTCCTGCATAAGTGTATAACCGATGATATATATAATTGTTTGAACTTATAGGTATAATGTACAGTTAGGTTTGAAATTATACTATGTTGCATGTATATATTATAGAAAAATAAGATTGGTTATATAAGGGTTACATAGATTGTTGTTTTCGGTTGTATAGGTACAAAGTGATATGTTCGTGTATCTATATAAGTATTTATTTCAAATTATATTATGTATATATGTTAGATTTTGATATTTGTGTTTTAAATTAACCAATGATTTTGAAATATATATATAATTTAAGAATGTGTTTGTATTTAGAATATGATTTGGTATATACATAGTTATATATAGTTTATATATATAAACCCACTTCTACTATTGATCATCATCGATCCTGTTCTGATTTGATTTTTGTCAATTCCTTATCTATCAGCTTATTCGTCGAATCCGTATCCATCTAGCTTTGATTTGGAATCCGTGTTGGAGTCATAACTCATCTCAGTCTCATTCATCTCTAACCTCGAAAGGTGAGCAATCACTCACGATTAACGTTCTTATATTTATTAAATTTGGTTTCAAATTGAAATGACAATTGAAATATGTTGTTGTAGTTATTTAAATTGACATATATGCTATTATCTGTAACTGTTCACCTGTAGGATATGACACCATATCCTGTTGTTTATATTATATTGTTATTGATGATATATCTATGCCTGTTATATTATTCCTATATCTGTTATCACTCTGCAAGTTCCCTGTTAGTATAGAAATCACTATGGGTTGAAATGATACATACCCGAACGGACTTTAGAATAGGAGAAAATCGTTATGGGTTGAAATGATAAACCCAAGCGATTTTCATTTGAATTGAAATTGGGATTACGGGTCGAAATGATATCTACCCGTATATATTTAAATTTCGGATTGAAATGATAAATATCCGTATCACTTAACCATATGATAAATATATATACAGACACCGTTGGTCCATATATATAAATATTTTAAAAATGAATTCTATGGTTTTGGAAAGAAATATATGGTTTTAATAAATGTTGAGCCTTAAATTATTATATATAAATGGGAATGATTGATTTAAATACATATTATATGTTGAGTATTTAAAATATATTTCAAATAGATTTTGGTAATAATTTGAATAAGTTAAGGTTAGAAAGATAATTTGAATTTAGTTGAAATTGTATTCAATAAAGAATTTTACTTAATTAAACCGATTTGAAACTTATTGAAATTAAGATGTAAGATATGATTTATAACTTGAGTTTGATTCATAGGTAATCTAATGAATATTTCTTGTTTAAATAAAGTTTAAGGAAATATTTAGTAAAAATGTAATTTAAGGCTAGTTAAATGACATTGAATTTATTAAGTGAATATTCCCTGATTAAATAATAAATGAAGTTAAATCAAGAGCTATTTGAAACTGTTAAATTTAACTTTGAAATTGTTGAATATTAAAGCTTTGAAATATATTAAAAATTTAAATGATCTGTTTAGAAATGAATTAAATTGATGAATTGAACTTTGAATTAATTTGAACTTGGAAATTGAGTTGATTTGAACCGATTTATGGAACTTAAGGAAATTATAAATACTTTATTTTATAAATTATTTAACCTATATATACTATTTTGGAAAATAGTTATATTTGAAATGAAATGATATTTGGGGTTTTGAAGTATAAATTAAATTGAAATGACCACGGTGTTATAATGTATATTTCCACCTTGTAGATAGTTCTGAAGATCCTTAGAGGATGGTTATCCCAAACATCCTTTAAGTTACTCGTATTTCAGTTGATATTTCACTTGAGTTGGATTTATTTATATAAGAATGTTAATCCTGACTCGAGTGTTTTGTGTTTTGCTTTACGCTCGGGTCAGACCGAGTGATACAGCATCTGAGACTCACCTTTGGAGTTGGAGCTTCCTTTGGATCAGATCCATCTATCGCCTCAGCTTTCAGCTCTTCTAGATGATTTGTTCAGAGAAGTCATCTGTTGTACTGGAGACTTCACTGTATTTGAGATATTCTGTTGTATTTTATTTTAACTCTGATGTTTATATAGTAGCTTCATGAACTACTATTTTATCTATTCCGCTGCGTATTATTGTATTACTCTGTGTCTGTGATTCTGTGATTGATTTATTTACTGCATATGCTGAGTTTTTGCCAAATTTAAATAACAATCTGATATTTTGAATTATTCAAGTCCGACATGTGTGGATTTATTGTCGATTTGAATGGTCCAAAATACTGGGTCGTTACAATATATATACCAATATATATATACATTATAAATATAAAACATTTATATAAGTTTTAGAAAGATAAATCTTACCAATTTTAAATTGTTAGAAAAGATATTAATAAATATTGCCAATTTAAAATATTATTAACCTTTAAAATGAATAAACTTGTCAATTTACAAAATAAAATCAACAAATCAATTTAATTATTTATAAAGATTATTAAATTGATATTGCCAAAATTCCGGGATATCACAGGCATGGTACAAACCAAACTCGTAGAAGGCACGATAGGGCATGCGACAAGGCACTCGAGGCAATGCCAGGGTAGATATACCGTTTGCTGATCCGTACTGGTGGTAACACATAGCAGCTACTACCGCCCACCTCGTGACACACTCCCAAATCAAAGGTGCACCCAATCAAATCGTAGAAGCAATAGAATGGTATCGAAGGAATGTGCCCGATCGGAGGAATGACCTCACTTTTCTCGGCGTGGCTCCTGTTTTAGCCGCATCAAGCTAACTCATGGGAGTCAGGGCTAAGTAAATACCATACAGAATTGTCGCCAAACCATCCTTCTTCGTTCTGGAATCTCCACCACGTACACAGTTGTTAAAGTGGTTTTCGGTATTGGCAGAGAGTATGACAATATCCGATCCCAGTCTCTTTAACAACCAAATGCTTATTTCACACCATGGTCATTTCATTTCAAATAGTTCATACTTCATATCAAAATATCATATTCATTTCAAAACATATCAATTCGATATCATTATTCACTTTAAAAATATTCGTTTCCAGAATCATAATACTTTAAAATTTATAACACTTTCGAAATCATAGCACTTCTGAAATTATAACACTTTTGAAATCATAACGCTTTGAAAATAGTATATATATATTGAAATAGTTATAAATTAAAATAATTTATATATATAATAAAATACTTTATATAATAAAATTAGTTTCCTCCAATTTCACAAATTGATTCAAATCACTCAAATTCCAAAAATATAATTTAATTCAATCCCAGTTCATCAATTTTAACTCAATTCAACCTCTCAATAAACCATTTTAATTTATATAGGTTTCAAATATAGGTTTGAACCACAAATTAAATCATTTCAATTTCAATCGATTTCAAAGTTTAAATATTCAAACATTTACAATAACTCAAATTGATACATTTCATTTACACTTGAAATTCAACTTTATTATTATTTAGTTTTGAAATATTCACTAATCAATCCAATAATCATTTAAATAAAATCTCAATTTACAAATTTAAATAAAACTAAATATCTCGTTTCAATTTATTTAAATTTGAAAATATTCCTTTAATCACCTTTAATCAAAATCAAGTTATAAATCATATCTTTAAAATCTCAAATTCAATAAGTTTAAATCAATGCTTATTTAAATCCAATTATTAACAAAATTTTAAATTCCAAGTCAACATTAATTTATCTTCCCAGCCTTTAGTATTAAAGTTATAAAAATTTATTTTTAAAATATTAATATAAATTTAATAAATACCTAAAAATATTATATACTAATTAAATTAAATTTTTATTAAATTAAATCTTATTATTAATTTATTTTATATTAAATCTATATTTTTTATATATTTTAAAATAGTAAAATTATAAGTAAAATCTTAAAATTATATTTTCAAAACTAACTTATAAATTTATAATTTCCAAAACATATAATTTTTTTTTAAAATCTAAAATTTAGACTTATATAAAAATACCATATATATATATTATATTTTAAAAAAAATCAATATTTATTAAAACCATATATTTCCTTTCAAAACTTTGGAAATCATTTTCAAAATATAGACCAACGGTGTCCGTATATAATTTTCTATCCCATGGTCAAGTGAAACGGATATTTATCATTTTAATCCGTAATTTAATTATTTCTGGGTATATATTATTTCAACCCGCAATCCCAAAAATTCAAAATCAATGAAAATTGCTTGGGTTTATCATTTCAACCCATAACGATTTTCCCCTAATCTATAATATCGTTCGGGTATGTATCATTTTAACCCATAGGGAATTCTAAGCTAACAGGGAACTTGCATAGTGAGAACAAATATGAAAATAATATAACATATCAACAATATGCATATATCATCAGTAACCATATTAATTATAATATAAATAACAGATTATGGTGTCAGATGTCACGGGTGAATAATTACAGATAATGACATATCATATATGGCAATTAAATAAATTAACAATTCAAACTTAACAACATATTTCAATTGTCGTTTTAAGTGAAATTAAATTTACTAAATACAAGAATGTTAATCGTGAGTGATTGCTCACCTTTCGAGGCTAGAGAGAGAACAGGACAAGCACACGGAAAAATCACGAATTCGAAAATCGACCGATCTAAACAATAAATGTCAAAGCGAAGTAGTTGAACACGGATTTGATGGACGAGGCTGATAATAAGGAATCGATGAAATAAATCAGAATCGGCTTGATATAATTGAAATGAAATGTATAATCTGTTTCAAAATCATTATCATCTAAATCATATGTATTTAAAAATCAAAACAATAATATATATATATATTACGTTATATTCTTAAAATCAATACTTGGACCAATATTATCCTTGAAACACATATACAAAATGATATATATATATATATGTGTGTGTGTGTGTGTGTGTTTAAAAATTTATATTATTATAACATACTTAAAAATCACTATTGTTGTAAACAGATATACCTATATACTTTAAAAATCGATACTGTTACAAACATATATTTATATTATATATTTTGAATATTAATATTCTTCAAAAATCAATATTCCTATCTATATATATACAAGCTACTACAAGTCATATATACAGTAATACAAACCATATAAAAGAGTATATACATAGGCTTTCAAACTTTTATATTAATAAACTTATATATATATATATTCTTAAAATTTAGAATATAAGTTGATATGGGATGTTGAACTGGAATTCAACAATACTATTAAATTATATACAAAAATAATGCATGTTATACTAAAATATATACCACTTACATATGTACAGCAGATTATATATAAAACATTGGTCGAATTCCAAAAACAGTGAAGAGGAGAAAACAAGATCAAATAAAGTAAAAGAATCAATGTATATATACTCCTCAAAATTCCAACATAGATATACTATATTTTATTTTTTCAAATATCAACATCTGATGCGAGATAATTCTATATATATAAAGTGTACTAATACCTCACTTGGACGACAACAAACATCTGATGCGAGATAAGGAATCAAAGGCAACAGAGTGGAACACTAGGCATGCAACAATCATATGCATGCTTTGAACATAATTTTTTTTTAAAGCAGAGAAGGCTAGGACCAATACAAAGCACAGAGAAGCAAATATATAAGCTTCTATATTTTCCCAAAGGAAGAGCAGGGATGGGTTTCGACAAGCTGCAGGCAGGTCAGTGGAGGTTTGATGGCATACACGGTTGTCGAGGCTGGCGGAGGGTGCGGCTGCACTGTTTGTTGGCGGGTTTAAGAGGCACTTGCATGTTGGAGGGTGATAGTTCAGTAGAGGGTAGGGTGAGAAGAGTGGAGCTGCTGTCTCTGCTGTGCTATGGGTGGTGAGGCATAGAGGGGCGGTCGGGTTTGGTGACGGCGGTCGACAGTAGGAGGTGGGATGAAGAGCTGGCGGCAATGGAAAACATGGCTGCGCATGAAGAGATGGGTAACGGTGGTGTGGAGATAGGTCAGAGCGGGTTTGGGTTCGGTTTTGCTTTGGGTTGCTGGTGGGCGGTAGGTCACGTGGGAGGGTGCGGGTCCGGAGTTGTAGGCGGAAGGTCGCGGGTCTGGAGGAGATGGGCCGGCGTTGATAGCTTGCGTGGGTTTTGTCACGACGGAGATAAGTGGGTGGAGCAAATTTTGGAAGAGAAAACGTGAGAAACGAAGATGAGGAGGTAGGTGAAGCAAAATGAACAGGCTAAATAATATATAATACTTTATTTATGAGTCAGAATGAAGCAAAACCAAAATGAAAATGGACCAGAGAAAATATAGATTAAACCGTGGGAAAGGCAAAAGCTAGCTGTTGAATTTAGGAAATAATAATTGCTAGTGGCGACAGCTTTCTCTCGGAGGGCAATGAAAGGACATAGGAAAACAAAAGGGTTCAAAACGAGTACCGATATGGTTACCGTTTTCGTAGATTTTGCCGTGTACTGGACTCTGAAACACACAAACGAATATACTGCGGAGATCAGCACGACGAGACGATCATAATGGTATACATATATATACGATACGACCATTCTATCAAAAGTTGATATTTCGCTGCAAAACTGCTGCAAATTCATCGAAAATAAGATAAACGGGGCTATAGAAGTCCAAATTCGACGAAACGAAATATGACTCTCACTCAGAAAATAGTTTAAATTTTTATTGTATAAAAATATTCAGATTTTGAAAATATTTTATTATCATCAAATTTAACTGACTTAATATTGAAATTTAAATTACACAACAGAACCAACTTTAGAATTTTGCAACGAAAATTTGACATTTGCTATGTTTTAATAGACGCATTCCAAATGTTAAATTTTCATTTTAAAAATTTACTATTTAATTTCAAGTAAAATTTTTAGTTAATTACGTTATTTAAAACCGTTAAAATTACCGAGTCGTTACACTAATTGAGAACAATCGACCGACAACTTCTTCAGTCGACCGATACCCATTTTTTAGTCGATTAAAACTTGCCATTTTTGAACTAAATTCTTTCTAGTTGAGAATCACTTTTTGTTCCATCAACCCGTCCACCGGCCGGTCTTTACTAGTCAACTATTAGCCTATAATGGGCAGTTTTTTGAAAATTATGAAATTTGTCTTCTTCCCCATTGGATGAACACTTCTCTTTTTTGTAAAGAGTTGCATCAATCTTCAATGGTGATTTCTTTTCATCAAAGAATACTACTTTTCAACATCTATAAATACTTTGAATCAAAGAACAACGCACAATGATTCCATATTTCTTTCCTTTCTAAATCTCTAGAAATTTTGTTCTTGCATTGAAAAGCTCTTTGCAAAAAGATCACTCAATCATTCAAGAAAATTCTTACAAGTAATCTTCTACTTCCACACCTTTACTGTTTGCACAAAAAATGGACAAACACCTCAAAGTCATTTGATTTAATTGATTTTATGTTGTTCTTAGTGATTCGAGTGATCTATGCAAATATATGAAAGGCAGGGACTAAACTGTAAAAGACACGCAAATTTATAGTGGTTCAGCCAGAAAGTGCCTACGTCCACTGTATATATTATTCTCTTTTCTTGCTTAGATTACAAGTACAAAGCTTTGATACAAGTAAAAGAAAGTTGTTTGAAAGTTCTCTCCATGCTTGAGCTCTCAAACTTGTCCCCCATTGTTGTACCCCTGCCCCTCTATTTAAAGAGTGAGGCTGGGGGTAGGGGTCTTGTATGTATACAGCTGTTGATGGGCCCGGGCTGATACAATCTAGCCCGGCAAATTTGGTTCGGCAATGCCTTGGTTCGGTAGCTTTTGGTCCGGCGATGGTTGGTCCGGCATGGAGTTGGTCCATTATGGAGTTGGTCCGGCATTGAGTTGGTATGGAGTTGAGTTGGTCCGGCATCGAGTTGGTATGGAGTTGAGTTGGTCCGGCATCGAGTTGGTATGGAGTTGGTCCGGCATCGAGTTGGTATGGAGTTGGTCCGGCATCGAGTTGGTATGGAGTTGGTCCGGCATTGAGTTTTGATTCGGTGGTAGGTGAATGGACCGGTGGAGCTTTGGTTCGGTGGTTCTGGTGGAAGAGTTGGTTTGCTTTAATTTGGAGGGTGGTTGGTCCGGTTATTCTGGTCCGGTGGTGAGAATTCGCCCAACATTTGCCCCCCAAAGTGGGGCGTATGCTGGCATACGGCTTACTTTGTTTCTAGGTCATCTTCATTCGGTCCCTGAGTGCCGGTCCAGTTGGTTCGGTGTCCTTTATTTGCCTATAAGTAGAGGTGTTAGGCCTTCGTCATTCTTCTACCAAGCTTGACAGCCGAATCAGATCCTCCCTTTCCGAAGCTTACCCCACTGCCGAATCACTTTAGCTTGCCGAATCAGGTAATTAGTCTCCTTTCACCGAATGGCTTTGCGTTGTATCACCGAATGGACATGGGGACTTGGCTTACCGAATGAAACTTGTGTGTCCAAGTACCGAATGACACTCTCACACTTGAACTGCCGAACGAAACTCGTGTGTCCAAGTACCGAATGACACTCTCACATTTGAACTGCCGAATAAAACTCGTGTGTCCAAGTACCGAATGACACTCTCATATTTGAACTGCCGAATGAAACTCGAGTGTCCAAGTACCGAATGACACTCTCACACTTGAATTGCTGAATGAAACTCGTATTTTGAATTACAAGTGAGATTCCAAACTATACTGCTGGTATGTTTTAACGACGTACTTTCTTGTGTCTGCAGATAAATGTCTCAAAGAGTGGAAACCCGATCAAAGAAGAAAAGATCTCAGGATAGAGAAGAGCCTTCCTCAGTGCCCCCGGCTCAGCCAGGACCTGTCCGTCACGGGCCTACCCCGAGATCATTAGTGGATGGGTACGGTCATCGGGAACTTCTTAACTTGCCTCTTGATTGCTTCCCTAGCTTACTCAAGGGCGAGCAACTTGATGTTATATCTCGCTCTTTCGGGATCGACCGAGCACGCATGTTATTGCCGGATGCGGGAGTGATGCCGTATGATCCTCCCGAAGGATATTTTGCCTACAGCAGATACCATTGCATGTGTGGTGCCATCCCGCCTCTCAACGCCTGGGTAGTCAGCTTTCTCACGTATCTAAAGGTAGCTCCATTCCAGCTTCAGCCCAACTCTTATGCCATTCTGGTGAGTCTCTTCGTCATCTTCCAGAGGAGATATGGGCGTCCTCCTTCCAACCGGGACATCCGGTATTTGTACAACTTGAGAGGTTATAAGAAGGGGTCTCCCTACATCAGCTTGGAATCGGCCGTAACCTTTAAGCCGGTCCTGGATTTATACTCCAAGTACAGCATGTTCAAGAAGGAATGGTTTTTTGTCAGGGATGACTTCGTTTCTATTCAGCGCTTCACCTCCGGATGTAAGTCAAAGCTTTATTTTAATTCCCGTTCTGGTTGCAATACTCTTTCTTATGTGTTTTTATTTTTTTGCTAGCGATAGGTGGTTTTGCGGTCGTGGAGAATGACCGCCTGGTTCAGACGGCAGCAGAAATAGAAGCTATTATTGGGAGAGATAGGTCGGTTGCCTACCTGATCAGGAACGCTACACTCTTGGAGTACAGCTTGATCCTTCCACAGCAGTCCGTGGTCAAGCAGAGGGACACGACTGAAGAGAAGGCTTCCCAAGCTAATGAAGGGGCCGAGTCGAAGATCAGTAAAAGGAGGCCCTTTTCGAAACATCCGGTTGTCGGGGGGAAGAAGCTCAAAAAGTCTGACGGTCCCTCTCCCAGCACATGTCCAGATATCCCAGAGGAGGGAGAGGTGGAGGAGGAGCAAGGCGAAGATGGAGGAGAAGGCGCCGGAGGTGGCGACGGTGTTAGGGCTTTGTCTTCTGGGCAAGTAGGCGAGATACAAGAGTGGACGGATGACGCTTTCCGCCAAGCCTTCGAAGGTCTGGAGGGGACGGAGAAATCTAAGAGAGCCGATAAAGTTGGGACCGGTGTTGATTTATCTTCCGAGAGCGCCTCTACTGAAGCAACTTCGGCGGTTCAAGGTGAATTTCACTTTACTCTTTTAATTCTTGAATGATGGCTCAATACATGTTGGTGACACTTGGTTTTCATATCAGGAGCAGGTAAAATGGCCAAGACCTCATATCTTCGGCACAGGCTTGAACAATACAAGCTCTCCAAAGCTTCCGTCAAGCCGAAGCCTCCGACCCACCGTTCCGGGGATGTAGTCGGCTACCGTCCTCTTCTCGGGGTTATTGGTGAGGATATTCAAAAGAGAAAGAGGAGTCGCTCCCTATCCGAGCCTTCACCTGGTCCTCAGCCCCCAATTCAGCCTCTTCATGATATCACGGAGGAGGATACTAAGTTCACACCCTCTCCGCACCCGTCTGAAAATCCTACCGTTACTCAGATTGATCGTCCTGGCTTGGCTCGTAATCCATTTGCGGGTCATCCTGATCTGGATCCAAGTTCTCATGATATTTCCTTCGACGAGGTTACCGGTGAGCACCTTCTTCCTCGCAACCCTATGGTAAAGGTGCTTGATGAGGCCAAGTCCCTGGACCTTGATTTGCTTACTACTCGGGTTGTCGCTATGGGGAACGAAGCTAAAGCAAATATCGACCGGGTTGCTGAGGAGACCAGGAAGTTGATGGGGCATCATGCCCGATTGGTCAAGGCCGGGGAGGAAATTGGGAGTGCCAACATAAGACTGCGGTTAGTGGTTTCCGACCAGGCCAAGCAACTCGCTGATCAGGCCATCCAGATCTCTCAGCACGAGGCCGCCTCCGGACGTCTAAAGAAAACTATGGAAGAGGCCAGCCGGGCCGAACTGCGGAAAATGGAGGCTACTTGCAAGGAACAGATCGATATGGCCATTGCCACGGTGGACGAGGTTTGGAAAGCGGATCTTGAGAAGATAGAGGAGTTATCTGGGAAGCTTGAGGCTGCAGAGCTTGCTCAAGCCAAGTTGAGGGAGGAGATGGAGGCGATGCGGAAATCCCTTCAGGCTGACTGCTCGAGATACCAATTGGAGAGAGATGCCGCCGTCGTAAGGTTGTCGAATTCCGAGGCCCGGGCGAGGGAGTTTGAAGAGAACGAGGGGCTGATGGAGGGGATGCTCCAGGATATGTACTTTCGTACTTGGAGGCAGGGTAACTTGTCCTAGATGATGGCTAGGATCTATCTCAGGGCTCTAGAGGAGGCCCAGGCTGAGGCAGATAAGGAGGGTGGCGTGACCTTTAGGATGGATGCTGTTACCGCCTAGTTTACCAAGGAGGAGAAGGGGGCGGTGAAGGAGGGCATGCGGTTGCTTGCAGCTGAGGAGACAGGTGTGCAAGCGGAGGATGATGATCAAGTTGATCAAGGAGCAGATGCTGGTAAGTCTTCCTTTCTAGTCTTTCCGTTAACTTGGTTGCTTATCATTAACGAATTCTTGAGTTATCTGGGAAGCTTGAGGCTGCAGAGCTTGCTCAAGCCAAGTTGAGGGAGGAGATGGAGGCGATGCGGAAATCCCTTCAGGCTGACTGCTCGAGATACCAATTGGAGAGAGATGCCGCCGTCGTAAGGTTGTCGAATTCCGAGGCCCGGGCGAGGGAGTTTGAAGAGAACGAGGGGCTGATGGAGGGGATGCTCCAGGATATGTACTTTCGTACTTGGAGGCAGGGTAACTTGTCCTGGATGATGGCTAGGATCTATCTCAGGGCTCTAGAGGAGGCCCAGGCTGAGGCAGATAAGGAGGGTGGCGTGACCTTTAGGATGGATGCTGTTACCGCCTAGTTTACCAAGGAGGAGAAGGGGGCGGTGAAGGAGGGCATGCGGTTGCTTGCAGCTGAGGAGACAGGTGTGCAAGCGGAGGATGATGATCAAGTTGATCAAGGAGCAGATGCTGGTAAGTCTTCCTTTCTAGTCTTTCCGTTAACTTGGTTGCTTATCACTAACGAATTCTTTTTCTGACCGGACAGGTGGGCAACATGACAAGTATAAGACTCCGACGCAGCCGGCTCCTTGATTAGACCTGGAAAATTCTTTTTGTGGACTTGACATGGTTGTATATGTTAGTCTTAAAACATTAAAGTAACTCCTAGGTTGTAATTTTTTGCTACTTGTAATAAATAGCTCTATTCTTGACGTGTAATTCTTTAACTTAAGCTGATTTTGTCGTCTTTTGAATGTTTTTTTTTTGCTATTTTGACATGTTGTATGAGAAATATAGCTATGCATATTCTTGTAATCAAATTGTGTTTGATGTCAGGTTCTTGTTTAAAACATAATTTCATGACTTGCAATGTTAGCGTGAGGAGTGAATAAATTATAGCCATGTGTTTACATATGAAAGAAGGAAATACCGCCCTTTATATTTTGCTTGTAGATGGCAGCTTTGAATATCCTGTGTGACCGAGTAAGGGATGCGGTCCAGTATCTTGCTGTGAGTATCTGCTTCTATTAGTGAGTGTCTCCTGTTCTGTGTCCTGTACTTCAGGGATTGTTACAGAGGATAGGAGAAAAGTTTCTTAAGTAAAATTGAAATATGTGAAAAAGTAAAACTTCCAATCACGGAAGGCCGTCGATGTGCTTAAGTTTGTGGCAAACGGGCTTTGTAGTCACTTTCCCTAGCTGTGGGTCTTGGAGACATTTGTCACCCATCTTACGCCTCCGCGGGGAGTTAATTCTTTTTTACCACAGCCGCACTTAAGACACATCGGAGCCGAGATCGCGCACAGTAACTACCCGGGCCATTATGGCCCATAATCGTGGGTATTATTCGATTTACTGTGGCCGGCTAGCGTGGGTGCCGATCGTCAACCGTGAACTGCCCCTGGCTGGCCACACCTTATGTTGGGGCTTATAGTCGGTTCACAGTTGCCGGCGAGCCGAACGCCGTAATGAGCTGCCTCGGCTATAGTCGGCCTTCTCGGTGGCTTATAATCGGCTCATTACAGTTGGCTTTAAGGGCCGTCGCGAGCAATGAGTTAACCCGCAGCAGAGGGATGTCGGAGCAAAAGTGTCTCATTGGCGAGGGCATAGATTCGCATAGTACCTGTTAGGTCTTGTCCAGGTGAAGTTGCGTTGTGGAGTGCTTTGAGTGGAAATGATATGCGCATGGGATTTTGTTCAACAGAAAAGGATAAAGTTAACAAGCAGCCAAGATATAAAGGAACAAGTTAAAAAAGAGACAAGGTTTTTTTTAAAGTGGTTCGGCACGAAAAGGCCTACGTCCACTGATTCTCTTTATTAATTCACTTCATATGGGCAGTACAAGTTAAGAAAAGTACCGACGGAGGTGTTGGATGTTCCATGCCCTCTGGAACACCTCTCCGTCCACTGTTGACAAAATATAAGCTCCATTGTGGAGATCTTTATGAATTACATACGGTCCATCCCAGATTGGATCTAGTGCTCCGGGGCGAGGGAAGATTCGCTTGAGGACAAAATCCCCTTCTCGTAAGGTACGGTGCTTGACTTTGGAGTTGTATTGTGCTGCCACTTTTTTCTTGTGGGCCGCTGCTTTAAGGACTGCATCATTTCTTCTCTCCTCAACTAGATCCAAAGACATGTGAAGGAGTTCTTCGTTCTCTTCCGGGTTATAGTGGATCCTACGGTGGGAAGGCACGATGGTTTCGATTGGGAGCATAGCCTCCGATCCGTATGCTAAAGAGAAAGGAGTATGCCCTGTTGATGTTCTGAAAGATGTGCGATAGGCCCACAGTGCCGTAGGGAGTTCATCCACCCAAGCGCCCTTTGACTTTTCGAGTTTCTTTTTTATTAGAGTTTTCAGAATTTTGTTGACGGCTTCGACTTGTCCGTTTGCCTGGGGATACGCTACGGATGAGAAGCTTTTGTGAATTCCATGCTCTCGGCACCAGTTGGCGAATTCCTCGCTGTCAAACTGAACTCCATTGTCTGATATGATTTTGAGTGGGACTCCGTACCTGCACAGAACATTTTTGATCAAGAAGTTAATAACTTTTGCTGAAGATACTTTATTCAGAGGTTCTGCTTCCACCCATTTGGTGAAATAGTCGACTGCCACTATAGCATATTTGGCCCCGCCTCGGCCCGTTGGTAGTTCGCCGATTAAGTCAATTCCCCATACTGCAAAGGGCCAAGGGCTGGTCATTTGTGTAATCTCAGTTGTTGATAGCCGCGGAATCTTAGCAAACTTCTGGCATCTGTCACATTTTTTGACGAAATCTAAGGCGTCCTTGCTTAAGGTGTGCCAGAAATATCCATATCGGAGTATCTTTTTTGCTAAAGTTTGCCCTCCGGTGTGATCTCCGCAGCTTCCTTGATGAATGTTGGATAAGATTTCCTTGGCTTCCCTCCCAGCGACACACCTTAATAACGGGTTAGAGAATCCGCGCCGATAGAGGATGTCTTCTTGTATTGTGTAGCGGGAAGCTTTCCTCAAGATTTTCTTGACTTCGTTATGCCCGTTGGGTAGTGTGCCGCTTTGTAAGTAGTCTCGGATGGGAGTCATCCAATTTGCTTCTTCGGTTGCAGCTATCAGATTCACTTGCTCAAAACTTGGGGTCAGTTGCTTTGAGATGGTTACTGCTCCGGAGATGGCGCTGTCTCTCACACTTGCTTGCTTTGCCAATTCGTCGGCCTCTTGGTTCTCTTCCCGAGGGATGTGTTTGACTAAGTAGTGGTCCAATCGGCTGAGGAGTAACTTGGTCTTCTTTAAATACGCTATGAGTCGTTCTTCTCGAGCTTGGAATTCTCCTAGTATTTGATTAACAATAAGTTGAGAATCGCTATGAAGACACAAAGAATTGGCTCCGATCTCTAAGGCAAGTTCTAATCCAGCTATCACTACTTCATACTCTGCATCGTTGTTGGTGGCAGCGAACTCCAACCTTATAGCATAGTGCAGCTTATTTTCCCTGGGAGTGATTATTACCACACCTGCCCCTGAGCCTTGTTCGTTTGATGCACCATCCACAAAGAGATTCCACTTGATGTCTTCTGCTATTTCCAATTGCTCCTTATCTTCGTTGGTAGTGAATTCTACAATGAAATCAGCCATGGCTTGTCCCTTGATGGCGGTGCGAGGGTGATAGGTGATATCATACTGACTTAGTTCAATGCACCATTTAAGTAGTCGCCCAGAAGTGTCGGGACGATGGAGTACCTGCCTCAGTGGTTGATCGGTCAGAACTTTGATGAAATGGGACTGGAAGTAGTGACGCAGTTTCCGTGATGTGATTAGTAAACAGTATGCTAGCTTCTCAAGTTTAGGATATCTGACTTCTGCCCCCGTAAACCTCTTACTTACGAAGTAAACTGTCCGCTGCATGCGGTTGTCTTCCCTTACCAAGGCAACGCTTAGGGCGTGAGATGACACAGCAAGGTATAAGTATAACTCTTCGCCTTCGCTTGGAGTCGAGAGTACCGGTGGTTTCTGGAGGTGTTCGGTTAAGTTAAGGAAAGCGGTTAAGCATTCGTCAGTCCATTCGAACTTTCCTTTGTCTTTCTTTAGAGCTTCGAAAAAGGGGACGCACTTGTCCGTTGCTTTAGAGATGAATCGGCTTAGGGTGGCCACTTTTCCATTCAGGCTTTGCATTTCCTTTCGAGTGGAAGGTATCTTGATATCCCTTAGCGCTCGGACTTGTTCAGGGTTTGCTTCAATCCCTCTGGCATGGACGATGAATCCTAAGAACTTTCCTGATGATACTCCGAAGGAGCATTTTAGAGGATTCAACTTCATTCTATATTGGCGAAGTACTTGAAACATCTCGCCTAGGTGGCTTACGTGATCGTTGGCTTTCCTTGACTTTACCAGCATGTCATCCATGTATACTTCCATAGTTTGCCCTATTAGCCCTGCAAACATCTTGTTGACGAGGCGCTGGTAGGTGGCTCCTGCATTTTTAAGTCCGAAAGGCATTACCTTATAGCAGTATAAACCCCGGTCAGTGATGAAACTAGTGTGGTCTTGATCGGGAGCATGCATAGGAATTTGGTTATATCCTGAGTATGCGTCCATAAAAGATAAGAGCTCGTGCCCAGCTGTGCTGTCTACAAGTTGGTCGATCCGGGGAAGTGGGAAGCAATCCTTTGGGCAGGCGTCGTTTAGGTTGGAGAAGTCAATGCATGTTCGCCACTTCCCATTAGCCTTCTTTACCAGCACCGGGTTAGCGATCCATTCCGGGTAGATGGCTTCTCGTATGAAGTCATTGGCGAGTAGATTCTTTACTTCTTCATCGAGGGCTGCTGATCGCTCTGCCCCCATACTTCTCTTTCTTTGTTTTACGGGCGCCTTGGTAGGATCAAAGTTTAGTACGTGGCATGCTACGTCGGGGGAGATTCCGGTCATGTCAGCGTGTGACCATGCGAATACATCCAAGTTGTGGCGGAGAAAGTCGATGAGTTGCTCCTTCAACTCTGCTTTTAGTTGGGACCCAATTTTCAACAGTCTACTCGAGTCGTGCTTGTCTACAGATACAAACTCCATAGCCTCTGCAGGCTCGGCGGTGGCCTCCTCCTCTTTGTCCCTGGGGTCTAATTCATTGAAAGGGTCGCTGGTATACCAAAGAGGAGGGGCTTTCTTTAGTTGCTATGCTTCTAGACTTTTCGTGCAGAGGGCAACCTCTACACCCTTCCCTTTATCCTTCCTGTGGTTGTTGCGAAGTTCAGTCACATAGCAGTCTCGAGCAACGTCCTGGTCTCCTTCTACTTCCCCTACTCCATTGTCCGTTGGAAATTTCATCTTTAGGCACCATGGGGCTAGGACAATTTGGAAGTCAGACAAGGCTGGCCTTCCTAAGAAGGCGTTGTAGGCCGAGTGGTTTTCTATTAGCACAAACGTCTGTCTCCGTACAACGGAGCGGGGATGGCTTCCAATTTCAACAAAGAGGTCCAGTTGCCCGAGGGGCATCTTCGCATCTCCAGTGAAACCATGTAGTGGTTTATCGCAGGGAGATACATCCTTCATTGATAGTTTCATTTTGTCGAATGCATGTTTGAACAGGATATTTACTGAGCTTCCAGTGTCTACTAGAATTCGGTAAACTTCGGCGGGACCGAGCCGGGCAGAGATAACCATGGGATCCATGTGAGGGTATTGCCTTCCTTCTAGGTCACGCTTACCGAATGTGATGTCATCACTTTCTTTCCGCTTCGGATGGCGCTCTTCTATAACCGAATTGACACAGTCTTTATTGTCTCTAAGCGACTTTCCATATCTTTCCATCTCTTTCCAGCTTCTGTCTGATGTGCGGTCCTCCCAAGATGGTATGGACCACTATCTTCTCTTGACTAGAGCCGCTAGTGTTGCGATTTCCTCTGCCGATCTCCAGTGAGGGTAGCCTTAGGTTCTCATTGGCAGGAGCTGGAGTCCTGTCCTGACCTTTTACATAGCGTTCCAGTTTCTTTCTTCTGATGTGTTCCTCAATCAAGTCCCGGAGATGATGGCATTCATTGGTATCATGCCCATGAGATTCGTGGAAGCGGTAGAACTTTCCAGACTTCTGCGCGTTATCTGATTCCTTCTTGTATGGTGGGCGTTTGTATCTAACTTCGCCTTGGGTGGCAAGGAAGATATTTTCGACGGTCTCGTTCAAAGGAGTGTAAGTGTCGAATCTCGGTCCTAGCCGATATAGGCGCTTTTCTCCCTTCTTGCCTCCAGCATTGTCTCTGGAATCATTTCTTCAAACGTCCCTTGCCACAGCAGGGGCGTTGCTGTGAGTTGCCTTATTTTGCTGTCCTGACTGCCCCTCAACGGCAGCATCCTCAAGCCTCATATATTTCCTGGCTTCATGGAAGAAATCGGGTAAAGTAGCTGGTTTTTCTTTCGTCAACCTTCTATCAAATTTAGTGTTCGGATGCACACCACTACAGAGGGCCATTAGGATAAGCTTCTCATCGGCATCTTAGACTGCGGCCGCTGCGGCATTGAATCGGGTTAGGTATTGCTGCAGTTTCTCTCCGGGTTTCTGTTTGATGCCGGATAAGGAATAAGCGTCCTTAGGTTGTTCCACATGAATGCGGAACTGACTGATAAACTTTTCTTTCAACATTTCCCACGAGCTGATGGATCCCTGGGGTAAATGACAGAACCAGGAGGTAGCGAGATCTGCTAAGAATAGTGGAAAGCATTTGCACAGTACTCCCTCTGTTGCTCCACTCATGAGCATATGTTGTGTGTATCTCTGTAAGTGTACAACGGGGTCAAAGGTTCCTTTGTAAGGTTCCATTGTTGGCATCTTCCATTCTCGGGGGGTGATAGCAATTTCGATATTGCGGGCGAAAGGGCTGGTTACTCTAGCGCCTATCCCTCGATCCCTTTGCTCCCGTTGGACGCACTCTCTGAATAAGCATGCCATCCTTTCATCAGAATTTGGAGCAGATAGAAACAAGTTTGGTTCTGTTCTGTGGGATTGATTCCGTCTAGATGACCTGTAGGGATGGTATCGTCTATCATTCCTCATATTTTCCAGTGGCTGCCTTTGGTCTTCTGGGAGCATGCTAGGGTCAGCTACAATTGGCCCTTGCCTTTATCTTCCCCTGCTGGGTTCTGATCTAAGCACTTCCTCGGGTCCAACTTCGGGCCGGACTCTAGCTCGGCCCCGTTCACTGGTGTTTCCGTGGTTAGGCAGTATGACAGGCTCAGCTACAGTTGACCTTCGCCCGGTACCTCCCCCGTTGTGTTCGGTTCCAAACGTTTCCTCAGGCCTAACTTCGGGCTGTGCTCGATCTCGGCTCCTACCATGGCTGCTTCTGCCGTTAGCTCCTTCGAAGAAGGAAGATCTTTGTTGTCTCTGAGACCCTCCAGACTAGGACTCGCCCCATGATTCAGTGTTGCGGTTGGACTCTTCAGCATCCCTTAAGCGTGACATGAGATGATCCACCAAGGCTTCCTGCTGGGACGTGAAGCGGTTAGTTACTTCAACCACAACCCTGTCTAAATCTTCCCTAGTAATTGCTGCGGGCTGTTCTGTGGCAGGAGTGGTCGGATTAGCCTATCCTTCATTTGGTACTGCTGCTAGAGGAGGACGATTTACTTGATCCGTGACAGCTGGATCTGGAAGACTGCTGGATGCGATGTTTTTTCCTTTGTTAACATCTTTTTTCTGCTTGGGAGGCATGTTTTCCAAGCGGCGGACGATACTGTTAGGAAAAATGTTAAGTGGATGAAGCTGAAGCTTCGAGCTTCTATCTCTCAGTGAAAGCACCAAAAATGTTTGCACAAAAAATGGACAAACACCTCAAAGTCGTTTGATTTAATTGATTTTATGTTGTTCTTAGTGATTCGAGTGATCTATGCAAATATATGAAAGGCGGGGACTAAACTGTAAAAGACACGCAGATTTATAGTGGTTCAGCCAGAAAGTGCCTACGTCCACTGTATATATTATTTCTCTTTTCTTGCTTAGATTACAAGTACAAAGCTTTGATACAAGTAAAAGAAAGTTGTTTGAAAGTTCTCTCCGTGCTTGAGCTCTCAAACTTGTCCCCCATCGTTGTACCCCTGCCCCTCTATTTATAGAGTGAGGCTGGGGGTAGGGGTCTTGTATGTATACAGCTGCTGATGGGCCCGGGCTGATACAATCTGGCTTGGCAAATTTGGTTCGGCAATGCCTTGGTTCGGTAGCATTTGGTCCGGCGATGGTTGGTCCGGCATGGAGTTGGTCCATTATGGAGTTGGTATGGAGTTGAGTTGGTCCGGCATCGAGTTGGTATGGAGTTGAGTTGGTCCGGCATCGAGTTGGTATAGAGTTGGTCCGGCATTGAGTTTTGATTCGGTGGTAGATGAATGGACCGGTGGAGCTTTGGTTCGGTGGTTCTGGTGGAAGAGTTGGTTTGCTTTAATTGGAGGGTGGCTGGTCCGGTTATTCTGGTCCGGTGGTGGGAATTCGCCCAACATTTACAAACATACTCATACCACTCTCGAAGAATGTTATAGGAAGACTGTACTATATTGCCTTATTCGTGTTTTCCAGAACACATCAAGTCAAATACATTTTACTACTTTGTGCTGAAGTCCCGTTGAAGATCTTCAGGCAAGAAACTCCGTTCGCAATTTTATTTTTTTAAAAAGAGCTAGAGATGACTTAATTATTATCCACAATTTTCTCATTCAAGAGATTATAACTTTGGACTGTAATTTAATCAAAATCAAATATCGATCCATTTGCCAAGACTACTAGTTCAAGCGTTAAGCGTTAAGATGTTCTAAAGCCTTGGTTAAAAACTCCGAAACAATAGAATGAATACTCCATTCGAATAAATAGCCACTCATATTTGAAAATTAAAAATAAACTCATCGTCCCTTTAACAATTAGATGGTTAAGATTTCCCTTCGATTCTAATGTTTAAATTTTTTAGTTTTCAGCCTTATCCACTTTTATAATCATCTTAGTTTAACCCGGCCCATTTACACAGTTGCTTATGCCATACATTATACAAGAAATGAAAATATACAGGCGAAAGGATAATAAGCAGAGGGCAGACTGAAGTGAGGTACCATTCATTAATTTTTGCTGTATATTCAATTTCAACCTAGCTAATAGTTTTTAAATTACCGTATTGATTTGTGATTTGGATGCCTTTAGGGTTTTCATTTGTTTGTTCCTATTTTTTTGATTTTGTTTTGGGTGATTGTTTGGCAGATCTATTGGTCTTTGAGTTATTTTGTTTTTATTTGCAAGATTCAGTAATCTTCAGATTATGCAGGTTGGTTTCGTAGAAGCACTTTTTTTCGTTGTTGCGATAATATTATCTTTTGAATTTTTGAGTTGGGAGTTTAATAGGTTTATTGCGTTTTTACCGGTTTATGAACGTTAATACGTTTTCATCAATTTTTCAGGTATATATTTTTACGTTTTCGGCTTAGTTTGTTGGACATTAGTTTCCTATCAATAATCAGTATTCTTCAGATTACACATACACTCTCTCTGATGCATTCTTTATTTTTTCATTAGCATAATAGCTATTGATAGTTAAAACTAAATTACTTTAACAATTGGTTTTACCTGGCATGTCTCTCTTTGTTCTGTAAATAGTTAACTTAAATCACCAAACATTTGGTGGTACTTACAGTATTCTATTTCCATGCCTTATAATTTTGTAACCTATTACACTGCAAAATTGTGTATATGACCAATGGAATCATACATAGTAGGATAATGGACCGCTACCAGCGAGTGGAGAAGCCGAAGGAGGAAGCACCAATGAATGAGAATGAAATACGAATTACAGCCCAAGGAAGGATGCGAAACTACATCTCATACGCCCTTACTCTTCTTCAGGTAAGCTTTTATTATGTTGCTATACAAATCATAGTGAAAAGAGGTCTTTGATTTAATACGGTATAATTGAGATTATTCTTACTTTCAATAAGTTAATTGTTTAAATGCTGTTGTTAGATACAATAAAGTATGGTTGAAAAGTTAAGGGTTGCTTTTTTACCCTTTTATGCGAATCCCATCAGGTAAACAAAAGTTCAACAATGTTTAATTAATTAATTATTATTATTACTATTGCAATTTGCAATTACAATTACTACTACTACTATTAGTACTATTAGTTCACTCAGTTAAACTCATTAAATTCCTAAATTAGTCATTTTTTAATTCGAATTCATCAACACAAAATAATCATAAACTCATCGTAATAATCTAAAACGATTTAACAAACTATGTCAATTGAATAAATAATAATTCTACTTTACCCAAAACAGTTTTTGTCAATATGTGCGGCTAAGAGAAAAAAAGGAAACCCCCGAATCCCACAATTTTAGCATGATATCATGTTTCTTACCTCAGCCAAGAAACTATTTTCTTCATCGTAGCATTGTTCAATTTAAAAAGAAATCTAAATATACTCCCTTTGTGCTTTTGTGTGAATGAAAGCTAGAAGATGAGATTTGAGTTGGAATAAATATAGGGTTGGAATTTTTTTGTGTTAAATCTTTAATTTTTGTAAAATGCATGGTATAAAAATTGATAAATTGATAGAATTTACCCTTTAGGTATATGGTATTTTAGGTTTCTTTTATTGTTGGATTTTTCTTAATTTTTTTTCTTTCATGTGGACAAAAAGTAGATTGAATGGATTAGCATGGTATAAAATTGTGTTGATGTATGATTGTACATAGAAACATGGGGTATTTGGCTTGGGAGACCTATAAATTGCGTCGATTGTATATTAGTATAAATTATATTTCTCTTCCAAATTATTGGGAAAACAAAGAAAAGTTACTATTGACATTGCATCAATACATTTTATGATTTTTATCCTTACCGACTTAGCTTTTTAATCAGTTTGGAAAGTGGTCCACTGACGACTAAATTTTATAAAATAGCTTATTTCAAAAAACATGTTTTATCTGTTTCGCGCGAGTTGTAGATCACTCCAAGTGCGAAACCATAATGACAATCTAATAGTGATTGTTGTGTTGTTCAAGGTAGGGATTTATGTATAAATGCTATGGTCTAATTAGTCATTATCGATTTTGGTAAAATATCATTTAAGCATCCATATACGATATTTGAAAATAGGGAAATGATATTGGAATATCGTTTGTATGTTTGTTAGCCGACTTTGTAAAATATAATAATAATTACATATTCTCCTTTTGGCATATTGATCAATTGTTAAATTGTTTAATAATATATCAATATGAAGAAGTTGCGTATGTATATATTTTGGATCTTCATTTTAATATGAGATGTTACTTCTTATGACAAAACTGCGATATTTGACATCGTTCATTGCTTTTGAAGAAATACCGCTTGAACTTATGCGATATATAGATGCCATATCATTGATATTGTTCAATTTTATCTATATAGTGCAAGATAAGGATCCATATTTAGTTCTTATTTATACCATTAAAATTTGAACTTAGTTATTTTTTTCAATATTTTTGAAAGGAAACAATTTTTTTACATATATTACTATCAAAATCATCTTTGTCATGACTTTTAAATTGACTTTGTCATTTAGTTTTGGGTTTCATCTCTAGCCGATCCTAACTTGTTTGGAATAATGACTTACTTGTTGTTGTTGTATTGCTATCAAAATCATCTTCATAAAAATTTGAATGTTTAAAACTTTTAATGACTTCAAGATTGTTAACTGGGGTTTTAACCCATCAAAATTCAATAAGAATTAGAACATTTAAACTACGACAGAACAACTCAAGAATCAACCAAAAGGACCAGAAAAAGAAGAATAGAAAGACCTAAGAGGAAATATGCCAAAATAAGCTAAAGTGATGGATCTCTAGCGATCCATAAGGCTTGCTCATGGACCCTCCAAATCTCTTGCATCATGATTCATTACCACTTCTAAGCACGCTTGTCAAGTCTCATAGCATGCCAAACAATCTAGCTCGAGAAGTGAAGACTTATCTGATTCAAGCTGTTTGGCCAGAATCAGCTAACTTAAAATGAACATACAGAACTCATACGAAGTCAGATTGACTCGAAATTTTGGAAGAATATTTAGAAAACATAGGAGAAGGCTCACAAGAAAAATGAAGTCATTTAGAGTTGATTTGATGGATCGCTAGCGACCCATCTAGAGTGGACTCCACCACCCCAAATTTTTATGGTGGGTCACTAACACCCTCTAGAGTGTTCTTGCAAAGTTTCGTTCAATTTTGTTAAGATTTGAGTGAGATATGGATGATTCTTCTGAACCAGATGACCCATGAAGACGGATGATCAAACTAACTCCAAATGACTTGATATTTGGACAAGGCTCTTAAATAGAAGATAGGAAGACAACCAAACAAAGATCACTCAAAAATACGCTAAGTGGATGGATAGCTAGCGATCCATCCCCTGTGGATAGCTAGCGATCCATCAAGATAGGTCGGATCGTCCTCAATCTTTCCGAGCTCCTTCGTAACACTAAGTAAAGACTTTTGGTAGAAAAATATGCTAAGTTGATGGATAGCTAGCGATTCATCCCACATGGATATTTAGCGATCCATAGAAATGACTCAGACTGATTTGAGATTTTTGGTGACGACTTGGCATAACAACTGGATTCTTATGCACCTGGACTTCTGGTCCAATACTCACTGAACTTCCCTATAAATACCCACCTACCTGCAACTAGAGATGGATCTTTTTCGGATAGAGCTGTCATTACTCTACTGGAATTCCTCCACTTCTTCAACTTTCTTCTCCTCCACAACAGTCATCAAGGGATTACTGTGATTCTCCAGTCAACCTTGTACTTGTGGCTTATTTTAACTCATTGTAACTTAGATCTAAGAACTAACTAGTTGATATCCAGAGAGATTCAACTAGTATAGTCATAATGAAGATTGATCAAAGTGGACGTAGGACAGAGTCAGCTGAACCACTATAAAAATCATGTGTCTCTTTTCTTACTTCTACTGTTTATTTGTTTATCTGAAATTTGTGCCGTTGATTATCTGCACTGGTGCTTTCATATTTGATCTAGGGTGTTGATCCATTTTTCGGGTTAACAAAGATTAAATTTCAAAAACGTTAGAAATAAATATTTTCGTTGGTTCACATTGGTTTATGGTTTTGAACGAGTTAAAAGTTTTGAAGTGATACAGAATGGTAAGGGTGATTTTGATAATAATAAGACCATCTAAAAAATATTGTGATTTTTGGGGAAAAATGCTATGAAAAATCATATAACAAGCTTAAAGGATTAGAGGATGCATGACCAGTGTAGTCAAGGCGAAAAAGCGCAAGGCCTGCGTCCGCTTTTCTGTGTGTCTTAGATGCGTTGTTTTCCTGCCGCCCTGCTATCAAAACTGCAGTTAAAACTATTACTAAATATGCAATTTTGACAATAAAAAATTGCACACGTGCAATTTAAGAATAAAACTTCATAAATTCACATCACGAACCAAAACGATTCAAAATTTTCATGCTTTTTATTGCTATGCGCCTTTTGCACTGTAGAGCTTTTTTGCATTTTTTTGCGATTCACTAACACTTGTGTCTTGAGTTTCAAAAAAGTCCACTCGATGCGCCTTACGCTTTTTTGCGTCTAGGCGCACGCCTTGACTACAGTGTTCATGACATGGAATCCCATCCATATGTGTATGTATGTGTATATATATTTTTTACATTGTATAGAGTTTTGTAACAGGATAAGTGGTAATATCATTCTTCCAAAGTTAGTTGCTTGAAATTTGTCCGAATTTATGGAACATTGAAATAAGTAATTCCAAAGTTTGTCCTTTGGTGTCGTAGTTGCGTATGCAATAACAATTTTGTGATTTTTTTTACTTTCATATTTTCATTACGTAGAATAAATTAGTTAATATGTTATGAATGTTTACTAGGACACAAATATAGACATATTCGATGGCACAGTAGATCTCATCCGTTAGATTGTATTGTGTTTTTGTTATGCTTGAGATATAATGAGGATCCTTCGGTTGAAATCCATTATGTCACAGATAATGTTTTCATTCAAATAGCCGCTTCCATTTAGTAAGGTGTTAAGCAAGAAAAAGCATGTATAACAATGTTGAGTGATCAACTATTCATTAGGGATTTGGTATATTGCTATTTTTTTTATTTGCGTTATTATATGATTGAATTACACAAAATTTGAATATTTCATAACTTTTAATGACAACAAAATTAAATTTAAATTGATGGTTAAAATAAATATTTTTAATGGTTTATATCGATATATGATTTTGAATGAGTTAGAAGTTTTGAGACGATACACGAATTTATGAAGATGGTCGTGCAATAATAAAATTATGTCTTAAGACATTTGAAAAGATCGATATGAGAAATCTTATTAAGAATGTTAGGGGATCTAAAGCTTGGGAATACGAAGTCTCGTTCATGTGCGCGCATATATGTGTGTTTGTTTGCGTGCACGTGTGTATGTAAAGATGTAATATCCATTCACATTATAAAGAGTTTTAATGTGATACATAGTAATGTCATTCTCCAAAATTTAGTTGCCTTTATTTGAATCTATGAAACGTTAAGATAAGTGGCCGCAAAGCGTGTCGTCTAGTGTCTTAGTGGCACATGCAATAATAATGTTGTGCTACTTCCAATATTTCATTATGTAGAATAAATTTGTTAACTTGTAAAAATGGTAAGTTAATAATATCTGTCTTATAACCAAATTAACGAGGAACTGATCAAATATTCATGAAGAATTCGGCATATTGCTGCATTCAGTAGTTTTTCCCCCTTTTTTATACTCCTGTTATTGTAGGATTGAATTACAACAAATATTTAGTGACATTATAATTAAATTTCAAATTGATAGTTAAAATAAACATTTTCAACAGTTCACATTGATGTGTCGGCACATGCAATAATAATGTTGTGCTATTTTTTACTTCCACGATTTCATTATGTAGAATAAATTTGTTAACTTGTAAAAATGGTAAGTTAAAAATATGTGTCATAACCAAATCAATGAGGAGTTGATCAAATATTCATGATATTGTAGGATTGAATTACAACAAATTTTAATGACATTATAATTAAATTTCAAATTGATAGTTAAAATAAACATTTTCAATAGTTCACATTGATGTATGGTTTTGAAATAATACATTGAATGTCTTTGAAAACAATTGATATGAGAAATCATATTGAGAATTCTTGGAGGAGTTTGAAGTTTGGGCACGAGGGATCCCGTACACATGCGTGCACGTATTTGTGTATTAAAATATATTATAATTTTGCATTATAAAGAGTTTTCTAACCAAGTAACATAATTCTCCTCAATATTGTTACCTGAAATTTATCTACATCTATGAAACAATGGAATAAGCAACCCCAACGCATGTTCTTTTATGTTCTAGTTGCACATGCAGTATGATTCAGTATTGTTTTAGTTTCATAGTTTCAGCTTGTAGAGCTAGTATTTTAGCACATGTGATGTGCATCTCAAGCTTTACGACTAATAAAAGGAACTGATTGTATAGGATTCACCGGTGCGCTACTGTTTTAACCGTACTTAAGTTACTTAAATACCCTTTCACATTTTTGCACTCTAGTGCATATTTATATCATGTGCATGCTCTGTAGCATGTTATAAAAGAACCAAAACTTAGATCTCTTTGTTATTGCTGTGATAAATTAGCATTCATAGATTTGAACGGTCCGATTGTATAACAAAACAAATTGACGGTAAGAGATGTTTTGTTTGTTTCGTCCTTTTTAAAAGGCAACCTGTGTCAATATACTTTTTATATTGGTGGATAAAATGAAATCAATTACATCCTTTATAAAATCAAAAATAAAATTTATTTTAACATTTGAACAATAAAAGTAAGCATTTGCTCTTGAAGAGTGAATTTAACATTTTTGTTTGTCATTTATCGATGAACATTGATCATGCACAAAGAAACGTGAGTAAGCTGAAAAAAAAAGACTGGTGTTCTGGAAATATTTCAAATTTGTCATCTTGATTTTCTATATGAATCCAAGAAGATTGTTGGTATTGGGTATGCGGATATGAAATATTTTCCAAATTTAGTGTATACGGTTCTAATTTTTATCATTTATTAATTAGCCTTTATATTTTGTTCAGGGCATCTGGACTGCATGTTTGAATGGAGAATATTTGTTTATGGATTGGACACAAAAGATACGACCTTATTTAATATAAATTTAAAATTTAATGTCAGAACCGTACATTTCTTAAACAGAGTGTGGGAAGTTTTTCAAACTCTATTGTTGGAAAAAAAATAACCTCTATAATAGATCAAGTAACAACTATTAATTTGCATCTTTATCTATGCTAATTAATTGGTGTTCAATTTTTTTACAATCGAACGAGCTATATGCACTTCACTTGCTACTATTTATTTATTTTTCAATTTTTTATGCCTACTCTTACTTAAATGTATTTTTTAAAATAAATAATAAATTAAATAAAAATTACACATGCGAACCAAATGCAACTCTTTAATTAATAATTCATTTTATGTGAACCCGTCTATATTTTGGTATTGTTTTTATGTAATTTGTTAGTGTTTTTCTAATGTATACCCGTCTATATTTTGGTATAAATTGAGTGTACTTCTAATTTCAACAGCATGCAATAAATGTGTAAGTATGCACACATGTATGTGTTAGTTTACTAGCGTGTATAAAATATTCGCAAGAAATATATACTGGATATGAATCATCAAATTCTAGAATTTGAAAATATATAATAAAATAAGTAGAACGCTGAACGTACAAATGTATAACTGGATCATGAACAATGATTGATCTCAAATAAATATTGATTATGAGAATGTAATAAAATATTAATTGGAAAAATTAAAACGAGATGAAATTTTTATGAACACCAAAATTTGAACTTGTGGCCTCATTTGTGTATCAGTTTTTCCAGTTAAAAATAAAGGTTAATTTTTGTCATAATCGGAAATATAACTCGTCATCTTATTTATAAACTAGGTGCATTTTGGATGGCTGCAGTAGGACCAGAACAGAGTGACAACATTACAACTATTAATACAAATATTAAAGATATATTGGTTGATTTATCACAGTAACAAGCTAGAAAATGCATGCTGTATAACCAAAATCAATGGGTAACCGATCAAATTTCACTAAGAATTTGGTATATTGCTAGCGTCAATAGCTTTTAATTTTTTATATTATTTACTTCTTGTGTTATTATAGGATGAATTACATGACAATTTGTTGTTAAAATAGCACTGTTAGAACCCACATGTCAATATTTGAAATTAGAAATCATGCGGTGCCTATATGCTCCTATATACAGTGCCATTAGCATCATAATAACACTGAAAAGTAAAAAAAAAAGGTTAGTAGAGCATACATATCTTTGTGATTTGGAGATCATAAATTAAAATTTGAAACTTGTGTATGTGAACTTTATTGTGCACCAAAATTTCTAGAATTATTGTTGTTACCACCTTCTCAACTCTTGGTTTGGGTTACATATTTTGCTCAGAAATCTGCACCGATCTTAGTATATTGTGATTTCTCATGATAAATATGCTTCCATAGTTAGCAAACAACTTTGAGAATTAAACTACCATATCAACTTATATCATACTAATCTAGTTGTAGAGTTATGTCGCTCTCCGTTTGGATCTAAATGGGATTCTACGATAATTGACGATCACTACACATTCAATAATCTGCTAATTTTATCAGTGTGATATATAGTTATTTGCATGCAGAACGCCTACACATTTTGTTATATATAGCTAGCATAATAGTAAACCTCCAATTTCTCTTTATTCTATTTTTTTTTATAGTGAAATGGTACTTTGGTCTAATGTTGTTTTGGCATCTGTTTTGCTTGACTGTCAAGTTCCTAAGGGCCTGTCTGGATCTTTAGGAAGATCACAATTAGGTCTATAGTCTATACAATTACCTTTTTTTGGTTTACTCTTTGTTTAGGTTTCAAATTTACATTTGTTGGTTAAATCTTCTTTTCCCAGCCACCCAATTGTATATATCGACATCCTAGATTATTAATAGTAATGGGCTGGAGCATTCATTATTTGCTGGGACATGTCTGTATACAAGGAATAAATCACTATCAAGAACTGGAGTGAAAGTAATTATATGAAACACAATTTTCTACCAGTTATAACTTATCTTCCATCTTAGTTCATGCTTGGTTTCTGTTAGTTCATTGATGCCATAATTGAATTTTTGTTAAATATGTAATTCTGCATCTTTATATTACTTGTGCAGTCTTATAGCTTTATGAGCCTGCGTGTATATGCTTGTAAGCTTCACTTATTTTATAGCTATCCATTCTTTTGATAGCTAGGTTTTTCCCCATACCAGCTAGCCCATTTTGCATCTTTCTCAATTGAGATTAGGTTAACATGAAGTGCTCACTGTTACTTGTACTTTTAGAATCTTCACCTGCTCATCTCCATCTAGATGACCATTTTTAACTCTTTGTTCGTTTAGGAAAAAGGGTCAAATGATATTGTGTTCAAGGCAATGGGACGAGCGATTAATAAAACCGTGGCAATTGCAGAATTAATAAAGGTAATATTTGTGTCTTATAGTTTTTCTGGTCCTGTGAGTTCTAAATTCTCCCATGACTTTTCATTTTGCTATTTCAGTTTTCAAATGTTTGTCCACTAATCTTTGTCAAAAAAATATTAAATATTTTATCTTGTTATTACAGAGAAGGGTTGAGGGTCTTCACCAATTAACTTCAATTGGATCCATTGATATAACTGATACATGGGAGCCATTAGAGGAGGGTTTATTACCGTAAGTATATACGACAAAACTTATTGTTAATTGAAAAATCCTCTTGCATTCTATGTCAAAGTACGCTGAACATTCAATTCAATGTTATTGTATACATACATGTATCCCGTTTTCCTTTTTATAATGCTTTGGCTTGTTCGGTAGATGCAAGCAAAAAATATTCGAAAAAAGAAGAACTATCGACTGTTACATTTACAATTCTAAAAATATGCAAAACTGGAAAAATTCTTATATAAAATTCAAAATTTATTTATCTGTTAAATAATCATATATTTACTTGGAATGAATCATAAGTTAAAACCAATTAATCCTAAATTCTATTTTAATGAGAAAATCAATGTGCATGAAGTGTAAAATAAATAGTTTTTTGTATGTATGACTGTAAACTAAGCCGTGAAGAAATATATCAAATAGGCATGTACCAATATTTGGGATAAAAAATATAAATGATAAAATAGGAAAGCAGCATAAAAATAAATGTTATTAAAATAAAATCGTGACTGATTTTTGAATTCCTACTACTTTGTTTGTGATGAAGATAATTAAATCTTTTACGTGTTACATCAATTTTTTTAATTTAAAACGAAGGTTGTTTCTGAAGAAAGAGTGCAACATGAAAAATATCACTAAGAATGATTTTTTATCAGTCAATGCCACTTTCAAGAAATTACAACAAATTTGGTTCAGTTTGTAAACTGATTGCATAGTTCTTCTTAGGCTAGTGGACAAAAAATGACTGTTTGTACTGATGCTATTTGAAATAGTGTCAACACGAATCCTTTTTATAAAAATGTTGCAGTGATGTTGTTTCAAATGGCTCTAGTGCATCAGCTGGAGTGCATTCTTATTAAAAAAATTACTATATTTTGTTACTTGCTATACTTGCAATAACTATGAGAAATTGATTAATGTTTCAGAACACGAGTAAACTTGTATAAGTTTGAAAAAATGGGTCGAAATGATAAAAACAATCATTAAACTTTTAAAGATTTTACATTAACTGATACAATGTTGTATGATATCAGCGGATCACTTCTACTTAGTTTGTATCATTGATACATTGATGTATTGCATCAGCAGATGACTTTTTCGACCAAGTCTGTATAACAACTTGTGATGTCGCACATGCTACACAGAACACCTTAAGCCATTTATTAGTAGTTGTACTAGTTACAGGCAAATTTTCTGCAGTTTTGGAATTGATTTGAATCAGAAGAATTGGATTGCAAAATGACGAAGGAACGGATCAGGAAGCTTAGAAGATGTCAGGATTGAAGAATAAAAGGAGTTCAAGAAATTTGGTTTAATGGCTGAAAATGCAAAACCGATCGGTACCGATCGGTTTTGCTTTTGAGAAAATGTGCGGTTTAACTTGTTCTTGTGGATGAAACTTCAGATCTGGAGATATTTTCTCGTTCAAATTGGATCCAACGATTTTCATGCTCGAATTCATCTATAAAATAGAGAACCTTCATCAGCTAGAAGGGGAATTTTGGGACTTCTTCTTCCTTCGATTTTTGGCCAACTCGAAATCCAACCTTTGTATCTCGAGCTCCATTGTAAATTGACTGTTCAAGAAAGGAATAATCAATAAAGACAACTAAGTGGACGTAGGACGAAGATTTTACCGAACCACTATAAAAGATCCTCTTTTCTTCCTTTCTCCTTGATTTCTTACGTTTTCAATTTGTTTATTACGTTTTTTAAATTGATTTGGAGTGTTAGCCCAAAAAAAAGGTTAACATTTTTATGCTTTCACCGAGAAAGAATTCAGATTTGACTTGTAGAAAATGAAGAAGTCACCAATAAGGAAAACTACCGTTGGGGTAAACCAATCAGAACATGGGGCAACCAAGAAGTGTCCTCTAGTTCGAATTCGCCTTCAATCTTTGTGACTAGAGATGATATGGAGAGGATGACGACTAGTACACAAACGACATTGCTAGCACGACAAGAAGAGATGTTGAATAACTTTTTTCAACGCATGGAGCAACAAAGAGAAGCTAGAGTTACTGAAGACCAAGACCAGAGGAGGTCGAAAAACAGGGACGATGAAGCAGAAACACAGAGGAAAGTGATAAAGCAAATTCAACTCAAACCCCCAATCAATCGATACCTATTGATCTAGATCGATCGGTATCGACCGATTTGGATGGGGCATAGTTTATTTAGATCCTTATCAGGAAAGAGCACCTCAGGGGAATGAGTTTGTACCTAGGAACCAATATTAGAATGCGAACTTACAACCAAAACCAGAAGGTCCCCACAGGAACGGAGGACATAAAGAAGTTTTGGGTCAAAGGCATGTCGAGCCTCAAAGATTTCAACTGAATCAAGAAAACCGTATAGCTGAGATGGTGCGATAAGTGCTTCGAGGTGGAGCTCCAGATTGAAGTTTGGATGATGTGTACATTTGATATGTTAGAAATTCACTTGATTTCAAGCTGTCTGCATTAGAACCGTATGATGGAAGAATTGGTTCTACAGTTCATTTGATGAAATACATCAAACACAAGGGAGTGTTGGAAGCTTCGGAGGAAGTGATGGGATGTTGTTTTTTCTTAATTGATTTGGCCGCCATGTGGTTTCGCAACTTGATAATGAATCCATTAGCACATGGACCGAACAGTTAAGAGATTTATGAGCCAATTCAGGTTATATTTGGCCAAAGAATGTGATGACATCTCTAAACGTAAAGTAGAGGAAAAATGAATCTTTTTTTATTAGAGAAAAAATGAATCTTTATGAAGTTACTTGACCGGATTTAATACAACAACCACTGCAGTTCTGAAAGCAGACACATCATAGTTCTTATGGCAGTTGTCGGAATCGCTGGTAAGATTGAGTTTAGAAAAGCATTGGAGAGGGATCCGCCGGTGGATCTAGTAAATTTCTACTATCAAGCTGAAAGATATCTGCGTCAAAAAGATACATAAGCCGAGAATAATGAAGTTAAGGCTATAGAGGATGGAGGACAGTCCAAAGCATGGCTCAGAAAAGATAAAGGGAAGAGGAATGTTGATGATAGCTTCGGAGCTCCAAAGCATCCAAAGAGGGAACCGAAGTTTGCCTCTTACACGGACTTAATCGAGACCCCAAAGAGGATTTATCTGGATACCGATGGCAGATTCAATACAGGAAACCCCTTAAAAGCGAGTCCACAGAATATGAGAGAAAGTCCGGGAAATATTGTCCGTTCCATGAGCTGGATGGATATGAAACGAACACACACTTGAGAGATTTGATTGAGGAACATGTTCGAAGTAACTAGTTGCAACGATATGTGAGGAATCAGATAACCATAACACAAACCGCAATGGTGCAGCAAGAGCAACCACTAACCGTGGCAGACATCCTCGGCTGCATGCATAGGTCATGGTTATTCCATGATTGGGACAAAATGAACTTATGTTAATTTTTCGTTTCATTTTGTTTTTGCTTCTAAATAAACTACAAAGGTTTGCTATTGGACAATTTACACATGCATGCGACCTCGATTGGTCCCACATGCATGCTTTGAGTTAAAACTCGAGAGTAATCCTTGATTGAACTACTTGCTTAGATTTCTGCTTGATGCACTTTGATTTTGATTCTACAAACAATCTGCTGGTTGATGTTTCGCTGTGAAATCATTTGAACATGATACTTGATTTCAACGTAGTTGTGGAATACCGATGAAACTTGGTTATCCTTTTATTTTTGATACATGGGCTGATAGATTATGGTTCCTCCAATCGGAGAGACGGAGTATTGGACTATGAAACACCAGTCTCCTCGCCTGAGAGTGAGTGGACGAACTTGTGTATGATAGCTGGTCTCCCTACTAAAGAATGAGTGGATGAAGTCGCTTTAAATTTTGAGCTCCCTCATCGGAGAGCGGACCCAATATAGATTTATCATTACTTAATCCAGATAGAATAAAACTGGACTTCAAAATATGAACACCTTCTGATTTGATTATGATCACTGAATGATTGAAGAATATTATTGTCTTGATCCGGTTGGACTTACTTTTAATAGGATGCTAGGAGATACTGTACGATTTATAAGTAATGCTCCAATTTGGAGTAATACACCACTATGATTTATATTGCATGATAACAAAATAAACGATTTATGTATGATATATTAATCCCGAGAACGCTGGATGAGATGATAATGATCATGATTGACTTTTAGGTAATGATACGAGTCCTTACCTTGATGGGTTTAAAATGATCTTTGATTTCTAGGTGAGTCCGAGGAAAATTGATGATTTACCACGATGAATCCAAGACAACCTGATGATACAACTGATAATTTGTCAGCATTGGTACATGTTCTTGATCAAAGCATGCTTTGTATCCAAAAAACATCTTTAAGGGCAAGTGTCAATGGTAAATTTTCTTTTGTTTTGGTATTGACTTGAATCAAAGGAATTAGATTATAAAATGATGAAGAAAAAGATCATGAAGCTTAGAAGATGTCAGAATTGAAGAATAAAAGAAACTCGAGAAATTTGGCTAAGTATTGTATAACCGATGGGTATCGATCGGTTCAAATCGATGGGTATCGATCGGTCCAAATCGACAGGTAACCATCGGTTCAAATACAATGGAGGACCCATTCTAGACTATGGATGATTCTACATTCAAATTTGAAGAAAAAAAAAGTTTTGGAGAAGCAAAACCATAGACGTCGATCTGTCCAAACCGATCGATCTTAATTTTGGGAAAATGTGCGGCTTGACCTGCTCTTGCGGCTAAAACTTTAGACTTGGAGATATTTGCTCGTTCAAACTGGATCCAGCGATTTGTGTTCGACTTCGTCGATAAATAGAGAACCTTCATCAACTAAAAGGGGACTTTTGATACTTTTACGTTTTTCTTTGATTTTTGGCTAGCCTGAAATCTAACCTTTGTATTTCAAGATTCTATCATCAATTGAGTGTTCTAGAAAGGAATAAAATTAAAACAACTAAATAGACATAAACTGGATATCTTGCCGAACCAATATAAAGGACCGTGTCTCTCCTCTCTTTTCTTCTTGATTTCTTACCTATTCAAGTTGTTTACTACGTTTTCCATTGCGTTTGGGGGGGAGGGGGTGTGTAATTTAATATTTTGCTTTGCAAATATAGCAATATCAGAATTTCATGCACCAGATATGTTAACAATCTAATATTGGTGCTAAGAGAGTGTCATAATCTTTGTTATGTATAGAACCATGTCCTTGTTTGTGCATTATGCTATTTAGTATGTTTAGTATCTCTCTATGTAAATTCTAATGCAAAATCCGATATGTATTTGTTTTGTGTTGCAGTCTTGAAACTACCAGACATGTTTCAGTAATCAGCATTACTCTATCAAAATCGGAACTGGATAAGGGTGCTGCTGGGTAATAACAATAATTTCTTGTTAAAGCTAGTGCACTGTGATTCACTTTAGACACTCCCCATTATCTGTATTATGAAAACAGACCTGCTTTGGATTTGAAGTCGACCTAAACTAGAATGATGAATTTGAATTCACTCTCCCTCTCCCTCTCCCTCTCCCTCACTCGTATATACTAATTTGGTTCAACTCCCAACCTAAAGGGATCTCTCTGTGAAGTCTTAATGTCAAATTTCAAGTAACCTGACACACACACATATATCATACTTGAGACAAACACAATCAGTTAAAAATACCATTCATGTATAAGCTTTGATTGTACATAAATAATTTATTTGAATATGCTTTTTCCTAGGTACCAATCTCCTCTTCCTAGCGACCATGTGAAACCATTGGCTCTAAACGAGTACGAACGAGGTAATTTCCTCCCATCAAATGATGGTTGATACATGAGAAAATAACTACACTGAATCTACCAGCAATAACTATTTCTTTCCCACATATTGCATCTTTTTTAAAAATAAATAAATAAATAAATAAATCTTTTTATATATAATAAAAAATTCCTCAAATTCTTCGAGCCAACGGTGTTTGAAATACTGTGAAAAGATATCATTTAATTTCCAGATAGTTGTGTTATTGACATTTAATTTGGAAACGTAGATGCCCCTTCACCAAATCGAGGCAGAGGGCGTGGTGGGCGTGGCAGAGGAAGGGCTCGTGGTATGTATGAACTATACACATCTACTAAACTGAATCTTTATTGTATGTGTGTGTGAGCGCGCGCAAATGTATTTTCCACTATTATTAGCTTGTTCTATAAAATCTGCCATTTATACCGTATACTTGACTAATTTATGTAAGGTAATGGTGGCAATAATACAATGGAGTATGGGAATGAGGGTTATGAGATGAGAGATGATGGATATGACAGGGGAGGCTATAGACGTGGTAGAGGCCGTGCTTACCGAGGCCGTGGCAGAGGTGGACGTCGATCTGATTACCATCAAGATTTCGATGGCTATAACGATGAATCATATGCCCCAGTTCGGGGTCGAGGTCAGCACTTATTTTTCAATCATTATGCATTTTTGGTACCATTAATTTCACAAGGAATATCTTGGAGCCGTGTGCGTGGCGGATTTTTCTTCTTTCTTCCGGGGTTAATTATTCAAATGATTCCTTTACGCATGTTAAGATAATCTTGGTATGTTAATTGATTTTTGTCAATATACATACACATCGACTCAAATGCTTCACACTAATCCAAGGTTCACGTGTTGTTATGTTTTGACATGGGATCAATTGTATGAAGGTATTACTAATTCGAATACTTTAGGCATACTTAAAATCTAGGTTGCAGTTTTCCTATTATAACTAACCAAAACTATCTTTGCCTCTACCATATGCCCATTTTTCCTAAGAAAAAATGGTTCAATTTATTCTCTTGGATTCCTCCTCACTTCATCATTAAAAACACAAGATGCTTCGTGGATTATTAATAGATAAACTATTAAATATCACATATGACTCTGACCTTTTTGTTTATTTTGCCTATAATAATGCAAATAGTAACAGTAAATAATTGTGATCAACTAAGTGAAATGTGGGACTAATTACAGGCCGTGGGCGAGGGCAATACCGTGGCAGAGGAAGGGGTCGTCGTGGTAGGTCAAATGCACCCAACTATGTGGCTAATGCTGAAGAATGATTTTTTTTTCAATTAAAAAATAAAGTAGCTGGGTTTGTTGTTGGATTATTATGATGGAGCATTTTAACGACTTCGTTTATTTTTTCACACATATGTTTTTAGTGTTTTTCTCTCTCTGTTTCCTATGTCAAAGGCCAACTACAGTGCTCATGGCTTAGGATTTTCATTTTAGAATTTGACAGATGTAGCAGTTAAAATTTTCCATCTTCATGGTTTGTTTAGATTATTTCCAGTATAAGGATTTGTATTTTGAGTACCTAGTTGTATATTTGACCAATCCATGCAAAATACACGTATTGGAGTTGTGTCTTTGCTATGAAACTGCAATTTCAAAGATGCAATGATATTTATTTTTAAATGTTTTCTTACAACATCTTCATTGTATAAACGCACTCTGTAGATTTAACGATATTAACAAAAGGCACAAAATACGTTGTGCCGTTTGACTAGCTTATTATTAGAACGTGCTGTTAAATTGTTCCAAGAATACTCGGCTTCTTACCCACGCTTCATATTACTTATTTTGGTACCTAAGGTGCTTATCCTGGTGGGTTTTCTCTTTTTGTTCATCGATACAATGCTATTTGCAGAATATCAATGTTCAATTCAGCAATTTTGACTGTTTTCATTACTTTTAAATTAGTAGTATAAAGGCACTGAATTAGTAATTTGACTGGTTTGATGGTCGAAAGAAGCCAAATGCTTCATTCGGTTCGTTAACTGGCAAAGTCCGCCAAAGGATTTGGAGTTAAATTTGCTGTTTCTGGTTGGTCGGTGCAAACTTGGTTTGTATATCAATTGAGATATATATTTTTTCGACCATGCTTTAGAATGCACAATTCAATTTGGTTCGATTTTTGCTTGGAGGACAGAGAATGTTCGTTAACATCACTAGGTGACGTGGAAACGGATTTGTGCTTCCTTTGAAGAATGGCTTCAAACTTGGTGATTTGGAAGATGTTTGCGAGACACTCCAATGCAACTTATGGATAAGAACATCTTCAGTCCTAATCTAAACACGAGTAAACATAAAATTGTTCAGACTTAAGTGGTCAGTGCTAGTGTCTATTAGCATACCATGGTGCGTTTAGACATTCTTCTTCATGCTCTCTTTGTGGTTGCGGTTGTTGTTGATGTCAAAGATGTCTGCGTTTTTTTTTGTCTTCTGGTATCATTCTCATCTTCTCTTAAAGCTTCAAAAGGTCTTTCTCCTTTTTCAATGTGCCATTCATGAGTGTTCTTCAGGGTGAGGGATTTTGATTTTCTGATCTAGTAATTATGTTGGTTCTGCTAATATCAGTCAATTATTGAAATCTTTAAGCATAGTGCGTCTGGTGGTAGAAGCAAAGTTTTTGCTGCATTATTTATAATGTGGAAAGAATAAGGTAATTTAGACACTCGATGGAGGACCAAAGAGTTATATAGTTATCCAGAATTTGAACCGAGCTAGTTTTGATAAGTCCGAACTTCGAAATGACGACAAAATGGATCAAGAACTTGAGGGGTTGTTTGGATAATGCGATGATAGAGCACAAGAAGCTGGAGTAGTACCGACCACAATTATGTCCGTACTGAGATGATCTTATGGGATGATCCACTTTTGAACAAGTAGGCGAACAACTTCAGTACTTCGCAAAAAAAAGACAATTTCCGCATATGACAAATCATGTGGATACCGACATGATTTGATGGAGCAACTTTTGAAACAAATCTTGAAAACTTGAAGATATGAAGAAATAAGAAGAAATAATGGTATGACATCGAGCAAATGTGATCAATACCGACCATATTATGGTCGATACCGACATTATTAACGTTACAGATTACTTGTTCTTCCTTCTATAAATAGCCACCTTAGAGCAACAAAAAGAATGATATTGATTTCTATTTGCTCCCGTAATCTAATCCGGCCATGAGTTGCTGTAAAATTCGGATTTACATAGTTTTCTAAATCTAGAATCTTGCAACTTGTTTGTATTCATGTCTAATCTATTGAAACAAAATTAAAGTGGACGTAGGTATTGATTTGAGGTTGAAGCACTATAAAAATTCGTGTGTTCTTGCTACTTGCTACTTTTTGCGTTTTTGATCTATTTACTTCTATTTGTGATTGATTTGGATATTGTGTCAAATTTTAGTCTAACACTTTTAGTGCTTTTCATCGAAAATCGAGATTCTAAGGTAAAGATCTAGCTTGGAACTTAAGATTTCGAGCATTCAGAAGTTAGATCTATAAGTTGATCATAGTAGATCTGAAGCTGCATAGATTTGAAGAAGAATCCACATCAGATCTGATAAGAAATGCCTCTAAAGACAGCTGCTTCCAAGTCTGGAGTGAATGTTGAAGGAGATTACGAAGGATCTCATTATGCTGAAGAAGAAACAACTTAACCGTTGCCTCTTCTAAGACAATCATCTCGGCCTGCTGAAGTTGTAACAAGGGCTTAACTTGATAGAATGATGGCTGAGATGAATAGAAAGATGTTCGAAAATAAGAAGGTTACGATGGAAAAGCCGTAGAAAGGCTTTGCATTGATGTCCCAACAACCCCAAAGGCGTAGGAGAAGCCATAGAGATTCATCGTTTTCAAATTCCGACGAAGACAATTCATCTTCGTCAGATCAGAATCGAAGATATGGCAAGTAAAAAGCAAAGAGGAAGGCAGATGAAACATCAAATAGACAAACTACAAGAGATGGATTCGATTAGGAAAAGACCAATCAGGTTGGTGCCGATCAAAATCAACTCGATATCGAGTTGTTTAGGGATGTCAACGCTGACATGAATGCCGATGCGGTGAATTTATATGACAATGAGGGACATTTGCAGGATGCTTGGCGTCGATGAAATATAAGACACCGGTGCATAGAGTTATGGTGTTTAAGTGAATGCCATAGTACCAGTAAGGCATCAGAGAGGGTCTGGACGAACATCTCTCCCAAAGAGAGAGGAGCCCGAACATGCAACTAACCGATAGCGTTTGTGGAACCAAACACTCGGAGTTGCTCTTGACGATTGCTGTCTAGTTGCCCAGACTAACAAAACGCATATTGCAGATATGGCAAAGAGATCACTGAATGAAAATCAGCATCAGAGTAATGATAAGTGGGGTTCATCGCCCAGTCAGACCCCACTCACTGATAACATTCTGTTGAAGAGTTATCCCAGAAAATTTGTAATGCCAACGATGTCGTCTTATGATGGAATGACTGATCCAAGACAGCATCTTCTCAAGTATGGATGACACATGGATGGTGCCTGATAGAGTTAGGAGTATGTCCTAGGGGCAATTATGTAATTTGTTATTATCTAACTCGATAACCAATATTGTTCAAAATAAAAGGTATTTTCTTTTTATTATATACTTGATATAATGTGTCATATTAATTAATTAATTTAATTAAAAGTATATTTAATAGAAAATTCATAAATTGTATGTTTTGTGATAGTAATTATAAAATGTTGTAACCGTGAGTAATTTATCACAATGAAAATAAATATACCATTTTAAATATTTCTAGTCAAGATGTATCGAGACTGGATATTGATGCATCCGTGAGACAAGTACATACTGATAGGATAACCATGGAATGACTCACTCTATAGTTTTCTGTTGGTTAATATAACTAAGGTCAAACAGAAAATATTGATGCAACAAAATTAGATAGTTCTCTTGACTTGAGAATATTGTTGATCTTAAATGTGGAAACTTTGCTTTGATTATAGTTAAATCATGGCATGACGTCCATTGAACGACTATAGTTGGACCGAGTGGAAGCATTGGAAGTGAAACACTATTTAAGAGAGGTTTCATCTCCTCAGTTATATGAGGTTAGTATCACGGTCAACTGAAGTCAATTCAAAGTCAAAGTCTCTAGCCAGAGCATTTCGGTTAATAATAGTTGTTATTATTGAACCAAGAACTTTGTGTTTAGACTATAAAGTTGAATATGGATGATATTGGAATTTTTACCATTACCAAATTTCATAAGTCCAAAGTGATATAGTTTTGACGAAGGTAATTAGTGTAAATAATTGTTACAATCGGGTAATACTTAATAAAGTAAAATTTGATTTTACCGAAACTAAGTAAGCGATAAATTTGACCAAAATGTCACACCACCTACTAAGTGACGTATAAACCTTAATATTCGAATAGTTCGATATTAATCGCTGACCAAATTTACACCTAACGGGTCACACAACCAAAAGATGAATACTCCTTTGACCAAGCGATTTAATTAATTTGTAATTGTTATAAATTAATTGATTATATAAAAAAATATTATTATTTTCGATTTTGATTTCGAATTTCCAATGACATAAATAAATAAATTTTAATATAATTTATATGATTTTAATATACACACACGTATATATTTTATAAGTTTCATATTTTCTTTTTAAAAAATTTATAAGTTATAAAAAAATGAACGGTCACCGAAGACTAACGGACACCGCTCATCTTAGGAAGGTATGGGCCACCCAGTCCGCAACCGCAAGCTTGTACAGCTTATCGCAGTCCCCCTTGGACAGTCCGCAATACCGGGTGAGAAAAATTTATAAGTTATATATATATATATATATTAATAAAATAATTTTAAAACAACACACACACAGATATATATATATATACTGCAATATTTTACATACATGAAATAAAATATATAAACATACATTTGGATAATATAATTATATGTTAGATAAGTTAGCATGTCCGTTGCGATGTAAATCCCATCCCTTATACACAGGCATGTTATACCTTGCACGAATTGCTATGTTACACATGCACACACATGTATATGTGTATATGATACACGTATATATATACAATATAATATTAATTACATAATAGAAAACTTTATTGTTAATTTAAATAAAATAATGATTTTTTAAAAAGAAATTTAGAAATGTTCTAAACAATAGACTTCATAGGCCTAATAAAGATCCAATAGGTAATTTTTTTTGAAATTCACCCATAACTTCCTTTGTGGGCTGGCCTAGTTCCAACAATACCGAGTTACTGATTCGATAAAATGTAGGCGCTTTCCTATATTCTTAGACGGAGTTGCCACTATGTGGTTCACTCGGCTCGCGCTGAGGTCAATATCGTCCTTTGACTAGTTAGCGAAGAAGTTTATGGATCATTTCAGACCCCATACCGCTCGATCAAAGGATATGATATCATTGTCAAATGTTCATTAGCGTTCCAGGAAGACCTTGAAGGATTTTTTGAAATAATCTAATACTACAACGATGAAAGTAAGTTATCCGAGAGAAGAGATTGTGTTGATGGCGTTGATCCGGAGGGTCACCTGGATAAGGACTTTGGTAGATGGCTCAAAAGAAAGCAGCCACCTATGATGGAAGAGTTTTACCGAAAGTCATCCCAGTTTCTACGCTTGGAAGAGATAGACCTAGCCCTAGGACTGATTGGTGGTAGAGGATCGAATGATGTAGTACAGATGACATTTCTATCAAACAAAGCGGTGATAGTTCTCGAAATGTCGCTGTGAATGTTGCAAATAATAATCCAAAAAGGAAAAACTAAGGTGCTGGTGGGAAGAACCAGGAAACCAAGAAGCGCATGAGGTATATGAGACCGAGATATTTCACTCCCTTGAATGATTCTGTCGAAAACATCTACCTTGCCACGTAAGGAATTAAAAGTCATAAGAAGCCACCTTGAAGGGAGGAAAGTAAGGAGGAAAGGCACTTGGGGGTAGTATTGTTGCTTTTATGAAATTCATGGGCACAATACAAACAAGTGTTGTCATTTGAGGGATGTAATTGAAGGCTTGATTAGTAAGAAAAAAATGCAGCACTATGTGAGGAATTCACAGGCTACCAGATAGATTAATAATAGACATGAAGGGAAGAATACCTAAAGGGATCAGGCTGGGTCTAGTGGATAGGGACCAAGGCACCTGAATAAGGATTGTTATAAATATTATATCCATAGGACCACATCCAGTAAAGAAAAGTTGGAATGAAATGGAGAGATATGACAATTCGTTGAGGCATGTGCCTCAAGGAACGTGCTTCGCCATAGAGGATGAGACTTCAACAAAGCAACAAAGGATGATGAGTGATGACATCGTTTTGAGAATTAGAGATGCAGATGGGAACGAAGCATCGGCATTTGATCCCATGGTGATTGCAGCCATAGTTAGGCTAGCTACAACACATCGAGTTCAGATTAATTATGGAAGCTCGGTTAACATCTTGTTTAAGAAAACCTTTGACCAGATGAAGGTAAGTGAAAAGGATCTGAAGCCATGTAATCACTATTTGGGGATTTACCAAAGAAGCTAAAGACCCTATCAGTTGTATTGGTTTGTTTGTGGAATAAGGTGAAGGAGAGGAGATCACAAGATAGTGCGGGTTTAGATGTTTATGGTGGTCAATGGATTTACGACCTATAATGCTTTTTTGGGTCGACCAACCCTTCCTAGTTTCATGATAGTGCTTGCTCCGTGCTGTTTAATGATGAAGTTCCCCACCAAGAATGGACTAGGAGCTATCCAAAGAGACCATAGTACTGGTCGAGAATGTTATGTCGCAGAGCTTAAAGAGGCGAAGCAACATGAAAATGGAGAGAGTGAAGAGAAGGTCCTCCGCATCAAAACTGTCAATGTATAGCAACCATTGTCCAAGCCCTATCTAGGGTCCCATAGCAAGTTGTACAAACCTATGGATCCCCGAAATGAGCCAGAAGTTGCGAATGTGGCACTGGTGGAGCTGACGATTAACATCTCGATCGATGTTGATGATCCCACTAGGGTTATCAAGGTCGGATCTTAGCTCAATATAAAGATGAAAAAGGAACTGGTAGAGTTTCTCCGGGAAAACCTAGATGTGTTTGCTTGGACGCATTCCGATATATGTAAAATTTCGCTGGAGATAACATGCCATGCGTTGAATGTGGATCCATAATACTCTCTTGTGAAATAGAAAAGACATAATCTGGTTCCGTAGTGATCTGCTGTACTGAAAGAAGAGGTGGATAAGTTAGCGGCAAACAGCTTCATCTGCGATGCACTATACCTGAATGGGTAACAAATTCTTTATTGGTCAAGAAACCAAACGGAAAGTGGCAGACATGCATTGATTATTCAGACTTGAACAAAGCATGCCCGAAGACAGTTTTCCATTATCGAAGATTGACCGACTTGTAATAAACACAGTGGTTGGATATGAACTGCTATCCTTTATAGATGCATACTCCGAATACAACCAAATAGCAATGCATGTTCCATATCAGGAGCATACGAGTTTCATCACTGATTTGGAGCTATATTGTTATCGAGTGATGTCGTTCGGTTTGAAGAATGCAGGAGCTACTTACCAGCGACTAGTGAATAAGATTTTAAAGATCAAATCAGATGGACTATGGAGATCTTTATGGACGATATGCTTATGAAGTCACAGCGATTGACGAATCACATGTACGACCTCTCAGAGATGTTCGATGTGCTTCAGAAGTATGGAATGACACTTAATCCATTGAAATGTTCTTTCGAAGTTACATCTGGAAAGTTTTTGGGTTTCATTGTAAACATAAGTAGCACTGAAGCAAATCCAGTGTAGATTAAAACATTGAAAGAGGTTAGTGCTCCAAAGAGAAGGAGGGAGATGCATAGCTTGAACGGGAAGGTCGTCGTGCTGAGTCGATTTATTTCGAAAGCGATGGACAAATGTATATCGTTCTTTAATGCCCTTAAGAAGGAAAAATGAGAGTTTATCTAGATGAAGGAATGTTGGGACGCCTTATAGAATTTGTTAGAGCATATGGAGAGACCATCGGTTTTATCAAAGCCTTTGGAAGTATCTGTAACACCTCATACAATTAATAATAAATTAATTAATTAACAATCAAGCTAAAAATGGAAATTTGGTAAATGTCAGAATTTGGCCATAAAAGTTACACCATTGCGTTCGTGCCGATTTTATAATCAATTTTCATATATAAAGTTTTGCAATTGGAGCTCAACAGAAAAGTTATTGACGTTTGAAGTTTTCGAATTAAAAAGAATTCATATGAATTCAAAATTTGAATTTAAATAACATTGACATAAAAGCAACTAAATAGAGTAATAAATATTTTCAACGTTAAGGGGTATTTAAAGTTTAAGAAAATGTTAACGTTAGCTTTTAAAAGGAATTAAATAAAAAGAAAATGATAACAAATAAATTCACATTCCCAAATAGGGACCTGTCGACCCCTTCACCATGGCCAGTTGACCGTTAGCGGTCGACCGGTGATTATGATGGGGGCTAGGTTTTGTTAGGCGCGAAACCCGGATTTTATTATTTTAAATCGATTTAAATCCGATGGTTCTGCTGCCTTCTAACCACTATAAATAAGAGGCTAGTCGCCTCACTTTTATTTATAAATTATTTGGGAACGCTAGCGAAGCTCTGTCAGTCTTCTTACTCAACTAGATTCAAGAATTCAAATTCAAGGGAAAATGGTATTAGGTTGATAAGTATATATTCTTCTTCTACTTTTATTCTTCTCCAATCCCTGAATTTTGAATCTAGTTTATATATAATCTAAAATAGTAGAATATGTTTTGTTATTGCAATTTGAATATTTTATATTCTATTCCACTTCCAACTTTTATCTATTGATGTATTAAAGGGTTCTAAAAAGAAAATAAGTTAGGAAATGGTGTGTAAGGTAAGAATTTTCTTATTCGTAGTTTGCACTGCATATTTCTGAAATTTAAATATGAATCCCCTTTTCACTTCAAGTTTGTGAATGTAAAAGTTGAATAGAAGATAAAAGGTTTAAATTGTAAGTTTTATTCCTTGAAATATAGATGCTGATTCTACTATCTTAATATAAAATACGGCATTTGATTCTTTTTTATGCAAGTCTATTATTTGGCTAAAGATATTAGCTAATTTGTAAGTTGTTCTATGGAGTTAGACTTGTATAAATTGTAAGTTTTGACATTTAAAACGATTAGTATAAGATGCAAAATCTTCGCACGCATAGGAATATTTAGTTAGCCTAATTTACGTATGTATATATAAATATATCACCGTATAAATATATTACTAGCGTAAAACTGATAATGTATTAATCACGTAGAGTAAATAGGTTAGTAATTAACATTAAATCCATATGAATGAAGTTAAGGATAATTATGGAGTTAATTCTTAATTAAAGGAAGAATAAGGAGCTTTCCTTATATGGTTTTAATACAAAATGCAGCGATGTATATGGTAGTATGTTAGGACAGTGAAATTATGACCAAGTTATAAGGATGCCAGGAAATTCAAAAGTACACGAAGTCTACCCAACTAATCTGGCTACCAACAGTGTGACTTTGAGACCGATGTAAGACATCGCTTATAATAAGTACCCATGAAGGATGCGATATTAGTCCTAATTTTGTAGGATAAGTCAGCCCAGTTTATTTGGCTACCAGCGCCTACGAATAGTCGAACTAATATGAGATGTCACATTTTGGGTTATGGGTCGTAATGCATAGGACCTGCTTCTAGGTCGGGGATATTAAGTGGTTGTTGTAGGGTCCACCTTCTTCCCACTTAAGAAGTATTAAATGGTCGAGATTGTCATTTAGGTGCGGTAGTAGGGAATCTCGGAAGGGGTCCGCTTCGGGGTCGATGTATTATGTGGTTATTGCAGGGTTCGCCTCTTCCCATTAAGAAGTATTAAGTGGCCTGATGAGATTTCATGCGATGTCAGTTAGGGAGTACCAAAGAGGGGTCCGCCTTGGGTTAGGTATTAAATGATGGGGACCTACTAGGTCATAGGTATTATACGGTTAGAGTGTACCTAATCACATTAAAGAGGTATTAAGTGACTCGGGTACTTACTCTCATATTGTTAGGACACGATTAACGGTAGTTGCATGAGACTGGAAAGGGCCATTGGTCTACAGTTGAAGGTAAGTTATAGAGTTAGAATAGAAGAGTGTAAGTTGTAGAGTTGGATTGGAATAGCTTTTAGGCTTACAGTTGGAGGTATCTTATGTAGGATATAGTATAAGATGCATAAGACATATTACTTATCTAAATAACACTGCCCAAATACTATTATGGTAAGGCTTGAGATTTTCATTCACCAAACATTGTTGTTCTGAACCCCTCAATTACTACCATTATTGATTCCAAAGGAATGAAGGCATGATGACAACAAAAATGTCACAGTCGAAGGATTTCGTAGACAATAGAAGTGTTGAATTAAAGAAAAGAAGGTCATCAAAGCTAATGGCGAAGGCCTACAATGATGCCGCATATCGTTGATGCCACCTATCGTCAAAAATGCACTATACTTCATCAAGGCCATGATATCGGAAAATATCATATCGTAAGCCATCGATGTGATGAAGGAATCACATATTATTGATATCGCATCCCATCGATGACGCATGTCGTCAATAGCAATTACCAAGTGCTAAAAGATCAAAGCTTGTCGTAAGTCATCAATATGATTGGAGACGTCATATATCTTCGATGATGTCGCGACTCATCCATATCGCATATCACCAGTAAATGATGCCGCATGAAGCTGATGTCGTTACTTATAAATACCGCCTCTATTCAACGCATCATCTCTTCAATGCCGCTTATCATCCATGTCGTGCTTAATTAATGCCGCATTAATTCCATGCCGCATTCCATCAATATAAAAACAAAGGAAGGTCACCGCATGCCAACAATATACAAGAGCATATCACATATCACTAGTACGATAAAGGATGTCGAATGCCTTCAAGCCGCATGCAATCAGGATGATGATGCCGTAATCCTTCAATACACCAAAGGATGTTGTAAATCATCAAATCAAAGCAATATCCCAAGCGCCATCAAGACAGACCTTGAAGCCAAAGATCAAGCATGCCGCATTGACACATGACATCCATGCCGTACCTTTCTACCCCTATAAATACAAACCTATGGGCATGGAGGAGAGGCGGTCAATTCTTTTCTCATTTCTTACTTTTTAAACTTTTTAACCCTAAATTAATTTGGGGATTTTAGTGCCAATTATAATCTTGCGACCCTTGTTGCAAACAAGGGCTTGTACATTTACAATCGCATTGCATATGAATAAAGAGACATGAGTTATGGCTTGTGGTTCTTATGATTTTGACACGATCTTAACTTCGCCATTGAAAGTTCATACAACCAACAAGTTGACATAAGATTTCTTGAGTCGTGACTTTTTTTTTGAATTCTCAAGCACTTATGATTTCAGTCATAACTTGTTTTGAATTCCCAAAACACTCATGACTTCAAGACTAGCATGAATCCAACATGGAGAATGTTCCTTCCTAGCGAACTAGCCTAGGATCTGTGTAGTTAAAGTGTTTAACGGTTCTATAGCGGTGGAGGTGAAAAAAGTTACAGTGGGGATAAAGCGGGGATATAGTGGAAAATAGCGAAGGTGCAAAAATCTTCAATAGATATTAAACCAAATATTTAAAGTTAATTTATTCTCATTCTCACATCATTTATGTAGGAAAAAGGAATATTGCTTAATCTTGTAAAACAAAACTGAAGAATATCATGATTTATGCATATAAGATTTAGTGACTACCACATATTTCTAAATTATATTGATCACTTATACCATAAAATTAGGTCTTTACCCTAACTTTGTTGATTTGGTTTAAAAGAGAACTAGTCAAATCAAACTTTGTACATTAATATTGCTAAAGTGGGTGCTAAAAAACCATGATTCAGTGGGTGTACCAGAAAATAGCCGGGCATAAAGCGGATCTACTGTTTGATAGCGCTAAATTGAAATAGCACAGCGGCCGAAGAGAGCCACGCGCTATAGCGGAGATTTTACGGAGTTTTAGTTGGGCTTTAACTGCACAGTCTAGGATTATTAAAGACTCTACTCAACCAAGTCTAACTTTCCTTACATTTTTTGGGGTTAACGAAGAAATTCATTAATATTTTAGTACCAGAAGGAGGGCTCGAACCTCCATCGTCGCTTAACCCACAAGTGGAACTACCCTTAACTTACATATATATGACTTAAAGGGTTTATCCCTACCAAGCATACCCCATTAAGGAGCTATTCCAAATCCCACATAACCTCATTTGGATAATGAATATCTCCGAACAAGGATCTTCCATGCCTCGAGTAGCTAGGCTAACCTACCAAATCACTAGTGATCCTCGATTTCATGAAGAACAAGTACTAAGGATGTTAGTAGTTCAAATTATGGAAGATAGAAAGGCAAGTAATTCCTTATGATCCAGATAAATGGAGCTTAAACCCATTTCACATAGGGCGTACACCAATCTTTGCCTTGGGAAAGAAAGATGACATCTTCATAGAAATGAGAAAGAGAATTCAACTCCAAACAAAGGGAACCATCTTTGAAAGAGAAATAACAAAAGACTTTGATCAATTCACAAAAAGTGGAAGAATGTGCTTAAGCATTCCCATAAATTGAACGAGACTCAAAGCTCTTTAAAGAAATTTTTTTCTACGGATAAAGAGCCCATCACATACAAAGAAGTTAAATGGAAATCAATGGAATCATCCTCCAAAAGATCATGACTTTCTAAGTACTATTCTCTTACCGCTTCTTACGAGGATATTTACCTCCTAACCAAGGAAAGGCTAAACTATTGGCCTTCTCAAAAGAAATGACCAAAGAATGAACGAAATCTTGGAGGATAATATTGTCATTATCACTGCTCGAATGGCCATGACACCAATCAATGTCAAAGCTTGGAAGGGATGATGAACAATTTCCTAGAACAAGGAAAGCTTAAAGAATTTGTAAAGAGACATTGAACAAGTCAACAATAAAAGAAGATTCCTTAAAACAAGTGTTTTCTACTAAATTAATCATAGAAAGGAGTAAGAATCTCCTAAAAACAAAGGAAAAGCCTAAATCATTACCTATAAGATAATAAGGGGCAAATAAAGCCTTTGATCCCGCCATAAGGGCTTGGTCAAAGCACCTCATAGAGGGAGATCAGAGTAAGCCTTTGGTCCTGCTAGAAATGCCCTAACCAAAGCATCTACAAGCCTTCGGTCCAGTCTACGTGGCCTTGCCAGAGCGTCCCCTAGAGGAAGGACGGAGTAAGCCTTTGGTTTAGCCTAAGATGACCCGACCAAAGCACCAAACCAGCCTTCAGTACTGCCTATAAGGCCTGACTAAAGCGCCTCCTAGAGGGAGGTCAGGTAAGTCTTTAGTCCTACTTAAGATAGCTAACCAAATGCATCGGACAAAAGACCTAAATCATCACCTAAGATAGTGATAAGGGGTGCGATCCAAGTTGAGATCATTACCTAAAGATGGTAACATAGAAATCAATCAAAGCCTAAATTGTTAGTACTTAGGTATTAGTTTTGATGATAACAACTATAGGACATTATATAAAATATATACTAATGTTTTATCAAGATATATTTGTGTATAGTGCTGGATATTAGACAGGTGTTGATTAAGAAGACTGTATAGTATCAAGAAGCTGATATCAAGAGTAGATTCAAGATGCTGATATAAAGTTTCAAGAGTTCAAGAATGAAGAGTCATGAGTATTGAAGAGTTCAAGATTTCAAAACATTCCAGATAAGTTATAGAGTTATAGAATTTATGTTAAAACCTTGATAGCACTTTCCCGATCTCTTTTACCTTCTCTAATTATAACGACTCGGAAATTTTATTGATTTTATGACGTAATTAACTTAAATTTTCTTGAAAATAACAATAAAATTTTGCTATGAAAACTTGATATTTGGAATACGTCTATTTAAATGTAGCAAATGTCAGATTTTCATTGGTAAATATAAAAGTTTTTTCTGTTGTGTAATTTTCAATTTCAATTTAAATCAGTTAATTTGATGAAAATAAATTGTTTTTGAAACCTAAATAGTTTTATATAATAAAAATGTAAATCATTTTGTGAGTAAGATGTCATATTTTGTTTCACCAAATTTGGACTTCTCTAGCCCCGTTTATCTTATTTTCGGCGATTTAGTAGCAGTTTTGGCAGCAAATATTGACTTTTGATAGGATGATCATATCGCTGATATCTGTGTACCATTCTGTTCATCTCGTCATGCTGATCTCTATAGTATATTCATTTGTGTATATCGGTGTCCGGTACGCGATGAAATCCGCAAAACGATTAGCCGTACCGGTACCCTTTTTGAGTCTCTAGAGTATTCTATGGCCTTTTGTTTCTCCAACTGGTGAAACCAACGGCCACAACCATAAATATTCCTTGGATTCAACGCATTGACATTTTCTTTTCCCTTGGTTGATTTATTTTGTTGATTCGTTCCTACTGGTTCAATTCCATTCTATCTCCTCTCTAATTCATTCTTTCATCTGAAAAAATAAATATATATATATTTAACTAAGATTTCTTTTATGTTCAGCCTCGTCATCTTCTTCGTATCAACTGCTCCTTGCCGAACCAATTATATATCTCTACCTTTGCTTTCCTAATCGCCCCTCCGTTGATCCCACGCCACAGACATCCACCTTGAACCACTCATGCTCGACAACTCCTTACCAGCCAATCATCCACCCTCTCACCACCGCTTCAAATGCCCACCACCTGAGCAACCGACCTCACAACATTGCCTGACCCAGCCTTTTTGCACCACCTTCGCCAATCTCCCGACCACACAGCATCATATCTGCACGCCTGATGACCGCAAACCCTAATCAGCTCCATCATAGTACTGAACCCAGTCACCCCTCCGCTTATTCATCCGAACCCTTCCACCTCCTCACCGCCAGCCTCCTTGCAATGCCTCTGCTCGAACCATTCTCCTCCCATTGCCTCACGAGCATCCATCTCCAGTCCTCTCATTCGCCTCTCTATCACCAAACGACCGCATAGTCCACCATAGTGCAGCCGCTCTGAGCCTCTCCACCATCGCCAATCACCACCTCCGCCTCACGTAACCACGGCCCCGCCTTTCAACAGCCGCCTGATCACCCTCCACTGCAGCCTCATCAACTCCATGCGACCTGAGATACCCAGACCACCGCCAGTCCAGTCAGCACACCTCTCCATCATCGATTAGCCTACCATGGCCGAACATCCCCACCACCATACTCTCTCTCCTAATATGTAGCCTTCCACCTCCACCAAACTACCGAACTCCACTTTAACGACCAACTTCAGCCATGCCTCGACCATTAGCTCCAGGTCCACGTCATAACCCAAGCCACCGAGCCTGCCACTTTCCCTGACTTACTCCACGACAGCCAGCCCACCTAGCCTATCCCCATAGCAGCCGTGGCCTCCTTTGTTCTGTGAATTATATATATATATATATATATATATGTGTGTGTGTGTGTGTGTGTGTGTATACACATGTAAGTTTATACGTTAATTTAAATATTAGTATATATGAGTTTATATATATTGGTTGCTTATATATTTTGATAAGAAATAAGTGTGTTGTAGGAATTAATGGTTATAAAGGTTTTATTATATGTGTTTTGATTTTCAAAGATAATATAAAAGTTTTATTTTAAATTTTAATATGTGTTTTAAGAAGTAATGATTTGAAAAATATATATATATATATATATATATATATTATTTTATATAAATTAAAAATTGATTTGAAAATGCGTATAACGATTTTATTTTAAATATTTGTTTTAAATTGAATATTGATTTTTAGGAAAAATAATATAATATATATTTTGTTTTAGTTTTGATTTTTGAATTCATCGATTCGGGTCCGTCGTGCTTTACTTTGGAATTTGTGCTTGGTTCGTCGCATCTTGTTCTCGTCATTTCTCTAGCCTCGAAAGGTGAGCGATCACTCACGATTAACATTCTTATATCTAGTAAATTCAATTAACATGAAATGACAATTGAAATATGTTGTTAAATTTAAACTGTTAGTTATTTAATTGTTAAATATGATCTGTTATTATTTGCATTAGTTCACTGATGTTAATTGACAATATTGACACCAATAACTTGTTAGTATATATATTTTATTTGGTTAATTATGATCATATTTGTCATTGATATGCTATGTCATTTTATATTATTATTTTATTGTTTCACTCTGCAAGTTCTCTGTTAGTTTAGAAATCCCTATGGGTTGAAATAATATATACCCGAATGATATTTTAGATTAGGAAAATCGTTATGGGTTGAAATGATATCCCAAGCGATTTTATTGAATTTGAATTTGGGATTGCAGGTTGAAATGATAAATACCCATAAATATCAAATAATTATGGCTTGAAATGATAAATATCCGTATCACTTGACCATAGGATAGAAAACTATATACAAACACCGTTGGTCTACTTTAAATGATTTTCCAAAATTTTAAGAAAGAGAAATATATGGGTTTTTAATAAATATTGATTTTTAAATATAATATAAATATTTATTTAAATATATGTGAAATTTTAGATTTTAAAATTATATATTTGGAAATTTTAAATTTATAAGTTAGTTTTGAAATTATAAATTTTAAGATTTTACTTATAATTTTATTATTATATATATATAATAAGATTTGATATAAAATAAATTTAATATAATAAAATTTAATGAAATAATTTAATTTAATTAGTATATATAATATGTTTAAGTATTTATATTTAAAAAAATAGATTTTGCAATAACTTTAATAATAGAGGTTGGAAAGAAAAATTAAAGTTGACTTGAAATTTTAAGTTAGTTAATAATTGAATTTAAATAGGATTTATTTGGAACTTATTGATTTTTGTGATTTTAAAGATATGTTTTATAACTTGATAACTTGATTTTGATTTAATGAATATTTTCAAATTTAAACAAAAATGAAATTGAATATTTAATATTGATTTAAATTTGTAATTTGAAATTTTATATAAATGTTATTAAAAATGATTAAGTGAATATTTAAAAATTTTAAATAAAATTTAAGTTGAATTTTGAAATATAAATGAAATTTATCAAATTGCATTATTGTAAATTGTTTGAATATTTGGACTTCGAAATCTATTAAAGTGGAAGTGGTTTAAATTTGTAGTTCAAACCTGGATTTGAAATCGATATAAATTAAAATGGTTTTTAATAAGAATTTGAATTGAACTCTAATATAAATTGTTGGACTAAGGTTGATTTAATTTTTTTGGAACTAAAGTTGATTTGAATGGATTTGTGAAATTGGGAGAAACAATTCTAATTTGAAACTATTTTAGATATAAACTCTTTTAAATACAAAAAATTATTTTAATATATATTATTTTAAGTTTATAAACAATTTTAAATAGATATATTTTAATATATAAACTATTTTTAATATATATAGACTATTTTAAATATAACCTATTTAAATATAAACTATTTTAATAACTATTCTAATATATAAACCACTTTCAATATTAACTGTTTAAGCTAGAACTGTTATGATTTAGATTTAATGGATTTAAATGCAAATACTTTCAATATTAATTATTTAAGTTGGTACTGTTATGGTTTTTGGAAATGGAAATGATTTAAAGAGATATGATTTCAAAAGTGAATGTGATTTCGAAAGTGATATGACTTTGAAATGAATATGATATTTTAAATATGAAGTATGAACTATTTGAAATAAAAATGACCACGGTGTGAAATAAGCGTTTGGTTGTTAAAGAGACCGGGATCTGATATTGTCATACTCTCCGCCAATACCGAAAACCACTTTAACAACTGTGTACGTGGCGAAGATTCCAGAACGAAGTAGGATCATTGGTGATGATTCTATATGAGGTATTAACGCAGCCCTGACTCCCGTGAGTCAGCTTGATGTGGCTAAAACTGGAGCTATACCGGGCCAAGTGAGGTCGCACCTCCGATCGAGCATGCTTCTTCGATACCATTCTATTACTTTGTGATTTGATTGGGTGCACCTTTGATTTTGGGAGTGTGTCTCGAGGTGGGCGGTAGTAGCTGCTATGCGTTACCACCAGTTTGGGAGTGCAAACGGTAGAATCCTACCCTGGCATTGCCTCGCATGCCTTGTCACATGCCTTATCACGCCTTCTACGTGTTTAGTTTGTGTTGTACCTATGGAGTGCTCCCTGATAGCCCACCGATTTGGTGGCATTTACAGTACTTTATAGACTACGACATTTATATAAAATGTGTTAAGGGGGATATAGGTAACGCCTTAACGCTATTTTAATAGTTTACTTTACTTTAGACATTATATATGTAGCGTATTGTATTATGTATGCAGATAGTTTAACAAATCCTTAAAGGATGGAATCCCAACACCCTTTAAGTTATTTGCATTTCACTTGACATTTCACTTGAGTTGATTTACTGGTATAAGAATGTTAATCCTGACTCGAGTGTTTTATGTTTTGCTTTATGCTAGGGTCAAACTGAGTGTCACAACATTTGACTCACCTTAGAGCTTGGAGCTTTGCTTGAAGATCCGTCTTTGTCTATTCGGCCTTGTAGTTGATTTCAGTTATTTCCAGTTTATGTTCAGACTTGTCATTTGCTTTGTATTGAGACTTCTGTGTATTAGATTTCGGTTGCATTAAACTTTGATGTTTATATAGTAGCTTCATGAACTACTATTTATCTATTACGCTGCTTATTGTTGTATTATTATGTGTCTGTGATTATTTATTTACTGTATATGCTAAGTTTTGCCAATTATAAAATTAACAATCTATTGTTTTGAGCATTTCAAGTCCGACATATGTGGATGATTGCCGATTTGAATGGTTCGAAATAGCCAGTCGTTACACTAATTTTGTTTTAAAATTGTTTTTCGAATATTCCACTTTAAAAATAATATTTTCAAAATATTTCTCAAAATGATTTCAATTCTCTTATACTTATAAGCATATTATTTTAGTATTTTTTAGTTTATATATATATATATATGTATATTGAATTTTTGTTTATACTTTAATAATTTATAACCATATTGATTATTTACATTATATTGAATATTCTTATTAGATCTTTCAAAATTATTTATAAAGTTTTATTAAGTTATATTTTGATTAAAATTTGTATAAACTATATTTAAATGATTCTATAAAGTGTTAAATTAGTTTACAAAGCAATGGAGTTTTAAAATAATTTTTATTAAGTGTTTTTCAAGTTTGTGAAGGATATGTCGACATATCCGATTACTATATGTCGACATACTGGCCATAAATTTCAAAATTCAAATTTTGAAAGGAAGTGTCTTTTTGTCGTATCTCTTTTTGAATGGACATGACCGTTGTTTCCCTATATATACTAGACTTCCAAACGAATTTTCATTAACTACTTTCTTATATTTCTCTCGTCTTTTCACTCTTTCGATTTCTAAATCAATTTCTATCGAAACTTTGCCAAAATTCAACCAAAATCAAATTCAATCATTACTGGTTTGATTCTCTTTCATACACTCTTTGATTTATCTCATCTCTTTCAAGATCAAAGTGCTATTCAAGAGTTATAGGATCAATTATAATCAAGATCGAAGATCTGAGTCTGTAAACTCTATTAAATCATACTCTTATACTATGTGGTGTACTTGGTATCCATGAAATCCAAGTAGGTATGATTGTAGCCTGTTAAAACCAATTGGGTGTGCTTATTAGCCCGTAAATCTAGTGGGTATGCTTGTAGCTTAGAAATCAAGTGGCTCTACCCAAAGGCCGGGATTCTGGAGGGTGTGCCTCGTAGCCTTAAAATCGAGATTATATTTGCATTTACTAGTTGAAAAGAAATCCGTACAAGGAATTGTGCGGGACTGGATGTATGGTAACTCCGAACCAGTATAAAATCTTAGTGTGTTCTTTTCTTTTTACTTTTACTGCATTTACTTTTATCTGTACCTTGATTATGTGATTATTAACTCTATCATTCCAAGTAAATCTTAAAGAATTTGAATAAATTCGTATAATCCATTAAACACTATTCACCCTCCTCTAGTATTAATTTAGGCTTAAGATCCCTATTCCGCTGACTCACATTTGGTATCAGAGCATTGGTTTTCAAAGTATTCATAATCTAATTTTTGAAAAAGTTTCAATGGAAACTTATGATAATATTTTTAACATTATTTTCGAAAAGATAATTTGCAAAATCATCATAATGTTGTTTCATAAATTTGCATCTGTTCATTATATAAAGTCACGTGATCTTTTGAAAAGGTATGAATTGCAGGAACAGATGTGTTACATGGCTTTTGATGAACGGACACCTGATGATCAAACGCTACAGATCAAAAAGGACAAATGGATATTGGATAGTGGATGCTCATGACACATGACTGAAAATCCGAAGATTTAGAAAAATATAGTTTACAAAGACAGTGGATCAGTAAATTTTGAAGACAACTCTAAAGGATATGTGAATGGCATCAGCAATGTCGGTAATTCTAAAACTCCTACTATTTCTAATGTTTTTCTAGTTAGGATTTAAAGCATAATCTGTTGAGTGTTAGTCAATTGTGTGATAAGGGTTTCAAAATTAAATTCGTAAAAGATAAATGTCATATTGAAGATAATGAGTCAAACATTATCTTTGAAGGCATTAGGAAATGAAACACACACACACACACACACACACATATATATATATATTAAGTATGAGATTCTCAAATGATAACTTATGTCTTTTGGCTGACTCAAGTGACGCTTGGATTTGGCATAAAAGATTTGGTCATTTGAATTTCAAATTAATATCTAAAATTGCTAAAAATGATCTAGTTAGAGGTCTTCCCAAAATGAATTTTAAAGTTAATAATTTATGCGATGCACATCAATTAAGAAAACTTAGAAAAAGTTTTTTAAATCAAAAGATATGATTTCTACCTCTAAACCCCTTGAACTTCTTCACTTAGATCTTTTCGGTCCCTCACAAATACAATCTATAAATCATAGTAGATATATATTTGTAATCACAGATGATTACTGCAGGTTTACTTGGACAATTTTCTTAAAACTTAAAAGTGATGCTTTTGAAATGTTTAAAATCTTTGTTAAACGAATTCAAAATCAAATAACTAGTAAAATTAAATCTATTCGGAGTGATCATGGTGGAGAATTCGAAAATTAAAATTTTGAGAATTTCTGTAATAAGAAAGGTATAACTCATAATTTTTTATTTTCAAGAACATCACAGCTAAATGGAGTAGTAGAACGTAAAAATAGGACGATTCAAGAATGCACTAGAATTATGCTAGATGATAGTAATTTACCTAAATTTTTTAGGCTAAAGTAGTTGGTACTGCATGTTATATATTAACTAGAATTTTAATAAAACCATTAACTAAGAAAACACCATATGTATTATTTTATAATAAAATGTCTAAAGTATCATACTTCAAAATTTTTGGTAGTAAATGTTTTATCTTAAATACTAAAGATAATTTGGATAAATTTGATGCTGAATCAGATAAAGGAATCTTTATTGGGTATTCAAATATAAGTAAAGCTTATAGAGTTTTCAATACCAAAACTAATACTATTGAAGAGACATTACATGTCTCATTTGATGAAAATTTTGAAGATTATAATCCAAATATTTATGAAGAAGAAAACATTGATAACCCAAACGAAATTAGTAACAATGAGATTACTGAAAACGAAAATAATAATAATTCAAAAAATTCACATCCAAATAAGAGAAAAAAATACTTGAAAGATCATCTTGTAGAAAATAAACTTGGAAATATTGAATCTTTTGTTAAAACTAAAAATCAACTAAATAAAGCGAGTAACGTTGCTTTTATTTCAACTATTGAACCTAAAAATTCAAAGGAAGCATCAACTGATGATTAATGGATTCTTGCTATGTAAGAGGAATTGAATCAATTTACAAGAAATGATGTATGGGAATTAGTCCCAAGACCTGAGAATAAATCCATAATAGTAACTAAATGGGTATATAGAAACAAAATGAATGAACAAGGAGAGGTTGTGAGAAATAAAGCTCGATTAGTTGCACAAGGTTATTGACAAGAAGAAGAAATAGATTTTGATGAAACCTTTACACCCATAGCAAGATTAGAAGCTATACGAATTTTACTTACTTTCGCCAATCATAATAATTTTAAGCTATATCAAATGGATGTTAAAAGTGCATTTTTAAATGGTCTTATTAAAGAAGATGTATATATAGAACAACCCCCACTTTTTGAAGTTGAAAAACTACCTAATCATGTTTACAAATTAAAGAAGGATTTGTATGGTCCGAAACAGGCTCCACGAGCTTGGTATGATAGACTTAAATCATATCTATTACAATCAAATTTTGAAATAGGCAAAGTAGATAGTACACTTTTTATTAAAATATTTAAAAATGATATTCAGATAATACAAATATATGTAGATGATATCATTTTTGGATCTATGAACGATGAAATAAATAAAGAGTTTTTTGAAATAATGACAAAAGGAATTTGAAATGAGTCATATGAGAGAACTAAATTATTTTCTAGGATTACAAATAAAACAACTAAGTAATGGAATTATTATTTTTCAAGAAAAACATGCTAAAGATTTTGTTAAGAAATTTGGTACGTCAAATGCCAGTGGTAAACCAACTCCCATGGCAACTAATGAAAAATTAAATAAAGAAGAATTCAAAAGATGTAGATCAAAAATTATATAGAGGAGTGATTGGATCACTACTCTATATAACTGCTAGTAGACCTGATATAATGTATAGTGTTTGTCTCTATGTAAGATATCAATCTCAACCTAAAGAAACTCATTTAAAATCCGTAAAACGAATTTTTAGATATGTAAATAACACATTAGACTATGGACTCTTTTACCCAAAAAAAGAAACCTTTAAATTAATTTCATATAGTGATGCTGACTATGCTGGTTGCAAATCAGACCGAAAAAGTACAAGTGGAACTTTTCACTTTTTGGGACACTCTCTGGTTTTCTGGTTTAGTAAGAAGCAAAACTCTGTATCTCTGTCTATGTAGAAGCATAATATATTTCAGCAGCATTAGCATGTTCATAGGTTATCTATATGCAACAAACTTTAAAAGATTTTGGTTTAAATTTTACTAATCACCAATATACCGTGATAATATAAGTGCAATCAGTCTATCTAAAAATCCAACTCATCATGCTAGAACTAAACATATTCATATAAGACACCATTTTTTTTGAGATAATGTAAACAAAGAAATAATATCACTTGAATTTATAAACACCGAAAATCAAATAGCTAATATATTAACAAAACCATTGAATCAAACATCATTTACTAAGTTAAAAAAAGAGTTGGGAATTTGTTCTCCGTCGGAAATATACAAATAATGAAGTAAAAATTACACAATATAAAGAAAAACAAAATAATCAAAATAATACTATGTATGTCGACATACCCTACCCTTATATGTCGACATATAATGGTAATTTTTGTTTTTTAAATTTCCCTATAAAATTCAAATGGGTAGTTATATAATTACCAAATTTCGACTTTCCTCTTCACTTTTCTATATTCTCTTGGTTTTAAAATTCTTAAACAAATAAACTATGGCCTCCTCTAATCCCTAACGTTCTAGAGAAGAAAATCCGTCGTTTTCCTTCCCTTCTCCTACCCAAGGCCCCTTCCAAAGCACTACTATAGCCAAGATCACTAAAATGGAGGGTGAAATGAAGAATATTCTGCAAATGCTCATTTAAATTCAAGTGGTGCAGCTTCGTATGACCAAAGAACAAGAGAAGCAAAGCATAATTCTTCGCAATTTGCAAAAATATCTATTGGATAATCCTACGAATCCAATAGTTGTTGAAGATGAGTCTGTAAATTTGGCTATTCATAACCCCATTCAAGGCAGCAATAACGAGGAGGAGGAGGAAGAAGAAGAAGAAGAGGAAGAGGAAGAGGAAGAGGACATTGAGGAAGATGACGAAGTTCGATGTGTCAGTGAAGTATGTTTTGATCAAGATGGAAATCTCGTCGAACAAAAAGTGAACTTTTGCCTTCGTTATCCTCACTGCCTATTCACAAATCCCCGATCATTAGGAAATTACGTTAGGATAATAGTTGATTTGCTTTGATTGTTTTAAATGTGTGGTATGTGTGTTTGATTTGGTTTGACAGTTTTACTTTATACATATATTTATAGTTTAGGGTTTGATTGGATTGTGATTACTTTGTATTGTTGATATTGAATGAATATATAGTTTAGTATGGTTACTGTTAATGATTTGTGTTATCACTCATCATTTCTTATATATCATTCTTTTCATTATTATTGTAGTATCTTAGTTATGGGAGTAATAGTTTTAGTTAGTTATTTTTGTTGATGACAAAGGGGGAGAAATATACAAAATCTAGGCATAGATTAAAAGGGAGTTCTGTAACTCAGGTGGAGTGATAATATATATTTTATACAGAGTTGTCATCATCAAAAAGTGGGAGATTGTTAGTACCTTAGGTATTGGTTTTGATGATAACAACTATAGGACATTATATAAAATATAGATACTAATGTTTTATCAAGATATATATAGTATATAGTGCAGGATGTTAGACATGTATTGATTAAGAAGACTGCACAGTATCAAGATGCTGATACAAAGTTTCAGGAGTTCAAGAATGAAGACTCATGAGTATTAAAGAGTTCAAGAGTTCAAGATTTCAAAGATTCCAAATAAGTTATAGAGCCATAAAATTTATGTTAAAATCTTGATAACACTTTCCCGATCTCTCTTACCTTCTCTAATTTTGTTTTAAAATTGTTTTTCAAATATTCTACTTTTAAAATAATCTTTTCAAAATATTTCCCAAAATGATTTTCAAATCTCTTATACTTATAAACATATTATTTTAGTATTTTTAAGTTTATATATATATATATATATATATATATAGAATTTTTGTTTATACTTTAATAATTTATAACTATATTGATTATTTACATTATATTGAATATTATCATTAAATCTTTCAAAATTATTTTATAAATTTTTACTAAGTTATATTTTGATTAAAATTTGAATAAACTATATTTAAATGATTCTACAAAGCATCAAATTATTTTACAAAGCAACGAAGTTTCACAATAATTTTTAGAAAGTGTTTTTCAATTTTGTGAAGTATATGTTGACAATTCCAATTCCTATATGTCGACATACTAGTCGTAAATTTCAAAATTCAAATTTTGAAAGGAAGTGTCTTTTCATCATATCTCTTCGCGAATGGACATGATAATTGTTTCCTTGTATATACCAGACTTGTAACGACCCAGAATTTCCGTCATTTGAAATTCGTATATTTAATTAATTTTAAATATTAATAAGTAAGATTTGGAAGTCGAATTAATTTAATTTCGATATAGTGATTTAACTGGGCGATTAAATTATTAATTTAATACTTGAAATTGTGTAAATAATTGAAATATTGATTAAATGTGTGTAAAAATGATTTATAAAGTTATATTAAATCATATTGGAGTTAGAATGATGTTATTGAACTTTTAAAATTGAATTAAAAGTTAATTTGTGAAAATTGAATATTTTAATATTTAATTGACTAGTGAAAATGACCATTTTTCAAACAGTCTCGGATTTCGACGAAACAAGTTTCATCGGATCCGTAATGTGATATTATTGTACGGTTTCAAATTTTGTGTCAATCGGAGTTGTCGTTTGTCCAGGGCAAGCCAAAACGCATCGAAATCGGTTTAAATCGATTTGATTTAAAATTGATCGTTTAATTCCGTAACTCTCACATACGATCGAATTAGCTCCCGAAACACGCTCCATTGTGTTCGGAACGCGGGTAAAACCTTAGAAATGCCAGGCGGCACGTGTGATTTGGAGTTCGTTTGGAAAAGTCGTTTTAAAATGAATTTAATAATATTTATATACGTATATATATACGTTAACAAGAGAAACCCTAGCTCTATCTTTCTCATGGCCGCCAGAAACATTTCAATGGCTGACATCTTCAAATTTTCTTCCTCGATTCTCTTCCAATCCGTAAACAATTACGCAAATTCTTCAACTACAATCTTGTAGAACATCGAGAGAACTATACAACCAACGGTTATGATCGGATTTGAGGCGTTGGATCAACGACAAATTGCTTTCAAAGGGCCGGCATTCAATCACGTTTTTCGAGTGACAGGCTCGACTGAGCCTGACCGGATTCACAGCGATGGTAGGTGGGCTTGTGGGCTTCGAACTGGTGGTAGTTGATCGGGGTAGAAGTCGTCGTGGTGGTGGCGATAATTAGGGTTAGGGGGGCGGCACGTTGGGTTCGTTTGCATGATGAATTACCTAGTTTGTGTACGTAATTTTCGCGTGAGGAAGATGATGGAAGGAGTGGCCCATATCTGCATCTAAGAAATGTGCGGCTGTGATGAGTGTAGGGTTTTGTTAATAAAGAAATTTGTAAATTTGTTTATATTAAATTGTTTAAACTTTAAAATATCATATCTGCTTGATACGAGGTCGGAAAATTGCGAAACAAAATGCGTTGGAATCGTTTCGGCGAGCACTACGCAATGGAACTGATTTGGGATCGATTGGAGTCAGTGAAAATTTTGAATAAAATTAAACGTGTGTTTAATTTTATTCGAAATAAATACCGCAACCGTTATTGAAAGCATGGTGAGAACTTCTCACTCAATCGAATATTGTATTTCAATTTAAATTTTAAATAGTTAGATTTAAAATTGTTGATAGTGTTGATTTTGATGATTGGATGATAAATTGTTATTTATTGTGTTAAATAGACCCTATACGCTGTATATTAAGCGGATGTTATTTATTAAAAACATATACCACGATAATTCCATATTGAAGTGGAATTGGTATTATATATGTATTTAGAGTTGATTTCCCACATTATATAGCGGATGAGACCCTATTGCGCCGCATAATAGCGGATAATATTTATAAATCCCATATACCGCGATAATTTCACATTAATGTGAAATAGGTATTGTGCTAACATCTATGGATGCAGGGAAACAGGTTGGAGGGATCCAACTGGATTCCTCAAATATTTGAATTTATTTCAATATTGTGTGTTGATTTATTTATAATCGCCGTGTGATTATATTGTAATTGAATTTGTTGACGGCTATAAATTAGCCGAAGATATTTTGGTATCGTTGAATACCGAAAATAAATAAAAATTGTATTTTCGAAATTTAAGTTGAAAATTTATCGGAAAATTTATTTTTGATAATTGGATAAATTTAAAAGGAGTTTTATAAGATAAAAGTTTATTTTTGAAGTATATTGAATTAAATTTCAAAATTTGGAAAAAAAGGCTTAATAAATCGATTTCGAAAATATTATCTATAAATTGAAGACTTTATCTAAATTTGGGATTTTTAAATAGATTTGAAGAGATAAAGGAATTTATTTTAAAAGGAAATAATTTTGGAAATTCATTGGAAATTTATTTGGATTTTGAAAATCAATTTGAAAATTTATTTGGAGCTGGTAAATGAATATTTGTGAAATCGATTTAAAAATTAATTTGAATTGTTTGACATCCTTGATGTGTGATGTTTTGTGATATATCCTGATTTGTGTTGTGATCTGTGATTAGTTTATTTTTGATATTTATATATCTGTGATATGTGAATCAAAGATAAGCGTCATAGTTTATACCGCTTATCGAATATATTGTTATATTTTGATCTGTGATGATTGAATGTTGTTGCACTATTGTGTTAAACCCGTGGACTACACAATACACACACAAATGTGGATTTCACGTGGAAATCGGTTAAGTCACAGATTTTTATCAATTTTGGAAAATTGAATTTTTGAATCCAAAATAGTTTTGGAATTGAAATTGAAAGTTTTTGAAAATGAGTTTCAAAAATAAAAGTTATTTTAAATAACTTAATAGAATTGGAATTTAAATCATTTGATTTAAATTTTGAATTCAATATTTTGAATTGAATTCAATAATTTGGGAATTTTGGTTTAAAGGATTTTACAAATTATAAAAGGTGTTTATATGGGGTTTTAACCATTTAAAATATGGTTTTGGAAATTTAAATGTATATTCAAGTTTTATACTTGAATGACTTTAAACTGGGTAATTGTAACCAGTTTTTCCCAAAACGAAAACTATCAGTTTTCAAATGATAATAGCTTTCATAAAGTGAAAAGATTTCTAATTCGTATTGAAACATTTCAAGAAAAAAAAATTGTAAATAGTTTGGAAAAAACTATAAATTAACCTTTGTGAAGATGATTAAACTTTATTTTGAAATAAAAGAGTATTTCAAAAGGTGTATCTTTTATATTATAAAAGACTTGAATTTTGAATAGTTTTGAAAGCTATAAATTAAATCTTAATTTAAAGATTTAATGGGTTAATCAAATTGAAATGAGAATTGATTTGGAAATCTGTAAATGAATCTTTGTGAAACTGGATAACCTTTGTGAAATAAATCTTTTTTTGTTTAAAGATTTAAAATGGTAATTTGTTTAAACCATTTGAAAGAAAGGATATGGGTAATAAGTTGTGACTTAATTTAAATCCCTATATCCATATGTTTCGAAATATTGTGCTCACTGTTTGCGCCAAAATTGGTCACAAACCCCGAATATTGTGAAAGCACCAATGTATGAATATAAATCAACAATATTCACACACAATTCTTAAATCTAAGCAAATAGAGTATCACAATTCAGAAATAATGATCATAAACACGAGATTTATAGTGGTTCGGCTATCTCTGGCCTACGTCCACTTCAAAGGTTTATCTTTTATTGATTATCCTTGCCGATTACAATTGATTACAACAGTTGCAATGAAGAATTTTGAGTACAATGGTTGTATTGAAGTGTAGAATTGAGTCTCGTAGAGTCTAGGAGCTTCAGAATCCCGATCCCCTTTTCCGAATGACCTGGGGCTCTATTTATAGATGTAGGAGGCTGATATCTCGCCTAAAATTAGGGAGACTTCTTCTGGCACGTGTGGGGGCCCATGCGCCTGCGTCCAGGAAATCTGGGCCCGCTTCGGGATCGATTCGAACTCCATTCGAATCGATCAAAAAATCATCCGATCGAGCTGAAATTTGGTGTGGACATTCTTCAACATGTATTCAAGCTTCTGTGAAAATTTCATAGCATTTGGACTTGTAAATCTCGAGATATGGTCGATTTGAAATTGCTTTCTTCATCTGTTCATCCTGTTCGAATCGATCTATTCGAATCGATTCCTTCGAATCGATCGCCTGCACGTGCTCTCATGGTGTGTGACGCGCAATCTTCGGGTCGATCCGCCTTTCACTCCGGTTTGATCGAGTCGTCTCGAGATTTCGCCGCATTTACTTGATGGATTCGATGACATCAATCGTACCTGGATTCGAACAAGGCTTCGTTCGTATCGATCGTGACATGCTTCAGTCGATCGATACGAAATAACTATGTCTGGATGGATTTGAGGTGAGGCATCTAGATCGATTCGAACATATTATCGTACGTGGACTTCGAAGCGGAGTGTCTTCATGGATTCGAAGGACTTCAAGTCGATGGATACGAGGTCGTGCGTGACGATGGCTGATCGATGCGAGTCAAGGCTAACTGCTGATGGATTCGAATAAGAGTGTTGCCCATGGATTCGAGCAAGGGCCATGGATACGAAAACGAGGCTATTTCCTCCAACTTGCATCGATCATAACTTGAGCATACGGATTCAGATTGACTTGAAATTTGGAATGCTGGCTCTTATGGCTTTGCTTGTCATGTCTTGTCAATTGTGGCCTGATCCGGGCTCAGACAAAATTCATCGATATCCATGGTGAACCTGCAATGCGTAATCGATATTCATGGCTAGTAATTGTTGATTTTCAGTCAACTTTTGGGTATCTCGGCTTTGCCAAAAGATGGGATAACACTTTGCCCCCCAGAACATGCCTTTTTATAAAAGGTGTGTTTTGAATAGCTCCAAATAAAATGTCATGAGTTTATGTTTGTTTCATAGTCTATAACATTTTCAATCAAGTTCGTAGCTGTTCGAAGCCAAATCATTATCCATTTCCTCCCGTGGAAGTTAAGAATGAAGTTCTATAGTTTCTCCGGACTATTAGTGGTCACTCTAGACCCTTGCCAAGTCCATTACAGACTTAGCGATCGAATAGAAAGATCCTATTGCACTCCGGCGTTGCTTCCTATTCCTTGCACTCTGGCCCCAATTAGGGCGTAAAGCGATGTCTTGGTCGTTCTGGACCGATCGTAGCCTCTCCGGGCTCCTGCTGGATCTCACATCCTGTCACTCTCCGGTGAAGGGGAAACAGCGTTAAGTGAGTCAATCCTGTCGCTCTCCGGCGAAGCGACTCACTTCTTGCACTCCGGTTCAGTGTATCTGAACATTAAGCGATGTCATGGCCTAAATCGTGGGCCGATCATAGCCTTTCCGGGCTCTTATCGAATCCCGATCCAATCACTCACCGGTGAATGGGAAACGACGTTAAGTGAGTCGATCCTGTCGCTCTCCGGCGAAGCAACCCACTTCTTGCACTCCGGACCCCGTCTCTCCGGGTAGGGTCATAAAGCGATCATCTTTATATTGATATTTAATACTCACCCTTTAACTCTCCGGTCAAAGGTTTATTTCAAGAAATTCAAGTTTATTTATTAAATTCAGGTCCTAGATGTTCAATCTCAAACATCAGGAAAAAACTAAACATTGCCTCTCCGGGCAGATCGGTCTATCTCCATCTCAGAGCATGCCTAGGGATCTCTCTAGTTCCCATACATGAGTAAGTGGAGTAGCCGTTTATTCTGAAAACAAATCTAATGAAATTATTTGACCGAAGTCCAAATCCTGAAGTTGGCCCTTGCTATCTTAATCAGTTGATGACGAGTCGTGATCCCGATCCAGGATCGTTTCTGTTAGGTGGAGGCGGTAGTTGTTCAGGCCTTACCGCCGCTGCCCGTTCTCTGACATATTGTGGCAATCTACCACTCCTGGCATGTTCTTCCACCTCATCCTTTAGGTGGCGGCATTCGTCGGTTGTGTGCCCATCCAGCTCATGGAATATGCAATATTTTTTGGTTCTATGTTCCCGCTCTGTGGGATCCCTCCTGGGTGGTTTTCGATAGGGGAGTTGCCCCCGAGTTTCAGTATAAATTCGTTCCAGGCTTGCCGCCAAATCTGTGTATTGCCTGAATCTGGGCTCTCGGAATTTCTTCCGTTTATCAGGACCATCGTGTGCGTCATCCTGCTTTCTCTTTCCTTTTTCCGCCCTGGGCTGTTCCCTGGCGGTTCCTTCGCCTTGTATAACGTTTATTTCCTGCCTCTCGGCTCGTGATTCTTCTAGCCGAATGAACCTTTCAGCTTCATGGTAAAACTCTCCAAGATCTTGCGGTGGGTCTCTCGTTAAAGAATCTTTGAATTCAGTGCCTTCCCCAACTCCTGCCACTGTTGCCATCAAAATCATCGATGGATCCGGGCGATCTACAGAAGCCACCGTTGCATTAAATCATAGCAGAAAATCTTTTATGGACTCTCCGGTCCTTTGTTTTACTTATGCCAAAGTCATCACACTCTTGGGTCACGTCACGTGGACCCTAAACTGTCTCATGAAGCAATCTACAAGCTCGCCCCATGTTCTGATCGATCCAGTTTCTAATTGCCTGAACCAAAGTGCAGCCAAATCTGATAAGTATAGAGGGAAGCATCGAGCCATCACTTCCTCGGATGCCCCTAACACTTCCATGTGCCTAATGTATCGAGTAATATGCATTGTTGGGTCTGACTTCCCGTCGTAAGGATCCAACATAGGCAGTTTGAACTTTGGAGGGTTCCTTGCATTCCTGATATTCGGGGTGAACGGACTCCGACTGACTTCCTCTAGTCCTCCATTGGACAATCCTCCTCTCATCAGTCGTCGGACTTATCCAGCCATCTTTTCATCTCCATCCTAGGGTTGCCCTCTTGGTCTTGAAGGGTATTCTGGTACGTACTCTTCGTGTGGCCTGTTAGCATCAGCGTTGGCTCCAGCTTGTTGAGCTCCATCTGTAGGCCTTCCAGCATCAGATCCTGAGGGTATGCCCCCAAGCCCTTGTTGATTGCCTTCTAGATCTGCATTCTGACCTTGAACCTGACCTTCATTGGTTTCCGTAATCCTGACTCCTTGTCCCGTATTTGCAGCTGCTGTGGTTGGTCCAATGTTTTGCACATTTGCTGCCCTTATCTGCTCGAAGAAATTCTACAGCATCTCTTGCCGAGTCTTCATCATCCTCTCTTGCAATGAATTTGCTATAGCTTCCATTTCATCTCTGGTGATGTAAATCGAAGCTTGTCCTTCTCCAGCACCAGAGGATGCCTCTTGACTTCCTCCCTATTGGCTTCTCTCAGCTCTTTGTCTTGTTTGTCGAGTCATTGTCGAGTCAATCTGAATCCTTCAAACTTTCAAATCTAAACTTTGAATCTGGTGTAGCGAGTGCTAGTTCTTCTCAGTGAAAGCACCAAAGTGTTTGCGCCAAAATTGGTCACAAACCCCGAATATTGTGAAAGCACCAGTGTATGAATATAAATCAACAATATTCACACACAAATCTTAAATCTAAGCTAACAAAGTATCACAATTCAGAAATAATGATCATAAACACGAGATTTATAGTGGTTCGGCTATCTCTGGCCTACGTCCACTTCAAAGGTTTATCTTTTATTGATTATCCTTGCTGATTACAATTGAATACAGCAGTTGCAATGAAGAATTTTGAGTACAATGGTTGTATTAAAGTGTAGAATTGAGTCTCGTAGAGTCTAGGAGCTTCAGAATCCCGATCCCCTTTTCCGAAAGACCTGGGGCTCTATTTATAGATGTAGGAGGCTGATATCTCGCCTAAAATTAGGGAGACTACTTCTGGCACGTGTGGGGGCCCATGCCCCTGCGTCCAGGAAATTTGGGCCCGCTTCGGGATCGATTCGAACTCCATTCGAATCGATCAAAAAATCATCCGATCGAGCTGAAATTTGGTGTGGACATTCTTCAACATGTATTCAAGCTTCTGTGAAAATTTCATAGCATTTGGACTTGTAAATCTCGAGATATGGTCGATTCGAAATTGCTTTCTTCATCTGTTCATCCTGTTCGAATCGATCTATTCGAATCGATCGCCTGCACGTGCTCTCATGGTGATGTGACGCGCAATCTTCGGGTCGATCCGCCTTTCACTCCGGTTTGATCGAGTCGTCTCGAGATTTTGCCGCATTTACTTGATGGATTCGATGACATCAATTGTACCTGGATTCGAACAAGGCTTCGTTCGTATCGATCGTGACATGCTTCAGTCGATCGATACGAAGTAACTATGTCTGGATGGATTCGAGGTGAGGCATCTAGATCGATTCGAACATATCATCGTACGTGGACTTCGAAGCGGAGTGTCTTCATGGATTCGAAGGACTTCAAGTCGATGGATACGAGGTTGTGCGTGACGATGGCTGATCGATGCGAGTCAAGGCTAACTGCTGATGGATTCGACTAAGAGTGTTGCCCATGGATTCGAGCAAGGGCTATGGATACGAAAACAAGGCTATTTCCTCCAACTTGCATCGATCATAACTTGAGCATAAGGATTCAGATTGACTTGAAATTTGGAATGCTGGCTCTTATGGCTTTGCTTGTCATGTCTTGTCAATTGTGGCCTGATCCGGGCTCAGAAAAAATTCATCGATATCCATGGTGAACCTGCAATGCGTAATCGATATTCATGGCTAGTAATCGTTGATTTTCAGTCAACTTTTGGGTATCTCGGCTTTGCCAAAAGGTGGGATAACACTCACTATTCGCGTTAGCCGAGAAAAGACCTCTGTGTCATATAACCCATTCCGAATTAGTGATACGAAGATATGGATCGCATTTGCTATATTACAGCATGATAGGAGGTTCTCGCTTCGCGGTTTGGTGGCGAACGGGAGACTCTTACCCCTACATGTCCCTGAGTGGGATGGGTTGATTGTGACAGTCGGGAGGCTAGCCGTAAAAGTAAATGCGAGGTGCCATTGTATGCCACGGTGGGTCTGGGATGGTTGCAAAGCCTACAGGTCCCCACTGTCTTCGGTTCGTTACAATTTGGTATGAGAGCATATGGTTAAGCGATAACCTTGGCTCTGTTGGAAATTACTCATTAGAGATAGAGTTAGTAGTACTCTAGAATGAGTGTGAGTGTAATAATAGATACGAGTGCGTATTTGTTAGTGATATGAAAGTGTTTTATATTGTGTTTGCTTATCCGTTGAGCTGTTTGTGAATTCTGGTCGGTATGTGGGACGCCATATTATCGATAGGGGTTTCTAAACTCTTAAACGAGGCAAGTCGACATAGTATCATTTTAAATTGGGTAAATGGAATAATTTTACCTCGATTATATTTTGTATATAAAGAAATAATTTTTCAAAATTATTAAAGTGTATATAAATTGATTGTTTGGTTGTTGAAAATATAAGAATATATATGAGTTAATAAAAGTTATTTGAATAATCTAAATAAAAACAACAAATTGTAAAAGAAGAAATTGTATAAGCAAATGAATTTTTAAGTATGGAATTATAATTAAAATGATTTGCAATTGTGAAATAATCTTGTATAAGTAAAGTTAAATAGTGAAATTATATGAGAAAAGATTTATAAATAAAAGGAAAATTTTGAAAGAATTTAAGCACTGAATTCACTATTATTGCTGGGAAATAATAAGGGTGATGACTGCAGCATCATCAGTATCATTTTCGAGTTTCTGTGTGATGGATTTGTTACCATTATAAATTAAAATTGAAGTTTTGTTGTGATAAACAAATTTAAATTAAAATCCAAATTGAAATTGATGAATATAAGTGAAACGAGTTTCATACTTATAATATGATTTGGGAAATTAAATAATAAGTTGTGTAACTTATAAAATGAGAAGATGTAAGTGAAACCAATTGTAAAAGAAATGGTTAAACAATTTGTTAAGCAAAATGAGATATGAATTTGAATAAGTGATGAAATTTGAATTTGGGAAAAAGTTAAATATAATTTACTTTAGAATTAGAATCTGAATTGGATTTATAAGTGGAAATTTAAGTTAAGTTAAACAAATGATGTATAATTGGAATATAACTTAAGTGATGTTAAATTAAGTTGATTTTGATATCAAAGTAAATTAATAGAGTGAATTAATGAAATGAAGTGATGAATGTGAACTTGAGTTATATAAATAAAATTCAACTTTATTTATAAAATGAATTAGCAATTGAATTAATAAATGGATTGAATGTTAATCAATCAAATGTGAATAAATTGATATGGAATAATGGATATAAGTGTTATTCATTAAAGCTAATAAATTGGAAATTCAATGAAAGCCAATTTAATATTGAACCAATTGGGAAATTAAATGTGTTGAACCAAATTGAATGTAAGTAAAGTAAATTGAATAAATTTGGTTGTGTTGGTTATGATTTGGTTGTTATATGATTGTTGGTTGATTGTATATAGTATAATTCATTAAGTGTTAATGAAATTGAATTAGTGAACTTGAAAGCTATGTAATTGAATCCAAATTGAAAGTGAAGTAAAATTAAATAGAAATTGGATTTGAATTGAAAAGTAAACCAACTTGAATTTAAATTAGTGAATGTAAACTAATTGAAAATGAAGAATTGAATGTCGTTGTATATGAATTGGTTGTAAACAATTACAATAGTGTCAAAATTTTATAAGTTGCTTATAAATCTTGTTTAGCATGCATTTCTTTTAATATGCATGTGTTGTAGTTGTTTAAAAGAGTAAAATTGTTAATAACTTTGTATATATGTTACTTATGTGTTTAAATTGAGTAAGTACAGGTGCCGTGGCTGTTGTTCGGTTGATTTGGGTTGCGCTAATAAGTTAATAAATAACTGTTTTGCTTAAAAATGCTAAAAAGGTATGCCTACGCAATAAAAATAGGAAATATGAACCGTTTTTCTGCTTTTCCAACCGTGTGGGTCGATGTATACATATTTATGTCTATTGTGATCCTACTACGATTGAATCGCGCAAAGGAGACGCTGGCGAATTTTTCGGAAAATTTAAGGCGTTAGAAAATTTTTGAAAATTTTGGAAAATTTTTGTTAATGAAAAGTCAGTTTCCAAATTGAAATAAAATCTAGGAATTGAACTAGAAAATGGAAACCACTGTTTTGGTTGAAGTTAAAGGTTTTGGAAAAAGGTGAATACAAAATTTTCACGAAATGGATTTCTGAAAAGTTAATGAATTTTGGGCATTTTTCTTACTTGGCAATTTCGAGGATGAAATTCTTTTAAGGGGGGAAGTTTGTAACGACCCAGAATTTCCGTCATTTGAAATTCGTATATTTCATTAATTTTAAATATTAATAAGTAAGATTTGGAAGTCGAATTGATTTAATTTCGATATAGTGATTTAACTAGGCGATTAAATTATTAATTTAATACTTGAAATTGTGTAAATAATTGAAATATTGATTAAATGTGTATAAAAATGATTTATAAAGTTATATTAAATCATATTGGAGTTAGAATGATGTTATTGTACTTTTAAAATTGAATTAAAAGTTAATTTGTGAAAATTGAATATTTTAATATTTAATTGACTAGTGAAAATGACCATTTTTCAAACAGTCTTGGATTTCAACAAAACTAGTTTCATCGGATCCGTAATGTGATATTATTTCACGGTTTCAAATTTCGTGTCAATCGGAGTTGTCGTTTTTCCGGGGCAAGCCAAAACGCATCGAAATCGGTTTAAATCGATTTGATTTAAAATTGATCGTTTAATTCCGTAACTCTCACATACAATCGAATTATCTCCCGAAACACGCTCCATTGTGTTCGGAATGTGGGTAAAACCTTAGAAACGCCAGGCGGCCGTGTGATTTGGAGTTCGTTTGGAAAAGTCGTTTTAAAATGAATTTAATATTATTTATATACGTATATATATACGTTAACAAGAGAAACCCTAGCTCTATCTTTCTCATGGCCGCCAGAAACATTTCAATGGCCGACATCTTCAAATTTTCTTCCTCGATTCTCTTCCAATCCGTAAACAATTACGCAAATTCTTCAACTACAATCTTGTAGAACATCGAGAGAACTATACAACCAACGGTTATGATCGGATTTGAGGCGTTGGATCAACGACAAATTGCTTTCAAAGGGCCGGCATTCAATCACGTTTTTCGAGTGACAGGCTCGACCGAGCCTGACCGGATTCACGGCGATGGTAGGTGGGCTTGTGGGCTTCGAACTGGTGGTAGTTGATCGGGGTAGAAGTCGTCGTGGCGGTGGCGATAATTAGGGTTAGGGGGCGGCACGTTGGGTTCGTTTGCATGATGAATTACCTAGTTTGCGTACGTAATTTTCGCGTGAGGAAGATGATGGAAGGAGTGGCTCAGATCTGCATCTAAGAAATGTGCGGCTGTGATGAGTGTAGGGTTTTGTTAATAAAGAAATTTGTAAATTTGTTTATATTAAATTGTTTAAACTTTAAAATATCATATCTGCTTGATACGAGGTCGGAAAATTGCGAACAAAATGCGTTGGAATCGTTTCGGCGAGCACTACGCAATGGAACTGATTTGGGATCGATTGGAGTCAGTGAAAATTTTGAATAAAATTAAACGTGTGTTTAATTTTATTCGAAATAAATACCGCAACCGTTATTGAAAGCATGGTGAGAACTTCTCACTCAATCGAATATTGTATTTCGATTTAAATTTTAAATAGTTAGATTTAAAATTGTTGATAGTGTTGATTTTGATGATTGGATGATAAATTGTTATTTATTGTGTTAAATAGACCCTATACGCTGTATATTAAGCGGATGTTATTTATTAAAAACATATACCACGATAATTCCATATTGAAGTGGAATTGGTATTATATATGTATTTAGAGTTGATTTCCCACATTATATAGCGGATGAGACCCTATTGCGCCGCATAATAGCGGATAATATTTATAAATCCCATATACCGCAATAATTTCACATTGATGTGAAATTGGTATTGTGCTAACATCTGTGGATGCAGGGAAACAGGTTGGAGGGATCCAACTGGATTCCTCAAATATTTGAATTTATTTCAATATTGTGTGTTGATTTATTTATAATCGCCGTGTGATTATATTGTAATTGAATTTGTTGACGGCTATAAATTAGCCGAACATATTTTGTATCGTTGAATACCGAAAATAAATAAAAATTGTATTTTCGAAATTTAAGTTGAAAATTTATCAGAAAATTTATTTTTGATAATTGGATAAATTTAAAAGGAGTTTTATAAGATAAAAGTTTATTTTTGAAGTATATTGAATTAAATTTCAAAATTTGGAAAAAAGGCTTAATAAATCGATTTCGAAAATATTATCTATAAATTGAAGACTTTATCTAAATTTGGGATTTTTAAATAGATTTGAAGAGATAAAGGAATTTATTTTAAAAGGAAATAATTTTGGAAATTCATTGGAAATTTATTTGGATTTTGAAAATCAATTTGAAAATTTATTTGGAGCTGGAAAATGAATATTTGTGAAATCGATTTAAAAATTAATTTGAATTGTTTGACATCCTTGATGTGTGATGTTTTGTGATATATCCTGATTTGTGTTGTGATCTGTGATTGGTTTATTTTTGATATTTATATATCTGTGATCTGTGAATCAAAGATAAGCGTTATAGTTTATACCGCTTATCGAATATATTGTTATATTTTGATTTGTGATGATTGAATTTTGTTGCACTATTGTGTTAAACCCGTGGACTACACAATACAGACACAAATGTGGATTTCACGTGGAAATCGGTTAAGTCACAGATTTTTATCAATTTCGGAAAATTGAATTTTTGAATCCAAAATAGTTTTGGAATTGAAATTGAAAGTTTTTGAAAATGAGTTTCAAAAATAAAAGTTATTTTAAATAACTTAATAGAATTGGAATTTAAATCATTTGATTTAAATTTTGAATTCGATATTTTGAATTGAATTCAATAATTTGGGAATTTTGGTTTAAAGGATTTTACAAATTATAAAAGGTGTTTATATGGGTTTTTAACCATTTAAAATATGGTTTTGGAAATTTAAATGAATATTCAAGTTTTATACTTGAATGGCTTTAAACTGTGTAATTGTAACCAGTTTTTCCCAAAATGAAAACTATCTGTTTTCAAATGATAATAGCTTTCATAAAGTGAAAAGATTTCTAATTCGAATCGAAACATTTCAAGTTGAAATGAAATTGTAAATAGTTTGGAAAAAACTATAAATTAACCTTTGTGAAGATGATTAAACTTTATTTTGAAATAAAAGAGTATTTCAAAAGGTGTATCTTTTATATTATAAAAGACTTGAATTTTGAATAGTTTTGAAAGCTATAAATTAAATCTTAATTTAAAGATTTAATGGGTTAATCAAATTGAAATGGGAATTGATTTGGAAATCTGTAAATGAATCTTTGTGAAACTGGATAACCTTTGTGAAATAATCTTTTTTTATTTAAAGATTTAAAATGGTAATTTGTTTAAACCATTTGAAAGAAAGGATTTGGGTAATAAGTTGTGACTTAACTTAAATCCCTATATCCATATGTTTTGAAATATTGTGCTCACTATTTGCGCAAAATTGGTCACAAACCCCGAATATTGTGAAAGCACCATTGTATGAATATAAATCAACAATATTCACACACAAATCTTAAATCTAAGCAAACAGAGTATCATAATTCAGAAATAATGATCATAAACACGAGATTTATAGTGGTTCGGCTATCTCTGGCCTACGTCCACATCAAAGGTTTATCTTTTATTGATTATCCTTGCTGATTACAATTGATTACAGGAGTTGCAATGAAGAATTTTGAGTACAATGGTTGTATTGAAGTGTAGAATTGAGTCTCGTAGAGTCTAGGAGCTTCAGAATCCCGATCCCCTTTTCCGAATGACCTGGGGCTCTATTTATAGATGTAGGAGGCTGATATCTCGCCTAAAATTAAGGAGACTACTTCTGGCACGTGTGGGGGCCCATGCGCCCGCGTCCAGGAAATCTGAGTGTTGCTGTGTGATGATCATTTATTTATCATTTGTGATCAAAGCGTGGTTTTGTGAAAAAGCGTAGCTTTGTGGACGAGACTTCGTCAGACCTCATAACCCGAAAATGGTCGAAACAGGAAAGATGCGGCAAGGTTTCAGGGGTAGCTTCCCTAGGGTATGACCATTCCTTCTGGAAAAGGGTAGTATCATGGTATGGAGCCCAAATACTTACTCATGTAGACACACCTTATTTATTATGTGTGATGTTGGTTACCGAGCGCTCGGATAAAGGTCCCAAAGGACCGCGGTGGCATATCTCAGGTTTACTACCCGGGAAGGGGGTAACCGGCCTTGTGTTGGCAGAGAGCAGGTTGTCTCTCGGACCGTCCAGCCAGAGGCGTTCCTACGTGGCATAGGAAGTTCCTTAGCCTGACCATTTGTTGGAAATCCATCTTCCAATACGAACTTTGTACGGTATTAGTTGTAGAACCTTCCATTTACTTATGGTGGCGCCCCACTGTTTAGATGGTAGCTATAGTAGGCATAGTGTGAAATGCCTATGTTGGCTAAGATTAATATTATACTTTCGAAATGTTTTCCACTATGCACTAATAATAATAATCCAATGATTTGCGTAGTAAGTATGTTTGACTATCATAAGAAGAAATCTCCTCCAATTCTGCGTTTGCATTGTGTGTATGGCGGGAGGTCTTATGGTAGTTTCATTTTCCAAAAGCATTACGGATATTTTCTACTTGCTTTGTTGTTGTTGTGTTTTAAAGATAAAACTGTTTTAAGTTCTCACACCAGTCACCATGACTGACCTGGAGTTTATCGTTTCCTTCCTAAACTCTGGGTGCCCACCAATTTCCACACGGGCAGTCTAGAGTCAGGTTATCAGGTCATTCTGGATTCGGGATGCTGTGGAGCTCAGTGGCGAGCTGGATGACGAGGCGTAGTATTTGTATATGATATTATTATTCCGCTGTGTATTCTGTATAAGGACAAGTTTATATAACTGTCCAGTATTGTGTTGTATATTGTTGTGTAAACTCTGATGATGATGTAATGTATAAAATGATATAGTTCTTTGATTTAAAGATTATTCATTTATCTATTATATGTTGTTCCGCTGCGAATGTGAGATTCTGATATTGATTCTGTTTCGGTGTTTTTCTGTTGTTTCTTCTTTCTTTTTCTTCTGTCTTCATCTACCTCTTCTTTTTCTCCATAATAATTCGGTTTTCCGGCATTCGATTGCTCGGCAGTTGATACAGTGAACGTATTAATGTCAATTTTTGAGCGACGAAAAATCGCGTTCGTTACAAGACTTCTAAACGAATTTTCATTAACTACTTTCTTATTTCTCCCTGCTCTTTTCACTCTCTTGGTTTCTAAATCAATTTCTATCGAAACTCTACCAAAATTCAACCAGAATCAAATTCAATCATTACTAGTTTAATTCTCTTTCATATACTCTCTGATTTCTCTCATCTCTTAAGATCAAAATGCTATTCAAGTTATAGGATCAATTGTAATCAGGATCAAAGATCTGAGTCTGTAAACTCTATCAAATCATACTCTTATACTCTGCGGTGTGCTTGGTATCCCTTAAATTCAAGTAGGTCTAATTGTAGCCTGTTAAAATCAATTAGGTGTGCTTTGTAGCCCGTAAATTTAGTGGGTGTGCTTGTAGTCTGGATCAAGTGGCTCTTCCTAGAGGCTGGGATTCTAGAGGGTGTGTCTCGTATTGAAATCAAGATTGTATTTGTATTTACTAGTTGAAAAGAAATTCGTACACGGACTTGTGCGGGTTTGGATGTAGGGTAACTCCGAACCAGTATAAAATCCTGGTGTGTTTATTCCTTTTTACTTTTACTGCATTTACTTTTATCTGCACTTTGATTCTATGATTGTTTATGTGATTGTTAATTCCATCATTCCAAGTAAAATCTTATAGAATTTGAATAATATTCATATAAACCATTAAACACTATTCACCATCCCCTCTAGCGTTAATTTAGCCTTAAGATCCCTATTCCACTGGCTCGAATAAATCACTACCCGAAAAGTAGTAAGAGGCAGTTTTCTAGAGGAAGATTAATAAAAAATGAGCCATTCGTGCTTCAAACCAAAATAATCTTATAGAGGAAGATCAATTCAAAAATGAGCCTTTTGTGCTCTAAAGAAGAAATCAAGCAATTTTCTAGAGGAAGATCTATTAAATATGAACTATCATGATTCAAAGGAAGCATGAATTCTCTGTTAACACAAAAGAAAATATTATCGCCAAATGAATTTTCTGGTCTTCTATTCAGATTATTATTTCCAGATGGATTTTCCAGTCTTCCATTCAGATAATTACTCTATGGTTTTTTGGTCTTCTATTTAGAAATTTAGTGTGTAACTGTGCGTTGCATACGGTAATGTTATTAAAAAATAGTATTGATATTATAATTATTGCTAAATTATATTTTATTATGCAATATATGATAAATTTATCATGATATATTAACCATAAATTAAAATAACATGCGATGCTCGGATATAAGGTTGACGGTTCAATATATATATATTGAATTGTCATCTTTTTTTAAAGCATTATAAATGGAATAATGAGCATTAAATAATTAAATTTGTTTAAATAATTTGAATTAATTATCAACATAACTAATTAAATATAAGGAGTTGATTGTAAAAAATTTAGAGAAAATTAAGGAGAGCTTTGTACATATTTGTAATTAAGAAGAGCATTAGTCTTACGGTTAGCCTATCTACATATGAACTTTTATGCATATTTAGTTTTCATTTTGAAATAATTTTATCCTTGTAATTAACCATACATTTCATGCTATTGTAGGAGGATCATGCTTTCAACTTCGATACTTGCAAAATAATGTTATGTAGCATTTAGTTGAGTTATTAGTTGGGTATAGTTTGATAACATGTTGAAAGTGAGAATGTTTATATAATTTAATATTAGTGTAATATATGCGTTCACATCGTAAAGTTGTAAAATATAAATTTATCATTTATAGCTTATTCAAAACGAAATTAGGTTGTGTAATGTACGATAATTTTTTGAGATAAATGAATCAGAAATTAAAAGAGTTATTATTATTTTTGTATGCATTTTATGTTACATGATTTAAATATCTTTATATATCTGAGTAAAGAAGAAATAATTTTATCGTTTTCCCCTATATATATGAATATTGTATATATTGAAATCCACGTATTTTTATGATTTATTACATGGATTAATGAATATTAGTTGATCATAATTATTTAAATAGTTTAAATTTACGATTACACAATTAGTTAAATATATGGACTTGAATGTAAAATGTTAGAAGATAATGAGAAAGGTTTCAACGAAATTATAAAAATATTAAATTCTAGGTATTTGATGTTAATAGAATTTTACATTGCATTGTATGATAAATTCATTAAATAAATAAACTATAAAATAAATTTATTATTGTCATTAACGTATATAATTTATGTTATGTGATTTATATACATTTGCATCAAAATAATTTTTTTTAAACCAATTTATTGATGTGCATGTAGTATACATATTGAAACTTTTATCTTTTAGGTTTATTAATAAATATTAGTTGACTAAGTTTAAAAATTAGTTTAAATTTTGGATTATGTAATTAATTTAAATATGTGGACTTTGATGTAAAATTTTGATAGAGAACCATGAAAGATTTGCAAATAATTATAGATTTTTTTAAAAGTAGGTATTTGAACATAAAATAGTGTGAGAAGTTTAGTAGAACTATTGTAAAGTGGTAAATCGTAGAATTTTGAAAATAAAATATCAAGAATTGGAGAGAATTAAGAAGAATAGAGATAACTTCTAGAATCAATCAGCGAGCTTCAAATTCTTTTGCTTTACTATTATTTAATAGATTTGAAACGACCCAAAATTTTCGATTGCGAAAATTCCAGATAGTTAGAAGAAGAAGAAAGAGATAGAAGAAGAAGAAACAGAAAACACAACACAGATTCTCACATTCGCAGCGGCTAAAAATATAATATCAAATAATACAATTTACAAAAGAATAATGTATCTGTCAAATACATTTATAATACATCAGAGTTACTCTCATACACAAACACTGGACATATACAAATGCATGTCTTAGATAAATAGAAATAATATCACAGCGGGAACACTCCATACGTTCCTGCCATCCAGCTCGTCTTCTGAGCTCCAGAACGTCCTTACTTGAAAATCTGTAATACTCGGTCTAACCCGAGCATTACATCCAAGTAACACCCGGGTCAGGCTGGAAACCAGCGTGAGTAAACCCATATAATATGAAATACCAAGTTCAAATCATAAAAGAAACCCGGGTAACTCGTACTTCATTACGAGTTCATTACTTTGTTATGCTCAACACTTATTTTCACAAATCATATCCTAAGTATACTTACTTAGTTCAAAGAGTCCATATTATTCCATTTCATCCTATTGATTTCACATATCAAATCCATATAGAGTCATGTAGATTACAATCGAAGTGGTTTTAGTTATTACTGATACCCGTCTCCGGTCTCTTTGAATACAATATCATCTTAAACAAAGTTGTTTAAGTTTAAACAATTCTATTTATACTCATAGTAACAGATTCACATAGCAATTCTATTATAGATAGATGATCCATATCCAACACCATATCACATAGCATCACAATCACATACCAAGGATAACAATAATCCAAAGCATTCAATATCTTTAATCATTCCTTAATTATTTTCTAATCAATTAATTAATCTCAAATTAACTGATTAATCAACCATCAACTATTGATTAATAACTTTAATTATTAATCAATATCTCTTAATACAAATTAATTAATCCATGATTATTCTTATAATTGATTAATCATTAACTAATTAATTAACTCTTAAATTATTAATTAATAAACATAGTTATTAATTATTAATTAACAACTCAATTAAATTCATCATTTTAATTTTCCCTTGAAAACATATAGGGTTTAACCCATTATATAATTATCTAAGTACAACAATTTTGAAACCTTTATAACTTTAGAAATTTGTTTTAAATCTTGCTAACACTTAGATTAAAACTTGGTTTACATTTCTTTACGTTCCCCTTTATTTAAATTAAATTAAATTTTAAAAACCCATGGCCCAACGAAAATCCTGGCCACACTTCTTCTTCGGCCCAACATCTCTGCTCTTTCTTCCCTCGGTTCTATTTCCACCTGCTACAACAAGGTACACGATTCCACCGTGCATGTGCACAACGAAAAGTTCAACGCCGACCATCCCTCAGGCCTTCATCCAACTATCCATGACCACGATAACCAAACCCACCCTTCAAAACCACGGGATCGATGACCAGACCAAATCAAGCAACTCGATCAAAACAAGAACCCATAACCGATCGCAAAATCAACGCTGGCTGTCACCTCTGACCATATTAAGCCTCGCCATTGAACCCTCCCCATCACCAGAGCCCTATGCTCCACTACACCGTCATCCGATCCAACTCGACCCAACATCGATACCGCATTCGATTCGAGTATCAACCACAACTCACCCACAATCTAAACCCTAGATCGCCATCGCCTGCTCACCCCAACGATCCAGACACCACTTGACTATTTTTCCCACCTTCCTAGTCCCACGAGCCATCTCTAACAAGGCCCACGAGTCATAGATCGACATAGATTGACGGTAATTTACAGTTAACCCAAACTAAACATCTCGCCATTTCTCACTAATTACAAGTCTAAAAATCACGATTCATATGCCTAAATTCATCATTCACAATTTAGAATCAGATTATAGACTCAAAACAGGAATTCCAGAAATTGAAATTTGAACTTATAGTTGAAACAGACCTGTAGTTCTTCATTTTGAAATACATACTCCATAATTCTATTCGAAATTATTTTAAAAATTGAAATTATCATATTACAAATATTTTCTGTTTAAATGTCAAGGTTTGAATTTGACTTTATAGGTAAATATAAATATTCTTTTTGTTGTTCAAATGTATGGGAACACAATAGTATCCAGTAAACAACACACATCCATATACAAAAAATATATATATGCAATTCAATTAAAATCAGATAAAACTAATCCATGCAACCGAAACTTATAACTTTGCTTCACAGATTAAACACACGCATCTTAAATTCAAGCAAAATTTGTTTACTCACTTGTTATAAGATGAAGAACAGAGCTTTGAAACAGAAGCCTAAGAATTGGAAGCTACTGCTCTTTTGAAAATTGAAAACTTGATTACTTAAGATCTGAGAATCCTTTAAAACTGAAGCTTACAACTTGTCTTTGATATTTAATTGAATTGTTAGCTTGATATTTTCTTCTTCTCTCAACAACTGCTGTTTGTTGCCTTTGATTCTTAAGTTCCTATGGGTTTTGAAATGGCAGATTCTTTTTTTATATTACATTTTCTTCTGTTCTAACTTGTTTCAGAAATATTTCAACACTATTTTACTTGGAACAAATTTTAAACTCCAATTTAGGATTAAACAAACATATTTTATTTAAATCTTAAGTCCTAATAGTGACTAAAAAAATATATTGAATTTTGAATAAACTTTGTACTCAGTAACCTGGAAGCAGAGAACAACATCATGCACGAATAACTCAACAAACATACAGTATTCACATTTACATATACACATGCACAGATAACTTATTCCAGGAATTCATATGAAACCAGATTTAAATTCACTTCAAATTCTAAAGATGAAATGTTTACTCACTGGCATTTCAAAAATAACAGAGGAAACCAGGTTGGATTACTCACCTTTTTCAAGATATGAATCCCTGTTATTTTTTCTTTCTTCAAGCCTTTACTGTCTGAGACTTTGCAGCTCTAAGGCAGATCATATCTTCTCTCTTTTTTTTAGTTGAGTGATTTGGTTTTACTTAAGTTTTTAAATGGCAGCTTGCAATATAATTTTCTCTTGTTCGAATGAAGAAGTATAAAGTAAGGTATAGATATTTTTATAGAGGGAATGTCTGTAGCTTCCTATGTACATCAACTTACTTTTATATTTATTTCCTTTAGTTTATTTTGATTTGTACAAATATTGATCTGACTTTGAACAAAAAGGTGAATTGATATTTTATGCTGATTTTCTTAAATGTGTGCTTGCATTAAATGCTATGTTCCCCACAGTGTTTACATACTTATCTTAATTCTTATGTACACATATATGAATTGATATGTGCAGGTACATAGTTATGCATTTTATCCTTTTATTCTTGCTTGTATTGTCATTATCCTGCACACGTATGTTTGTGTTCATGCCTATTCCATTTACTTAGGCATGATTATATGCATACATATATATATATATATATATATATATATATATATATATATATATATATATATATATATATATATTTACTTTTATCCTTGCCACTATTTCGTATAATATATATATATATACATTTATTTATGTATTGTTAACATATACATATTCCTTTTTCATACACATTGCTTTTGTATACATTTTCATTATATATATACATATTCGCATCATAAAGCTTATATATGTTTATCTATATATATATGAGTGTTTTATCTCAATTTAAATAGTGGAGTTTCTATATATATACATTAGAATATTTATCAATCTATACATACCCAGGTGTTTTACAAATCCCAAATATATATAATTTTTAGATCACTATATAGATTCAGGTATTTTATCATCAGAAAATTTATTTATTTGATCAATCAAAATTAATATTCCGATAATTAAAATCAGTTAATTCCCCAATTAACAGGTGTTAAAAATCCGGGTCGTCACAAGATTATTGTCAGAATGGATTTCTGGTCTACTGTTCAAGTTATCATTACTCGATAATTTTCTGATCTTCAATTGAGATTATAATTATCGCCAGATAATTTTTAGGGCTTCAATTCAAGTGCCATTATTTCTAGATGATTTTCAGGTCTTTTGTTCAATTTATTACACCAGATAGTTCTCTGGACTTCCGTCCATGATTCAATCAAAATTATTATCTATTATCGTAATCAAATCGTGTTCAATACCTTTTATGATTATGATTCAACTTTCTTATTAAAAGAACGGGAATCTCCATTATTAAGCAAAATATTGGATGTCTATTAATGAAGAAGCAGACTCTTACATCAAGATCAAATTTATGGCCTTCATACCAACTAAGATTCTGAATGTTCAATCAACAAGGCTTCTGTTACTCTTAACAAGCAGATTATTATCCTATATATTAAAGGCTCCAAATGTAGAAAGGCTGATTATGCTCAAAACAACAACTATGAAGCATCATACTGAAACTGAGAAGCTAATTGCAAGTCTCAGGCAAACACAAAGAATAGAATTCAAAATATCAACCATTCAGGTATGAGTTTATTTATCATTTAATACATTATGTACAGGAATGTTGAGAACGAAAGATTGGATAACAAGTAAGTCAAAAAGTTTACAAATGATTCTCTATTAAGAGCTAAAATCTTGGGCCGGTTTCCTTAAATCTTCAGCAACCGAAGATGAATTAGTTATATGACGAATTGCTACATTCAAAATTTGTTTAAACTCCTTCTCTTTCTTGTGGATAGTATTCGCATTGTCAATTGAATTGATTTGAATTTTCAGTGCATGATTGAGTGCCTTGTTGGTAGGGCTGTTAATTTTGTACGAGTGTCCGATGTCCGTAACCGAAATACGTTCGTCCGAGTCCGTTCGATTTTCATTTAGGACACAAGCTAGGACAAAAAAATTTGTACGAGCAAAAATATTGTCCGGTCCGAGTTCGTTCGAATTCGTTTGAATTTCTTATAATTCAGTATATCTGATGGAAATTCTATTAAACAACATAAATTTGATGTAAATAGCAATATCCGTTCATGCCCGTTCGAGTCCGTGTCCGAAAAATGTATGTACGAGTCCGTCCGATTTCATCTAGGACACGAGCTAGGACAACAAAATTTGTACGAACATAAATCTCGTCCAGTCAATGTCCGGTCCGATTTTATTTAGGACATAAACTGAACACACCTCTGTCCGGTCTGGTCCGACTGATTTACACCCCTACTTGTTGGCTTTTTTGAGAAGCTGAATCTTGCTCTTTAATCTCTCAACCTCCTGCTCGAAAGTGTGTTTTTCACGCTCGAGTCTCTCAACTTTATCCTCGTAAGTACTAAGATGAGTAGAAACCTTATCACTCCACTGCTTGTTCAAAAATTGAACGCATTCAAATCTAACCCTTTGACACCATCTGTCTATTTCGCCATCATCCAAGCTTGAAGGAGGGTTTAGCAAAGCAGAAAACTTTTCTTAACCAATCAAAGGGGTTGGAGTAGGAAGGTTGGATTCACCTCCACTTATGATAAGTTCTAAAGATTGGGAATACGCTTGACTTTTCAATAAATCTACCTCGAGATCCATCGCCTTTTTGTGTAATTGTGCAATTTCCACGTCAGCTTCGACACTTTGGACAGAAGGTCTAAATTGGCAAATTGTGTCTATCTTCCCTTTAGCTCTTAGATTCTACCATCCCTTTCTTTAATTTTCTTCTCTAAATCAGAAGTCATTTCTTTAAAACTATTAAATGCATATCTTAATTTGTAATATTTGTCATTTCATTCTTGCGCATCCGGATTATCTGGAAATCGTAAAGCCAGAGTGCCTTGAGAAGAGAGTTTCTTCTCACATTCTGCCCTAAGCCTACCTTTAATAGACAAGTCAGGCAACGATATCTGAGCTACTAGATGTAAGTATCAACTATTTTTCCTAAAAGGAAAAGACATCAATACACAAAAAGTATTTTCTTTATTAAACGACAAAGGTTTATAGCTTAAGTAAATTCAAAATTACATCAATGCTGTATAACTCTTAAAGTTTTGAAACAGCAGTTTTGGCTTTTTTAAATAACCCAACAGATAAGGTAAGGGTAGAATCAAAAGAAGCTTTAATCCCTTTTGTACTATTAACTAGAGGGAATTGATGATAGTCCCATTTCCCGACTGGAGGGCTGGTGAGACCACATAGCAATTTAGCGTGATAAGTTTGAATTTCACTTAGCAGTTTATCCTTCTCATCACCTAAGAAATCAAAATGAAAGTGAGGGAACCATGTATAAAGTTCCTGTAGATCTTTAAGAAAACAATTTTGCCAACTGATATGTTCTGAGAGTTAAGGACTTCTCTTTAAAATCCCTCTTTAACTTGATAAATTTGCTTAAGAGTTTTATGAAAAAAGGACTACTGGAGGATTCCTTAATCTATATAATATATGAAAATAAACTAAGAGCAAAGAAAAAAAAGCAATAAAGCGTATAAACTACATGAATTACACATTACAATCATATAATCATCTAGGTCCGTACAATATTGATCCCTTATAAAATTCAAAAATAAATCTTTCCTTACTATACTTAATCTTCCTAGGAAGAAGGGTATTAGGAGAGAGGGGAACACTAGCAACCCTAGGAAGGTTCCAATAAGCCCCAAGATGAGGGCCGCTTCAATGATCGTCTAAATATCTTTTATGAAGACGCGTAATCAATCCCCTACATTTTCCCCTAAGAAGGAAAACTCGGTGAGAACATTCCTAGAATAAATTTATAAAGGAACTCTACTAAGGCCTCCCTATCGTCAAAGAGCATCCAAAAGAGAGTCATTAATTCTGCATTATGCATTCTCTCTAATGATTCTATCCCATGAAGGCGAGCTCTCTTCAAACGAGGGGCAGCCTGCTTTTCCTTGAAAAACCTTAACCGCGCGGCACTAGTAGAGTGGCGCTTATATTTGTTAGACAGTTATTATATTCATCAATTAATCTATCAGCCTCTCTATTTAACCGAAGCACGTCTCTTTGACACATTTCATATAAAGTCATGTAATAATATTTGGTCTTTCTCCTTAATTAAGATAATAAGTTTATTAACAAAGACAACTTGGCAACATCAAACATTTAAATAATGAATTCCATACCCGAGAGATTGGAACTTGGGAAGTTGAAACTTGAGCTTTTCCTCTGGGCTGGTTACTCGGGGGAGCATTGTCTTTTGAAGGGCTTTCCTTCCTTATATCACCTTGAGAATCAGGGAGATCAATATAGCCTGCATTATGAGCAGATGAATCTAAGTTGAGATCACCTGATCCATCTTCCCCATCTTTTGGTCCTAAAGGACCCTTGTCATTACCATCACCTCCATTATCATCATCATGGCCATCATTACCTTCACGGTCATCATCATCATCCCCTTCATCATCAGATTCTATCTCCTCATCAAGTGGGGGTCATCAAAGGATAATAACTTTTTAGCATCGACCTTTTCTTCGGTAGGAAACTCTTTTTGAAGTGACCCCGGAGCTCCCCTCAATATGAGGCTAATTTTCTTTTGAATCTTTCATTCTAATCTGGGAGGGAAGGAAAGTCTAAATCTGGACACTTTTGGATGTTATCGCCATAAGCCACGAAGAAAGCATTTTTGTAGGACTTCTCGGTAATCTTGGTAAGAGTGTTATTAAGGAAAAAGTAGACTTTCTCCTTGGCATCCTTGATAATGTTGTTCGAAAAGTGAGGATAGCTCTTTTCCTTTTCAACCTATCCTTTAAAGGTTTACTCTTGCCAGTTAGCTCAGCCTTCTCTTTGGTGGCCTTATCAAGATCCGCCTTCAGTGTTTTCACTTCTTGCTCCAATAACCGTTTACTTTTCCTCGTCAAGGGAGGAAGCGAGTTTGTCTTTTTTAGAAATGTCCACATCCCTTGATGAAGTGATATCAATTATACGGTTGTTAAGTAAGGAGATTTGTCCCTTGTTGGGCGTGTTTCCATCTCCTACCGATCCAACACTCTTCCCACACAGAGCTGAACCAGTCCTTGCTCCACTGTCTGCCGAATCAAAGCAACATGCCTCTACCGAACCATCTCCCTCCTCGTGACTACCGAACCAACATCACTCCACCCATTACCGGTCCAAACACCGGACCAACCCCTACCGAACCAACATCACTCCACCCATTACCGGTCCAAACACCGAACCACCTCCTACCGAACCAACATCACTCCACCCATTACCGGTCCAAACAACGTACCACCTCCTACCGAACCAAAGCTCCACCGGTCCACTCATCTCCCTCCACCGAACCAAGGAAAACCGGACCAACTCCACTAGGCCAGATTACATCAGCCCAGGCCCGCCAGCTGCTATATACATCCAAGACCCCTGCCCCCAACCTCACTCTATAAATAGAGGGGCAGGGGTACAACAATGGCAGACAAGTTTGAGAGCTCAAGCACGGAGAGAACTTTCAAACAACTTTCTTTTACTTGCATCAAAGCTTTGTACTTGTAATCAAAACAAAAGAAGAGAAATAACATATAAAGTGGACGTAGGCACATTCTGGCTGAACCACTATAAATCTGCGTGTCTTTTTACAGTTTAGCCCCTGCTTTTCATATATTTGCATAAACCACCCAAATCACTAAGAACAACATAAGATCTATTAAATCATACGACTTTGAGGTGTTTGTCCATTTTTTGTGCAAACATTTTTGGTGCTTTCACTGAGAAGATAGAAGCTTGAAGCTTCAACTTCATCCACTTAACATTTTTCCTAAGAGCTTTGTTCGCCAATTAGGAAACATGCCTCCCAAACCAAGAAAAGATGTTAACAAAGGAAAAAACATCGCATCCAGCAGTCTTCCAGATCCAGCTGTCACGAATCAAGTAAATCGTCCTCCTCCAGCAGCAGTAACAAATGAAGGACAGGCTAATCCGACCCCTCCTGCCACAGAACAACCCGCAGCAATTACTAGGGTAGATTTAGACAGGGTTGTGGTCGAAGTAACTAACCGCTTCACGTCCCAGCAGGAAGCCTTGGTGGACCATCTCATGTCACGCTTAAGGGATGCTGAAGAATCCAACCGCAACACTGAATCATGGGGCGAGTCCTAGTCTGGAGGATCTCAGAGACAACAAAGGTCTTCCTTCTTCGAAGGAGCTAACGGCAGAAGTAGCCATGGTAGGAGCCGAGATCGAGCACAACCCGAAGTTAGGCCTGAGGAAACGTTTGGTACCGAACCCAACAGGGGAGGTACCGGACGAAGGTCAACTGTAGCTGAGCCCGTCATACTGCCTAACCACGGAAACGCCAGTGAACGGGGCCGAGCTAGAGTCCAGCCCGAAGTTGGACCCGAGGAAGTGCTTAGATCAGAACCCAGCAGGGGAAGATCAAGGCAAGGGCCAACTGTAGCTGACCCTAGCATGCTCCCAGAAGATCAAAGGCAACCACTGGAAAATATGAGGAATGATAGACGATACCATCCCTACAGGTCATCTGGACGGAATCAATCCCACAGAACAGAACCAAACTCATTTCTATCTGCTCCAAATTCTGATGAAAGGATGGCACGCTTATTCAGAGAGTGCGTCCAATGGGAGCAAAGAGATCGAGGGATAGGCGCTAGGGTAACCAGCCCTTTCGCCCGCAATATCGAAATTGCTATCACTCCCCGAGAATGGAAGATGCCAACAATGGAACCTTACAAAGGAACCTCCGACCCCGTTGTACACTTACAAAGGTACACACAACATATGCTCATGAGTGGAGCGACAGAGGGAGTACTGTGCAAATGCTTTCCGCTCTTCTTAGCAAATCTCGCTACCTCCTGGTTCTGTCATCTACCCCAGGGATCCATCAGCTCGTGGGAAATGTTGAAAGAAAAGTTTATCAGTCAGTTCCGCATCCATGTGGAACAACCTAAGGACGCTTATTCCTTATCCAGCGTCAAACAGAAACCTGGAGAGAAGCTGCAACAATACCTAACCCGATTCAATGCCGCAGCAGCCGCGGTCCAAGATGCCGATGAGAAGCTTATCCTAATGGCCCTCTGTAGTGGTGTGCATCCGGACACTAAATTTGCTAGAAGGTTGACGAAAGAAAAACCAGCTACTTTACCCGATTTCTTCCATGAAGCCGGGAAATATATGAGGCTTGAGGATGCTGCCGTTGAGGGGCAGTCAGGACAGCAAAATAAGGCAACTCACAGCAACGCCCCTGCTGTAGCAAGGGACGTTCGAAGAAATGATTCCAGAGACAATGCTGGGGGCAAGAAGGGAGAAAAGCGCCTATATCGGCCTGGACCGAGATTCGACACTTACACTCCTTTGAACGAGACCGTCGAAAATATCTTCCTTGCCACCCAAGGCGAAGTTAGATACAAACGCCCACCATACAAGAAGGAATCAGATAACGCGCAGAAGTCTGGAAAGTTCTGCCGTTTCCACGAATCTCATGGGCATGATACCAATGAATGCCATCATCTCCGGGACTTGATTGAGGAACACATCAGAAGGAAGAAACTGGAACGCTATGTAAAAGGTCAGGACAGGACTCCAGCTCCTGCCAATGAGAACCCAAGGCTACCCTCACCGGAGATCGGCAGAGGAAACCGCAACACTAGCAGCTCTAGTCAAGAGAAGATAGTGGTCCATACCATCTCGGGAGGACCGCACATCGCTGACAGAAGCTGGAAAGAAATGGAAAGATATGGAAAGTCGCTTAGAGACAATAAAGACTGTGTCAATTCGGTTATAGAAGAGCGCCACCCGAAGCGGAAAGAAAGTGATGACATCACATTCGGTAAGCGTGACCTAGAAGGAAGGCAATACCCTCACATGGATCACATGGTTATCTCTGCCCGGCTCGGCCCCGCCGAGGTTTACCGAATCCTAGTAGACACTGGAAGCTCGGTAAACATCCTGTTCAAACATGCATTCGACAAAATGAAGCTATCAATGAAGGATGTATCTCCCTGCGATAAACCACTACACGGTTTCATTGGGGATGCAAAGATGCCCCTCGGGCAACTGGACCTCTTTGTTGAGATTGGAAGCCATCCCCGCTCCATCGTACGGAAACAGACGTTTGTGCTAATAGAAAACCATTCGGCCTACAACGCCTTCTTAGGAAGGCCAGCCTTGTCTGACTTTCAAATTGTCCTAGCCCCATGGTGCCTAAAGATGAAATTCCCAACGGACAATGGAGTAGGGGAAGTAGAAGGAGACCAGGACGTGGCTCGAGACTGCTATGTGACTGAACTTCGCAACAACCACAGGAAGGATAAAGGAAAGGGTGTAGAGGTTGCCCTCTGCACAAAGAGTCTAGAAGCATAGCAACTAAAGAAAGCCCCTCCTCTTCGATATACCAGCGACCCTTTCAATGAATTAGACCCTAGGGACAAAGAGGAGGAGGCCACCGCCGAGCCTGTAGAGGCTATGGAGTTTGTATCTGTAGACAAGCACGACTCGAGTAGACTATTGAAAATTGGATCCCAACTAAAGGCAGAGTTGAAGGAACAGCTCACCGATTTTCTCCGCCACAACCTGGATGTATTCGCATGGTCACACGCGGACATGACCGGAATCTCCCCCGACGTAGCATGCCATGCACTAAACATTGATCCTACCAAAGCTCCCATAAAACAAAGAAAGAGAAGTATGGGAGCAGAGCGATCAGCATCCCTCGATGAAGAGGTAAAGAATCTGCTCGCCAATGACTTCATCCGAGAAGCCATCTACCTGGAATGGATCGCTAACCCAGTGCTGGTAAAGAAGGCCAATGGGAAGTGGCGAACATGCATTGACTTTTCCAACCTAAACGACGCCTGCCCAAAGGATTGCTTCCCACTTCCCCGAATCGACCAGCTTGTAGACAGCACAGCCGGACACGAGCTGTTATCTTTTATGGACGCATACTCAGGATATAACCAAATTCCTATGCATGCTCCCGACCAAGACCACACTATTTTTATCACCGACCGGGGTTTGTGCTGCTATAAGGTAATGCCTTTCGGACTTAAAAATGCAGGGGCCACCTACCAGCGCCTCGTCAACAAGATGTTTGCAGGGCTAATAGGGCGAACTATGGAAGTATACGTGGATGACATGCTGGTGAAGTCAAGAAAAGCCGACGATCACGTAAGCCACCTAGACGAGATGTTTCAAGTACTTCGCCAGTATGGAATGAAGTTGAATCCTCTAAAATTCTCCTTCGGAGTGTCATCAGGAAAGTTCTTAGGATTCATCGTCCATGCCAGAGGGATTGAAGCAAACCCTGAACAAGTCCAAGCCCTAAAGGATATCAAGATACCTTCCACTCGAAAGGAAATGCAAAGTCTGAATGGAAAAGTGGCTGCCCTAAGCCGATTCATCTCCAAGGCAACGGACAAATGCGTCCCCTTTTTTGAAGCTTTAAAGAAAGACAAAGGAAAGTTCGAATGGACTGACGAATGCTTAACCGCTTTCCTTAACTTAATCGAACACCTCCAGAAACCACCGGTACTCTCGACTCCAAGCAAAGGTGAAGAATTATGCCTATACCTTGCTGTGTCACCTCACGCCCTGAGCGCCGCCTTGGTAAGAGAAGACAACCGCATGCAGCGGCCAGTTTACTTCGTCAGTAAGAGGTTTACGGGGGCAGAAGTCAGATATCCTAAACTTGAGAAGATGGCATACTGTTTACTAATCACATCACGGAAACTGCGTCACTACTTCCAGTCACATTCCATCAAAGTTCTGACCGATCAACCACTGAGGCAGGTACTCCATCGTCCCGACACTTCCGGGCGACTACTTAAATGGTGCATTGAACTAAGTCAGTATGATATCACCTATCACCCTCGCACCGCCATCAAGGGACAAGCCATAGCTGATTTCATTGCAGAATTCACTGCCAACGAAGATGAGCAATTGGAAATAGCAGAATATATCAAGTGGAATCTCTTTGTGGATGGTGCATCGAACGAACAAGGCTCGGGGGAAGGTGTGGTAATAATCACTCCCAGGGGAAACAAACTGCACTATGCTATAAGGTTGGAGTTCGCTGCCACCAACAACGATGCATAATATGAAGCAGTGATAGCCGGACTAGAACTTGCCATAGAAATCGGAGCCAATTCTTTGTGTCTTCACAGCGATTCTCAACTTATCGTTAATCAAATACTAGGAGAATTCCAAGCTCGAGAAGAACGACTCATAGCATATTTAAAGAAGACCAAGTTACTTCTCAACCGATTGGACCACTACTTAGTCAAACACATCCCTAGGGAAGAGAACCAAGAGGCCGACGAATTGGCAAAACAAGCAAGTATGAGAGACATCGCCATCTTCGGGGCAGTAACCATCTCAAAGCAAATGGCCCCAAGTTTTGAGCAAGTGAATCTGATAGCTGCACTCGAAGAAGCAACTTGGATGACTCCCATCCGAGACTACCTACAAAGCGGCACACTGCCCAACGGACGTAACGAAGTCAAGAAAATCTTAAGGAAAGCTTCCCGCTACACAATTCAAGAAGACATCCTCTATCGGCGCGGATTCTCTAACCCGTTATTAAGGTGTGTTGCTGGGAGGGAAGCCAAGGAAATCTTATCCAACATCCATCAAGGAAGCTGCGGAGACCACACCGGAGGACAAACATTAGCAAAAAAGATACTCCGATATGGATATTTCTGGCCCACCTTAAGCAAGGACGCCTTGGATTTCGTCAAAAAGTGTGACAGGTGTCAGAAGTTCGCTAAGATTCCGCGGCTACCAACGACTGAGATTACTCAAATGACCAGCCCTTGGCCCTTTGCAGTATGGGGAATTGACTTAATCGGCGAACTGCCAATGGGCCGAGGCGGGGCCAAATATGCTATAGTGGCAGTCGACTATTTCACCAAATGGGTGGAAGCAGAACCTCAGAATAAAGTATCTTTAGTAAAAGTTATTAACTTTTTGATCAAAAATGTTCTGTGCAGGTACGGAGTCCCATTCAAAATCATATCAGACAATGGACTTCAATTTGACAGCGAGGAATTCGCCAACTGGTGCCAAGATCACGGAATTCACAAAAGCTTCTCATCCGTAGCGTATCCCCAGGCAAACGGACAAGTCGAAGCCGTCAACAAAATTCTGAAAACTCTAATCAAAAAGAAACTCGAAAAGTCAAAGGGCGCTTGGGTGGATGAACTCCCTACGGCACTATGGGCCTATCGCACATCTTTCAGAACTTCAACAGGGCATACTCCTTTCTCTTTGGCATACGGATCAGAGGCTATGCTCCCAGTTGAAACCATTGTGCCTTCCCACCGTAGGATCCACTATAACCCAGAAGAGAACGAAGAACTCCTTCACATGTCTTTGGATCTAGTGGAGGAGAGAAGAAATGATGCAGTCCTTAAAGCAGCAGCCCACAAACAAAAAGTGGCAGCACAATACAACTCCAAAGTCAAGCATCGTACCTTACAAGAAGGGGACCTTGTCCTCAAGCGAATCTTCCCCCGCCCCGGAGCACTAGATCCAATCTGGGATGGACCATATGTAATTCATAAAGATCTCCACAATGGAGCTTATATTTTGTCAACAGTGGACGGAGAGGTGTTCCAGAGGGCATGGAACATCCAACACCTCCGTCGATACTTTTCTTAACTTGTACTGCCCATATGAAGTGAATTAACAAAGAGAATCAGTGGACGTAGGTTTCGTGCCGAACCACTTTATAAAACCTTGTCTCTTTTTTAACTTGTTCCATTATATCTTGGCTGCTTGTTAACTTTATCCTTTTCTGTTGAACAAAATCCTATGCATATAGTGTTTCCACTCAACGCACTCCACAGCTCAACTTCACCTGGACAAGACCTGACAGGTACTATGCGAATCTATGCCCTCGCCAATGAGACACTTTTGCTCCGGCATCCCTCTGCTGTGGGTTAACTCATTGCTCGCGACGGCCCTTAAAGCCAACTGTAATGAGCCGATTATAAGCCACCGAGAAGGCCGACTATAGCCGAGGCAGCTCATTACGGCGTTCGGCTCGCCGGCAACTGTGGACCGACTATAAGCCCCAACATAAGGTGTGGCCAGCCAGGGACAGTTCACAGTTGACGATCGGCACCCACGCTAGCCGGCCACAGTAAATCGAATAATACCCACGATTACGGGCCATAATGGCCCGGGTAGTTACTGTGCGCGATCTCGGCTCCGATGTGTCTTAAGTGCGGCTGTGGTAAAAAAGAATTAACTCCCCGCGGAGGCGTAAGATGGGTGACAAATGTCTCCAAGACCCACAGCTAAGGAAAGTGACTACAAAGCCCGTTTGCCACAAACTTAAGCACATCGAAGGCCTTCCGTGATTGGAAGTTTTACTATTTCGCATATTTCGATTTTACTTAAGAAACTTTTTCTCCTATCCTCTGTAACAAACCCTGAAGTGCAGGACACAAAACAGGAGACACTCACTAATAGAAGCGGATACTCACAGCAAGATACTGAACCGCATCCCTTACTCAGTCACACAGGATATTCAAAGCTGCCATCTATAAGCAAAATATAAAGGACGGTATTTCCTTCTTTCATATATGCCTATAATTTGTTCACACCTCACGCTAACACTGCAAGTCATGAAATTATGTTTTAAACAAGAACCTGACATCAAACACAATTTAATTACAAGAATATGCATGGCTATATTTCTTATGCAACATGTCAAAATAGCAAAAACATTCAAAAGACGACAAAATCAGCATAAGTTAAAGAATTGCACATCAAGAATAGAGCTATTTATTACAAGTAGCAAGAATTACAACCTAAAAGTTACTCTACTGTTTTAAGACTAACATATACAGCCATGTCAAGTACACAAAAAGAATTCTCCAGGTCTAATCAGGGAGCCGGCTGCGTTGGAGTCTTGTCCTTGTCCTGTTGCCCACCTATCCGGTCATAAAATGAAATCATTAGTGATAAGCAACAGAGTTAACAAAAGAACAAACTAGTGAAGTAGAGGTTACCAGCAACTTCCCCTTGATCGTCTTGGTCGTCATCCCCTACTTCCACGCCTGCCTCCTCAACCGCGAACAACCTCATCCCCTCTTTCACCGCTGTCTTCTCCTCCTTGGTAAACTGAGCGGTGACCACATCCATCCTAAAGGCCGCTCCACCCTCCTTATCCGCCTCAGCCTTGGCCTCCCCTAGAGCCCTGAGGTAAATCCTAGCCATAACCCGGGGGTAGTCGTCCATCCAAGATAAGCTGCCCTGCTTCCAAGTGCGAAAGTACATGTCCTGTAGCATATCGTCCATCATCCCCTCATTTTCCTCAAACTCCCTCATACGGGCCTCAGAAACCGATAGCCTTGCAATGGCAACATCCCTTTCCAGTCGGTATCGCGAGCAGTCAGCCTGAAGGGACCTCCTCATCACCTCCATCTCCTTCTTTAGCCTGACCTGAGTAAGCTCTGCGGCTTCAAGCTTCCCCGACAGCTCCTCTACCTGCTCAAGATCCGCCCTCCGAACCTCGTCCACTGTCGAAATGACCATATTTATCTGCTCCTTGCAAGCAGCCTCCATCTTCCGCAATTCCGCCTTACTAGCCTCCTCCATAGTCTTCCTCAACCGCCCGGAGGTAGCCTCATGCTGAGAAATCTGAATGGCCTGATCAGCAAGCTGTTTGGCCTGGTCCGAAACCATCTATCGTAGTCGGATGTTGGCACTCCCAATCTCCTCTCCAGCCTTAACCAGCCGGGCATGATGCCCCATCAGCTTCCTAGTCTCCTCCGCCACCCGATCAATATTAGCCTTGGCCTCGTCTCCCATGGTAACTATCCGAGTGGTAAGTAAATCGAGATCTAAGGACTTAGCCTCATCAAGCACCTATAACATGGGATTGCGGGGAAGAAGGTGCTCACCGGTAACCTCGTCAAAGGTAATATCATGGGAACCTGGATCCAGATCAGGGGGACCCGCAAATGGATTACGAGCCAAACCAGGACGATCAATCTGCGTAACGGTAGGATTTTCAGACGGGTGCGAAGAGAGTGCGAACTCAGTATCCTCCTCTGTGATATCATGGAGAGGCTGAACTGGGGGCTGAGGACCGAGTGAAGGTTCGGATAAGGGATGACTCCTCTTTCTCTTCTGAATACCCTCTTCAATAACCCCGTGAAGAGGACGGTAGCCGACTACATCCCCGGAACGGTGGGTCGGAGTCTTCGGCTTGGCGGAAGCTTTGGAGAGCTTGTATTGTTCAAGTCTGTGCCGAAGATCTGAGGCCTTGGCCATTTTACCTGCTCCTGATATAAAGAACAAGTGTCACAAGCTTACCTTGATCCATAATTCAAGAAACGCGGTAAACTAAAAGTTAAAAGAAGAAAGGAAACACATCTGTTATACAAACCCTGGGGAGGAGTAGGATACTGCAATAAGTCCTGCATTTCATTCCAGGACGGGAGTGGATCATAAAATATTCCTAAGTCCCTATCACAAATGGAGCCTGCAGGAGTCAAAAGTTCACCTTGAGTCATCAGAGCCACCTTGGCTGGAATAGTCTGAGAAGACTCACTTGCACCGGTCCCGGGCTTGTCAGCTTTCCCGGATTTCTCTACCAAAGCCGATTCTCCGTCCAGCCCCTCAAAAGCCTGACGGAATGCATCATCCGTCCACTCCTGAATCTCGCCTTCCTGCCCAGGAAGCAAGGCCCCGATGCCATCGCCACCATCATCACCTTCCCGGTCATCTCCGCCCTCACCTCTCACCTCCTCTACGTCTTCCTCCCCCTGGGTAAGAGGACAATTGCTGGGGGAAGGACCGTCCGACTTCTTAAGTTTCTTACCTCCAACAGCTGGAGGTTTTGTGAAAGGTTTCCTCTTGCCACTCTCTACTGTGACACCTCCCTTAGCTTGGGCAGCCGCCCTCTCCTCCGCCGTTTCCCTCTGCTTGACTACTGACTGCTGAGGAAGGATCAAGTTATACTCCAGAAGGGTCGCATTTCTGATCAGGTAGGCAGCTGATCTATCTCTCCCGGGGATAGCTTCTATCTTAGCCGCCGTCTGAACCAGGCGATCAGTCTCCACAACCGCAAAGCCACCTGTCGCTAGCAAAAATGAAGACGTGTGAGAAGAAGCATTGCGACCAGAATGGAAATTATAAATAAAGCGTCGACTTACATCCAGAGGTGAAACGCCGAATAGAAACAGAGTCGTCCCTGATGAAGAACCACTCCTTCTTGAACATGCTGTACTTAGAATACAGATCCAAGACCGGCTTGAAGGTTACAGCTGACTCCAAGCTGATGTATGGGGACCCCTTCTTATAGCCTCTCAGATTATATAAGTACCGGATCTCCCGGTTGGAAGGAGCACGCCTATACTTCCTCTGGAAGATCACGAAGAGGCTCACCAGTATAGTATAGGAGTTGGGTTGAAGCTGGAATGGGGCCACCTTTAGATATGTAAGGAAGCTGGCTACCCAAGCATTAAGAGGCGGGATGGCACCACACATGCAGTGGTATCTGCTATAGGCAAAGTACCCTTCGGGAGGGTCATACAGCATAGCTTCTCTCCCTGGCAACAGCATGCGCGCCCTATCAATTCCGAAAGAGCGGGAGATGACATCGAGTTGCTCTTCCTTGAGGGAGCTAGGAAAGCAATCGGGCGGGGAGTTTAAAAGCTCCTGAGGACCGTACCCGTCCACCAATGACCTCGGGGCAGTTCCGTGACGTTCCAGTCCTGGCTGAGCAGAGGGCACTACGGAAGATTCTCCTTCGCCCTGAGACTTCTTTTTATCCGATCGAGTTTCTGCTTTGCGAGACATTATCTACAACACCGGAAAAACATATTGTTAGAGCAGAGGATGTAAACAAGTAAGTGTATAATATGAAATTCCACTCATAAAATCAAAATGCTCAAACTCCCGTTGTCGTTCGGTAAAGTGAATGAAAAGTTTCATTCGGTATTCGGAGTCTCGAGATTCGTTCGGCATTCCCCGTATAGGGTTCATTAAACTCCCATCGTCATTCGGTAAAGTGAATGCAAAATTCTCAAGGCCATTTGGTGGTCCTCATGTCCATTCGGCATTCAAAGTCATCGGTTCCATTCGGTACTTAAGGTCCATTGCCCATTCGGTAAATCAAGGTCATCATTCATCCGGTACTTGCTCATTCGGCAAATCAAAATCAAAAGAAAAAAGAGAGGGAGCCATTCGGCGAGGGAAGGCAGAATCACCTGATTCGGTATTCTAACACGGTTCGGTGGTGAGTTTGATTCGGCAAGGAAATCCGATTCGACTATCCCTCTTGGTAAGGAATGAACCATAACTTACAACCCCTACTTATAGGCCAATGCCAACAACCGGACCGATGGATTCGGCACACAGGACCGGATAAGGATTCATGCAAGTTAAGTGGCATCAAACAAAGCGCGACATATGCCCCACTTTGGGGGGCAAATGTTGGGCGTGTTTCCATCTCCTGCCTATCCAACACTCTTCCCACACAGAGCCGAACCAGTCCTTGCTCCACTATCTGTCGAATCAAAGCAACATGCCTCTACCGAACCATCTCCCTCCTCGTGACTACCGAACCAACATCACTCCACCCATTACTGGTCCAAACACCGGACCAACCCCTACCGAACCAACATCACTCCACCCATTACCGGTCCAAACACCGAACCACCTCCTACCGAACCAACATCACTCCACCCATTACCGGTCCAAACAACGTACCACCTCCTACCGAACCAAAGCTCCACCGGTCCACTCATCTCCCTCCACCGAACCAAGAAAAACCAGACCAACTCCACCAGGCCAGAATACATCAGCCCAGGCCCGCCAGCTGCTATATACATCCAAGACCCCTGCCCCCAACCTCACTCTATAAATAGAGGGGCAGGGGTAAAACAGTGGCGGACAAGTTTGAGAGCTCAAGCACGGAGAGAACTTTCAAACAACTTTCTTTTACTTGCATCAAAGCTTTGTACTTGTAATCAAAACAAAAGAAGAGAAATAACATATAAAGTGGACGTAGGCACATTCTGGCTGAACCACTATAAATCTGCATGTCTTTTTACAGTTTAGCCCCTGCTTTTCATATATTTGCATAAACCACCCAAATCACTAAGAATAACATAAGATCTATTAAATCATACGACTTTGAGGTGTTTGTCCATTTTTTGTGCAAACATCCCTTAAGCTCGGACACTTCATCAAAGGGCTCTTAAGAAGCCTCTTGGAGGATGAACATATGCTTAGCTGCTTGTAATAAATAACAAGTCTAATTTGGAACAAGAAATACCGAGCTAAAAGCCCAAATTAACTGAACAAAAGGAAATGCATACCGATAAGAGCCGTTTAATAATGATGAAAAGATGATCCTTGGAATAGATCAGGGGTTGAATCAATATTTACATATTCCTCCTCATCCACAACAACAGAAGTATAAACACCCACGAGCTTAGGTCTTTTACTCAGCGGAGGAGGTGAAGTATCAGCAAGAGAACCAGTGCTCATTTTTTTAAGCACTTCAACCACCTAAGCAACGAAATCTTCACTAACGGTAAATTTTCTCGATCCGGCTAATGCATGAGCATCATCCTTGATCTCCTTTTTCTCAGAAGCGATAACGAGTGCAGAAGATCTTAAATTAAAGAAAGACGCTTATGAGTTAATACATAAGAGATTCCATACAAGTAGTAATGAAACTTACCAAAAGATTCGAGTTGAACAGGAGAAGAAGCGGAGAAAATATTGCGATTACTAACGACCAACGATCGTTTCCTTGGGCATTCCCCTTCATTATTGAAGGATCTCCAAGTATTATATGGTTATCCACAATCAGGGAGTATTTACGAAGATTCACTTCCCTTAAAGGAGTAAGCCTGTCGCCCATTCTCTTGGAAGCTTGAGTTAGAAATTGGATAGTGTTGAGAAGAGCTTGGTTGTTTAGAAGTAGGACCTAAAGGAAAACGTTCATTATAAGAGAATGACAGATATAACATAAATGATGGAAAATGCAAGCTTACTGAAAATGGAGAAAGCTCCCCTAACCTTAGGGGAATAGCATCTAACATAAAAGAATTGGTTCTTCCATTTGTTTATCTTGTTAATAGTATTAGTGGTTAAGCACTTCGGGAATGGTCGAATACGGTACAATGGGTTATCCGACTGCTCACTTAATCTCACAAGGCTAGCTAAGATATGGAGAATTTCAGTACTCAAAGAGGGAAGTTTGGCTTCTCAAGCAACTTCCAAGCATCTCAAATAGGTGTACGAGTTGGTAGTTAATTGAATTGAAGCAATATTTAGGTGCTCTAGGAAGTGCAAAAGAAAATTGGGAAAAGGAAGGTACCTTGAGTGCCAGATATGGATTGGTGTGAAGGCAAAGAACCCTTCTGGAGGGTTGCCAATTCTGCCAGAAGGACTGGCGGGAATGGCTTCTACATTTATAATCCCAAATTCCTTGAGGATGGTGTCCACTTCTTCTTGAGTAGTAATATATGGTTGGTTGAGATGATAATTCCATTTCTTGATAAATGGAGAAGGTTTAGAGCTCTTACTGGCTTTCTTGCCTTCTTTTTTCCTGCCAGGTGATATTATACCAAATTAAGGAAGTATTAAATATTTTATGAAATTTAGAATGCTTCTGATATAAAATAGACAATTATATGCTAAAACAAAATGATAGCAAGTTAATTAGAAATTACCCAAGCACTAATAGAGAAGTGTTGAAGTACAAGTTGACTGTTATACTTACAACAAGATTTTTACCATTAAACGATCCATGTTGTATTTATGAAGTGCTTAAGTTTTTAGTCAATAAAAAATATGCAAACAATTGTTAGATCCATAGTGGGAAGGTAAATTTATAGTTATACAAAAGAAGTCTGACAGAATGTCAAAATCATTAAACCAATGCCGTAATAATGACTCAATATCGAAATAACAAGTAACCGAAATCAATGGATGATGCCGGAATTTTCAAAAAATATTTTTATAAAAAATATCAAGTATATGCGTAGTTCATGAATTTTCCATATGATAATTGCAATACAAATTAGTGATGTCTCATAAAATTTAAATTACAACATTGTAAATAGTTGTTTAAAAAGAATAACGACACACAATGTAAGTTTATCGACTTCATATGATAACCCCTTAAATTGATGTCGCATTCACGAATGAATGCCGCACATCTGTTTAACTACTAATATTATAAGGACCTAGCATTATAAGTTTTTCTAAGTTTTGGGTTAGTTATCGAAATGTAATATAAAAGGGAAAAACTACTTGATGTCGAACATCAGTTTGAAGCCATAAGGCAATAATTTCGAAATCAAACATGTTAATATCGGGTTTTGGGTTTAGTAAAGCTATTCACTTCGTAAATAAACTAGAAGCTCCCAAGAATGATGTCGCCTGACTTTAATTAACCCAATAAGTCCTCTACCGACATAATAATTCAAAATTAATTCCATTCGTAAACATTATGTATCATTATTTCAATTAGCAATATGAAAATTTGCATCTAAACCCGAATGGCAATTCGAATCCCCAAATAAAACCCTAGTAATGATTTTGATATATTATCGATGTAATTAAAAATGAAGAACGTACCTTGATATTAGTTTGGATGCCCGAGGATGAAAGTCTTGAGTGATTTTGAGAATAAAAAAAATTCTTTTTGCTTGAGTTCTGAATCACAGGTAAAAAAAGAAAAAGAAAAGGAAGCTCTGTTATTTATAGGGCAGAAGAAGATAAACCGTCACCGTTGGATTATTTAAATGAGCGGCCAGATCTAAAGGAGAAGACCAATGGGCGGCAAGCACCATTATCGACATTGACTTGAAAAGTCAACACTTCCTTCATACTAGGGGGCAAATGTTACTACCATTATTGATTCCAAAGGAATGAAGGCATCACGACAATATGAATGTCGAAATCAAAGGATTTCGCAGACAAAGGAAGTGTTAAATTAAAGAAAAGCAGGTCATCTAAGCCGATGGTGAAGGCCGACAATGATGCTGCATACCATTGATGCTGCCTACCATTAATAAAGCACTATACTTCATCAATGCCGTGAAATCGAAAGACAACATATCATAATCCGTCAGTGTGATGAAGGCATCACATATTATTGATGCCGCATCCCATCGATGCCGCATGTTATCAATAATAATTTCAAAGTTCTAAAAAATCAAAGCTTGTTGTAAGTCATCAATATGATTGGAGACGTCATATATCTTCGATGTCGCGACTCATCTATATCGCGTATCACTAGTAAATTATGCCGCATGAAGCCGATGCCATTACTTATCAATACTGCCTCTATTCAATGGCGCATCTCTTCAATGTCGCATATCATCCATGCTGCACTTAATCAATGGCACATTAATTCCATGCCATATTCCATCAATATAAAAACAAAGGAAGGTCACCGCATGCCAACAATATACAAGAGCATATCAAATGTCACTAGTATGATAAAGGATGTTGAATGCCTTCAAGCCGCATGCAATTGGGATGATGATGCCATTATCCTTCAATACACCATAGGATGCTGTAAATCATCAAATCAAAGCAATATCCAAAGCTCCATCGAGATGGACCTTGACTTCGAAGAGAAAGCATGCTGCATTGACACATAACATCCATGCCATACCTTTCTACCTCTATAAATATGGACCTAGGGGCATGGAAGAGAGGTGGTCAAGTCTTTTCTCATTTCTTACTTTTTAAACTTTGTAACCCTAAATCAATTTGGGGATTTTAGTGCCAATTGTAACCTTACGACACTTATTTCAAATAAGGGCTTGTACTTTTACAATCGCATTGCATATGAATAAAGGCATGAATTACGACTTATGGTTCTTATGATTTTGACATGATCTTGACTTCTCTATTGAAAGTGCATACGACCAACAAGTTGACATAAGATTCCTTCAATCATGACTTGTTTTTTTGAATTCTCAAGCACTTTGATTTTAATCATAACTTGTTTTGAATTCCCAAAACACTCATGACCTCAAGACTAGCATGGATTAAACATGGAGCAAGTTCGTTCCTAGCAAACTAGCCTAAGATTACTAAAGACTCTACTCAACCAAGTCTCACTTTCCTCATACTTTTTGGGGTTAATGAGGAAATTTGTTAACACCCTCCCTATTACAACACATATGTTAGGGGAGACGATGCTGATTGAGAGGATGAAGGTGGAAGCAAGAACTTGTGGTAGTTATCTATCTATTTATGTTTTTGTTATATTTTGATGTACCCAGTTTAGACATGTTGTTATTTTGGGATATTTTATTTTGGATATTCGAGACAATATGTTGTATTTCTGAGATTGGAATTTTATGAAATGGGTACTTATTTTTGATATTAAATTTTATCCTTTTCTCTATGAGATTCTAATAGCATAGATAGATAGCTCTATATATTGTTCATTGTAATAATTTTACCAACCAACGACGAATTTTGGAATGGGTCTAAGTTTCGATGGTCTTTTATTGGGTTGAAAATTAGACCCGTTTCGAGGTGAGTTGTTACATTTGGTATCAGAGCATAGGTTACTGATCAACAAGGATATGCATACGTAAGAGTGTGTACTTGTTATTTTTGAAAATATTTTTCAAAGCCCTACTATACACACACACACACACACACTTATTTGAGCATATGCAAACACACTAGGAAAATATTTTATTTCAACAAATAATACTATCTTAGGAAGTTGTAACTGAAAGTTTAAACGTACAAATAGTTGATTATGGATGAAAATCATTTCTCTGAGGCTGGGCACCTCTCTATCCAAGAGATATCCACTATCGAGGGATGGCGAAATAGTTTAAGCAATACCTGAGGCAAGTAGGGCAAGTTCCCATTCCTCAATAGGCTACACTAACAGCACAGGCTGCCCTGCCCGCTGAAGTAGCACCTCGCCCAGTAGGTTTCCCCAAATTGTGTAAAGACTTCCAATATATAGGAGGATGGCTGTATACGCGAGCTGAAGGTTTCATGGAGACAAAGGCTTGGACTAATGATTGTAAACGTATATTTCGGGAGCTTGGGTGGAAAGACCAGATCAAGAGGAGGATGGCTGCATGGAATCTAAAAGGAGAGGCCTTAGGTTTGTTTATTATAGTGGTTAAGGAGAATGCTGAGGAAGGAATTACTTAGATTGAATTCAAAACTCGCTTTGAGTTGTGATTTATGTCTAGAGATGTAAGTTTGTAGTTTCTAGAAGTTTGTACAACTCAGACAGGAAGGCTAAATATTAAAGAAGTATATTAGTAAGTTCATGAAGCTAGCTAAGTTTGGATTGAGTTTGATTGACACCCCTATGAAGAAGGCTATGAAGTTCGTTAAAAGCCCAAATTCCCCACTTAAAGAACTATTTTTGACCCAAGTACACATGGAGAGTCACTTATGAGATGATTGTTGAAATGGCCTACTATAGACTGCTGGCACTGAGGAGAAGCAGAAGGTGGCACCAGCGCAAAATCAAGGTGGAGCTAGGAAAGGAGGATTTTGGGCTGACAAGAAGGCCAAAGGGAAGATGAAGAATGAAAGTATAACATGTTGTAGATGTCAAAAGAGAGGTTATGTTGCTAAGGACTACAAGGTGAGCTTGATGAGAGAGGAGTTCAAAGGAAGATGTTATCACTGCCATGAGGAGGAACACTACAAGAATCAGTGTCCAAAGCTAGTTAAGGAGAGACAGAGCGGACAAGCTTATGCAATTGAGGATGTACCTATCTTAAGTAGACCTCCTCCTAAAGATCAAGGGAAAGCTAAATTGGAAGGTACAACTATTATTTCCGGAAATACTATTCGTACCTTATTTGACTTAGGAACATCACATTTATTCATAGCTTGAAATGTAATTAACTCCCTGAGTCTAAAAACTCAAGTTGTCACTAACCTTATAGTCATGCCAAACCAGACAAAAACCAAGAAGCTTCAGACCCACTAGTGGCTTCCGCTAAAGGAGAATTCAAATCCTGTTGGGGGGTCGACACATCTTTCTTTAATTTGCAAAGACCTAGTTGTGGATATATATAACGTCAATTTTACATGTAACACGTATGTTCTTGTTTTGTGGGGGTATGGACTTATCCTAGGGATGGATTGGTTATCCTAATACGGGGTAGTCTTAGATTGTGATAGAAGGATTGTATGGTTAAGGAGTTGTAAAGGGCGATATATAGATGTTCATTGTACATCCCAAAACTCAATCGAACTCAATCGAGTTAAGGTATTTATATTTATTGTTCCTATCGTAAAGTGAGCTCTCATCTGTGCCCGTTGTTCGAGAATTTCCTGATGTTTTTTAAGAAGTCTTGGGTAACCCGTCCCTAAGGGAGATAGAGTTCAGAATCAATTTGGAGAAGGATGCTAGACCCATCGATCTGCCATTAAGGCACATGGCCCCCCAAAGAAAAGCAAGAGTTGGACAAGCGGATTTCAGAGTTATTGCAGAATGGATTTATTTGTCGAATTAATTCTGAATGGGGACCACCAGTTGCCTTTGCCACTAACGCAGATAGCTCTTTAATGCTATACGTTGATTATGGGAAACTCAACAAGTTTACCATGAAGAATTAGTATCTTTTACCTATAATACATGATTTGTTTGACCAGCTTGTTGGAGCCAAAATATTTTCCTATAGAAAGCAAAAGACTGCATTTCGCACTCCGAAAGGACTATATGAATGGGAAGTGACCCTTTTTGGGTTGACAAATGCCCCTACATATTTTGTAGATTTGACGGGTAGAGTCTTTAGGGGGAAGGTAAATAATTTTGTCGTTGTGTTCATAGATAATATTCTAGTATTCTCTAAAAGTGTGGGTGAGCATAAAAATCACTTAAGGGAGGTAATAGGGATTTTGAGAAGGCATCAACTAAAAGCCAAATTCTCAAAGTATTATTTTTGGAAAAAGGAAGTGAGATTTCTTGGTCATATTGTTTCCAAGATGGGATTGTCTGTTGATCCTACAAAGGTGGAAGCTGCTCGAGGTTGGAAGATTGCGAAGAATGCCATGGAAGTTAGGATTTTTCTTGGGTTGGTGGGTTACTATAGGAAGTTCATCAAGGACTTTCCCAAGATAGCAGTCCCACTAATTCGCTTAACCAAGAAAAATATAGTTTTCGCATGGGATTAGAAATGCATGAAAGCATTCAAAAAGCTAAAGGAATTGTTGACTAGTGCATTAGTACTTACTATTCCGGATGGGATGAAGCCTTTCACCATTTACACCAACGCTTGTGGTATAGGATTAGAAACTATCCTTATATAAAAGGGTATGGTGATAGCCTATGCAAGTAGGCAATTGAAGGACCATGGGAAGAGGTACCTTACTCACGACTTGGAATTAGCGGCTATCATTTTTGCTTTGAAGATGTGAAGGAACTATCTTTTGGGAGAAATGTTTGAGTTGTCCACTGACCACAAATCCTTTAAATACCTATTTACTCAAAAAGATTTGAATCTTAGGTAGCAGAGGTGAATGGAATTTATAGCATATTATGACTTCAAGATACAATACACCCTCGAAAAAGGGGATGTTGTCACCGACGACCTTATCTGGAGGCTGCTACTATAGGTGCTATATATGAGTGGAGGTTGTTGGAGTTCCTCTCCAATTTCAATTTCCAACCGCCAACCAGACCCACTCTAGGCAATTTGGCAACAATGGAGGTTCGACAAGCACTAACCGCATTGGGAAAAAGCAAAAGAAGGATGCAAAAATAGTAGACATTTTAGTCAAGTTAAGTTGAGGAGAGCATTTTTCCCATGTCAGCAGATATGCGATTGACGAAAGTGGATGTTTGAGAAGAGATGGAAACCTTTGTATTCCCATGATGGTGGATGTTTTAGAGAAGTTTTGGCTGAGTGTCACCATTCTTGGATGACCATTCACTCTGAGGGAGATAAAATGTATAAGGATATAACACAGATTTTCTATTGGTCGGGGATGAAGAAGAAGGTAGCAGAGTTTGTCTCTAGATGTTTGACATGCCAAAAGATAAAGAAAGAACAAGGGAAGCCCGAAGAATTGTTATTGTCGTTAGAGGTGCCGACTTGGAAATGGGAGCATATATCGATGGAGTTTATAAATGGGTTGTCTAGGATTCAAAGAGGCAATGAAGCTATTTGGGTTATAATGGATACTCATTAAAAGTGCCTACTTTATTCCCGTTAGGAGTAATAGGACGGCAGCGTCTCTTGCACAAATTTATAGCAAGAAAGTAGTATGACTGCACGAAGTTCCAGTTAGCATTGTTAGTGATAGCGACCCCTCATTTACTAACAAAGTTTGAAGGAGTTTGTAGTTAGCTTTAGGAACGATGTTGAATCTTAGCACCGCTTAGCACTCACAGACCAATGATCTGACTAAAAGGGTGAATAGGATTTTGGAGGATTTGTTGAGAGCTTGCATCATGGATTTGGAAGGATATTGAGAGCAGCATTTACCCTTAGAGAATTCGCATACAACAATAAATTCTAAGCGATGAGTGGCATGGCATCCTTTGAAACGTTGTGTGGGAGGCCATGAAAATCACCTAATGTTGGCGGGAAACTACCGACAAAATTCTAATTGGACCAGATTTGATTTGCAAGACTTTGGAAAAGATAGAGATGATTATATGGCGAATGAAGGTGAAAAGAATTAGAGTTTGTGGTAGGTGATATGGTGTTCATTAAGGTTTCTCCTCTTAGGAAGGTTATGAGATTTGGTATGTCGAGGAAGTTAGTACCAAGATTTGTTGGGTCATTCCCGACCTTGGAAATAATAGGAAATCTTGTATATCGAGTATAACTGCCATATAAGTTAGCAGGACTCCATGACGTTCTTTATGTTTCTCACTTGGGAAATGCCTTCATGACATCGTTACCATAGTAGAGCCTAATTAGTTAGTATTTATTGAGAAAATCCAATAGCTCCCTATGCCACCGCATACATAGTGGAGCATGGAACTAGGAAGCTCCACAACAAAGAAATTAGGCTGGTCCGAGTACAATGGGGAGATAATCTGACGGACTCGACGCTCGGGGCCTACCCTATGTAAGGCTCGGTGTTATTAAAACCGGTCCACTCGCCCGAAGCTACTCGCTTTGGCTTCGCTCCCCTATTTGCTTCACAGTCATTCAACGAATCCAGAGGGCGGAGTGATCCACTCATCCGACGCTACCTGCTTGGACTTCGTTCCTCACTCCTTTACATGCATTAACAATCCTGTAGCTTCCTTAAGACAAATTTTATTCATACAGGAACACCAAACTCAAGGACAACTCCTTAGCTATAGGAAAACACTTGAAGAGACATGAACTCGGTAACAACCAACTCCACGAGCAAACAAGTAGCTACATGAAAGTCGGAGAAGAGGTTTTCTATACAGGAAGCCGGGCTCGGCAGGACGCTCCATCCTCACTCCCGACCACCGCCCCCAGGCTCGTTGCTCCCCGATCGCCATAGCCTTAGGGCCATGGCTCACTGTCTATTGATCGCCATAGCCTTAGGGACATGGCTCACTCTCCGGCCCGAGCTCTAAGTACACCCCCCTTCGTCCCCCTCAACTATAGGGGGCTTCTATTCTCAATCGGCGAAGCCTCACTCAGAGCTCACCGGACCAGAAGGGACCATAGGGAAGAACCTGGGTCTAGCTCACTTCCCCTAAGCCTCATTCAAAACTTGCATAGGCTTAATTAATCAGAAACCTAAGACTAATGAGCTCCCTACGGTGTCTAAAGTCCTCTCTTCTACGCTACTAAAATTACGTTTTGCGCCAGGTCGCAAAGCCGATTAACCTCCCGCCCCCGACCACCACCCCTCGGGCTCAATAATGAAGATTCCCGATGTCATCTGTGAGTCAAGAGTTTCACATTTATTCATGGGTTCCATCAAGTCACTTCACGGGCGCATGCATGTACGTGTATATGCGTGTACGTGTGAAGCAACCAAAACCAAAGACGTTTGATTGGAGATAGATAAATCGGACCTTTTGAGGCCAAAAAGGCCGGTCTTCATTGTTCGATTTCCCTAGGCTTGCTTAGGAAAAAAAGGCCGACTATTCGTCGAAACAGGAAAATCGGAATCGCTTCGCGGTCTGTTTTTCCAAGGGAATCATGAGGGGGATTACCGCATCCCGAAACCTCGGTCTCGAAAACTTTCCCTTGGGAAAACTTTACCGAACAATATAGTTGATTTAGTCCGAAAGCGAATGAAAAGTGCACTTTTTGGAGGATAAGCTCCAATAGAATTCTTAGCTCAAACTCAAAGTATTAAATTAAAATGCACGATAATTCATTTATCACTGTTCATGTCCTATCACATGTGAGACCCGAAAAACTCTCGTTTTTCTTAAAACAAACTGGCCTCTGGCTAGGTTCATATAGTGGACTGCGTCTCACAAGCCTCGACTCCGTCTATCTTACTCCTATCTCATATTGTCTATTGTCTAGTATACTAAGGATCTACTCCTAGTATAGTATAAAAGTCTAAACGCTCCAGGGTATTCTTGGAATAGTCATTGGACGGGGAATAGAAATTGGTGTCGAGTTGAAATCCTCTCTCCTCCCCCGAACCCCCTCCACTCTCCTAACCTGGGAAGAACACCCCCTGCCTGGACGAGTGGATCACTCCGCCCTCTGGATTCGTTGAATGACTACGAAGCAAATAGGGGAGCGAAGCTAAAGCAAGTAGCTTCGGGCGAGTGGACCAGTTTCAATAACACCGAGCCTTACACAGGATAGGCCCCGAGCGTCGAGTCCATCGCCCCAAAAGCAGAGGACGTAGATACGCGTAGAGGGAAAGCCCTGTGTAAGGCGCAGAGTGAACATATCACCCCCCTTAGGGCCATGGCTCACAGTCTATCGATCGCCATAGCCTTAGGGCCATGGCTCACTCTCCGGCCCGGGCTCTAAGTACACCCCCCTTCGCCCCCTCAACTATAGGGGGCTCCTATTCTCAATCGGGTTTGTTTTAAGAAAAAATGAGAGTTTTTCGTGTCTCACGTGTGATAGGACATGAACAGTGATAAATGAATTCTCGTGCATTTTAAGTTAATACTTTGAGTTTGAGCTAAGAATTATATTGGAGCTTATCCTCCAAAAAGTGCACTTTTCATTCGCTTTCAGACTAAATCAACTATATTGTTCGGTAAAGTTTTCCCAAGGGAAAGTTGTTTGAGACTGAGGTTTCGGGATGCAGTAATCCCCCTCGTGATTCCCTTGGAAAAATAGACCGCGAAGCGATTCCGATTTTTCTGTTTCGACGAATAGTCGGCCTTTTTTTCCCTAAGCAAGCTTAGTGAAATCGAACAATGAAGATCGGCCTTTTTGGCCTCAAAAGGTCCGATTTATCTATCTCCAATCAGACGTCTTTGGTTTTGGTTGCTTTACACGTACACACATATACACGTACATGCATGCGCCCGTGAAGTGACTTGATGGAATCCATGAATAAATGTGAAACTCTTGACTCACAGATGACATCAGGAATCTTCATTATTGAGCCCGGGGGGTGGTGGTCGGGGGCGGGAGGTTAATCGGCTTTGCGATCTGGCGCAAAACGTAATCTTAGTAGCGTAGAAGAGAGGGCTTTAGACACCATAGGGAGCTCATTAGTCTTAGGTTTCTGATTAATTAAGCCTATGCAAGTTTTGAATGAGGCTTAGGGGAAGTGAGCTAGACTCAGGTTCTTCCCTATGGTCCCTTCTGGTCCGGTGAGCTCTGAGTGAGGCTTCGCCGATTGAGAATAGGAGCCCCCTATAGTTGAGGGGGAAGGGGGCGAAGGGGGGTGTACTTAGAGCCCGGGCCGGAGAGTGAGCCATGGCCCTAAGGCTATGGCAATCGATAGACAGTGAGCCATAGCCCTAAGGCTATGGCGATCGGGGAGCAATGAGCCTGGGGGGCGATGGTCGGGAGTGAGGATGGAGCGCCCTACCGAGCTCGGCTTCCTGTATAGAAAACCTCTTCTTTTTTGGTTGCATCATGGTTGCTAGATTGGACGGTTGGGATGGTTGCCACACTTTTTATTGTTATTTCACACTTATGTAGTTTTTTTTGTATATTTGGGATGCTTGCATACATGCCTATATGTTACGATCATGCATTCATGCTAGAACTGAGCTCATTTATAGTTAGTTGCATACATAGTCACATTGCATTTTTGGTTGAGTAGATGGTTTTGTAGATAACTTGGTTGTATAATATGGATGTTGAGTGCGCATTCCACTATCTGTCCCTTATGAATTTTGGGTGCAAAAAACCTTTTAATTGAAGAGAATGTAACATACCGTAAAATTAATTTAAAATTAATTAATTAATAATAAGGGTAAAAATAAAATTTTTGTAAACATCAGAATTTGGCCACAAAAGTTATACCATTGCATTCGTCGTGATTTTCTAATCAACTTTCATATATAAAGTTTTGTAATCGGAGCACAAATGGAAAATTTATAAACATTTGAAGTTTACGAATTTAAAATAATTCAAACGAATTCAAAATTTGAATTTAAATAACGTTGACGTAAGAAGAATTAAATAGGGCAATAGATACTTTTAACATTAAGGGGTACTTAACGTTTAAGAAAATTATAACATAGTTTTAAAAAGGAATTAAATAAAAAGAAAATGTAAACAAATAAATTCACGTTCCTAAATAGGGAACGGTCGACCCCCTCACCAAGGCTGGTCAACCGCTAGTGGTCGACCGCTTGATGGTGAGTGGTTGACCGGTGATTGCGACGACTGCTAGGATTTTGTTAGGCCCGAATGACCTGGATTTTATTATTTTAAACCGACTTAAATCTTACGGTTCTGGTGCCTTCTAACCGCTATAAATATGAGGCTAGCCCCCTCACTTTTGTTCATATATTATTTAGGAATGCTAGCGAAGCTCTGTCAGTCTTATTCCTTAACTAGATTTAAGAATTCAAATTCAAGGGAAATAGGTAATAAGTTGATAAGTATATATTCTTCTTCTACTTTTATTCTTCTCTAATCCCTGAATACTGAATCTAATTTATATACAGTCCAATTATTGTATATTTCAAAAAGAAAGGTCCGAAGGAAAGAATAGGACACTACAAGAAAACATGTTATTGGTTGCATTGAATGGCAGCGTTTCAAAGTTAAGTGCAACTAATGCTTGTTTAGAGGAAAATAAATAAATAAACAAACGCTGCCAGTCTTTCCCTCCTAAATTTTTGGTAAAATTTCTATTCCCCCGCTCGATTTCTTTCTTCAACATAAACATTTGTATTAAAAAAGCCTGATGAAGTCTAATTTTCAACCACCACCCCTCGTCTTCTCACTTACCTTCTTCTCCACTCTGACCTTGCCTCTCAACCTTTCCCTCTCATCCAACCCTCCCCCATCTCATCCGCACCTTTAATCATTGCTTCCCTTTCAAATTTGCAAACCCTAGATCTGCCTTGCTTATCACAGCTCGCATCACGGTCTACCGTTAGCATCGATGATTTCTGGTTGCCCTCTCTTAGTCTCGGCCTAAATCTATCTAATGAGATAACTGATAGTGGCATGCTGCATCTACGATCTTAGCTCTAAACACCTTCTCAAATTCTGAAATCAAAATATGAGGTGAGTTCGGAATTTTCAATTATGATAAATATTTTTAAAATTTAAGGCAGTAACATTAATGTAACAAGAAGCTTACTGTCAATTAACTAGATACTAATTGTTAAATACTTTATATGTTGAATTTGTGAATTGTTTAGTTATTCCGAAAATTGAGTTTTTAATGCAAACCAATTTGACAAATAAATTATATGATGAATCAAGTGGCTTAATATTGATTTATGTTCATGTCAAGTCTATATTTTTTGAGTGCACGACAAGCCTATATCATTTGAGTTCGTGCCAAGTCTATATTAAGATGGGTAAAATTTCTGCTGCTAATGGATTCTTTTATTGCTGACTAGAACTGTGCTGCTGATGAGTTTATACTCATATGTTATTGCATGCATTAAGATGCCAGATTGTGTTGTTGCTGCCTGTGTTGATCTAGTGAGCTCTGTTGTATAAATTATCTATGTTGCATAGCAGATGGTATATGATATTGGAGGAAAATTGTTCACTTACGTATGTGGCTCGCTGCTTATTTTGCATACTTTATTCTTTATCATTTGTTCAATGTACGATAGGAGACTCATATTTTGGGGATGCGAATTCTTCATCACGTGCTGGAGCAATGCTTGTACAGTGTTTTTAAACCCATTGGGGGTACATATTGGTACTATTATGTGGTATTCAACCATCTTTATAGCAATGGGCAGTCACTATATCCCTGCCTTGCTGTCTTTGAATACTTTGAATGGCCATCCTTAGTACAAAACGTAGCTCAGAGTCATCGGACATCATTTCACAATTATCAGAGGTATGTCTATTTCTACATCATTATATGTTTTTCATTGAGATAGATGTGTATCTTTCACAAGTAGATCGGCTACATATTTTTTGTTGTTTGGATATTTTAGTTTCTAAAACAGCCGAAGGGAAGAAAAGAAACATATTTCCTTGAAAAACAACATGTATGTTGGTTATTACCCTTGGTTGAGCCTAGAAATTTTATGGGCTGTTTCTTGCAGCTTGTTCTTAGAAGATAGGTGTCCTCAAAAGGATGTTTACGGTGGCTTCGTTGTAGAAACTGCAGATGTAGTTGTACGATGTACAAGAGTTTTTGATGTGACAGGGTTTTTGCTGCAATAAAATTTTGAATTTTAGATTTACATCGTTTTGCAACTTGAAACCTGATCTGGCATTGATTGAACCTCCTGTAAAATGAACTAGGATGCTGAGCATTCTACTATATGTATTACTTTTGTCACTAAATTAACAATTTTTGATTCCTGCATTATTAACAAATACTAATTCCAGATGATTAAAGTATAAAATCTTTGGTTGTATTTAACAAAATGAGTAATAATTCACAAACACATGGCTATATGTGCTTGGTACTTACGTCATTTTCATTTTCTTATTTTGTGTATATTTGACGACGTGATGATTTCTATGGTTTGTTCGGATATTTGATTAATATTGTTGTATATGAATTTGAATGAATATTTAAAAATAAATATGAGTTATGATTTTAAAAGTAAGCTTTTATTTTTTAAAAAGCAAGGTAATTACATATGAAAATGATAATACTTAATTGCATGGTATAGAGTGGTCTGTCATGAATAAACATGATATTTTTTTGAGTATATTCCAATTTGAGAAAGTCTGCCAACATTGAACAAAAATACGTTTATTCAAAACTAGTCATTTGCTACAATCCTGATCTAGATAACTGTTGTTAGAGGCTTGATGATAGTTTATGATTTAAGCATCTATTTAATTTTTTTGTAGATATTTGAGTTGGGTATATACCCTGCTGTGGACCCACTTGACTTCACATCTAGAATGCTTTCCCCTCATGTTTTGGGAGAAGATCACTACAACACTGCTCGTGGTGTCCAGAAGGTTCTCCAAAACTACAAGAATCTTCAAGATATCATTGCATTTTGGGAATGGATGAACCCAGTGAAGATGACAAATTGACTGTTGTAATTGCCCGAAAGATTCAGCGTTTCTTGAGCTAGCCTTTCCATGTTGCTGAAGTCTTCACTGGTGCTCCTGGAAAATATGTTGAGTTGAAAGAAAGTGTAAGCAACTTTCAAGTAAATCACCCTTTGTACCACTGATTATTATTATGCTTGTTAGTTGTTAGTTTGTCAATTGCAACTTCTTTCTGCATTATTTTCAAAAGCCACACCACATTTTAATTTTACTTCTGCAGTTTTTCTCTCAAATACTTTTAGTTGTGATATTCCAATTTGGAAATATGTAACAACCTCATTCTCTATTTGTGTTTATAAATCGAATATCAACGTATATGGTAGTTAAAGTTTGTAATGCTTCATATACATGAGATTATAACAGAACAAAAATTGACTTATACCAAAATAATGCATATATAGGGCACACAAAAGAAATCTTTAGTAGTCATATGCTATATTTATAATGATTGTTTAGTCAAAAGAAAATGCATAAATTTTTAGAATAAAAGTAATAGCATATTCCTCTATTTTTAAATTTCGTCCATATCAAAAGTGGAGAGAATAAAAGAGAAAATAAAGAAGCTTTTGAAGAATAAACCATATATCACTTTATTTTCTCCAACAAATATAAAGACAATATATAGTGGGGTATAATGCAGCCCAGAGCATTTCAATTACTTATTAAACATGTCGCGTACACTAAAAATAAAAATAAAATTCACCACTGTAATAGTTTTTTATATAATTGCCAGAGTGTAAATTGACATAAGAGACATGAAATTGTCGCATGAGAAACTTGTCTTATTCTTTCAATGCTTCCAATGTATAAGTGCTGCCTACATAGATCTTGATTTTTAAGAGCAAGGGCATTGAATAGGTCTGAAAAGTATTCAATTGCTTCTTGAGAAATGTTTTCTAATGCTGATTGAAGATTGCCATTAGAATCTAGAATGTATTTACCTCTATTATTTGATTTTGGAATAGACATTTTGCTGTAATTTTTTTTGAGGTCTTATCACCTTGAGCAAGCCACTTGAGTTTCATTCTTTGAGTATTTTCTATTGCAATTATCCTCATAAGGTTATATAGATGAACGCTTTTTGAGCATACAGAAAAGCAATATTCTCATCAAGGGATTTGTTAACTAACTGCTCATAAAGGTCATTTGATTCATTTCTAAGTTATTCATATAATTTGTGATTGCTTCCTATATTTTTCTACCATGACCTTAAGGTTAGTTTAGCAGCTTTCAATTTTCTTATGAGCACAAGTAGGGGATTGCCTTGGACATTAGTGTTTAGAGATTATTGGATTATGTCCTTATACTCCTTATTCAAACACCAGGAATTATTGTACCTGAAGGTGATCCTTGCATTGACTGAGTGATTATAACTAAATTTGACATGGATAGGAGTGCGATCACTCAGAGAGTGGTTTCCAAAGTGAATCCCAAAATTTGAAAATTTATTATTCAAGCAATCATTAAAAAATACTCTATCAATTTTACCATGAATTGAAAAAAATTGCTCCACCTCACCAAGTAAAAAATTGCCTGTAAAATTTGGTTTGATTAATTTTGCTGTCTTTATACGGTTTATGAAATCAGTATCACCCGAAGAAGTTTGTATGCCTTGATTGATCCTTTCTTGACTAGATAGAATTGTATTGAAGTCGCTAAGTATGATCCAGGGTAGATTGAAGAAATTAGCTTGTGTGGTTAGGTACTACCATAGGTCTGTTCTTTGACTTGAAAAGTTATAAGCATAAATAATAGTGTATATCATACTTAATCCAATGGCATTGTGAAGGATGCAACTAATATATTGCTTATTAGTATGCATGGTAATGTTGGACCAAACTATGGAATCCAAAAAATAGTAGAATTCTACTATTGTTATCTGCATCACTATTGCGAGAACATTTCAACTTGTTATACAATATATACGTAAATTGGTCTATTCTATGAGTATTTAACTTGTTTTCCAAAAGACCAAAGAAAAAGAAACTGTCACTATTAATCAAATTCAGAATTTCTAGCTGTTTTGGAGGGGAATTAATTCAGAAGTTTCATATCTTTATAAATGTACTGGAATAGATTATAAACGCATGTAGTTGGGTCCAGCAACCATATTGGACTTGGGAAAACAATGATTAATTGAGTTATATCTGACAACTGCTTGAAAGCCAAAACTATTTTTATATAGCTGCAAACACCTAACATATGTGAACTCGAGATTGAAATCTTTGATTAAAGATTAATCAATTTCTCTTTGAATATTGTTTCTTTATTAACTTGCATGCTGAGTTTACATCTGAATTTGTTGTTTTTATATGTATAATTAAATATGAGAACCAAGAACCAAGCGAGGTTGAACAAGGGAAAGGTGCGCTTGATTTGTTAATCGGGCTAACATCAAAGGTGAGTTCAGCCTTAATATTGCTAAACCTGTATTTCTGCATCTCTAATGGTTTTAGAGCGCATCTAATCCAAAGCAGAAAACACCAATGGTTTAAATTGTTAATATATATTAGCCCACACTAACACAACCTTCATTTACCTTGATTGATGCCTTGATGGGCGAAAGTAAAAAAGGAATATGAACCCATGTAACATAATGTATTAGCTGCATTATCCAAATAAAATTTATATTATTATAGTCACCATAGATTATGGGTAATACTGATACGGATACCAAAATAATAACATATATTCCATACAAACCTAGACATATCTAATCCACACAATCCTATGCATTTTTAAATTCATGCAAACCTGTAGATGCCATCCTTTTCCTTTATTGATATTGACTAAACTATCAGCTCCAATATACTCAATTACCAGAAGAAAGTTAAATAATAAAAATATTGGAGAACATTTTCCTCTTAAAGGTAAAGCTGCATGATTCCAAATAAGTACACATATGCAAAAACCGGATTTGGTTGTCGAGGAGGGATTTTGTTTCCTTTAACTTCTTGAATGAGGTTGTTTAATACTTGAGAAAGCCAATCAAATTTACTATTAATGTATTGTGATTGATGTTGCAAGGTTTGGGGAGCTCTTGATGGGAAGGTTATAGTTCTGCTTGAGATTCCTGCAACCGCCTCATCGTCAAAGTGGTTCTATGATTAGTTTGCTCCTGTCTTGCCCATGCATCTGCATCTTCATCAAGCCTTGGCAAAGAGAGATGCCTATCATCTTGATCATCATTTTGGGATCGTCTAAATGATGAGATGTTTCTTTATTGTCAGTTTTCTTTAATAACTAGTTTGGACGACAATTTTCTACTTTGCGATCTTTCTGAACCGGCCATTATGTTATCAAAGTGACTGGGATGTTTGGCTTGGGTCTAAGGTAGAGTTAACGAAATATGGAGGAGAGGTCTAAGTGGATCAGGAGATAGTTTGATTTGAAAAGATGAGTCATGAGTGGAACGGGCTTTAAGGTATGTTTTAGTGTCATTTTGCTTTTATTTTTGACATCCAATAACTGTTTTCCAATTTAATTATGTACTTAAGTTGACTGTTGCAATGTTCTGAAGGTTATATTACGAAGTCATGCTTCCTTTTGTTTACTTGTATGCTTTCCAATATACTTCAAATGAATTGGAAAAAATATGTTACTCAATATTGGATTTCCAATTTGAATCAAATTAATTTTAGTTAATGCACTTTGTTAGCGCACTTCTCTAGTTTGTCATTTATATCAAATATATATGAGAATGAAATCTTTCAATTTGAATACTAGGCCCTTTGTTAAGTTGATCTCAGCGAGGAGATTACCAATTTTTGAATAACAAGGACCACCTTTTTGTTATTTCTCTCATTTTATATCTATGCAATATAAGGTTGCAATATCTTGATACTGTGCTATTTTTATATCTATCTAATTTTATTAATTTTTTCAGTTTAGTACTATTTGACATCAACTCTTCCTCTTTCTTGTTGCTTTATTTGTTTATTCTTTTAACAAATGATGGTATTACTCACTTATATGCAGGATCTGGTGTCACAACCGATATCCAAACTAGCTATGCTGCAAGGATCATGGCTTTATTATCTGGTGCACTTATACCACCTATCCTTCAACTTAAAGTACTTATTCTCTACACACCTATAACGCAGTTTTGTTTCTTTTTTATTTGTCCCGTGATCTACATTTTCAAAGATGATTGCTAGCAAATTCATAGTAAGTTGCCAAATTATTTTATTTATTTGAAACATAAGTCTTGAAGACAACTTGTTACTCCCATCAAGTTATTTATTTGAAACAATAATAAACCAAGCAGATTCTAACTTCGCTGAAACTTAATACAGGATCCTCTACAATAGTATGCTATTGGATACTCTTTTTGTGTGTGTATACTCTTCAAGCAACACCTGCTTTAAGGATACTTTCTAAAACTAATAGTAGGATTGAATTATGAGTACACACTATTTATTGATATGGATATTTTTGTACATGAAATTAGTGCTCACAAGTATACCTATTAATTTATCGGATACTGTTTGAATGGATTAAAATCTAGATCCGATACCATATACTAAAATCATAATCAGAGTTTGGTTCGAGCCTGGGTATTTCAAATTCATTACCCAAGTAAATCTGCTTGGTAGAAACTGAATACACATCTGAAAATTTAATATTACATCACTTTAAGTCATAAAACTTAAAACTATGCATAAACATAGTTTACAAACAAATTTCATACTGATAAAATTATACAAGTTACCTCCAACACAAATATCTTAGTTTTCAAGTGAATATGGTAATCGATAGCCTTCCTATCCAACTTTCTTTGGTTTTCCTACATCCTATCATCCATAACTTATCTTATCCTCGATCCCATCTGTTAATTTAGTTCAAATTTAAAAACTATTCTTCTTTGGATGCATTTTTAAGTACAATTTTGAGGCACCCTGTCAGGTGGACAAGAAACAGGACACTTGAGATGCACAAACGCGATGATAGAATAATATTTTGCTGGTTATATACACATGACATATTTATATTTCATGTGTTCGTTATCTTTATGCTACTATGATCTGCAGAATACATTGGATCCTTATTCATGACATGTAACTTTGTTATATAGGCATGACATGAATACAATAATATTTGCTTGTCAGTGTTTAAATAACTATGTGTTTTGAATAGACATGAATAGTGAAACTATTTATACTTTTTCCTTCTTATGATGTATCTGCATTAGGTGATTTGCCAGCTGTTCCTATGCATTCAGGTTCAATGGATAATTCTACATTTTATCATATTCGAGCATCTACAAAAAATATATTACGGCAAACCTCTTAAGGAATAATTTAGAGAAAAAATTGAATGAATTAGCATGTATTTCGAATAATCACAGTTCCTATATACCAATATTTGCTTAGTTTTTTTTATATATGTATCCTTGTATTTAATATGAATCATTTATGTATGGATTTTGAACATCCTGATTTTTAACAGTATCATTGAAAATAACTATTGGAAGATGAGATTACTTGGTATCCAGTTGATTTTGTATGGTACACTTTAGTTTTGGATGCTGACATTACATCACACTGCTTGGAAAAATAAGAATAATGTTTAAACCTGGGTGATTGTGCATGTTGTAATTATTTATTTGTCCAATAATCTGTTATAACATCATATTTATTGTCACCTTATTTCTGTTTTAGAGGGGCGAACTATGGAACTTCAGTTTGAAACTATATTCAGGTTAATAAGTCATTGACCTCAACAAAATGCAAGACAATTTGAATCCTTTTATCAAACAAAGAATCACTTCTGAAAGGAGTAAATGAAGGAAGCAATTGGTGGCAGTTCTCAGTTGAATAAATTTTTGTCAGGCAAGTGAATTAGTTTACTAAATTCATCTATTTGATTATTACATGCACGTACAACGTAATTTGAATTAGTTCACTGTTTTCCTTTGCAAACTCAAAGTATCCTTCGCACATGCTTATGGCTTGACTCATTTTAGCTTCTTTCGAAAGCTAGTAACATATCATTGTTTTGAAACAAGTTGATACAGTTGTTGTTCATTTAAACTCTTTTTATCAACTACTTTGTACCGTTATAGTCTCTATCAACTCTTTTTATCAACTACATTAAACAATTATAGTACTTTATCAGCTGTAGTTCATTCAAAGCTGATTTAATGATTAGCTGCTTACTATTTGACTTCTACTTATTATATCCTTGTATGTCTTTATCAATATATAAAGTTATGCTGGAAATTATAGTACTATTTAACTTTGTTATTCAAAATTGTGTAATACCATTGAGAATAGTTGTTTAATACCGAAATAAATTATATATTTATATTGTAGTATAAACTAATACGTGCACATAATTTGTACAAAATAGGTAACATTGATTGCTCATACCTTATAGCGATTATACTAGTATCCTTGTTTTATGTCATTAAATAAGTTTTTTGATAGGGAGAAGCCAAGTAAAAGAAGTTACACGTAAGTCCTGATAATCAACACATCCAGAGTCTCCAGGTAAGTGTTTCGAGTAAGTTCAGATAACCAACATTATTTTTATCTTAATATAATAAATGCATGTTTAGTATATAAAGTTACATGGTTTAGGAATACAGAATTAATAGCTAATCTAAATAAAATAATATTTAGATTTTGGGAATATGCATCTAAATGATCTAATTATAAAGCAATGTTTTCCAAATTTAGTCTTAGCTTCTGCTTTGTCCTTTCATGAGTTCGATAAATGGCTTCACTCAAAGACACTTTACTATCTAACTGAAGTATTGTTGAATTCTTCTTTTCGTAGATATTTTCTTGGAACAAAAATGTACAAAATTGTTACGTTTGTTGTATGGGGAATATTAAGATTCTAGCTTATCTTATTGTATATTAGATTTCTGTTTTAGTTATTAAGATACTTGCGCAAATTGAATAGCGAGTACTGATGCACAAATCAATTCATCGGATTGCACCAGACCAGGGGAATATGCAATTAAAACCCGAGCATGAGTAGCTGAAGTTGGTTGATCACCATCGTGATTATGCTGAACTACAAGATGCATTGCCTCATGGGTCAAATCAGCATGAGAATTCACCTCAGCCATAGGATCTTGTTCTTATGCCTCGATAGTCGCATCATCTTGAACATGCACAGCAACTAAGCACCATCTTGTGAATGGGGAAAAATGTGTGTTTGATCAGGATGATATACTGACTGTGCATATGCATAACCTATAATAGAAGCTTCAGGAATAGATTTTGAGGTCGAGGCACAAGCAACACCACATCAATTGTGTTTCATTAAAAGATTGGTCTACCTAGACTGGATCATGAGCATGAGTAGGCTGAACTGTAGCTGAAGCATAGCATGATTGGGGGAAACTTATTTGACTGTGCATGTACATGAGATGCACAGACATGCATTTGATTGCAACAAACTTGTTTTTCTAGCCTGAAGACAATTTTGAAGATCCCGAAGACAAACTTGTTTGAGGATATCAGATTACGTCTGTCTTACTAGACCCCTAAGAACTAAGGTAATCAATTGATTCAATTCTACTTATGAAGATGTATATTAACCATGAAGTTCATACCCAAATACAAGTCTATTTGGATAGTGACAACTAATTTTAATTCATGAAATCAAACTAAACGGCTTATAATTTGAAATCGAATAAAACGGCATATGTCATTGGGGAATCAAGTTCTAGTAAGTATTTGTAATGGCGGCATTTCTATATTTTCCTATTCTATCTATTTATTAATCGATTCAACTACTGAATCATCTATCTTTTTGGTTATGCAATTGTTACCATGCAAAATCACCTATAACTATTGATCATGTTCAAGGATTCTATATAATCTGCCCTTAAAAAAATCAAAATTAGCAAAATGTGAATTAAAGTGATAATCGATACAAATTGCTAATTATATCGAGGGTATATATAGTTTATGGTTAAGAAAATGGTTTAAGGTAAATAAATTTAAAACTCAAAAGGGAGAGAGATGGGAAATTTTGAAGTTGCAAAGTTGCCTTTTTTTACAGAACAACAAAATTTGCAGTTACGTTATTTGTTAAAGTACCCTTTTAATTTACAACAAAGGTCGACAGTTCTTCAACCATTAACAGTAGTTACATAGAGGTATTGAGAAATGGTAGCCATCATGAAGATTCGTTGATCATATTAAAACTGGGTAACTTGAACAATGCCAAATGAGCTAGGATTAATTAGTCAATTCAAAATCAGTTAATTACACGCTGGTAGAATTAAAGAACTTGTCAATTATAGCCTATAATTAATTACACTTAAATTATACATCTAACAACAAATTAAAAGTCAGGATTCAAAACATATATCTAATAATAATTCATGTTAAAACCTTTGGTGGTAAAAGAAGCATACTTACATTCCTATTAGGTGGACTGAAATGGATGTTGCCCGTTCAATTTTTTATATAAAACGGTCATCCCAATCCTTTAATTCATGACCAAGTAAACAATAGAAGTTACATAACTAATATCATGACATGAGCTATGAAATGTTGTAAACTTGATGGCTTGATTGTTTATGTGCTTGTTTGAATAATAATCAATTAATATTGTTTGAATGTTACTTGATAATTCATGGCAAATTCTTATTGTTGATTATCAACCTTGTTTACAGGTAATTAGCTTTTCCGAAGTGAAGACCATCAACAACAATGTACATGACTTCAATTGTTATATGTATTATGATATTTGTTAGTACTGGTTGTGTAAGCTTGTTTGTGAATGCTTGTGGTATGTGAATTTTCTCATTTTGTCAAAAAACTATTATCTAAATGGTTATGGATTTTACACTTATGTGATTAACGTGTTCTCAAGTATTTAAATATGATGATTATATGATTGATTGATTGTTGGTTTGAATATGGTAATTATACGATTGTTGCTGATTTTAATATGACTATTATATAACTGGTTGTTGGAAATAATATAAGCCATTAAAAGTATATAGTAGCATTTGAAATATGCTACAAAACAATCAATACCTTTTAGTAGCATTTTATAAATGCTACAGAAACAAATGTTAAATACCACTTTAATTTATAGTGGCATAAAATAAATGCAACGAAAAGTTTTTAGTTGCACAAAATAAATGCTGCAGAAAATCAAAGAATGATCCAAGTACAAACGTAACTAAAAATGTTAGTTTTGGTAGGGTTTTTTAAACGCTGCAGAAAACCTTTAGTAGCGTTTAAAAAACGCAGTTATACGGAAACATTTTGTATTGTTTATTAAAACGCAACCAAAAAATCATACTTTTAGTTGCGTGACCTGTACTAGCGTTTTTTAAAACGCTACTAAAAGTTTTGGTAGCATTTTTTCAATGCTACTAAAAGTCTTTTCTAGTGTAGTGGGAGCAAGTGTGAAGAAAATAAAAAAGGCAGCTGGGAATCATCTGTGAGTGGAAATCTTTGTTATTCACATTTTAGTATTTTTATAACAAAAGTTTGGATTTGTTTTATGCCTTAGGGAATTTTATTCACGAAAAACCAAAAACAAAAATCTCAAAATTCCCCCAAAGCGAAATGTTAATTCTTAAGTTTATTGGATTCTCAATTTTTTTATATTACAATATTAGAATTTGTTTTGTTATTGCAATTTGAATATTTTATCTATTATTCCACTTCCAACTCTTCTTTATTGATGTGTTAAAGGTTTCTAAAACAAATATAAGTTAGTATTAACCCAAAAAATGGATCAATACCCTGGATTGAGTGTAAAAGCACCAGTCCTATTCTTACAGAGCAATAATATAGAAAATAAATGTAAAAATAGTAAAAAGACAAGAGGATTTTTATAGTGGTTCGGCTATTAATGAAGCCTACGCCCACTTTATAACTTTCAATTAACTGACTGCTCTTACAAGTTGAATCGAATTACAATATGATTGAATCTTATAAGTTAGATCAAGTCACAAGTACAAGAGTTCACTGGAGAATCACAATGAACCTCTATATGACTATTGTGTGGGAGGTGAAGAGTGAAGAATAATCTCAGTAGAGTTCCAGCAGCCAGTCCAGAAGATCCCTGTTATGTTGCAGATAGGTAAATATTTATAGGGGATTTCAATGAGTATTTGACCAGAAGTCCAAGTGCAGAAGAGTCTAGTTGTTATGCCAAGTCATCACCGAAAATCTTAAATCAATCTAGGTCATTTGTATGGATCACTAGCTATTCATAGGGGATGGATTGCTAGCTATCCATTGGGGTTGGATCATTAGCTATCCATCAACTTAGCATATTTTTCTACCAGAAGCCTTCACTTAGTGCAACGAAGGAGCTTGGAAAGTTTGAGGGCGATCCGACCAATCTTAATGGATCGCTAGCTATCCATAGGGGATGGATTGCTAGCTATCCATAAAGGATGGATCACGAGCTATCCATCCACTTAGCATATTTTTGAGTGATCTTAGTTTTGTTGTCTTCCTATCTTATATTTAAGTGCTGTAACACCCCGCATTTTTAGATAATTAAATAATCAAATAATTACAAACAGTGAAAATGAGCGTTTTTGGAATTGTCAGAATATGGCCTCGAAACTTATACCATTGTGTTCATGGTGATTTTGTGATTAATTTACATATAAATATGCCTCGAACGAACTTCGTATGAAAAAATTATTGATGTTAGAAGTTCCGTATCGAAAAATAATTATACGTGTAAATGTGCGTAAATATATTTGTTTATAAATATATGTGCCTATAAATTCGAGAAATAACGCGCGTTTGAATTTCAAAATTGACGCGCGTCATAAAGGAAATTAATTGACATCAGCAATTAGAGGTAATTAATTAACATTAGTAGGCAACGTTAATCAAATCAACAATTAAGGGAAATTAATTTACATTAATTAGCAACGTTTGAATTTCAAAATAAACATGTGTTATAAAGGGAATTAAATTTGCAATTGATGGAAATTAATTAGAATGAATAGGCAACGGTTAAAAGTTAACGTTTAAAAATAGAGGAAGTAAATTAATACGTATAAAACAAAAAGGCTAGACACGTCAAAACTGACGCGTTTTGCTTGTTTTTAACGGCTAGATTTCAATCGCTTTAAACGAACGGACGACGTTCCTTTGGCTCTCTATAAATAAACATGCGAGGCAGCCTTCAAACCCATATTTTTCTGAATGGGCACGGAAGCCCTGTCTCTTTTCTTTCTCCTCCAATTCTTCAGAAATCAAATATATTAGATTTAGGTTTTCTGATTTGCAATTTGGAGGTAGAAACTGTAGTTCTAAAGAAGAGATGTCCAAATTAAGCCGTCCATATGAGGTAAGATTTTAGATCTAGTTTTCTAGTTTATCTGTTTATTTTTCTTCAATTAGATCTAGATTTATAAATCCATACAAATTCCGGTTTGTGGATCCAAATAGGGTTGCAAAGGGGAAGGCTATAGATAATAGAACTGGACTAAAAAAATCAGATTTGGAATTTGGAGTGTTTTCTTTTCTGGTGAGTGGATTTAAATTATATATCTTTTATGTTGAAGATATATATTATCGTTAAATTCCCATTAAATATTTAATTAAGCATTTGAACTAATTTAAGTAATTAGTTCTACTAGTTAGTTACGTTGAAACTGTAAATTTTATAAGAGAAGTGTACTTATATTTAAATGTTATTTATATGGAAAAAAGAAAGGAATCCAATTAAATATAAGTATTATTAGGCTTAAAAATTATAGAGAAAGGTATAAGCCTAAAATGAGAATTTACAGTAAATTTTGTTAAAACTTGGGAATGAAATAAAAAAGGGAAATCTAATAACTTGATCTGGAAGTTAGTGATAGATTAGTTGGTTGGTTTAGAAAAGGGAATACATTTCCATAGTTTAATATTGTAAGAAAAATGGTAAACGTAATTGCAAGAATAAAAGTAAGAAAAATGGAATTAGTGCAAAATAGAGACATTACTGTATTTTGCATTATCCAACAATTAAAGGAACAATAAAAGAAATATCTTGTAGCTACGAGTTATTGTTTATGGCATTATTTAGTATTAAAATATGAAAATGGATTTTAGTACAGTTTTTGTAACCAACCAAATAGAATAGAACTACATCCTAGAATAAAAGAGAATAACATGAAGCGTTAAAGAAATTAAAGAAGAGGAAATAATCAAGTTAAATATTTGACAAGACTAGAAATAATAAACAGAAAATGTGACTAGATCTGCATTTACTGCACAGATAGTAGAATAAAAAGTAAAGCAGTTATTATGATAAGTAATTTGTGAAAGTTGGACGTACCAAGCTAAGACTGTCATATAATATAAGAGAACTAAAGAGAATTTAGTATTATAATAAAAGAAGACAGATTAGAATAGAAAAGAGACACTTGCAATTACCTTTATAACGTGTAGGTTATAAAAGAAAGAAAAGAATATAAAAGTGACAATTGCAAGCATAATTGTAACACATAGGTTATAATTAAAAAGAAAGAAATAGAAGAGGCTTATTTTATCAAACTTAGATCTTGGATTAAGTTAACAAGCAAAAATAATAGAAGTGGCCCGTACCAGCAACATTCCCTTTCAGGTCTAGGACTGATGGTCTCACACATGGGTGGGATTGGGCATGCTGATTAGGGTAAATAAGTAGCCAAAAGAATAAGAAAAGTAAACTAAACGCATAATAAAAGACTAGATGTAGGGTCTAATAAAATGGTAAGGTGCGTTTGGAGCAGCCCGAAGGGAATCTGGATAAAGAGCCTAACGAAGCAGTTCATCACGATTTTTTAGTACAGAAAGAGCACGTCCAACTTAGTTATTTTGGGCTAGAAGGAAGTACGAGACTTCAACGGTATGGCCCTCTAGGGTAGGCCTAATGAAGCTGCACCCCCGGAGGCAGGTCTGTAGGTGTTCCATCAAGAGAGTATGCTTTGACTGCTTTTGCATTGCAGGCCTAACGAAGCGTACCTTTGTAGGCAGTCAAAAGGTTGATGACGGAGTAGGATATTCGTATGACACCGTACTCTAGTTTGCGAGTAGGTTATAGTGGGCAGGACCCATATGGATAGTCACATTCAGATATCAGCCATCGTTAGTCAGAGCGAGTTCGGGAAAGACTAGAGTTAAACCAACAGGCCAATGATTCTTTCACTATCGAGACATTGGATGAGGGGTACAAGCAATTGGATGTTTAGATTGTTTGCAGTAAGGCACAACCACTTAGCTCTTGAAAGGTCTTTCAATTAGGTTGGGGGGCAGCATGGGGCCATAGCCACGATGAGAAAAGAGACAATCCAAGTAGAATATCTGTATTATAGGCCTAACAAAGCAGACCTTTACAGATATAGAAAATCCCCGACCAAGTTCCGTACAAGGTAGACCTTGTTGGCGGAATTCAGGAAGTAGATAAAACAATTATGTGTAGTCGTGAAGGTATGCACTGGGTGGTACATTGTGGATGTCCGACCACTAGTATAAGCTAGTGCGGATGTAGTTTTACATTTTAATAGTAGACAACGGAACATCTACATTGTAGGCCTCACGAAGCTGTCCTTTACAGATGTAGTTACAGTACGCTCTAGTAGCGAGACAATGGAGTCATTTTCGAGGAGGATACAAAAGGTACTATGGGTAGTACCTAGGACCAATGCGGTCTTTGGGCATGTAGCTACATATATATATTGGTTATTAGGTCTTAATCTACTAGGGAGTAGATGTGTATGATTCACGCATAGAGGCGAGAGTATTATAACCAATAAACCTAATATAACAGAAAATGGAAATAGAACGGTATATGTAGAATATACTTAGAAGTGTATAATTTGTCCATTCACTAGAACTTTAGTTCTGACCCTTCCTCATATCATCCCACAGGTTAGATAGATGGCAGAGATTTTCCAGCTTTGTGACACTTGTTTAGAAAGTGTTATTACCTTGGTAAGTGTTTACTTACTATTATATTTTAGTCAGTTCCGCTGTGAGATATTTATTTGAGCTCTGATATATTTAACTTTGTCTATTTTCCGGATACCAAATACCCAACTCGGGCTTTAGTGGGCTTGAATTTTAGCATTTTTGCGAAAAATCCGAACCCACTGGAACTCGGGTTGTTACAAGTGCCTTATCCAAATATCAAGTCATTTCGAGTTCGTTTAATCTTCCGTCTTCAGGGTCATCTAGTCCAGAAGAATCATCCAGAACTCACTCAATACATAACCAAATCACACAAAACTTCACACATGCAATGTAGATGAGTAGGAGGGCCTCCCCTATGGATCATAGGTCATGTGGCCCACTCCTCATGGGTCGGACCCGATGGATCAAACTGGTCCAATGCGGAGAAGAATCATCTATAACTCACTTAAACTTAACGAAATGAGACGAAACTTTGCGGGTACTCTATCTAGGGTGTGTGGGACCTACACTTGTAGGTTGTGGGGCCTATCCTACATGGATCGTTAGAGATTCATCTAATTAGATCACTAGCGATCCATCAAACGACCTCCAAATGATCCCATTTTTCTATAAGCCTTCTTTTATGTCTTCTAAATGTTCTCATGAATTTCAAGTCAATCCAACTCCGTATGAGTTATCTAGGTCAATTTTAAGTTAGTTGCTTTTGGTCAAACAGCTTAAATCAGATGAGTCTTCACTTCTCAAGCTAGATTGTTTGGCATGCTATGAAACTTGGTGAGTATTTTTAGAAGAGGTAGTAGATCAAGATGCAAGAGGCTTCGACAAGTCATGATGCTTCCTTTTAGATCGCTAGCGATCATTGGACGATGGATCGCCAGCGATCCATCTACTTATTGGATTTTTGGTTTGTTTTTCTTAAGTTCCATTGGTTTGTACTTTTAGATGCTTTGTTCAAGTTTCAAGTCATTCTGGCTTAGTCTGGATGTTTTAACTCCTGTTGAATTCTACTGGGCTAAAAACCTAGTTAACATTTGCCCCCTAGAATATGCTTTTGTTGGAAATAAAGTGTACTCTAGAACAAGTAAGTTTCGGATTACTATTCTGTTAATTTCAGTGAATCGTCGGAGTCCATCTCAAGATGTTGTTGTCAATTGACTGACTTCTGATAGCCGTTCGTTTTTTATTTCGATTTGAATTTCAATTTCTGGTATTGACAATGCAATCTTTGCTCCATAGTTTACACAAGGGTTTAGGTCAGTATGTGGGTGCACCTAGGTTTGGAGTCGACCTATATAGTTTTAACTCGACTGACGGTGAAGCTAACTTTGTGTCGAACGATTGTACGTCATTCTGGAGCGAAGTCTTGCTCTTTGTCTTTAACTGTTTCTTTTTGAGGACTTGGTTAAATTCCTGTCACCATTTTAAATTCTAATGCGACTATTTATTTCAAACTCAAATATAGTGGATGATTCAATTATATCTCTCTCCCCGTTTCTGTACTCTAGTCATCCTGAAAAGAAAAGCTTCCCACATCGCTTCGGATAGTGGCTCCGTTATCGATCATTGATCGATAACCGGTAAGCGTGGAAAAGATAATTTCAAAGGATGATATGGATTATTTTTCAAATTAAGCAAGCTATTTACACTAGATTGTTCGTTTGTAGTATTCAAGTTATTGGAATCTTCTCATGTATATAACACACTGCATCTGCCTCAGTCAATGCTCATAACCCAACTGGTCAACACACGCCGACTTCCCTTGGATTCCGGATGTTGGTTATATGAGGATATTATTTAAAGTAAAACATAACTGACAGGGTTGAATTCCAAGTTTTATTGTTGAAAATGACTTTCCGGTCATCCAATCTTTAGTCTAACGGAGGGACTTCCACTCCTCCAGAAGCTGGGTCCTTTGCAACTTAGGCTTTGCTTATTATTCCTGTCATATCGGGATGATTGATTATAGTTAAATTACAAGGCATAGCTGCGCTTGTAGAGTTGTAGTTGAAGTTCGATCAGGCAAAGTTTCAGTCTTCGGAAAATAGCGCATGACTTGTTCGATTGCGATTATCCATCCTTTGCTTGTTTCAGAATTTAACCTGCACAACAGCCTCTGTCTCCGGGGACTATTAGTTTAATGCTCGATTAGCATTGCCTTTTCTAATTGTCGCACCTCTTGTGTTCATGTGCAGCATACTCGTTTACTGTAATTCTATACATGCAAGTCATAATTTTGTGGTCATTTCGGCATATTCTATTTCATAGCTTAGTTCAGAACTATGAGGTAGCTTGGTCTAGCAAGTTCTGTAGCTAATCCCTACTTATGCTCAATTAAATTCATTTCAACAAAGTGTTGGTGTATGATATGCACGTAAATATGCATATTTTTACCACCATATTTAATCTATTTAAATTAAATAAATGATCATATTGGGTATTTTAACTTGTTTAAACCAAAATTCAGATTATTTCAAATCGTCACATATTCATCTTCATCTAGGGGCAAAATGGTCATTTTTGTGCATATATTAATTTTCTAAAATTTAATTGAAAATTTCTATGTTATTTTGTAGGAATTTAAATTCAAATACAAGTGGCTTCATGAAGATATATGCATGCACAAGAGTGAATACAAAGGAATGAAGATGGAAATAATTCATTTCATGGATCATGGAGGACCCACCTACCCACCTACCTTCATGTACAAATTAGAAGCTAATCCACATGCTAATGGCCATTAAAGCTTCAAAAGCACACTTAAATGATGATTATTTGATGCTAATGATTACTTGGCCACCACACTTCCTAAGAGGGTAGTTCTCAAAAAAATGAATTAGGGTTTCCAAATATGTATAAATACCCCTTATCTTCATGTAACCCCTCTCCTCTCGTACTCTCTTCTTTAGGCTCTCTTCTCTTAGTTGGTTTAGATCAAAAATAAAATGAGAGCTCTCTTTCTTTTCATGGCTACTTAGCCATTTCTTTTATGTAATTTTTTATGCAATTTTAATTCAAGTCTTTTCTTGTTTATTTACTTTCATGTTAGTAGTGTAGATCTTCTTTTATTTTATGCAAGTAGAATAGCTCTTCTTTTACTTTGCTTTCATCTTTTTTTTGTGTGTTTCATGTTGCATGCTACTTGTGTTGATATGATAACACAAATGAGAGGCTAAACCCCTTCAATTTAGGGGTAATGAAACTCTCTAATCATGTAGCTTCAACATTTTGATCATTTATGCTCTCTTTTTATGCTTAATGGAAACATTTGAATTGGTTTAAGTTGTGGTTTTAGCTTTGAATTTGATAGCCTATATTGTTGACACCAAATAGGCTATGCTTAAACAAACAACAAACACAAATTACCTCTTCATCTACATATGATTATGGTAATGAAGAGAATGTTTAAATCAAAATTTGATGGTCTATATTTCTAATCAATAGTTAATAGGCCATACTTAAAATAGATTTTGCTTTCAACTTTGTTGTCATATTTCATGAGAGTTAAAAGTGTATTAGTGGTTGTGTTAGAGTTTGATGGCTTATGTTGGGCTAATTAATAGCACAAATATGTCATACTTATGATAAGCACATCAACTAATTACACTAATGACAAGAAAAGAGAGATCATAACTTCATTTGTTGATTTATGTGATCTAGAGAGTGGAAATTAACTCTAAATTGTCATTTAACTCTCATATTTTTATCACTTTCTTTTTGTTAGGTTGTTAATTTTCTCCTTTTCTAGCTTAACACTCTCTTCAACTTTGGTTTAATTTGATTGAACAGATTTTTAAAATCAACAATTCCCTATGGATCGACCCGTACTCACTACATACTACGATAGTACGCCGTGCGCTTGCGGTAAAATTTAATTTAAATTCGTTCGGCTAATTTTCTAACTTGATAGAATTTGGCCGTCCGAATAGTGTATCTGCCCCAGTCCACTGAATACTAAGTCTATGTGTTTTTGGGAGACTAGGTCTCCTGGGAAATGCGTTCGATTGCCCCAGTTTGATTAACACGATAGCTCCTATCTCTAGGAACTAGGGACTTTGCTGCTTGATTCCAAGCTTTGATTTTTTTCAATGATGTCTATTTCCTGAATGTGATTGAATTCTTCCAAGTCCAGTGTTGAGACTCTAATCATGTATCGGTTTCTATATCCAGAAACTCGTGCGTGGATGACTCAACTCTTTGGATTTTTCCTTAATGTTGTGAATCTTCAAATAGCATGAGATGCCAACAGGTACGGCTGAAGATTCAATCAAACTCTTGCTTCTGTTTTTGAAAGACGATGTATCGATAGTTTCATTGGGGGTTTTCTTCTTAGCATCACCAAACTTCGGGTAATGGCATATTCCTGCAAATGATCTAGTTAGATGGTAAGTAGGTAATTGATCCTTCTCGTCATTGCCATACTACGAGCGATAGTTGATTTATGAAAATTATATCCTTCATTTCTTTTGTTAGCGGTTATGTTGCCAGAATGCTCTGTTTTGCGATACAGAACCGTTATCTAACCATCCTCACGGTTATTCATGTTTGGACTTTGCAACATCTCTTTTGATGAAATATCTGTGCGTCTATCCCTGCTCGAGGTAGTAGCTATTTCGAATGCTTGTATTTTGGCGATTGTGAGAGATAAAGGGGTTTGGGACAAATGATTCGATTGCCCCTGGTCTGGCTCTCAATCCTATTCTAGGATTAGGAAGTCCGATGGTTATTGTTCTGACCTTCTGTGATTGTCCCTATATGTCCTTAGTTGTGCATACTTTGCTTGATTGCTGTCGTCATGGAAGTTTTGTTCATGCCAATTCCTGTCTTCGGGAATCGATGACCTAGCTGCTTGGTTCCAAGCAACATTTCCTCGAGGCTGCCTATCTTTTGGCTGTATCAAAATTCTGTCTAAGTTGAATTCAGGAAATTCGGTTATGCACCAGCTTTCATCCCTAGAAATTAGCACACGAGCAATTCAATCCTAGGATTTCCTTTTGGCTTCGATTTATTCTTGTATAGTGGCTGATTCCTGTAATGAAAGGTCGAACCATCTGACTAACCTATGAAAGGTTATGTCTTCCTGTTGTTGCCCATTTTCGGGAAACGGTAGTTTTCTGAAGACAAGGGTAGAATCTCAGTTGTTGACCAACTTCTATCCTCGGAAGCTAGTGCATTAATGGTTTACAATGATGAGTGTTTCTCATCGAACCTATAGATTAAAGTTTTCCTGGTGTTGCCGAGGCAACACCGGTAAATAGTGAATAGCAAATTTCCCAGCATTGCTGGGGCAATGTCGGTACTTAGGAAATAGAGGGTTTCTCGGTGTTGTCGGGGGAAAACTGATACTTATGAAATAGAAAGTTTCTCGACATTGCTGGGGCAACACCGATACTTAGGAAATGAGAAAAGGCCTTAGCGTTGCCAGGGCAACACTGACACTCAGGAGGTTGAGATCGATTTTCCCCATCGATCCGGCAATGCTTTTAATCTAGATGGGCACTAGTTTTGATTTTTGAGAACTTGCACTTCGATGATCAAATTATAGAAGTCTTTTCTTAGTGCTGCTTGTCTTCGGGAAATGTTAAAGTCATATTAGTTAGGATTGAATCATTCATCCGATCCTATATAGTTGAGTAGATCCTTTTCAACCCAATATGGCTGTTTTTCTCAATGTTGCTTAACTTCGGGATACGCCATGCTATGTAAGGATGGGAGTCCCAGGCGTTACCGTTGCCTAGCCTTGTTTATCACCATCAAGTGTTACCCTTGGAAATGTAGGGTTGTTGCTTAACCGATTCCATGGTTATTCTTATTCACGAAAAAGTTGATTTCCTCCAACCGGCTTTTGTTATGATCTGACTTCTATCTATGGAACCGTTTATTTCTAGCCAGAACCCTTCATTTCTAGGTGTTAAATTCTAGGTTCTTATAGAAAATTAGAAATTGTGGAGCAAGTTATCACATTGCCCCCGGTACGACCGCTCTCATTCTATCCTGATCATGGACTGGTAGAGTTCGGTAGTGTTTGTCTTGAATCTGCGACACTTCTTTTTTCAGGCCATATGCACTATACTGGGTTGATAGCATTGTTGCAGATATCAACCTTATTCATTGGTTCCAGTTTGGGAATCAATGGTCTAGCTGCTCGATTTCGAGCGTTCTCTCATTGCCAATGGTTGTCTTCAGATAACAGTTGGTTTTCTGCAAGTTGAGGTTTGAGACCTCAGTCGAGTTCCTGCTTCTTCTTTGGAAACTGGTGCGCTGATGATTTGATTCTGAAAATGTCTTTTGTCCTTGTCTATCTCTGGACGACGGTAAGTTCCTCCTTTTATTGTAAGTTAGAGCGATTTTTTTATCCTGACCAAGCGTTAATGTGTTATGTGCCCCTCAGTCCACAGGACTGATTATTCTGAACAATTGATGATGTGAGACTTGATGTTCTAGGTGGCTCCTTGGATGTCCCCAGTCAAAGGTGCGCCGTAGCTCCTATCTCTGGGAACTCGTGACTTGTATGTCTTGAATTTAGACATTTTGTACATCAACTTTGGTCAAAGATCAGAATTCTTTGCCGACTTCTTGGTTTGTGAAGTTTACGACACTACTGGAGCAATGTTGGTTCTTTGGGTAGCGGGAGTTGATCCCTATTAATCCTGCAATAGACAAGTTTCCCGTTGTTGTTGAGACAACACTGTTACTTAGAAAATTATAACGGTTTGTTGATGATGCCAGAGCAACATCAAGCAGTGTTTGCGCCGCTTATCAGATGCGCGACTTATGAAAATGCGCGGTTTACGCAATGCATGGCTTTTGAGAGTGCGCGACTTACAAAATGCATGACTTTTGAGAGTGCACGACTTACGAAATGCACGGCTATTGAGAGTGCGTGACTTACGATATGCACAGCTTTTGAGAGTGCACGGCTCATGAAATGCGCGGCTTATGGGATTGATACGACCCGTCGATCCGGAACGATTTGGAACTTCTTGATGTTGCCAATATTTGGGTAATGTGAGGAGTTCGTGCTTCGAGAGCGTGGTTCCATAGCTCAAGAAGTGATGCTCGGCTTATGGGAGTGCAGGCTTATGAGATCAATACGACCCATCGATCCAGAACGGTTTGGAACTTCTCGACATTGCCAATCTTTGGGTAACGTAAGGAGTTCATGCTTTGAGAGCGTGGTTCCATGGCTTAAGAAGTGATGCGCGGTTTATGAGAATGTGCGGCTTATAGGATCGATATGACCCGTCGATCTGGAACTGTTTGGAACTTCCCGACATTGCCAATCTTCGGGTAACGTGAGGAGTTCGTGCTTCGAGAGCATGGTTCCATGGCTCAAGAAGTGATGCATGGCTTATGGGACTGCGCAGCTTATGGGATCGATAAGACTTGTCGATCCAGAACGGTTTGGAACTTCTCGACATTGCCAATCTTTGGGTAACGTGAGGAGTTCGTGATTCGAGAGTGTGGTTCCATGGCTCAAGAAGTGATGCACGACTTATGGGAGTGCATGACTTATGGGATCGATACGATCCGTCGATCCAAAACGGTTTGGAACCTCTCGACATTGCCAATCTTCGGGTAACGTGAGGAGTTCGTGCTTTGAGAGCGTAGTTCCATGGCTCAAGAAATGATGCGCGGCTTATGGGAGTGCGCGGCTTATGAGATCGATACGACCCGTCAATCTGGTATGGTTTGGAACATCTCGACGTTGCCAATCTTCGGGTAACATGAGGAGTTTGTGCTTCGAAAGCATGGTTCCACGGCTCAAGAAGTGTTGTGCGGCTTATGGTAATGTACGACTTATGGGATCGATATGACCCATCAATTCGTAACAGTTAGGAACTTCTTGACGTTGCCAATCTTTGGGTAATGTGAGGAGTTCATGCTTCAAGAGCGTGGTTCCATGGCTCAAGAAGTGATGAACGACTTATGGGAGTGCACCGCTTATGAGATCAATACGACCCGTCGATCCGAACCGATTTGGGACTTCTAGACATTATCAATCTTCGGATAACGTGAGGAGTTCGTGCTTCGAGAGCATGGTTCCTTAGCTCAAGAAGTGATGCGCGACTTATGGGATGCGCACAATGGTTTGGGCCTTCCCGATGCTAGAGGAGCGATACCAGTTCTTAAAAGATAAGGATCGAGTTTTCCCATCAATCCGGCAATTTGACTTCGCTGGAATGCGATTTCGTCAATTCTAAAAGATAAGTGGATTTGGATTGGGTAACCGTGGCTAGGACAATCCTCTTGTATTTCGGGAAGATGTGCACGACCAAATAGATAAGGTTGCCATGGTGGAGAGAACTATAGCCGACCCTATGGAGATGGTTATGAAGAAAAAGCTTGTAGGAGTTCAAGGCAAGACTCTCGGTTTTTGGTCCACATGCCTTTAGGGAATTGGTCTTCAACTGGTATACAATCTAAGAGGAAAAGGAATTGGTCACCAAGGGTGGTAAAGGACGGGTTGGGAAGAAGTAAGCAAGTATTATGCTTCTATTTCGTTTGTTGAGCTAGCTAGCTCGTTAAGTTTGTAGTTGTTAGAATGCTAGAATTTTTGATCGGGTGTAACAGAACTATGGTATGATTAGTCTTGGCTTTCCTTGTTGCTATTCAAGTATGTGTTGCCCCTCATGCCACAGGGCTGTTCGTGCACTTAAACTGTATCCAGGGTTTCTCCATAACCTGTTTGGCTGCACGCGGTACAGTGGATGCAATTGTGTCTTCTAGATGATTAAAGCATGGGAAAGCCTCTATCTTTAGATACTTATATATTAAGGATTTGAGATACTTGGTTCTCCCAAGTACTGAATCTTAGCTTGATTCGAGTCAGCCTCTGATTGGTCATAAGGTCGGTTCAGTTTTGGCTTAGTTTCTTTGAGCGACTTTGAAGCTCTAGAATTCAGCACTGGTTGTCTCATTGGTCGTTGGAAGAGATTCTGTTAATTTTGTGGAGTGACTGATGTGATTGTTGATTCATGACCCCGGAGCACGACTTCACTGACTTCGGGCAGTTCTGGATGAGATGACCGTTGATCTTCCAGTTGGCCTTCACGACGCTTTAGTTCATGAAGGATTTTTGGATTAGATGATTGCTAATCTACCAGTTCGCCTTCATGACATTTTAGTTCATAAAGGACCTTCAAGGCACTTTAGTTCGTGAAGAAGTTTTTGCGGTCGGATGTTTGGTGACCAAACGGCCTTGGAACGATAATTTATTGATTTCGAGCAAAATTTTGGTCGGATGTACAGTGACCAGATGGCCCTAGAACGATTATTCATCGACTCCAAGAAGTGTTTTGGGTCGTATGTCCGACGTTCAGGTGGTCTTAAAGTGATGATTCATCGACTTCAAGAGGAATTTTGGTCAGATGCTCGACGGCCAGACGACCTTGGAGCGATAATTCATCGGCCCCAAGAAGAGTTTTGGGTCGTGTGTCCGACAGCCCGATGGTCTTATAGCGATGATTCATCGATTTCAAGAGGAATTTTGGTTGGATGTCCGGTGACCAGATGGCCTTGGAACGACAATTCATTCACTTCAAGAAGAGTTCTGGGTGTGTGATTGATGGTTCGATGGTATTAAAATGACGATTCATTGACTTCAAGAGGAATTTTTGGGATTCGGCTCACGGGAACACAGTTTTATCGATTCCTAGAGACTAAGGGGTTGGATTCGTTTGTTCGATGATCCTTTAGACAAGCCTTCTCGATGCTACCAGAGCAACACCGAGTCTCAGAAGGGGGATCGACATAACTCATCGAGGGCATAGAAGCATTTCTTTTGCCATGCTGTCTGCAATGCCCCAGTGTTCAGGTACAACTCTTTTGGAAAAGGAAAGTAGACAAGGATGGATGAGAAGGCATCACTTTAGGTTGCTGCCCCATTCCTTAGTAGCTAGCTAGCCAGAGTGTTATTCGATAATCATCCTTTCGTCTGATTTCATCAATTAGCTAGGGCGCTTTTCTACTGGGTCTTAGAGGCCTTGCTTAGGCAAAAGGTCCCTGAGGTCCACTAGCTCCTTCACCGTTTGGTATGTTCTTTGGCAAATTGCTGGGTTTGCCTTCTGCCAATTGCACTACCTCTAGTCTCTAGAACTAGTTTGCTTTCCTATATAATTCTTACAGGGTAGTAGGTTATTTCATCCTTTAATGGTTCCCGAGGGCCTTGCAGTATACTGCATTCGTCGCCCTCGCTTCGTCCGTATGCTAGTCATACCTAAAACAATTTCGAATCAGTTGTATAGTTGTAGGAAGGTATAATTGGCATGGTAAAATTCTTTGGATATTCTGCATGCTGAACGGCTTCATTGAATAGATTTCGATTGGCGAAGATGCTCTAATCGTTGCCAGTCCGATCCGTTATCAAGTTATGGCTATTTATAATGCTTGAGAATGATATATGCATGATTGTCCTATGCTTGAATGATTGGAAATGATGATTGAATGGCAAATCACTTAGGATGTGGTCATGGATCAGTGGAGATCCCTAAATTTTTTCAAAGTAGGTGATATCGGTCTAGGGCGACAAGGAAAGCCCCATAAGGTTACATTCCAAATTTTAAGGCATTTGGAGTTCGCATGTTCGATTTATGGGCAAAAGAAGATGAATCGACATTGATGGATCAGTGTTATTTTAATTGGATCTGACTTGAGAAAATTTTCCTTTTTCTTGAAGTCAGCACGTTGTTTGCTTTGAGTCACAGAATTTGAAGTGCTGGGTTGGTGACGAATGGTGCTTAGTGTCATTTGCATGTTTGCTTGGAGAAAATCTTGGGTTTACCCGAGTCTGATTTCAGGCCATAATTTCCTAGGTTTGCTTCGAGTCAAATGGGTGGCTACTCGAGTTTGACTTTTGTTATCCCGCTTTTTTGGTCAAAGCCGGAATATCAAACAAATCGACAAGAAAGGATGGATATCAGGATTGGAGTGCAATTGGAAACAAGGCTGCAATGGATAACGTCAAAATTTGACCGGGCTCCGATCGAGACGAAATCGATTGGAGGTGATGATGAGGACTAGGAGAGGCTATGTTTCAAGTTTCAGGTCAATCGGAGTTCGTACGCACAAGATATGGATGAATTAAGATGCACAGAGCACGGTTCGAATCGATGCACTACGCATCGATGGATGTTGGTTTGAATCGATGAAGGTTCGAATCAATTAAAGGTTACTTCACTTCGTATCGACATGGTTTGTATCGATGAAGACGAAGTCAGTCATTTGCTCCGAGACAACATGTTCGAATCGATCGAGACAAAGTACTCAGCTTCGAATCGATGAGAAAAGAGCCTACGTTCGAATCGATCAACCATATACTAGTTCGAATCCATGGAAACCTAGCCTCACTTCGGCCCTCAGCTCGACTCCATCCAAATGCCCTTGGTTCGAATCCATCAGACTGGCTCCCTTCTTCGAATCCGCACAGTTGAGAAGGCTTCGAATCCACCATCTTCGAATCCGTCCCGTTAACGCAGTTCCATACCCATCAGGCTACGATACAACCTGATCGATTCGAATAGCATTCCATTTGATCGATTCGAAGGAACATTCCTTCGAATCCCTCACTTCGAATCCATTAGGTTGAAGCGCCTGAAACCCAGGGATTTGGCCCAGAATACTCGGAGGAAGTGGAGGACTGACTCGAAGCGAATGCATGCAAAGAGAATCGATTCGAACGAATCAATAAGAACAAATCGATTCGAAGGAATCGATTCGAACGACTTCAGGTGGCGGAAGACTCCAACTTGAATCGATCATATCTCGAGATCTACAAATCCAAATGACATGAAATTTTCATAGTAGCTTGAGCACATGTTGAAGAATGTTCACACAAAATTTCAGCTCGATTGGACAATTTCTTGATCGATTCGAACGTAGCTTCGAATCGATCCCAAAGTGGGCCCGGATTTCCAGAAAGCGGGCATGTGGGCCCCCTGACGTACTGGAACTGGTCTCCCTTCAGTTTAGGCGAAATATCAGCCTCCTAAACCTATAAATAGACCCCCAGGTCATTCAGAAAAGGGGTCGGACAATTTTGAGGGCTAAGGAGCGCCCAGACTCTGCCAGATTTACTCCAGATCACCATTGCTGCCTTAGATTCAAATTATAATCATAAAATCCATTATACTACGCGATAGGAAATTGTAATTTTCAAGCATCGATCAATAAAAGATAAAAACTTTGGAGTGGACGTAGGCCGGAGATAGCCGAACCACTATAAATCTCGTGTTTTTATTCATTATTTCTAGATTGCTGTTTGTTGTTTGTTTAGATCTGAGATTTGTGTTTGAATATTGCTGATTTGTATTCATACACTGGTGCTTTCACAACATTCGGGGTTTGCGACCATTTTTGGTGCAAACACTTTGGTGCTTTCACTGAGAAGGACTAGCACCCGCTACATCGGATTGAAGTTTAGATTTGAAAGTTTGAAGGATTCAGATTGACTCGGCAATGACTCGACAAACAAGACAAAGAGCTGAGAGAAGCCAACAAGGAGGAAGTCAAGAGGCATCTTCCGGAGCTGGAGAAGGACAAGCTTCGATCTACATTACTAGAGACGAAATGGAAGCTATGGCGAATTCATTACATGAGAGGTTGCTGAAGAGTCAACAGGATATGATGCAGACTTTCTTCGAGCAGATGAGAGCTGCAGGAACTCAGAACCTTGGACCAACTATAGCAACTGCAAATGTGGAACAAGGAACTAGGGTTGCAGAACCCAATGGAGGACAGAATACAGAACCGGAAGATAATCAACAAGGGCTTGGGGGCAGGCCCACAGGATCCCATGCAGAAGGACCTTTGGAAGGAGTTCAACAGGCTAGAGCCAACGTTGCGGCTAATGAGCCACATGAAGAGTATGTGCCGGAATTCCCTCGGGAGCATGGGGGGCAACACCTAACAGGAAACGCTGGATTAATGGAAATCATCAGGAAGACTATGCGTGGAGGTTTGGCCAATAGAGACTTGGAAGGAGTAAACAGGAGTCCGTTCGCTCGGGAAATCAGGACGGCTCAGAATCCACCTAAGTTCAAGTTACCTAGCGTGGAAGTATATAATGGAAAGGCCGACCCGACTGATCACTTGATGAGATACACTAGACACATGGAAGTGCTGGGGGCATCGGAGGAAGTGATGGCCAGATGTTTCCCTTTATACTTGACAGACCTAGCAGCAATGTGGTTTAGGCAGCTGGAGGAAGGATCTATCAGGAATTGGAGAGAATTGGTGGACAGGTTTTTGGGACAGTTTCGGGTTCACATCAAAAGACCTAAGAACGTGATGACATTAACATCGGTAAAGCAAAGAACGGATGAATCGCTTAGAGCATTTTTAACTCGATTTAATGCGGTAGTTTCTTCGGTGGATCGGCCAGATCCGTCAATGGTTTTGATGGCGGCAGTGTCGGGAGTCAGAGAGGATTCAGATTTCAAGGTTTCTTTAGTACGAGACCCGCCACTGGATCTCGGGGAATTCTTCCATGAAGCTGAAAGGTTCCTTCGGCAAGAAGATGCATGTATGGACTTAAAGTTAAAGGAGGTGAATGTGACCGGGGGTGGAGGACCGTCCAACGGAAGCTCGGATAAAGATAAAGGAAAAAGGAAGCTGGATGACGATTCAGGAAAAACCAGGAAACAATGGAAGGATCCAAAGTTTTCCACATACACAGAATTGAACGAGACGCAGGAGCGGATGTACATGGAAACTCGGAATCGCCTTCCTTACCGAAGGCCAGCTAGGAGAGAGCCTTCTGAACGAGAAAGGGCATCAGGAAAGCACTGTCTCTTCCATGATTTGGATGGACACGATACCAACAGCTGCAGGCACCTAAAGGACATAATTGAGGAGCATGTGAGGAATGGACAATTGACGCAGTATGTTGGGGCTCGGAATGCAGCGGTGGAGCAGGAGCAACCACCGCCCACCTCAAGCCACGATGGCATGAGGCCCAGGAATGATGGTCGATTGGTTATCCATTGACCAGGATATTATGAAATAAGTAACAAACCATTGGCGAGCAACCAAGTCATTTACACATGTATGGGGACGGAGATAGCCCCTAGGCATGCTCTGAATGATGATAAACCGCAAAGCCATGGTTTGCGAAATCTATCTTTTGTTTTTGATTGGACACTTATTTTTCTGGTTTGGTTTTTGGAGTTTGGATTGAGCTCCTGATTTTGCTCGTTTCTCTGGTTTTGGCATTCACTCGGATGATTGTTCTCCGTTTTGGATGTTGATTTTGATTTCTGGTTTTCCGATTTGATTTGGATTTTGGATTGGATCTTGATTGGATTCTTTTTGGTTTTTGATAAACGGTCGTCAGGTATGGATTATGCCTGGCAAGGGGTGAGTCGTTCTGCCCGAACGCGGTAAAGTGACTCATTCAGGTCGTCGAGTATGGACTATGCTTGGCAAGGGTCCGGAGTGACCAGGATTCAGCCTAGGACTTAGGCCCCATATTATCGATTATTGTTTCAGGTCGTTGATTATGGACTATGCTCAACAAGGGTCCGGAGTGACCAGGATTCGGCTTAGGACTTAAGTCATGGCATTACTTACGTCCAGGGACACTGGACCACGGTCGTCAGGTGTGGATTGCGCTTGGCAAGAACCCGGAGAGGTTAACTTAACGTCCAGGGACACTGGACCACGGTCGTCAGGTGTGGATTGCGCTTGGCAAGAGCCCAGAGAGGTTATGGATTTGGATATCGACCCGGAGAGGTCCTGGATTCGGTTACTGGCTATTGGATAAGGATGGATTAGGATTCGGTCGTCGGGTTCAAACGGATACGGATTTGACTAAGGCTTTGGTTATTGGGTTTGGAGTTGGGCATCGACTACGAGCAGTCAAGGATGATGTACTTGGATGATGTGGCTATGGAATTTGGATATCGGATACGGGACTATTCAAAACACGCCTTCTTATCACAAGGCATGTTTTGGGGGGCAAATGTTATCCCGCTTTTTTGGTCAAAGCCGGAATATCAAACAAATCGACAAGAAAGGATGGATATCAGGATTGGAGTGCAATTGGAAACAAGGCTGCAATGGATAACGTCAAAATTTGACCGGGCTTCGATCGAGACGAAATCGATTGGAGGTGATGATGAGGACTAGGAGAGGCTATGTTTCAAGTTTCAGGTCAATCGGAGTTCGTACGCACAAGATATGGATGAATTAAGATGCACAGAGCACGGTTCGAATCGATGCACTACGCATCGATGGATGTTGGTTCGAATCGATGAAGGTTCGAATCAATTAAAGGTTACTTCACTTCGTATCGACATGGTTCGTATCGATGAAGACGAAGTCAGTCATTTGCTCCGAGACAACATGTTCGAATCGATCGAGACAAAGTACTCAGCTTCGAATCGATGAGAAAAGAGCCTACGTTCGAATCGATCAACCATATACTAGTTCGAATCCATGGAAACCTAGCCTCACTTCGGCCCTCAGCTCGACTCCATCCAAATGCCCTTGGTTCGAATCCATCAGACTGGCTCCCTTCTTCGAATCCGCACAGTTGAGAAGGCTTCGAATCCACCATCTTCGAATCCGTCCCGTTAACGCAGTTCCATACCCATCAGGCTACGATACAACCTGATCGATTCGAATAGAATTCCATTTGATCGATTCGAAGGAACATTCCTTCGAATCCCTCACTTCGAATCCATTAGGTTGAAGCGCCTGAAACCCAGGGATTTGGCCCAGAATACTCGGAGGAAGTGGAGGACTGACTCGAAGCGAATGCATGCAAAGAGAATCGATTCGAACGAATCAATAAGAACAAATCGATTCGAAGGAATCGATTCGAACGACTTCAGGTGGCGGAAGACTCCAACTTGAATCGATCATATCTCGAGATCTACAAATCCAAATGACATGAAATTTTCACAGTAGCTTGAGCACATGTTGAAGAATGTTCACACCAAATTTCAGCTCGATTGGACAATTTCTTGATCGATTCGAACGTAGCTTCGAATCGATCCCAAAGTGGGCCCGGATTTCCAGAAAGCGGGCATGTGGGCCCCCTGACGTACTGGAACTGGTCTCCCTTCAGTTTAGGCGAAATATCAGCCTCCTACACCTATAAATAGACCCCCAGGTCATTCAGAAAAGGGGTCGGACAATTTTGAGGGCTAAGGAGCGCCCAGACTCTGCCAGATTTACTCCAGATCACCATTGCTGCCTTAGATTCAAATTATAATCATAAAATCCATTGTACTACGCGATAGGAAATTGTAATTTTCAAGCATCGATCAATAAAAGATAAAAACTTTGGAGTGGACGTAGGCCGGAGATAGCCGAACCACTATAAATCTCGTGTTTTTATTCATTATTTCTGGATTGCTGTTTGTTGTTTGTTTAGATCTGAGATTTGTGTTTGAATATTGCTGATTTGTATTCATACACTGGTGCTTTCACAACATTCGGGGTTTGCGACCATTTTTGGTGCAAACAACTTTGAATCAGGACTTCCAGAATTTGCTTCAAGTCAAATAGCTGATTATCCAAGTTCAACTTCGAGTCAGCCCTAAAGTGAGTTTTTCGAGGACCATTTTGATGATTTTTGATGATTTTCGACGACGGCCATTTGTGATTCGACGATGGGAGCTCCATGATGGGATTGGAAGCTGGTCAGTTGGGAGTAGTCACAGTATACCATAGGAGCTTGGCCTTGTAGTCGATCCCGGTTTGTGTCATATCTTCTTGGTTCTCCTGCCTTTGGAAGTACCATTTGAGTAGCAGTTCCTCATCCATTGCTTGGCACTATGCTCTAGCACGAGTTTTAGAGCTTCTTCTAGCGTTTTGCACGTTAGCATTTTTGTCCAATTTGTCTTCCTCAAATTGTTTGTCATCTTCAGAGCCGGAGAGAGCCATCATTATATCTCCCCTTGGGGTTTTCACTTCTAAAGTTCGGGTTTGTAGTAGGTGCTTTTGCAGTTGGTGGAGTGTTAACGTTTTCTCCTATCATGATTTTTGGAGCTCCACCCACTTCCTTTTGCTTTTGCCTTTTGTTCTTCTGTTCAACCTAGAAATAGAAGAATGCTCTTGCTCTGTAGCAGCCACGGCTTTAGGCACCGTTCTGGGAGTAGTTAGTGATTGGAGTGCTAAGAGAGCATCTATCTTTTCCATAAGAGCCTTTTGAACGTTTGTCATTTTCTGGTTAATTTCATCAACCATCTTGTTCAATTCTCCCTAAGTCACAACTTCATGCTGTGTGGAGGATCCTGGAACCTGATCTCTAAGTTAGCTCCCAACAGCAGGTTGTTGGGGTTGTTGACTTCAATTTGCTGAGGGTTTGTTTCTTCTCCAGCAATGGTAGCTCTTATGGATCTTCTAGAGGTAGTTCTTTTTCTTCCCAGTGCCATTGGTTATCAACAACAAGTCTTCTAAGCATAGATTAAGGATCTAACTTCTGGACCTATCTGATCCGAAGTAGATAATTAGATCTAAGCTTGAGTTGGGTTCTCGGTGAAAGCACCAAAATGTTAACTCAAAAAATGGATCAACACCCTGGATTGAGTGTAAAAGCACCAGCTTTGTTCTTATAGAGTAATAATATAGAAAATAAATGTAAAACAAGTAGAAATAGTAAAACGACAAGAAGATTTTTATAGTGGTTTGACTGTTAATGGAGCCTACGCCCACTTTATAACTTTCAATTAACTGATTGCTGTTACAAGTTGAATCGGATTACAATATGATTGAATCTTCTAAGTTAGGTCAAGTCACAAGTACAAGAGTTCACTGGAGAATCACAGTGAACCTCTAGATGACTATTGTGTGGGAGGAGAAGAGTGAAGAATAATCTCTGTAGAGTTCCAACATCCAGTCCAGAAGATCCCCTTTATGTTACAGATAGGTGAGTATTTATGGGCGAATTCAGTGAGTATTGGGCCATAAGTCCAAGTGCAGAAGAGTCTAATTGTTATGCCAAGTCATCATCGAAAATCTCAAATCAATTTGAGTCATTTCTATAGATCGCTAGCTATCCATAGGGGATGGGTTGCTAGCTATCCATTGGGGATGGATCGTCAGATATCCATCAACTTAGCATATTTTTTTACCAGGAGCCTTTACTTAGTGCTACGAAGGAGCTTGGAAAGTTTGAGGGCGATCCGACCTATCTTGATGGATCGTTAGCTATCCATAGGGGATGGATCGCTAGCTATCTATCCACGTAGCATATTTTTGAGTGATCTTAGTTTGGTTGTCTTCTTATCTTCTATTTAAGTGCCTTATCCAAATATCAAGTCGTTTGGAGTTCGTTTGATCTTCCGTCTTCATGGGTCATCTGGTCTAGAAGAATCGTCTATAACTCACTCAATACTTAGCCAAATCACACGAAACTTCACACATGCAATGTAGATGAGTAGGAGAGCCTCCCTTATGGATCATAGGTCTTGGCGCCCACTCCTCATGGGTCGGACCTGGTGGATCAAACTGGCCTAATTCGAAGAAGAATCATCCATAACTCGCTCAAAACTTAACGAAATGAGACGAAACTTTGTTGGTACTCTCTGTAGGTGTGTGGGATCTACACAATAAATTTCAGGTTATGGGCCTAACCTACATGAATCGTTAGCGATCCATCTAGTTAGGTCACTAGCGATCCATACAACAACCTCCAAATGATCCCATTTTTTCTATGAGCCTTCTTTTATGTCTTCTAAGTGTTCTCCCAAATTTCATGTCAACCCAACTCCGTATGAGTTCTCTAGGTCCATTTTAAGTTAGATGCTTTTGGTTAAACAGCTGGAATAAGATGAGTCTTCACTTCTCAAGCTAGATTTTTGGCATGCTATGAGATTTGGCAAGTATTCCTAGAAGAGGTAGTAAATCATGATGCATGAGGCTTTGACAACTCACGATACTTCCTTTTGGTTTGCTAGTGATCCATGGATGATGGATCACTGGTGATCCATCTACTTAGTGGATTTTTGGCTGGTTTCTCTTAAGTTCCATTGGCTTGTTCTTTTAAATACCTTGTTCGAGTTTCAAGTCATTTTGCGTTAGTCTAGATGTTCTAACTCTTATTGAATTCCGTTGGGTTAAAAACCTAGTTACAGTTAGAAAATGGTGGTAAGGTACGAATTCTTTTATTCTTAGTTTGCACTGCCTATTTTTGAAATTTATATATGAATCCTTTTTGCACTTCTAGTTCATGTATGTAAAAGTGGAATTGAATACAGATGGTTTAAATTATAAGTTTTATTCCTTGAAATAGAGATGTTGATTCTACTATATTAACACAAAATAAGTTTGGAATTTGATTCTATTTTTTATGCTAGTCTATTCTTTAGTTAAGGATATTAGCTAATTTGTAAGTTGTTATATGAAGTTAGACTTGTATAAATTGGAAGTTTTGACATTTAAAATGATTGGTATAGGATGTAAAGTCTTCGCACACATAGTAATATTTAGTTAGCCTAATTTACGTATGTATATATATAAATATATTATCATATAAATATATTACTAGCATAAAATTAATAATGTATTAATCACTTAGAATAAATAGGTTAGTAATTTGCATTAAATTCATAGAAAGGAAGTTAAGTATAATTATGGAGTTTAGTCCTTGATTAAAGACAAAATAAAGAGCTTTTCTTATATGGCCTTAATACAAAATGCAGTGAGATGTATATGGTAGTATGTTAGGTGAGTGGAATTATGACTAAGTTATAAGGATGTGTGGTTAGTTAAAAGCACACAGAAGTCTGCCCGACTAATCTGGCTACCTGTAGTGTGACTTTGGGACTGATGTGAGACATCGTCTATAATAATTACCTATGGAAGACGCGAGGTTAGTCTTAATTATATAGGGTAAACCTGCCCAATTATAATGGCAACTAGTGCTTATGAATAGTTGGAATAATGTGAGACGTCACAGTTTGGGTTACGGGTCGTATTATGTATGAACTTCTTATGGGTTGGGGGTAATAAATGGCTATTGTAGCGTCCGCCTCCTTCCCACTTAAGAAGTATTTAATGGTCAAGATTGTTGTTTAAGTGTGGTAGTGGGGAATCTCGAGAGGGGTCCACTTTAAGGTTGAGGTATTAAGTGGCTATTGTTGGGTCCACCTCTTCCCATATAGACGGATTAAGTGGCCTGATTAGATTTCATGCGATGTCAGTTAGGGAGCACCAGAGAAGGGTCCATCTTGGGTTTGGTATTAAATAATGGGGATCTACCTAGGTTATAGGTATTAAATGGTCAGAGTCTCCCTAATTCCCATTAACGAGCTACTAAGTGGCTCCGATACTTTCTCTCACATTGTTAGGACACAACCGATGGCATTTGTGTGGGACTGGAAAGGGCCATTAGCCTACACCTGAAGGTAAGCTATAGAGTCAGAATGGAAGAGTATAAGTTGTAGAGTAGGATTAAAATAGCTTTCGGGCTTATAGTTGGAGGTATTTTATGTAGGATATAGTATATGATGCATAAGACGTATTACTTATCTAAATAATACTGCCCAAATACTATCATGGTAAGGCTTGTTATTTTCATTCCCCAGACATTGTTGTTTTGACCCCCTCCTCATTACAATGCACAGGTTAGGGGAGACGATGCTGATTTGGGAGTTGTGGCAGTTATCTATCTATTTATGTTTTTGTTATATATTGATGTATCCAGTTCATACATTTTATTATTTTGGGATACTGTATTTTGGATATTCTAGATGATATGTTGTATTTCTGAGATTTGAATTTTATGAAATGGATACTTATTTCTGATATTATATTTTATCCTTTCCAATGTGAGATTCTGATAGCATAGATAGATAGTTCTGTATATTGTTCATTGTATCAATTTTACCAACAATTAAAAAAGTTTGGAATGGGCTAAGGTTTGATGTGCTTTTATTGAGTCGAAAATTAAGCCCGTTTCAAGGTGGGTTATTAAAATATCTGCTCACACACTGAGCGGAGCCTTGATACGCGAGTAGTCTAGAATCTAAAGGTTTGTATATTACATCAACAAGCAGTTAACCAGAGCGGAAAAGAGTTATCTAAACCTACAAAAGTAGACGTAGTGCTTGTTGATTGGTTTAAGGAAGTTGTTGCCATACTTCCTGGCACGCCCAATCAAAGTACCGTCTGATCATCTGTTAATACAAGAACTACATCGACCCGAGACTTTGGGGAGATTACAGAAGTGGAATATCGAGCTGAATTAATATGATATTACCTACCATCCTAGGAGGGCGATACAAGGACATGCGTTGCCTGACTTCGTTGCTGGCTTTACCGTCCGAGATGGGGAAATGGAAGAAGATGGTGTCCAACTGTCTCAGTGGAAATTGTACATAGATGGAGACTCCAACGAGCATAGTTCCAGGGCTGGAGTGATTTTGTAACCCCGAAGGAACGAAGGATATATTACACTTTGAATCTTGAGTTCCCAGCAAAGAACAATAAAGCCAAATATGAAGCGTTGGTTGCGTGATTCAAGATGGCAAGGGAGTCAAGGGTCAAGACACTACTAGCAACCCTCAGTTAGTGGTTTATCAAGTTAAAAAAGAATCTTAGGCTACAGGAGCAAGACTTGCCCCATACCTGACGAAAGTTCTAGAACTACGTAATGACATTGAGCACTATACGATAATGCATGATCGTATAGGAGAGAATATGAAAGCTGAATCATTAGCCAAACCTGTTAGCTCTGAGGATGTGTAGCTCATGGGACTCATTCTAGTAAAAGGTTTTTCGGCTCCAAGCATCGACCAAATGAATGTTGATTTGAGGCCGAGAAAGAAAATGAGTCATGAATGACTCTAGTAAATGACTATTTGCTGAAGGGAACTCTCACGAATGGAAGTAACGAACAACGAAATCTCCTACATAAAGCATCACGATTTATTATACAAAAGGATTGCTGTATAGGAGAGGATTCTCAAACCCCTTGCTACAATGTGTCACCAAAGAGGAAGCCAAGAAAATCCTTGTTGATGTATATGAAGGAAGCCATGGTGATTACACCGGTTGTTGTAGTATGCCACTGAAGAGGAAGCCAAGAAAATCCTTGTTGATGTTCAAGATACTTTTAGCCGACAATCAAACAAGACACGACTGATTACACTGGACGATGTGATAAGCGCCAAAGGTTTGTGAAGATACCGTGAGCCCCATCTGTAGAGCTTACACAAATGGTTAGCCCATGGCCCTTTGCAGTTTGGAGAATCGGTATAATCCACATGCTACCGATGTCGAAAAGCAAATGAAATATGCTATTGTAGCTGTGAACTACTTCAGAAAGTGGGATAAGACGGAACCATTAACCACGATCATTAAGAAGAAAGCGATCAACTTTGTGGAAAATAACATCTTATGTAGATTTAGAGCTCCATAAAAGTTCAATACTGATAATGGAACCCAATTTGAGAGTACCAAGTTCAAAGACTTCGGTAAATGGTACCGAATTGAGTATAGCTTTTAAGCAGTAGAACACCATGAAAATGGACAGGCGGAGGGGGTGGACAAGATCATCAAATCCATCCTCAAGAAATGATTAATTAAAGCGAAAAGCAACTTGGTTGATGAGTTACTGCTAGCATCCTGAGCTTATAGGATGACCCACAAGTCTACGACTTAGCATACTCCATTCGCTTTGGCCTATGGAGATTTGGCCATGATTCCAATTGAATTGGAAGTCCCTTCTCATAGAAAAATGCATTATGTTCCTAGATAAATCAGGAACTTTTGCTTGAGTCTCTCTACCTGGTCGACGAAAAATGAGAAGAGGCCGAACTAAGGGTAGTTTCTCACTAGAAAATAGTAGCAATTCATTTTAATGCTAAGGTCAGAAACTGTACCTTTGAGGTAGGCGACCTTTTTTTGAAATGGTACTTTCCTGGTACCAGGGCACTTGGTCCAAATTAAGAAGGTCCTTACACGATTGAATAGAAGCATGGAAACAAAACTTTCAAGCTATCCACTGTTGATAAGATCCCTATTCTATTGACATGGAATAGTGAGCATCTACCACTCTATTTCACTTAGATTTATTTATTACAAATAAGACATCTTGATTGGTGGGATGAGAATAAGGTAGAGTCTGCCATTATTTAGTTTATAAATAAAATTGGTTTTTGGAATCAATGAAACCATATTCTTAAAAGTTTAACTTTTTGCAACATGATCATTGGGAGAATCAGACATTCTTTGTTTATAACACCCGATGTCTAGGTATTCTGAGATAGGTACCATTGAACTCCTCTGATCCATGATCGGGTCGAAGAAATATAATCGTACTTGGGTCGATCAGACGATTGCCCTTACACATCTAATCTTTGACCAGTGCCCGGAGATTAGCTAGTTCAAAGATCGATGCTCAGAGATAGGCATCTAATACACAAGGTCCTAGAGATAGGAATCAGTATAGAATTGAATCTTTTTGCAAGAATGACCATACTTATAGCCTAATGAGGCACGCTTGGCAAAATATAAGTGAAGATGGTCGGTAAATGTTTTTGATCAACATCCAAAGACTGGTGAGGTTGAAGATGGATGCCTAGATATAGTCATCTGAGGTACTAATTCCCAAAGATATGGGTCAGTGTATAATTTAATCATTTTCCAGTATAACCACAATTATAGCCCAATGTGATATGTTTAACCGATGATAAATGTGGTTAATTGACGAGATATATTTGATTGTAACCTGGAGATAGGTGAAATCAAAGGTGGATTCCCAGACATAGATGTTCAAAGCAATGTTTCTCAGAGACAAGAAACAATATGAAGTTAAAAACTTTCATACATACAACCTAGTTCATGATCGAATTAAATACGTCTGGCCAAAGATAAGCAAGGTTAGCCATAGAATTGGCCAAAGAAGTACATTTTTATCTATCCAAGTAAAAAATATATTGGCGATGATAAACAAAACTAAGTAATGAAATGATCCCAAGCGATTGTAGAAGTTTATTTGTATGTATAGAGTTATAGTAAATAATGGCATTGAAAACACATAGGCATTGATAATATATAAGTAATTGAATTACAGATGAATATATTATGCATGCAGGCAAGTACATAGGAAACAAGAATGAAAAATGTAGCAATGTAAATAAGAAAAAGATTAAGCAGAAAACAATTTTTTATTTACACGGCTTTTTATACATGGTTTGTGGGTGCCGCACCCACACCATGTTGGCCTATATATAATATGAAGCCAAAATAGAAGCACAATACAAAAAGAATATAGAACTATCCCTAATGGTGCTTTCCCTCTTCGACTTCCTCTTTTTTTTCCTTATTAAAGGAATGGGGCTTTCTCTTTGAGCCTTCACCCTCATATTAGGGCCCAAGATGGCCCTCAAGGTCTTCCTCCCAATTGTATTCACCATTAGAGTTAGTGTAGGACTTGATAGTTTCAGCAGAAATGCGGCCTGAAGAATAGAGGTCGTAATAATGAGAGAGGGCTTTTCTGTGCCTGGCTGTTATTTAACCTTGAAATGTCAAGCTTCAACTTATCCACCATAGAAGTTGAATCGGGATCCTTCATGCTAACAATTATTACTTCCTCATCCATAAATACATCAACGTCTTCCAGCCCTTCCAACTCTCCTATTTTTTTCTAAATTTGTACTAGGGCGAGAGATGGAGGAAGGAATTAGAGGAATGAACATTCTAGTGATGGATGTCGACATTATTAAGACAACACTTAGGCCTGGAGCGTAAGTCATTGGTGGTAAGGGATAACAATGAATGAGTTGTAACTTGACAGAGAGAAAGTTATAAATCGGCAACGTCCTCTGGTAAGAAATGAAGTTTTTCGAAGACCGGAGAGACTAGACATATGCTTTGGGCGAATGGAGTGTCCTTTAGTGGGGACTTAACAATTTCTCCCTCCTAGATATTAGTTGAATCGGCTGAACGATCAGTGGGGTAAGATATGAAGTATCAACGCCAGATGCAGTAGGCGCAAACGTCCAAGTGATGGCTGCCATAGAAGTGGTCATTATGAAAGTTACGATGTTATGAGTATGGAGACTTTTTCAAGACTCAAGCTTGGATCAAATCTTTTGACTGTATACTAAACAACATGGAACTTGTTGGCGCAATGAGGTGCAAACTTGTTTTATGGCATTTCCAAAAGGAAGTTCTTAGTTGGTGAGAAATAGTAGTTACTGTCATAGAAGAGGAGGAAATCACACGGGATGATTCAAGCACTGATCTGTGGCTCTATTCATTTTGGAGGCTGGGAGGGGAACTATGCTTGAAGAGTTCAACAAACTTCGCCAAGGGAATCTTTCTGTGCAGGATTTTATGAGCAAGTATAATGCTTTAGCTAAGCTTGGGCTGGATCTTATCCACATTCCATTGAAAGCATCCAAAGGGTTTAACCTCAAATCATAAAAGTCAAGTTCTTGGTCAAATTGCAATGGGAGCGATTTCATAAATCGTGTAGAGATATCTCTTCTCTGTGAGGGGTCCAAGGGAGAGGTTGAGGTGGCTGTGAAAGTTGAGGTGAAGCGAAAGTTCCCAATGAAGCACAAAGGACAAGGAGGTTAGAAAGAGCAATAAAAGACAACTAAAGGAAGTAAGATCATATGTAGAAGATGAAACTTCAAGAAAAATATTGCCAAGGATTGCAAAGTATATCTTTCAAAGCGCAAGTGCTTTAATTATGACCAAGTGCAACATTACTAAAGGGAGCGTTCACTACTTTTTAGAGGAGGTCTGACAAAGGCTTACGCTATTGAAGCGGTTCCGGGCTCTGGTGAACCTATGACTCAAGAGAAGAGGGATAATGTCATCTTGGAAAGTTTGATTTTTATTTATGATACACTATTTGAGTTCTTTTTTTATGGGGGCTTCATATTTTTTTATACCTAGTCACTTGGTTGGTAGCTCGCATTTGGTTCTGGAATTTATTTGTAAGCCTCTTGTTGTATTGAATGCTGTTGGAGGTTCAACTTTTTTGAATTTAGTTTGCCGAAATATTTCATTAGAGAAAACCAAATTTGAGTTTTCTTACAATGTATTTGTTCTAGGGTTTTTGGGGTACGGTCTTATCTTGGGTATAGATTGGATTAGTGAATGCAGGATAGTGCTTGATTGAGAAGGGCGATGGGCTCGAGGGGGAAGTGGTAAAGTACAAGGGTTTGACATGCGTTTTGAGCTGGAGAGCTCCGTCACGAGTAGCTACTTGTATTCATTAAAAATTTCTCATGATGAGTTATTGTCGATTCCTATTGTCGAGAATTTTGTCGATGTATTCGAGGAGGTTACGGGTATACCTCCCTAAGAGAGATTGATTTCTGTATCGATTTTTAGAAGGATGCTAAGCCAATGGTAATACTAATTAGGCGTATGGCATTAAGGAAGTGATGGGAATTTGAAGTGCAAACTAAGGAATTGCTAAGGAAGTGCTTTATTCAAAGAAGTACTTCATAGTGGGGTGTACCTATTGTATTTGCTGCTAAGGCTGATGGTTGTTGAAACTTTGCGTCGATTATAGAGAGTTAAATAAGTTGACTCAAAAGAACAATTATCCATTACTGCACATAAATGACTTGTTCGACCAACTAAGTGGAGTAATAATTTTCTCACAATAAGACCTTGTGATGGGGTTCCATCAACCAAGGGTAGCGGAGGATAGTGTGCCATAGATCTCTTTTAGGATTCTCGATATGTCCTTTGAGTGGAAGGTCATGCCATTTGGATTGACCAACTCTTCGGCGTATTTTGTTGACTTGATGAGCCGTATTTTTCGGGAACACTAATAATTATATGTTCGTTTTTGTCGACGATATCTTGGCATATTCTAGAGTTGAAAAGGAGAAAAAAATCATATCTTAAAGTGGTGTTGGAGGTTTTGAGGCAACATCGATTGAAGGCTAAGTTTTATAAGTTTCGCTTTTGGAGGCGAGTAGTGTGATTCTTGGGTCACGTTGTGTTCGAGCTTGGGATTTTTGTAGATCCCAGTAGAGTAGCCGCGGTGTAAGATTAAAAGGTACCCAAGATAACCAGAGAGGTCCGTAGTTTCCTCGGATTAACTAGGTTTTATCTAAAGTTTATTAAAGGCTTTTCAAACATGGCTACTCCTCTTACTCTGACCAAGAAGAATCAACCATTTAATTGGGATGACTGTTGTGAGCATGCTTTTGTTAAGTTGAAAGAATTATTGATTCTTGCATCGGTCCTTATCATTTTAAAGGGAGAAAAAATATTTATTGTATACACACATGCATGTGGCACAGGTCCCGGATCGATACTAATGTAGGGAGGGAAATGTTGTGGTTTATGCAAGTCAACAACTAATACCACATGAGAGAAATTATCCGACTAATGATCTGGAGTTGGTGGCTATTGTGTTCACATTGAAGAGTTGGAGGCATTTTTTGTTAGGTGAGAAATTTGATTTCTTCACGAATCACAAGTTGTTGAAGTATCTCTTTTCATGGAAGGATCTTAACCTTCATCAAAAATGATGGTTGGAGTTCCTTGTCTCTTATGATTTTAGTATACTATACACTCCCAATAAAGGGAATGTGGTAGCGATGCACTTAGTAGAAGGCATGTTGTGTTAGGGTTTATGTCTGTGGAATAGCAATTGTTGAAATTTATTGCCGGAATTGATTGCGGACCCATACGCGAACCTAAGGTCGGATGCATGGTGGAAATGGAAGTGATGCATATCTAGTTGGTGAACATGGAGTGGAATATAGTGATTTGACCCGGTATTAACTAGAATGGTTGGATCCATAGAGATGGGAGGTTGTGCATGCATGATGTCAATGGGCTTAAGGATCAAGTGCTTCGGAAGCACCATTGTTCTTGAATTACTTTTCATCTTGGTGGTAGTAAAATATACAATGATACGAAGCATTCATTTTATTGGAAGAGCATGAAGCACGACTTCTTGGAATTTATTGTGAAGTGCATGACTTGTCAAAGAGTTAAGGCAGAGCAATAGAAATCGAGTGGCTTATTATTACGTTGGATGTTCCATAATGGAAATAGAAGCAGATTTCCATGTATTTTGTTGATGGGTTGCTAATAAGTAGAAGAGTTAATGACAGTATTTTGGTCAATGTTGATCGATTGACTAAAAGTGCTCACTTTGTGTCGGTTAATTCTAAAAGGACCACCTATTTCTCTAACTACTTTATATGTGAAAGAAATCATGAGATTGCATGAGATTCCAAAAGGCATTGTGGGCGATAGAGATCCATTATTCACTAGTAGTTTTGGTGAAGCTTGGAACTTGCTTTAGGCACGAAACTGAATTTGAGTACCGTATACCATCACAAACCGATGGGTGAACAGATAGGGTTAATAGAGCACCTGAGGATTATCTTGCATATTAGACTTTAGGGGATCTTGGGAAGATCGCTTGCCTTTAGTGGAGTTTAGATACAATAATAGTTTTTAATCCAGTATTGGCATAACACCATTTGAAGACTTATATGGAAGGTCATGTAATTTTCCATCTTAGTGGGAGATGACCAATCGGTTGATATTTGGACCGCATATGATTAAAGAGACTCTGGAGAAGATTGATTTGATCCGGAAGAGAATGAAAGCGTCTCAAGATCGACAAAAGAGTCATGCCGATAAAAGATGCACCATTTTGGAGTTTGCGATAGTAGATTTTTTTTGTGTGAAGATGTTGAGAAACGTGGTTCGGTTCGATACTTCGGGTAAATTGTGGTTAGTATTTGTTGGACCTTTCCCCATTATTAAGATATTTGGTAAGCTTGCATATCAGATCATACTTCCCTAAAAGATAGCTGAGGTACACAATGTCTTTCATGTATCTCATTTGCGCAAGTGCATGCATGGTTCTAGTGTTAACGTAGAGTCTACTCATTTGAAGATGTGAGTTTTGAACCGGAGGCAACTAGACCAAGGGGCATATCTGTATTGTTAGGTATAATGTGACGAGATTTAGAAGGAAGGTGGTCAAGCTTATATGGGTTCAGTATGGTGATGACATTGGGGATGTTAGTTAGGAACTGGAGGAAGAATTTTGAACTTCCACCCGGATGAAGAATTTCAAACTTCCTACTCGGAGCTATTTGTCGGTGTGATTCATTCTACCTTTTGAACTTGTCTTCTTTTAACATACACTCATGGGATTAGGTAGAACTTGTTTGATTTATGCTCACTGTTGTAGTTGTATGCTTGCTATGTCTTTATTGACATTACATCATTCCGCCTTTGAGGATTTTGGGACGAAATCCTTTTAAGGGGTGAGAATGTATTGACCCGTATTTTTAAAAAATATTATGAATGTGTGTTTTAATGGTATAAAATAGATTTAATGGAGTTGAGAGTAATTTTGGGCTTAAAAGTCAAAATTTTGAAGACGGTGGAATCGGGAACCGAAATTAGTTTCATTATGTCTGGAATGTCGTTTGTGTTTGGAAAAAATATAAGACTCGAAGGAATTGGAGAACAGAGGAAACTGAGTCGGGAGGGGCAAACTTGTAAATAAGTGGAGGAAAAGCTTTTAAAAGCAAATTCGGGAAATTTAACGCCCCACTTTCTCATTTTTCTCTTTTGCCTCCTTTCACATTTTTCATCTTCCTCAAACCCAATCTCTCCTTCTACTCTTCATAACTCCTTCATCTCTTCACCAAAATTCACCCGAAAATACTCTAAATTCAAGTTAGATCTTCCTCAACAATACCCATAAACCAGATTTCCTTAGAATTGAAGCATTCAGCTCAAGATTCCTGAAATATATATTTTGACGAGTGGTTATAATAAAATTTAGAGATTTTCTTCTAGCTTGAGTGAGTGAGAAGGATTCTACTATTCTATATGATCCTCTTTACTAGCTTTATGCTTGTTTAGTTACTTGTTAGGTTAGGGCTTGGTCACGAGTGCTTTTTCTCTTGACCGTATAATGAGTAGTTGATTTCCTGTTAAAGTATGTAAGTTAGATTGTATGAAACATTGAATTAAGTTAATAAACTAGGTCATGAATTGAACATATGAAGGTAACTTGAATGAAATCATAGGGTGATAATACAGTGTGTTAAGGATTGCTTGAAATTAATTGTTCTTAGTCTATGATTGTGATATATTGTTGGTTGATCACTTCTTGTTGGTAGTTTATAAATCATTGGAGTTCTGGGATGATTCGTCGAATTTCCGTAGTCGGCGTTTGTCTCATGGCAGATCATCATGGATAAAAACTCGAGCACTGGAGGTAGTGGGTGGTTGCATGGTCATCATGCCATGAAGCACGACATCGAGACGAAGAAGGTCGGGACGATGGACGTGTGAAGTAAAGAGGTGGGATGAATTCTTTAGGAAATTTCACCCCATCATGGCTCATGCTATCAACCCTATAGGTGATGGAACCAAGTCGGGTCGCAGTGGGTTAAACAAGTGAGTTTCAAAAAAACAAATTAAATCAAATTTTGGACCTTTGTTTGGCCTATGAAGTTGTAACATCCTCTACTTTAAGGCCCGAAGCTAAGTGCTACAGATGCTGCAGTCATCTACAATATTAACCTTCGGTGACAAAATACAGTAATGTTAATGGTATCCATAATATCAAAAGCACATGAATATGAAGTAAAATCAACACAGATTTCAAAAATAGCTTTTTTGATTACATTTCAAATCAATATTTTATATTCAATTACCTAATTCCAAAATAATTCCCAGGTTTTGCTCAAATATAATTATTACAAATAACGCCAAGAGCGACATATGAAGATGCCTCCTTTGATGATCAGAGTATTAGATAGACATGCTAGTCATAAATACATCACAGCGGAAATAATACTAAATAGCTCATAAATAGCTAGCTTTGCCTCCTACATGTTTTCGGAAGCTTATTCGTCCAACCTACTAAACCTAAAAAGTCCTTAACTCTTAATCTTTCAAATTTAATTTTGAGCACCCAAAACTTTAAGGCGAAAACATAAACTTTGAGTCAGACATAAATCCTAGTGTGAATAATTCTATTACATCTCGTGTTTCATATATCGAGTGAGACCATGCTACTTAGCGGAACGGGTTTCCTCTCACTAATATCCTTTTAAAATCATATCTTTTGCAAATCAAAAACCTACAATCAAATTGATTATAACAATAATAGCAATAACATATATGCAAATAAATCAAGTAATCAATGGACTATCTGTCCGAACATTCTAGTTTTATTTGGCTAACTATTAACCACTGACTGACTCGGACCTACTAGACATAATAAACATTCTAACTTCTGTTAGGTATAATATTAGGCTATCTGCCCTTAGCTATCTTCTTCTATGGTCAACTGATCATAATGGATTTGCTGGCTCCCCAATAACCTATCTTTACTCTATATATTCCCTTCTACGTGTATCATTTTTAGTCCCATCTGTGACAAAGACCAACACACTGGAAATTTGAACTTATATCAGCTAGGGGCTAATAGCTAAAGTATAAGGCATGACCCCATACCAGTCCCATCCGGTCTTCTAATATATGAGTCATAAACTTAGGGTTAACTGCCCTATTCAAATTTCATTTCCTTGTAAACAATCTTTACAAATGATTTACTCCTGAAATCATATCTTTATAAAACAAGGAAATCATACTCTTTTCTTTACTCAAAATACTTATGCTATGATATATGCTTTACACAAAACAATGTTCATGAAATCTAATCAATGGGATTATCTATCCCTTCAAATAAGTTCAAGCCTCTTTTTAACTTAGAAAACTTTAGGTTATAAGGCCAAAACAATACCTTCAAAACCTTTGCTTAAAACCTTAAACAACCCCTTTCAAAATAATTGAAAGCATCCCTTTCGAAACCATTATATAAAACCTTAGACATCCCCTTTCAAAACCATTTAAACTTGTCTTTCGAAAGCATTGGAGACCTTCCTTTCAAAACACTTAAAACAAAACTTTCAGAACACTTAAAATATACCTCTCGAAAGCATTGGGGACTTCCCCTTCGAAACACTTATAATATACCTTTTGAAAGCATTGGGTTCAAGTAGGGGTTTGTGGAAATGTTGCTTCGAAACCATTTAAAATTATTCCTTTTGAAAATATTGGGTTTTAACTTTTAATATAAGAAAAGGGTCATAAAGAACAGAGGCGAAAGCATTACTTTCGAAAGCATTAATCCAAAGTAAAAGAAAGATGATAGTTTCAAAACCAACCCTTCTTTTTAACAAATAAGCCCTCCTTTATAACAAAACATGTAAAACACTTAATTCCCTTAACTTAAATAATTTTATAACCATAGTAAAATACTTAGGAAAATTCCCCAAAAATCACAATAATTCATTTTAAATATGTTTTCTAACATATATAAATTTCAGACCCGAAATCTTTATATAATTGCCTTAAGTAATTTAAATCCAATACTAATTGTTTTCTCTCATAGAAAATTCATAATAAATCCACATTTACTTAGAAAATTCATAATAAATAATTTAAACCCAATATTAACTATTTTCTCTCATACAAAGCTTCAAACGGTTCCATCCCTATACTTGTTATACGAAAACTCAACTAAGTGTAGATGGTCTTCGTATGATCCTCCGAAATCTAGCACACAAGCTCTTAACAAATCCTCTAAGACTTTGTTAACCTCACCATTTGCCCATCTATCTGCGGAAGGTAAGCGGTACTCATCTTGAGCTTGGTACCTAAATTCTCCTGTAGACTCTTCCATAACTCGCTAGTAAATAAGGAATCTCTATCACTTACTATACTACTTGGACTTTCATGCTGTCTAACCATATTCCTCATGAATAACTTAGCTAAATCTGATGCTGTCCTTTGCGAATTAACGGGTATAAAGTGTGCACTCTTAGTCAATCTGTCCACTATAACCCATATACTTTCATTTCCTTTATTCAACCTTGGCAAACCATTTATGAAATCCATTGAGATAGAATCCTATTTCCATACTGGAACATCCAAAGGCTGAAGTAACCCACTCGGTTTTTGATGTTCAGCTTTCACTTATTGACCGTTTAAACACCGCCTCACCGGTAAGCCTACGTCTCTCTTCATACCTTCTTAGAAGAAACTCTTTTTCATATCCAGATACATCTTAGTTCCTCTTGGATGAATAGTGAACTTTGAACGATGGCATTCTCTAAGAACTTCCTTCCTAATATTTCCTATATTCGAAACACATAGTCTTCCTTTCTTCCTCAACCACCCATTTTGGTCAAGACTAAAATCTTTCAAGTCATCGCTCTCTGTTCCATTTCTTAACTTTCTGACCCGTTCAGCAAATAATGGATCCTCTCCTTATTTAGAAGCAATCCTTTCTATCATCATCGGTCGAACTTCTAAACATGATAACATGGTGGTTTCTTGACTAGAACTAGCCTCAGATCTCCATTGTACTATGCATGTAGTCAATGCTTCTAAATATTTCCACTCAGCTATCATTGCCAATACTGCATTCTGATATTTTTTGCTAAGTGCATTTGCAACCTTATTCCCTTTTCCTGGTGTGTATCCAATACCAAAGTCATAAGCGACTAAAAACTTTAACCACCTCTGCTGTCTTATATTCAACTCCTTCTGAGAGAATAAATATCTCAGTGACTTATGATCCATAAAAAACTTGAATCTTTCACCCAAATGGTAATGTCTCTACACCTTCAATGCGAAAATTACCGCAACTATTTCCAAATCATGAGTTGGATACCAAACCTCATGCGGTCTGAGTTGTTAAGAAGCATAGGCAATCACTTTACCCCTCTGCATTAACATAGCTCCTAATCCCGTTCCACATGTGAAATGACCCACTTAATTTTTTTTTTAAAAACATTCAGTGGCCATTTAATCAAGAAAAATATTTAATTCAATTTTTCTTCTATCCAGGACCTTTCTGCCAATATAAAAATATTGTTTTATTCATTTTATCTTGAACTTATATATATGAAGATATATAAGTCATCTTCTACCTAAATCAGAGTACAGAAATTTTGAAGGTAGAAATCTGTTTGAGTATTGCTTAAAGAAATACTCTCTTCATAGCAATAGTGTTTTTCAAAACTAGGTTTTTCCAAATGACTTGGGTTAATGCATTACTATTGATTTTATGTCTCAAGGCTCCTTATTTTACATAAATTCTTCTGATTTTATTACTGGGTAAACTGTGCTTTTACTTGTGCATGTGTGTGTGCATGTTTCTGTGCATGTGTGTGTCAGTGAGCAGTTCAGTGCCTTATTTTTCCTTGTTAACAAAATTGTCTGAATCTATTTTATACTTTGGGCTACGAAACAGATCTGAACACTTGATTTAAAACCCTTGGTTGTTGGCTTAACCCATGCTTAAGAGAAATGGCTATGTTAGCCCTATTCAGGTTTGCACCATTTTGTAACAAAATACATGCTATTTCGTTTTCTTTTTAAAGCAACTCAAGCCCTTTCTATCAGATTTTATTTTTGACTTAACATGGGTTTTCTTATGTCAGTTCTTTAGATATACATACAAACCACAAATTCTTTCAATCTCAAATTTACTACCATTATAGCCTAACTGTTCTTGAAGCTTAAAGTTCATTTTTCCTTAGCAAAGCATTTTGCAAAACAAAGCACATGGTTTCAGCTGATACATATAAATTCAACAACTACAAAACAGCAATTGACAATACATTGGTTTCTCAAAGTAACTTTAAACAGTAGATCTTAATCTAGTTCATCATGAAGGTTTGGTTTACTTCAGCAAAGTCTTTTAAAACATAGCATCCAAATCTTAAGCAGTTAAACATCCAAAGCTTGATCAAAGCAATTCCTACTTTCCTGCAAAATCACCATGAGCTGCCCCATAAGAATATGGGACACCCAATGGTGCATAAACACAAAAGGGTCAGACTATTTGTCTGGTGTGAATAATCTAACTGAAAACATGATCTTATTCAATTCTATTTGTATTCCAGTACTTTGCAAGAATAAGAAACTCAGTATCTTCTATGTGCATGTTTTGTGAGGCATGTGCATTCATATCAGTGTTAAACAAATTCTCAATGACTTGATTCATAGAAAACAATCATAAGATTCATCAATAAAAAGCATCAAAACAACCAAATGCAAACATCAATTCAGTTATCATGCCCTTTTCAACTTTACTGGCCATCAGGGATTTTGCCCAGGCCTCTCCTGAATCTATTCCTAGAATTCATTATCAAATATAATAGGGTCTTTAGCTACTTTCTCCTTTTTAAACACACACTGCCTGGGACATCTCTCTATTAACCCAGCACACTCAGGCCCCTGGGTATAAACATACCATGTGTGAACTTGCAATATTCCCCTTGCCAAGCTATACTTTGGTAGCCCTAAGATCCCAAGTCCTTAGTTGAATTACTAAGTGTTATTATTATTTTTCATAGCAGTGCTAATCCCTTCTGCATCTCACTTCTTAATCAGAGAAATATAAATAATGCAAGCAACATGTATTCATCCAGAGTTTGGTAAGTTATATTCTCAGAAGCAAACATTTAATCATGAAAAAAAGGGAGGTGACTTCTTAGCACATTATTTTGCCTATGGGTTTCACTGGATCAAAATGTAAGCATATGGTCCTGAGTAATTTACTAGATATTTTTTTTTTCTTACCTCTGGTTCAATCAGATTCATGATCTGGCTAAACCACAAGTATATTTGATTTGGGTATTTCATAAAACATAGAAGCTCAGCACATGTACAACATTGCACTTCTACATTTTCTTTTGTTTTAATTAATATGAGACATAAGCAACAACACAATGTTAAAGCCCCATATTTCTTTCTACCTTCAGACCATATACCCACCACTTGAATCCGGGGATTTTTATAAACAACTTTATAAAGAAAACTTATAAAAGAAATCACTCAATCTCAAAGCTAACCCATATCACAGACAAACATTTTAGATCATGAATCCATGACCCTTATTTTTCTGGGTAAATCAGATAGAGGTTTTACACTTAAACAAATCATTAACAAACCAAAGTCATCCAATCATAAAACATAACTTGTAAAAGAAAATTAGTTCAAACAGGCTGCCTCAATATTCAGGTCTTAATGCCAAAGTTTTCAGTGAGGTTACTCACCTTAATCCTTCTTCTTCCTATGCCTTATGAACCCCCTTTTAGTCTTCTGCCTTCTCCTATTTTTTTCTCTGGTTTATGTCTTGTATATTTTTTTTCCAGGTTAATGAAGAACAAAATGTGTATGGTCTTACTATACTAGTCCTTTTATATAAATCTTGGCTGTTACTAGGGTTTATGGATTTACCCAATGTCAGTTCTACCCCATCCCAAACATAGCCTGCCTCTGGTTTGATTCAAGAAAATAAAAGGGTATGTGGTCCTTGTCTTCCTTTCCAGAAATCAGTTCCTCTCTTTTAATTTTCCCTGGTCATGTCATATGCATGACTTATTATTATTATTATTATTTTTTCTTAATAAAAGAAATTACTGAGAATAGATAAAGCGCTTGTTTAGGGACTCATGCCATTTTCATGCAACTTCTGTTTCCTTCCAGAAATTGATTGACTGTATACATGTATAACCTATGTATACCTAAGCCTTTTATTTTTCTTTCTTTCTTTAAATAATTTTAAGTTTATTTCAGCCTAGCTCTTATTTTCTTTGTACTATATTTTATTTAAAGACAAAATTCTATCTTTATGCATATGTATTTCTAAATCAGTTATTTTATTTTATCTATTAATTTCTGCCAAATTTTGTTACACAGAAATCTGTGTGCATGTGTACACTGTCTTGTGCACATGTACATGTTTTATACTTTATATCTGCAAATCAATTTCCTATTCCTATTTTTTCCAATGCAATTTCAAACAAATACAAACTAAATTAAATCATGAAATTACTCACAAAAATCAGGGTTATCACATATACCCCTCCTTTTAGGAATTGTGTCCCACAATTCTTTCATACTTAACTTAAGTATCATCTCTTCAGAAAAATGAATTTTTCTGATTTCAAAACCATTTTCAAACCAATCACCTATTAAGCACTATGCATATCAACACAAGATAAAAATCACAATGCATATTCAACCAACACATTCATTAGTATTTATATATATATAAATTTACCTTTTCTTCAATCAAACAGCTGGGGATAATCATTTCTGATTTTATCCTCCACTTCCCATGTGCAATCATTTGGGTCTAGACTCCATTGTACTTTTACTAATTTAATTTCTTTGTTTCTCAATTTCTTGGTTTCTCTAGAAACTATGCCCACTGGTTCCTTTTCATAGATCATTCTAGGATCAATCTGCACATCCTTAGAGGATTCTAGTATTGCTTCCTTATCATGAACCCATCTTCTTAGTTGAGACACATGAAAGACATCATGCATTGCTCTCATTTCTTCTGGCAATTCTAATTTATAGGCTACTGTCCCTATTCTTTCTAGAATTTTATATGGTCCTATATATCTAGGAATCAACTTTCCTTGTTTCCCAAACCTTAGAACCTTTTTCATGGGTGATATCTTGATGAACACATAATCCCCAACATCATATTGTACTGCCTTCCTTCTTTGTCTGCATATTTCTTTTGCCTATCTTGGGCAGAGGCAATTCTTTTTCTGATCAAGGCTATCTTTTCAGAAGTCTCCTTCACATTTTCTGGTCCTAAGACCACTTTTTCTCCAGATTCATGCCAACTTGAAGGTGATAAACATGGCCTTCCATAGAGAGCTTCAAAGGGGGCCATGCCTATGCTACTGTGATGGGTGTTATTGTATGCAAATTCAGCTAGATATATGTAATCTTCCCAGCTTCCTCCCCAATCCAATACACATGCTCTCAACATGTCTTCAAGCAATTTGTTCACAATTTCTGTTTGGCCATCAGATTGAGGATGGTATGCTGTACTCAAGCATAAATCAGTCCCCATTGCCTTGTGAAAACTCTGCCAAAACTTTGAAGTGAAGATGGTATCTCTATCACTTACTATAGTCTTTGGTATACCATGCAGTCTGACTACTTCTTTAATAAACAACTGGGCTAGGGTATTAGCATTTCTTTCTGATTTCACTGGTATAAAGTGGGCTGACTTGGTTAACCTATCAACCATTACCCAAATACTATCATTTCCCCTCCTAGTTCTAGGCAAACCATCAATAAAATCCATTGATATGTCTTCCCATTTCCACTGTGGTATTTGTAAAGGTTGAAGCATTCCTGAGGGTTTTTGATACTCAGCCTTCACCTGCTGGCAAACCATACATTTTGACACATAGGTTGCCACTGCACTTTTCATACCACTCCACCAATAATCTCTTCTGAGGTTGTGATACATTCTTGTGCTTCCTGGGTGTATAGTATATTTGCTTTTGTGGTAAGCATCCAAAATTTCTTGCTTCAACTCATCCACTGCTGGAACACATATTCTTTCTCCTTTCTTCAGATGGCCTTGATCATCCAACTGAAAACCTTCCACTGTCTCACCATTTAATATTTGAGTCTTCTTTCCAAATAAAAATGGATCTTGGTTTTGTAGCATTGCAACTTTATTCTTCAATTCTGATCCCAGAGTAATAAAGCTTAATTTTCCCATTTCTACATTCCCACTGCATAAGCTCATGCTTTCTATGTTATCACTTTCTATCTCTGAATCAATTAATAATGATAAAGTGTTAAACTCTTCTATCATTAATCTAGCCACTTTAGCATGTTGTCTACTTAGGGCATCTGCTACTTTATTAGCCTTACCTGGTGTGTATAATATTTCAAAATCATATGAGGCTAAGAGTTCAATCCATCTTTGCTGCCTCATATTTAATTCTTTTTGTGAAAATAAATATTTAAGTGATTTATGGTCTGTATATACTTCAAATTTTGCTCCTAACAAGTAGTGTCTCCATAGCTTAAGGGCATACACTATAGCAGCTAATTCAAGGTCATGAGTAGCATACCTTACTTCACTTGATTTCAACTGTCTAGAAGCATAAGCTATTACCTGATGTTGTTGCATCAACACTGCTCCAAGCCCTTGTCCACTTGCATCAGTATACACCACCAAGTTTTCATTTCCTTCAGGTACTTTGAGAATTGGAGCTTGTACCAGTGCTTCTTTTAATTTCCCAAAGGCATTTTCACATTCCTCAGTCCAAGTGAACACTTGATTTTTCCTAGTCAATCTGGTCAATGGAATTGAGATTTTTGCAAAATCTTTTATAAATCTTCTATAGTAACCAGCCATTCCCATGAATGATCTGACTTCAGTGACATTAGTAGGCCTTTTCCAAGCTTGCAATGCAATGACTTTATTGGAGTTCACAGCTATTCCTTTTTCTGATATAATATGGCCTAGAAAGTTCACTTCATTTTGCCAAAAAGTGCATTTTGAAAACTTTGCTTTCAAGTCTTCCTGTCTCAATTTCTCAAATACTATATGCAAATGGTTTTCATGCTCTCTAACTGACTTAGAATAAATTAGTATATCATCAATAAATATTAATACAAACTTATCCAAGTATTCTCTAAAAATCCTATTCATCAAATCAACAAAATAGGAAGGAGCATTTGTTAAGCCAAATGGCATCACCAAAAATTCATAAAGTCCATATCTGGTGTTAAAGGCTGTATACTTTACACTTTCCTCTTCTACTTTCATCTGATGAAAGCCTGAAGCTAAATCAAGTCTAGAAAATATTTTTGCACCACTCAATTGATCAAAGAGATCATCAATTCTTGGTAAGGGGTATTTATTTTTAACTGTGACTTTATTTAATTCCCTATAGTCAATACATAATCTAAGGGATCCATCATGTTTCTTAACAAAGACTACTGGTGCTCCCCATGATGAGCTACTGGGTCTAATAAAACTTTTTTCTTCTAGTTCAACTAATTGCTTTTTCAACTCCATCAATTCCTTAGGCCCCATTCTGGTTGGTCTTTTAACCACTGGGCTAGCTCCTGGAATTATTCTAATTGAAAATTCAACTGGCCTGTGATTAGGAACTCCTCTTACTTCCCCAAACACATCAACATATTGATTAACTATGGGGATCTCTTCTAATGCAGGCATGGGTTTTTCATTTGACAATGCAGAAAGGTTGGCTATACTTCTATTTTTGTTTGCCTCACAAAGAACGATTATTCTTTGTCCATCAGAAACCTTCAATGATATGGTGGATGTCTCCATATTTATGATAGCCTTATATCTACTCAACCAATCAACTCCTAAAATAATTCCTATGTCTGGATATTGCAACACATATAGGTTTGACTCAAACACATGTCCTCCTATATTTAATCCCAGTTGCATGCACATCATACCCATAACACATGAACTACCTATAGGGCTTCTAATTAGCAGTGGTTTATCAACAATCATACAATTCAATTTTAATTGTTGTGCAATATCATGAGAGATCAATGAGTGTGTAGCCCCAGTATCATATACTACTGTTAAAGGTATTGAGTGGATAAGCAAAGTACCTTCAACTTGACCATGCTTTTCAACATTTGATCCCTCAGCTGCCTTGCCTTTCCCTTCCAAAGCCCCTAATTTTCCTTGCTTAAAATCTGGGCAGTTCCTCTTTATGTGACCTTCCTTCCCATAATGGTGGCAATTGAAGGATGCTGGTCTAGGATTGGTGCACCTATTTTTCATGTGCCCCTCTTGTCCACAGTTGTAACAAGTGATCCTCTTCTTAACTTCAGCAGTTCTGGCCTCTTCTGGTTTCTTGGTGGAAGCTATGTCTGTTTTCTTTTTATCATAAGGGTGAAATTTACCCTTTCCCTTCTTGTTTTGATTATTTTTGAATGCCCTGAAATTCTCTCTAGCTTTATCATGTTGTTCAATGCTCAGAGTCAAATCCAAAACTTGATCAAAAGTTTTATCCTTGTATGGTAGCATGGCTCTACTAAGGCTAGGGTTCAACCCTTGAATATATCTGCCATTCTTAGCTTCCTCAGTAGTGATGAGCACTGCACCATACTTTGCCAATGATTCAAACTTCTGAGTGTACTCAGTGACACTCATAGTCCCTTGCCTCAATTTGATGAATTCCTCCAGTAAAGACTCCTTAGCTGATGCAGGGATAAATCTGCCTTCCAACATTGCTTTAAATTGATCCCATGTTACTTCTCCTTCAGGTCTTCCAGCTATGATAACCTCCCACCAATCCAAAGCTGCTCCTCTCAATTGCCTGGATGCAATTTGCCTCTTCCTTTGGTCTTCAACTTGCATGTCTGCAAAGATTCTTTCCAAAATTCTAAGCCAATTTTGAACCCCCATAACTCCTTCTGTGCCATCAAATGTTTTGCCTCCAAGATTGGTAAAAGTCTTGAGTAGTTTGGAAAGTTCCTCATGTGGATTTTCCTGCCTGTTGCCTACTCCATCTCTTATGGCCCTCATGAATTCTTGCACATTCACCATGGGTGGTTCACTTGTTCCTACATTTTGATGTCTGGGTCCTGCCATAGCTCTATGGATATAACACTTAGGTTAGTCTGTTTTGCCTAATGCTCTATAGATTAATTCATTTTAATTTATCACTTATTCTGTCATAATAGATATCAATAGTGTAAATATAAAAAAAAACAAAACATCCAAAGCAGTAAACACTTCTATACATCCAATGCAAACAAATTCATACAAAAGTTTTGCTATGTTATTTAACAACATAGCTCTGATACCAAATGAAATGACCCACTTAAAATTTTTTTTTTTAAAAAACATTCAGTAGCCATTTAATCAAGAAAAATATTTATTTCAATTTTTCTTCTATCCAGGACCTTTCTGCCAATATAAAAATATTGTTTTATTCATTTTATCTTGAACTTATATATATGAAGATATATAAGTCATCTTCTACCTAAATCAGAGTACAGAAATTTTGAAGGTAGAAATCTGTTTGAGTATTGCTTAAAGAAATACTCTCTTTATAGCAATAGTGTTTTTCAAAACTAGGTTTTTCCAAATGACTTGGGTTAATGCATTACTATTGATTTTATGTCTCAAGGCTCCTTATTTTACATAAATTCTTCTGATTTTATTACTGGGTAAACTGTGCTTTTACTTGTGCATGTGTGTGTGCATGTTTCTGTGCATGTGTGTGTCAGTGAGCAGTTCAGTGCCTTATTTTTCCTTGTTAACAAAATTGTCTGAATCTATTTTATACTTTGGGCTACGAAACAGATCTGAACACTTGATTTAAAACCCTTGGTTGTTGGCTTAACCCATGCTTAAGAGAAATGGCTATGTTAGCCCTATTCAGGTTTGCACCATTTTGTAACAAAATACATGCTATTTCGTTTTCTTTTTAAAGCAACTCAAGCCCTTTCTATCAGATTTTATTTTTGACTTAACATGGGTTTTCTTATGTCAGTTCTTTAGATATACATACAAACCACAAATTCTTTCAATCTCAAACTTACTACCATTATAGCCTAACTGTTCTTGAAGCTTAAAGTTCATTTTTCCTTAGCAAAGCATTTTGCAAAACAAAGCACATGGTTTCAGCTGATACATATAAATTCAACAACTACAAAACAGCAATTAACAATACATTGGTTTCTCAAAGTAACTTTAAACAGTAGATCTTAATCTAGTTCATCATGAAGGTTTGGTTTACTTCAGCAAAGTCTTTTAAAACATAGCATCCAAATCTTAAGCAGTTAAACATCCAAAGCTTGATCAAAGCAATTCCTACTTTCCTGCAAAATCACCATGAGCTGCCCCATAAGAATATGGGACACCCAATGGTGCATAAACACAAAAGGGTCAGACTATTTGTCTGGTGTGAATAATCTAACTGAAAACATGATCTTATTCAATTCTATTTGTATTCCAGTACTTTGCAAGAATAAGAAACTCAGTATCTTCTATGTGCATGTTTTGTGAGGCATGTGCATTCATATCAGTGTTAAACAAATTCTCAATGACTTGATTCATAGAAAACAATCATAAGATTCATCAATAAAAAGCATCAAAACAACCAAATGCAAACATCAATTCAGTTATCATGCCCTTTTCAACTTTACTGGCCATCAGGGATTTTGCCCAGGCCTCTCCTGAATCTATTCCTAGAATTCATTATCAAATATAATAGGGTCTTTAGCTACTTTCTCCTTTTTAAACACACACTGCCTGGGACATCTCTCTGTTAACCTAGCACACTCAGGCCCCTGGGTATAAACATACCATGTGTGAACTTGCAATATTCCCCTTGCCAAGCTATACTTTGGTAGCCCTAAGATCCCAAGTCCTTAGTTGAATTACTAAGTGTTATTATTATTTTTCATAGCAGTGCTAATCCCTTCTGCATCTCACTTCTTAATCAGAGAAATATAAATAATGCAAGCAACATGTATTCATCCAGAGTTTGGTAAGTTATATTCTCAGAAGCAAACATTTAATCATGAAAAAAAAGGGAGGTGACTTCTTAGCACATTATTTTGCCTATGGGTTTCACTGGATCAAAATGTAAGCATATGGTCCTGAGTAATTTACTAGATATTTTTTTTTTCTTACCTCTGGTTCAATCAGATTCATGATCTGGCTAAACCACAAGTATATTTGATTTGGGTATTTCATAAAACATAGAAGCTCAGCACATGTACAACATTGCACTTCTACATTTTCTTTTGTTTTAATTAATATGAGACATAAGCAACAACACAATGTTAAAGCCCCATATTTCTTTCTACCTTCAGACCATATACCCACCACTTGAATCCGGGGATTTTTATAAACAACTTTATAAAGAAAACTTATAAAAGAAATCACTCAATCTCAAAGCTAACCCATATCACAGACAAACATTTTAGATCATGAATCCATGACTCTTATTTTTCTGGGTAAATCAGATAGAGGTTTTACACTTAAACAAATCATTAACAAACCAAAGTCATCCAATCATAAAACATAACTTGTAAAAGAAAATTAGTTCAAACAGGCTGCCTCAATATTCAGGTCTTAATGCCAAAGTTTTCAGTGAGGTTACTCACCTTAATCCTTCTTCTTCCTATGCCTTATGAACCCCCTTTTAGTCTTCTGCCTTCTCCTATTTTTTTCTCTGGTTTATGTATTGTATATTTTTTTTTTCCAGGTTAATGAAGAACAAAATGTGTACGGTCTTACTATACTAGTCCTTTTATATAAATCTTGGCTGTTACTAGTGTTTATGGATTTACCCAATGTCAGTTCTACCCCATCCCAAACATAGCCTGCCTCTGGTTTGATTCAAGAAAATAAAAGGGTATGTGGTCCTTGTCTTCCTTTCCAGAAATCAGTTCCTCTCTTTTAATTTTCCCTGGTCATGTCATATGCATGACTTATTATTATTATTATTATTTCTTAATAAAAGAAATTACTGAGAATAGATAAAGTGCTTGTTTAGGGACTCATGCCATTTTCATGCAACTTCTGTTTTCTTCCAGAAATTGATTGACTGTATACATGTATAACCTATGTATACCTAAGCCTTTTATTTTTCTTTCTTTCTTTAAATAATTTTAAGTTTATTTCAGCCTAGCTCTTATTTTCTTTGTACTATATTTTATTTAAAGACAAAATTCTATCTTTATGCATATGTATTTCTAAATTAGTTATTTTATTTTATCTATTAATTTCTGCCAAATTTTGTTACACAGAAATCTGTGTGCATGTGTACACTGTCTTGTGCACATGTACATGTTTTATACTTTATATCTGCAAATCAATTTCCTATTCCTATTTTTCCCAATGCAATTTCAAACAAATACAAACTAAATTAAATCATGAAATTACTCACAAAAATCAGGGTTATCACAACATGCGTCCGTGTATACAACTAAGTCACGATTCCCTTCTGGAACAACTAACACAGGTGCATTAATCGATAAGTGTTTTAGTTTCTGAAATGCCTCCTCATACTTACCAATCCAGACAAACTTCACATCTTTCCAAGTTAGCTTAGTCATAAGTGTGGCTATCCGTGAGAAATCCTTAATAAATCTCTGGTAGTAGCCAGTTAACCCAAGAAAACTCTTAATATCAGTCACTGTCTCGGGTCTCTTCCAATTATTAACTGTCTCGATCTTATCCGAATCTACTGACAACCCTTTCTATGAGACTACATGACCAAGAAATTTCACTTCCCCAAAAGTGACACTTCGCAAACTTTGCCTTCAATTGATGCTGTCTCAAGGTCTCAAGCACTACTTTAGGATGAACTTCATGCTCCCTTTCATCCTTAGAGTATATCATAATGTCGTCTATGAATACTAACACGAATCTGTCCAAATGTTCTCGGAAGATTCTATTCACCAAGTCCACGAAGAATGCTGACGCATTAGTTAGACCAAACGGCATCACTAACCATTCGTATGATCCATATCTGATTCTAAATGCCATCAAAGGAATACTATCCTCTACTACTCTAAGTTGATGGAACTCTGTTGCCAAATCCAATTGAGAAAATACTTTGGCTGCACTCAACAAATCAAATAAATTGTCAATCCTAGATAATGGATTCGGTTCTTTATCGTCTTCTCATTCAGCTTACGATAATTGATACACAACCTAAACGATCTGTTCGATTTCTTAACAAATACTGCGGCTGCTCCCCAAGGCGAACTACTTAGTCTGATAAAATTCTTTCCTTCTAGATCCACCAACTGCACCTTTAACTCCTTCATCCCGGTAGGTGTCATTCTACTTGGTGGTCCACTCAGAGGTTTTGCTCCGAGTACTAAATCTATCCGAAACTCAATGGCCTGTTTCGGCGGTAATCCTATCACGGGCTCAAAGACATTTGCAAATTCTCTAACAACAAAAACTCGGTTCAACTCGACTTCTGTTTCCATAACACCAACAAAGCATTAACCTCAAAACTAGGGTTTTCTACGGAGTATATAATTCGATCACTTCAACTAGGGTGTCTAAGTGATATTTTCCTATGATGGCAAAATATCCTAGCATCATACTTACTTAACCAATCCATACCCAAAATAGTTCCAAACCCTACGAAATCAATTACATCCAAATTGCAAGAAAATATATGACCTAACAATTCAAACTCTAAGTGGTCACATCTCACCCCAAGAGTCGCATACCCTCCTATCAGATTCGCAACCCTTAAGGAAGTAACTAGGTATGAAGGTTCAAGGTTAAGAGAATCTACCAAACAATGAGATATAAAAGAATGTGATGAACCAGTATCAAATAGAACTCTAACTGTTACACTATGAATCAAAAGCATACCTCCCAACACAACTTTTAATTTCTCATCTGCTGTTGGTCTTGAGGTGGCTGGTTCCAATGCAAACACTTTACTCTTTCCATCCTTGGCTGGTTCCTTACATTGGTTCTTATAATGTCCAATCTGATCACAGTTGAAGCATTTTACTCCTTTCTTGTCAGCAGCCTTCTTTGCTTTGCCTGTCCAACATTCGTGAGCATAGTGTCCCTTCTTATCACACTTGTAGCAGATTACATTGGCCTTCCCTTTCTTGGTTGCTCCTCCTTTCTGAGTGCCTTTCTTATGGAAAAACTTTCTCTTCTGGTTCTACCACATTGGGTTTCCACTGCTTTGTTATCATAAAAAGAGCAAGCATCTCTTCATGCCTCAAAGCCATCTCAATAACTACATCGCACGGATCCCTAATATGTGGTAAAGTTGCTTTAGCAAGCTCGGGTCTCAATCCGTGGATGAACTTCTCATTCCATTTGATAATCGTATCAACCGTAGCGTATCCGTATCTTGGTAGCTCCATGAATCTGGTCGCATACTCCAACACTGTCATGTCTCCCTGCACCAACTTAGAAAACTTTTTGAGTAGAGTTGACTTGGCAATTTTTGACATGAAATTTTCCTCAAATCTCCTTCTGAATTCTGCCCAAGTCATGGTCTCTTCATTTACTCCCATAGTAACACTTTTCCACCAGTACAGTGCTGCTCCTTGCAACTGTCTGGATGCCAATCTACTTTTCTGCTCATCATTGAGTCCCAAATCAACAAAAATCCACTTGTAATGAAGCAACCAATTCTCCACTTCAATTACATCCTCAGTGTCGATAGATGACTTTCCTCCAAGCCTAGCATAGTCTCTGCTTAGTACTGCATAGTTATTGACCACCGGAGCTTCCTGATTTCCTCCAACTAATCCTACAGCAGCTCCAGGTTGCATCATGTTGGCGAAGAACTGATACATAGCTTCTATATTAACTTGCGGCCCTCTAGAACCCATATTAGCAGTTTGTGCCGGACCCGGATTCCTTCTAGTGTTTAGTCTGGCATTTCCATTAGTTGTAGTGCTTCCTCCACTAATGTTAACTCTTTCATTCCTAGCATCCATACCTTACTTCCTTAAAATCTGCATTCGAGCCTTTGTAAAGTACAAAAGAATAGCCTAAGAGAGATGGGAGAAATAGAGATAAAGCGTATACTTATATATAGCAAATACAAGTACGTTACTATAGTGTTATCCCATACCCTATTCTTTTCTCTAATTTCTTAGGATTATGTTTCAAAAATCATTTTAAGTTTAAAATTTCTTTTAAGTTTTCATAAACCTATGCTCTGATACCAAGTTGTAACATCCCCTACTTTGAGGCCCGAAGCTAAGCACTATTAATGTTGCAGTCGTCTATAGTATTAACTTCCGATGACAAAACACGGTAATGTTAATGGTATCCATAATATCAGAAGCACATGAATATGGAATAAAATCAACATAGATTTCGAAAACAACTTTTCTGATTACATTTCAAATCAATATTTCATATTCAATTAAATAATCCCAAAATTATTCCCATATTTTTCTCAAATATAATTATTACAAATAACGCCAAGAGCGATATATGAAGATTCCCCCTTGGATGATCAGAGACTATATAGACATATTAGTCATATATACATCACAGTGGAAATAATACTAAATAGCTCCTACATAGCTAGCTTTGCCTCCTTCACGTCTTTGGAAGCTTATTCATCCAGCCTACTAAACCTGAAAAGTCCTTAACCCTCAATCTACTTAAATTTAATTTTGATCACCCGAGAGTTTAAGGGAAAAACATAAACTTCGAGTCAGACATAAAGCCTAGTGTGAATAATTCTATTACATCTCTGGTTTTTGATATTAAGTGAAACCACGTCGCTTAAGGGAATGGGTTTCCCCTCACTAATATCCTTTTAAAATCATATCTTTTGCAAATAAAAAACGTGCAATCAAACTGATTATAACAATAATAGCAATAACGTATATGCATATAAATCAAGTAATCAATGGACCATTTGTCCGAACATTCTAGTTTTATCTGGCTAAGTATTAACCACTGCTGACTCGGGCCTACCAGACATAACAAACATTCTAACTTCTATTATGTAATGATCCTAATTTTGAGTAACATTATTTAGGACATTTAATTAGATAAATTAAATTAAATAATGTAAATGGTTAAGGGATTGAGATTTGTATGATCATAGGGTAGCCGTTCCTAATTAATCTAAAGCCAAAGAGAATTAAAACGAAGTAAGTAAAAGTAATAAGATAAGGGAAAAATAGGAATAGGTTATATTTATACCCTAAACCTAAATCCAATTTCATTTACAATATTCACAAACTAAAACTAAACCAAGAAGCTTGGTCGGCCACCAGTAGAAGAGGACAAGAGGAAGTTAAGCATGAATTCAAGAAGGAAGCTTAATCAAATTAATTCAAGGGCAAATCTCAACCTTCTTAACAATCAAGATAAGGTGAATAGTAGATTACATCTCATATTTATTGTTTTCAGTTTCTAGATAAGATTCGGACTTATTTTGCAAGAAAAATGTCATGTTTTGATTGTTTAAAAGGATATATATGCTTGTTGATGATTTATATTGTTTTATATAAATTTTATGACAAGATTTGATTTGAAAAGCTACCAAATGACATCAAAATAGCTTGCATTTTTTTATATAAGGTCAGAAATATTATTTTAGAGTTGGGTTTCAAGTTTCATAATTTTCTAAGTTGTTGTAGATTTATTATGAATTTTATAGTAAAGAAAATGGGTAAATTGGGTTTAAATTTCATTTTAGCTATTATATGTTAGCTTTGGGTAAGAAATTTAAATATGTTAAAAAACATATTAAAAGTGATTTATGGGATTTTTTGGAGAATTTTCCTAAGTGTTTTATTAAAGATATTTAAGGTATGAGACTTAAATGTTTTATATGTTTATAAATGGAGAGTGGGCAATCCGCTAAATGTTTTAAATTGTTAATTACCGAATTCTATAGCACTTTTAGAAAAGATTTTGAAAAAGGATTAGCAACCATTTATATGGTGACAAATAAGACAAGTTAGTTGGAAAGATATTACTTTAAAAAGTTAAAAATCAGTTTTGTAAAGGATTGTTCTTTCGCCACTTTCGGCAGCCACCTTTCGACCCTATGCCACCACCTCCAACCTAGTCGAAACCAATACACATGGTATCAATGCCTTGGTACATAGTGGATTGGAGATAGGCGTAAGGTATAGTGTCAAAACATGCTTTCGAAGGGGTAGAAGTAGTCTTTATAAACTCAAAACTATTTTGGTTACAAAATGAGGCTTTCGTAGGAAATAACTTTCGACTTAGTCAGATACGCCTTTGTTTTAGAAAAGGGCTTTCGAAAGAGGTTGCCGCCTTTTGTTTTTAAAGTAAGCATTCGAAGGGGTCAAGACCCCTGCTGCCGCATTCAACCTTTCGAATCAATGCCTTCGAAAGGGTTCTTTTGCCTTAAACTTTGAAGTCGCTTCTCCATGCTTTCGAAAGGGTTGGTTTCGAAACCATCCACTTTCTTTTACTTAGGAATAATGCTTTCGAAAGAATTGCTTTTGCCCCAATTCTTTTAAGACCCTTAGATAGATTGAAAGTTAAACCCAATGCTTTCGAAAGGAATGATTTTAAAAGGTTTCGAAGCTATGTTCCACAAACTTTTGCTTAGACCCAATGCTTTCAAAAGGTTTGTTTTAAACAAGGAGTTTTAATATGTTTGAATGGTATATAATGTTGGTTTCGAAGGGGAGATACCCCAAAGTTTTCGAAAGGTTTAGTTGGGTTTTTAAATGGAAGGTTTCCAATGCTTTCGTAAGGCTAGTTTAATGTGTTTTGAATAGAGGATGTCAAAGGTTTATAAAGCTTTCAAAGGGATACCTTCAATGATTTCGAAAGGTATGTTTTGGCCTTTTGGCTTAGTGTTACAAGATATAGTAGTTAACTAATTTGGAAAGGGGTACTTCAATGGATTCGAAAGGTATTTTTAAAGTTTTTAAGCAAAGGTATAACAACCCGGAATTTTCGAACCCGAAAATTCCAGATAGTTATGGAAAAGAAGAAAGAGATAGAAGAAAGAAAACAGAAAACACACCACAGATTCTCACATTCGCAGCGGATCAAATATAATATCAAATAATAACAGTTTACAAAGAATACTATATCTGTCAATTTACATTTACAATACATCAGAGTTACTCTCATACACAACACTGAGCATATACAAACAATATATCTCAGATAAACAGAAATAATAGTCACACCGGAACACTCCATACGTCCTGCCAATCAGCTCACCATCCCTGAGCTCCAGAACGTCCTAACCTGAAAATCTGTAATACTCGGTCTGACCCGAGCATTACATCAAAGTAACACCCGGGTCAGGCTGGAAACCAGCGTGAGTAAACTCATAAATTTTAATTCACAGAATTTTAAGACATATTTGGAAACCCGGGGTAACTCGTACCTCACTACGAGTTTCTTAACCTGTTATAGTCAATCACTTATTTCCCAAAGTAATATCTAAGTACCGTTACTTAGTTTCAATAGTCCAGTTTACTTAATTATTCCACTCCAGCCTATTTATTTCATGTATCAATCTATAAAGAATCAATGGGGTTTCGGGTATTAACTAATACCCGACTCCGGTCTCTTCGAATTCAATACCATCTTAATTAATCATCCTTGTTTAATTAACTTCAATTATGTAAAGTAATTATCCTTTAATTAATTTCACAAATTAGTTATCCTTAATCATTTGCAGTAATTAATCTTTAATTACTTTCCTTTATTACATTAGTTGATGACCCTTAATTTATTTCTCCCATTAATCAGCCTTAATCAATCATAAAAAGTAATTAACCATCCTGTAATTAATTACCTTAATTAATTCACTCCTCAATTAACGATATTAATTCTTCAATTATACCGAGTATCATCCCTTCACTTTCCACCTTACTATTAATTACACCAAGTAATTGTCTCTTAATTATCCTTTTAAATTATTCATACTTGATTTACTACTCTTTAATTAATCATTCTTGATTAATCCCTCTTTAATTACATTTAGTAATTAAACCTTAATTATAGGTTAATTATTCTGTAATTATTTATTTACCAATTGAATTATTTATTTTCATTACTTAATGTTACTTCATTTATTAAATTTCTTTTTAATTAATTACCCTAACAAGTAATTAATCTCATTATTAAATTCTCTTAACCCAATTAGTTAACCATTAACTAAATAATTTAAACCTTTAATTACTTATATAAATAAATTCTTCATTAATAACACTAAGTGATTAACCCTAAATCACTTCCACTTAAACCACTTCCATAAAGTAATAACCCTTTTTCTCCATCAGTAAAACTGGGTTTACTTTTGTTTAAAACTTAGAAACCACATAACATTCAAATTCTTTTGATTAAAACTTTTAACTTCCAGTACAAATTTAATTTATTTATTTTTTCCCACCTGCTCAACACAACTCGAGCCAACCTCTCGTTCTTCCCGAAGCAACACGCTACCACCCATTAATCTCCCCGAAGTAAATGCGAGTAAAACCCCTGCTCCTTCCCCAACCCACAGATGCACAGAATCATGCATATCCACGTGCACATCGCTGTTGGTCGACGGCGAACTCCACTCCGGCCTCCTACGCATCGCCTACGATCATGGTAACCACACACGACATCCATCAACCTCGATTTGCTCGAGAATCAAAAACGACCAAAATCCTCACAGACCGGTACGCACATCACCAGGGAAAACGCTCGTCACCACCGATCTCTGGCTTCATTCCCCTCGTCATCATCACCCAAGCACCGCCACACCTTCCAGCATCTACAACTCAACTTGCGATCGATCCCGATCGCCCCTAGGCATTTCGATGCTCATTCGAACACTCACGACAAACCAGGCACTAAAACCCTACTCTCAATCTCATCTATCTCCATGGTGATATTAAAAATCAATCGCCATTTTCCTAGGCCTCGACAACCTTCCAACTACCTCCGACGGCAACCACGAGATCCCACCATTTTCTAGAAGACAGAAAATGCCCAGAAATCAAAAATCGATCAACTCAGACATGCTCTCCCAAAGCATCACTAAAAATTTAGATTTTTATCTTAAAAATCATATTTTACAAATTCGATTTCGGTTATAAACTTAAATCAGAAATTTACAAGATTTGATTTAACATATTTTAAAAGATCCCTACTGTATATTTCAGATTCTAGTGTTGTTTCAATCTTAAAATGCTTAAAACCATTTTTAAATCCTAGATTATGCTTAACCCAAACTATTTTGTTTAAATCTCAAAATCTATCAGAGATCAGATGCTAAGATTTTGAATTTTTATCAAAACCACAGGCTTTGAACTAAGAACAGAGAGGTTCAAAACATCAGATATGTACACTTCATATACACGCAGAGGTATACTTATATACATACCTGCAACCCATCATCATCACAGAAACTCCCATGCAACAAATAACTATCTACTTAAGTTTAAATTTTAAACGGGTACTCACATTTTAAAAATGCAGAGAGCTTGAACTGGAACGGAAACTTGCAACCTGGATAAAAATGAACCCTTTTGAAAATTTGAAAACCCCTGTTGTTATGATCCTTGCAAACTTGTATTGCTTGATTTCTTTGAAACTGGAAAGCTTTGAAACTGGAATGGTTGCAGCAATCTTTAATTTGAAAACTTTTGATGGTCTTTGAAAGCTTTGATTTGAAACTGGTAAATGTTTGGGGATTTCTGGTTTTTAAATTGGTTTACAGGTGAAGTTTCTTTGTTTTTAAGAAATGAAGATAGGAAACAATTGAAGAAGGCCCGACATTCCAGTTGATGGTGGTAATACTTAATTCGAATGCAGTAAAGTGTGAACAAGGTAGTGATGGATAAAGGTATATATACATAGGATAGAGATGTGTAGAAGAAGCCAGGCTAAGATGTTTTTGTGTACGAATTGGAATAAGAGGATGTATATATAAAAAGAAAGTGTATAGGTTGAAGTGTGTACAGGTACCAAAATTGTACTGGGTTTGATTTTTTTTCTTTTGATGATCATAGATATTTCTCAAATGGAGGCTGAAATGATAGTATTCGATTACAGTGGCTCCTCATCATGTTTACATATACTCTTTGCCTTTGATTTTGTATGTACAAACTTGTACATATCTTATTTTTTTTCTTTTTGTCTTGTTGCCTCATTTCTTTTCATACTACATGTAATCCCAGTAACTATCTGTATATACTTTTCTAGAATTATTTTATGTTTTATATACATACATTTATGTTTTGTAGGCTAAGATTTGATGTTGCCTTGTACTACATTGTTCCCCTTTATGCTTACAAATCCATGCATATGTACCTACCTCCTATGTACTAATTTACATACATCATATGCCTTCATGTTATTGTATAAGTTTTTACCATATGTTTCATACAACCATATAAGATACTTATATGATTTTATCCCTATCTAAATATTTATTTTTTTATTCTATTCTTTTTAATTTAAGAACATAGATATTATGTATGTAAACATTTTGTTCTCTTGTGTGAATAATTCATATGTATACACTTCATCTGATTTTTATCTTTATACAGTTGTGTTTACAAATTTCAGCTTATGTTACAAGCATATCAAATCACTTAATTCTTGTTCTTATTTACATTTGTATCTTATATTTTGATTATCGATATTTAAATTATATTCAATATGGTTTACTTATGTTTAATATCCATATTTTATATTGATAGAATTTGATTCTATTTTAATATTTTTATACCACTTGTTAACAAGGTAAACCCCTTTTTAATCCAATTATATATATAAGATAAATTTTATTATAAATATTATTAAGAGATTTTATTTTCAAATGATGAGTTTACATTATATTTAATTGGATTAAATATTTATAATATGGCCAAAATACCAGGTCGTCACATTCCTCCCCCTTCGAATCTTTTCGTCCTCGAAAAGGAACGAAGCCAGTTTTCTTAAAATGCTTAAAATTAGATAAATTCCTTTGATCATTTTTAAATTACTTTAAAAATCCATATAATATTTCTAAAATAGTTTTTATAAAATACTTTTATAACTCGATGTTTCGACAAGTCCGTCCTTGTCCTTACAGAAATTCGGTCATACGTTGATCAGGCGTACAACTGAAAATCTATAAGTGCTTGGCAGACCCGTTTTCAACATCCAGTGAAAATATTTCGAAAATAATTTTATTGAAAATATAGAAAACAGTTTCGAAAATAGAGGAAATATCTTTGGTGAAATTGCTTTGGAAATCATCACACCCATCCATGGTCACAGTTACATCCTGGGTTACGTTGCCGTCGCAGCAAAAGTCCATGTAACTGACTACACCATAGAACCCACAACAGATCGCAGTAACATCCAGGGTTACGTTGCCATCACAGCAAAAGTCCATGTAACTGTTGGCTCTCAGCGGCACAAACGATTTTCGCTGTCAAAATGAAACTTCTCCACTCCTACATAGGTCTCAGTCTACCGATATAAAATCAAACGCAGACTGTTGGCTCTCAGCGGCACACATGACTTTCGCTATGTTACCATAGTGTCGCAGTCTACCGATGTAAAATCAAACATAGACTGTTGGCTCTCAGCGGCACACACGACTTACGCTATGGTCTGCAGTAGATCGCAGTGACATCGAGTTACACTGTCGTCACAGCATAACCCAAATGCCTCTATGGGCACCAGCCCCTCGACTTTCGCTACACAAATAATCCTCAGGAACTAGTTTTGTCCGGACTCCTCACAGGATCAACTTTAGAAATGCCCCCTTGGAGCTCAAGGCAGTACCACCCAGTGGCACTCCTGAGAAGTTCATTTCAAGGGAGCGCCTTTTTCCCCAGAGCTATTCTCAAAACACTTTATACTATACACATATAGTATTTTCCAAATCATACACCTAGTATGAATTTCATATAAATGCTTTTACACAAAATCCATTCTCAAAATCGATAATTCACAAATCAGGCTTTCCCAAATCCCAATATTGATTTTACCCAAAAATCAAAAGCCTTTTCCAAATCCAAAGGTTCCCAAAACCTTTTTCTCAAAACCATTTCCATAAAATCTTTTATATATATACATATATATAATTTTCTTGGGAAATCTTTAAATCACTTTATACTTACAAAAGTTTCCTTTATCTTCAAAAACTTCCAAAAACCTTTTTCTTCTGGCAATGGATTCAATAAGGGGAGTTTTATCATATATAACAAAGATACTTAACATTGTTTATTCCAAATCAAATATTCAAATTTGATTACTTTATAAAATCACTTACCAAATTATTTACTTTGATAAAGTAAATTTTTATCATAAAGATATTCCATTTTCACTTATTTTATGGTATATTTCTCAAAATTTACTTCCATTTCAAAAACCATATTACAGTTTTATCCACAAATTTCCATATCAATTTTATTCAAACCCGTACGATGTCCACATATCATCCGTACGCAATATCAATCTGATCGCTCACTCGATCACACAATTTCACTTCCGAACTAGTACCGTCCACCCGACTATCTAGTGCGGACTCGGATCTGGTTTCTTGATCAGAAACTGTCATTCTCCTTGCATAGTCACAGCTATGATAGAGAATATCCAGAACCAATCAAAAATCCATATCCAGGTTCGCCGTTGAAAATCGAGCGAAAAATCCCAACTCGGATCGATAATACTATCTCGAAATTCTGTGCTCGAATCTGGATCAAATCACTATGCGAATAGAATAATATACGTACATCCTACGTATTTAACTTCATTGATTATTAACCAAATCAATTTCCTTTCCATTCACATTCACTCAAATTTTATTCACTTATTCCCATTTGCCTTAATCCCCATTTGGATTATCACTTCAATTCTTATCTCAGTTGGGTATTTAATCAATAACAGTTTGACTCCGACCTGCTTAAATTTAGAAATATAGCTTGAAAATTTTAAAAATAGATAAGTAGTTGAAAAATAATTATTAATTTGTAAAATAGCTGTAAACAGTTAAGTAATTGTAAAATAGTTGAAAAATAGTAATTATTTATAAAACAGTTGAAAAACAGTAATCAGTTTATAAAGTAGTAGAAAAATAGTAATTAGTTTATAAAACAGTTGTAAAATAGTTAAATAGTTCCAAAAGTAATTATAAAACAAGCTTAAGATAGTTTTAGGTTTTAAAAAGAAAAGTTGTATGGTAAATAGTTTGGAACATTAGATTTATATTAAAACGATTTATTTTGAAAATAGTCCAGAGTCAAACTGTTTAATACCTCATCTCCATTCCCATAAATTCAATTTAAATTTCCACTTACATTTAAATTGACTCAATCCCAATTTGAATAACTTCAATTTTCCTTAAACTTGATTTGTTCCCAATTCAAGTTGAACTAGCCTCAATTCCTTTCCAAATTCAAATCAAATTCCATTTGATTTTTAAACATATTCAATTTAATCACAATTCCAAATTATTCCAATTAGTTTAGACTAATTTCAAATCATTTCAATTTCTATATGAATTAATCCCAATTCCAATTTTCCATTTGAATTCTATACTTATCCATCTTCAATCACAATTCCCATTAATTCAAATCAATTTCAGTTTGAACTAATTCAATTTAAATCTCAATTTTAAACCATCTCGAGTTATATAAATTCAAGTTATTATTTCAAATGTTGAGTTAACCCCTTAAAACAAATTAATCTTTATTTTTAAATTAATACTCCTAATCCTTAAACAATTTAATTCTGAGTCGAATTCTCAAAATTCCATTTAAATCTTCTTTACTTAACTTATTTCAAAGTTCAAATAAGAGTTCGAAACAATTTTATCTTAAAAATTCAATTTATCACCCAAATTTTATCTTTCACTTTGAAACCAGTTCTTAAACAATTTTAATTTACACATTTAATTCTTAAGTTCAAAGTGATTCCATTAAATTTCTGCAATGGATGTATATTACCTCAATCCATTTCTTAATTTAATTAGAATAATCCAATTCACAGTTTCATGGATTATTTATAACAAAAGGATGATATCGGGATAAGCCAAAGTAAATAAACATCCAGATTATTTAAAACAGCATCCATCAATAACACACATTTCCTATTCCCAGATCTCAAATCCGTTTGAGATCACACATAACTCCCATTTCAAAACAACCCATTTAACTTCACTAAGTAAATTTTTAATTTCATCTTGAAATTTCCAATTTAGGTTGTTCTTATTTAACTTCCCCTAAGTTAAATTTAATTCACTTGATCCAGTCAATTTACACAATTTGAATTCCCATTCAAATTTTAAACATCAGATTAATAACCTTCCCACTTAAGTTTAAAACTCGCTTCACTTTGGGTTTCACATCACATTCCAAGGAAAATTCAAAACTCTACCTTAGAGTTTATTTCATATTTATTTCCTTCACACACTAGCCCACCTTTAAATTTTAAACTACCGTTGGTTTTAAATTCAAATCAAATTCTGGACCCAGATTTAAAACTCCACAATTCAGATCAACTTTAGTTCCAACTTATAAGTCAGACTTGCCTAAATGTTTTACTTCCCAAATATTTTATTATTGTTTACTCATTTATACTCGCCTTATTAATCATTTCTGATAATAACCAAGGTTATTGTATCTGAAAACCAATTCATCACTATCTTATTCTGAAATTCTCCTTAAATTCAAGATTTAAATTTCAGTTTGAATTCATTCCAAACCAACCCTTATTTTACTTTAATTTTTGTTATATTTCTATTATCACTTAATTCAATTCCAATAATTTAACAGCCAATTACCCTTGTATTCATTTGATAGAAATATTACTTTATATATATATCAAAATATATTCTTATATGAAATCATTTAAAATCTTTATATAAGAAAATAACAAGTACGCTCTCTCATATATATATACTCAACTCATTCTAGGGTACTATTGACCCTATCTTTAATGAGCAATCCCAATAGAGCTAAGGTTCTCGCTTAACCTTCAGCTCTGATACCAACTGTAACAACCCGGAATTTTCGAACCCGAAAATTCCAGATAGTTATGGAAAAGAAGAAAGAGATAGAAGAAAGAAAACAGAAAACACACCACAGATTCTCACATTCGCAGCGGATCAAATATAATATCAAATAATAACAGTTTACAAAGAATACTATATCTGTCAATTTACATTTACAATACATCAGAGTTACTCTCATACACAACACTGAGCATATACAAACAATATATCTCAGATAAACAGAAATAATAGTCACAGTGGAACACTCCATACGTCCTGCCAATCAGCTCACCATCCCTGAGCTCCAGAACGTCATAACCTGAAAATCTGTAATACTCGGTCTGACCCGAGCATTACATCAAAGTAACACCCGGGTCAGGCTGGAAACCAGCGTGAGTAAACTCATAAATTTTAATTCACAGAATTTTAAGACATATTTGGAAACCCGGGGTAACTCGTACCTCACTACGAGTTTCTTAACCTGTTATAGTCAATCACTTATTTCCCAAAGTAATATCTAAGTACCGTTACTTAGTTTCAATAGTCCAGTTTACTTAATTATTCCACTCCAGCCTATTTATTTCATGTATCAATCTATAAAGAATCAATGGGGTTTCGGGTATTAACTAATACCCGACTCCGGTCTCTTCGAATTCAATACCATCTTAATTAATCATCCTTGTTTAATTAACTTCAATTATGTAAAGTAATTATCCTTTAATTAATTTCACAAATTAGTTATCCTTAATCATTTGCAGTAATTAATCTTTAATTACTTTCCTTTATTACATTAGTTGATGACCCTTAATTTATTTCTCCCATTAATCAGCCTTAATCAATCATAAAAAGTAATTAACCATCCTGTAATTAATTACCTTAATTAATTCACTCCTCAATTAATGATATTAATTCTTCAATTATACCGAGTATCATCCCTTCACTTTCCACCTTACTATTAATTACACCAAGTAATTGTCTCTTAATTATCCTTTTAAATTATTCATACTTGATTTACTACTCTTTAATTAATCATTCTTGATTAATCCCTCTTTAATTACATTTAGTAATTAAACCTTAATTATAGGTTAATTATTCTGTAATTATTTATTTACCAATTGAATTATTTATTTTCATTACTTAATGTTACTTCATTTATTAAATTTCTTTTTAATTAATTACCCTAACAAGTAATTAATCTCATTATTAAATTCTCTTAACCCAATTAGTTAACCATTAACTAAATAATTTAAACCTTTAATTACTTATATAAATAAATTCTTCATTAATAACACTAAGTGATTAACCCTAAATCACTTCCACTTAAACCACTTCCATAAAGTAATAACCCTTTTTCTCCATCAGTAAAACTGGGTTTACTTTTGTTTAAAACTTAGAAACCACATAACATTCAAATTCTTTTGATTAAAACTTTTAACTTCCAGTACAAATTTAATTTATTTATTTTTTCCCACCTGCTCAACACAACTCGAGCCAACCTCTCGTTCTTCCCGAAGCAACACGCTACCACCCACTAATCTCCCCGAAGTAAATGCGAGTAAAACCCCTGCTCCTTCCCCAATCCACAGATGCACAGAATCGTGCATATCCACGTGCACATCGCTGTTGGTCGACGACGAACTCCACTCCGGCCTCCTACGCATCGCCTACGATCATGGTAACCACACACGACATCCATCAACCTCGATTCGCTCGAGAATCAAAAACGACCAAAATCCTCACAGACCGGTACGCACATCACCAGGGAAAACGCTCGTCACCACCGATCTCTGGCTTCATTCCCCTCGTCATCATCACCCAAGCACCGCCACACCTTCCAGCATCTACAACTCAACTTGCGATCGATCCCGATCGCCCCTAGGCATTTCGATGCTCATTCGAACACTCACGACAAACCAGGCACTAAAACCCTACTCTCAATCTCATCTATCTCCATGGTGATATTAAAAATCAATCGCCATTTTCCTAGGCCTCGACAACCTTCCAACTACCTCCGACGGCAACCACGAGATCCCACCATTTTCTAGAAGACAGAAAATGCCCAGAAATCAAAAATCGATCAACTCAGACATGCTCTCCCAAAGCATCACTAAAAATTTAGATTTTTATCTTAAAAATCATATTTTACAAATTCGATTTCGGTTATAAACTTAAATCAGAAATTTACAAGATTTGATTTAACATATTTTAAAAGATCCCTACTGTATATTTCAGATTCTAGTGTTGTTTCAATCTTAAAATGCTTAAAACCATTTTTAAATCCTAGATTATGCTTAACCCAAACTATTTTGTTTAAATCTCAAAATCTATCAGAGATCAGATGCTAAGATTTTGAATTTTTATCAAAACCACAGGCTTTGAACTAAGAACAGAGAGGTTCAAAACATCAGATATGTACACTTTATATACACGCAGAGGTATACTTATATACATACCTGCAACCCATCATCATCACAGAAACTCCCATGCAACAAATAACTATCTACTTAAGTTTAAATTTTAAACGGGTACTCACATTTTAAAAATGCAGAGAGCTTGAACTGGAACGGAAACTTGCAACCTGGATAAAAATGAACCCTTTTGAAAATTTGAAAACCCCTGTTGTTATGATCCTTGCAAACTTGTATTGCTTGATTTCTTTGAAACTGGAAAGCTTTGAAACTGGAATGGTTGCAGCAATCTTTAATTTGAAAACTTTTGATGGTCTTTGAAAGCTTTGATTTGAAACTGGTAAATGTTTGGGGATTTCTGGTTTTTAAATTGGTTTACAGGTGAAGTTTCTTTGTTTTTAAGAAATGAAGATAGGAAACAATTGAAGAAGGCCCGACTTTCCAGTTGATGGTGGTAATACTTAATTCGAATGCAGTAAAGTGTGAACAAGGTAGTGATGGATAAAGGTATATATACATAGGATAGAGATGTGTAGAAGAAGCCAGGCTAAGATGTTTTTGTGTACGAATTGGAATAAGAGGATGTATATATAAAAAGAAAGTGTACAGGTTGAAGTGTGTACAGGTACCAAAATTGTACTGGGTTTGATTTTTTTTTTCTTTTGATGATCATAGATATTTCTCAAATGGAGGCTGAAATGATAGTATTCGATTACAGTGGCTCCTCATCATGTTTACATATACTCTTTGCCTTTGATTTTGTATGTACAAACTTGTACATATCTTATTTTTTTTCTTTTTGTCTTGTTGCCTCATTTCTTTTCATACTACATGTAATCCCAGTAACTATCTGTATATACTTTTCTAGAATTATTTTATGTTTTATATACATACATTTATGTTTTGTAGGCTAAGATTTGATGTTGCCTTGTACTACATTGTTCCCCTTTATGCTTACAAATCCATGCATATGTACCTACCTCCTATGTACTAATTTACATACATCATATGCCTTCATGTTATTGTATAAGTTTTTACCATATGTTTCATACAACCATATAAGATACTTATATGATTTTATCCCTATCTAAATATTTATTTTTTTATTCTATTCTTTTTAATTTAAGAACATAGATATTATGTATGTAAACATTTTGTTCTCTTGTGTGAATAATTCATATGTATACACTTCATCTGATTTTTATCTTTATACAGTTGTGTTTACAAATTTCAGCTTATGTTACAAGCATATCAAATCACTTAATTCTTGTTCTTATTTACATTTGTATCTTATATTTTGATTATCGATATTTAAATTATATTCAATATGGTTTACTTATGTTTAATATCCATATTTTATATTGATAGAATTTGATTCTATTTTAATATTTTTATACCACTTGTTAACAAGGTAAACCCCTTTTTAATCCAATTATATATATAAGATAAATTTTATTATAAATATTATTAAGAGATTTTATTTTCAAATGATGAGTTTACATTTTATTTAATTGGATTAAATATTTATAATATGGCCAAAATACCGGGTCGTCACAAAAGGTTTCAAATGGTTTACCTTGGCTTCATGGCCTAAGATATTTTAAGTTAAAGAGAGTTTTTAACATACTTTCGAGGGATATATAATCCCATTATATTTCATCAACATTATTTTGTGTAAAGTATGTATATCATGGCAATAATGTTTGAGTAAAGCAAAGAGTATATTTTCCTTGTTTAAGTATGATTTAAAGGGTTAAATCAAGTGGAAATTAGGGAGGCATCCCTATCATACTTTCATATTGTAAAGCAGGTCCCTGTCAAAGTTTCATTGTAAAGCGGGTCCTTGTTTTCTGGAAACGAAGAAAAATTATTGCTGAAATGTCAGCAACTTTTATAAATAAGTGCTGATATTTCAGCAACTATCTGTATCAAAGTTTTATTGTAAAAACAAAGAAAAATTACTGCTGAAATGTCAGCAACTTTTATAAATAAGTGCTGATATTTCAGAAACTTTCATAAACTGTGTTCACAGTGTACATAAATATTGCTGAATATCAGCAACTTTTATAAATAAGTGTTGATATTTCAGCAACTTTCATACACTATGTTCACAGTGTACAGAAATGTTGCGGAAATGTCAGCAACTTTTATGAAATGTTGCATCATGCTCTGCAATAATCGTGAATAAAAAACAGGGACCTAATTTACACTGAAATTTAGTGAAGGACTTTTCATGAATTTTAAAACTTAATAAGGACCTGTGCCAAAAGTACCCTTAAATAAATTTGAAAGAAATGTTTTCAAGGAAAATTTGATGGGGTAGTTAACCCTAAGTAAACGACTCAGATGTTAGAATACCAAATGAGACTAGTATAGGGTCACGCCCTATACTTTAGCTAATAAGCCTTTAGCTAATATAAGTCCAAAATTCCAGTGTGTAGTGCTTTGTCACGGGAAAGACTAAAATGAGGTTACATACAGAAAGGAATATATAGAGAGAAGATAGGTTATTGGTGAGCCCGTAAAACCATTAGGTTCAGTTGACCCTAGAAGAAGACAGTTAAGGGCAGTTAGCCCAGAAGTGTGTCTAACAGAAGTTAAATAATTGAGTATGTCTGGTAGGCCCAAGTCAGCCAATGGTTAATAGTTAGCCAAACAAAACTATTTTTTGGGGATAGATAGTCCACTGATTACCTAATTTATGTGCATATATGATATTGCTATTATTGCTTTAATCAATATGATTGCAGGATTCTGATTTGCAAAAGATATATTTTTAAAAGGATATTAGTGAAGGAAACCCATTCCGTTAAGCGGTGTGGTCTCACTTAAATCAGTAAACCGAGATGTAATAGTATTATTCACATGAGGCTTTATGTTTGACTCGAAGTTTATGTTTTCCCCTTAAACTCTCGGGTGCTCAAAATTCAATTTGAGTAGATTGAGAGTCAAGGTTTTTCAGGTTTAGTAGGTTGGACGAATAAGCTTCCGAAGACGTACAGGAGGCAAAGCTGCTATATAGGAGCTATTTAGTTTTATTTCCGCTGCGATGTATTAAGACTGATATGTCTATTTAGTACTCTAATCATCCAAATCTTCATATCTTGCTCTTGGCGTATTTTGTAATAATTATATTTGATCAAAATCTAGGAATCATTTTGGGATTATGTATCTGAATATGAAATAATGATTTGAAATGTAATCAGAAAAGTTGTTTTTGAAATCTATGTTGATTTTATTTCATATTCGTGTGCTTCTGATATTATGGATACCATTAACATTACCGTATTTTGTCATCAGAGGTTAATACTATGGATAACTGCAGCATCTGTAGCGCTTAGCTTCGGGCCTCAAGATACGAGACGTTACATGTTAGGTACAATACTGGGCTATCTGCCCTTAACTATCTTCTTCTAGGGTCAACCGATCCTAATGGTTTTGCAGGCTCATCAATAACCTATCTTTACTCGGTATATTCCCTTTTTGTGTAACATTATTTTAGTCCCATCCGTGACAAAGTCCTACACACTGGAATTTTGGACTTATATTAGCTAGGGGATAGTAGCTAAAGTATAGAGCATGACCTTATACCAGTCCCATCTGGTCTTCTAATATCCGAGTCATAAACTTAGGGTTAGCTACCCTATTCTAGTTTCATTTCCTTGTAAACAATCTTTACAAATGATTTACTCTTGAAATCATATCTTTATAAAACAAGGAAATCATACTCTTTGCTTTACTCAAAATACTTAAGCCATGATATATGCTTTACACAAAACAATGTTGATGAAATCTAATCAATGGGATTATCTACCCCTTCAAATAAGTTAAAGCCTCTTTTTAACTTAGAAAACTTTAGGATATAAGGCCAAAACAATACCTTAAAAACCATTGCTTAAAACCTTAAACAATCCCTTTCAAAATAATTGAAAGCATCCCTTTTGAAACCATTGTATAAAACCTTAGACATCCGCTTTCGAAACCATTTAAACTTGTCTTTCAAAGGCATTGGAAACCTTCCTTTCAAAACAATTAAAACAAACCTTTCGGAACACTTAAAATATACCTTTCGAAAGCATTGAGGACTTCCCCTTGGATACATTTATAACATACCTTTCGAAAGCATTGGGTTAAAGTAGGGGAAACATTGTTTTGAAACCTTTTAAATTTATTCCTTTCGAAACCATGGGGTTTTAACTTTTAATATAACTAAAGGGTCATAAAGAACAGAGGCGAAAGCATTACTATCGAAAGCATTAATCCCAAATAAAAGAAAGAGGATTTTTTCGAAACCCCCCTTTCGAAACCATTGCCTTCGAAACCATTTGAAAGCAGCTATATGACCCTTTCGAAAGAATCGAGAAGGTAGCTTCATAGTTAAAAGGCGAAAGCAACCCATTCGAACAAATTGTAATTCGAAAGGTATGCATGTGGCAGCAAGGGTATCGAATAGGTTCAAAAGCGGCTATCCATTCGAAAGCTTCTTTTAAAAAAAAGCAAGCGGCAACTCTTTCGAAAGCTCCTTTATAAAAACAAAGGCAAGCGACAACTTGTTCGAAAGCCTTTTTTTAAACAAATGTAAGTTGATTGATTCGAAAGATAATTAGAGTGGCTTCGACCCCTTCGGAAGCATGCCTTCGATACCATCATTACTTCCACCTATCTCCAATACACTACATACCGATTGCTTGATATCTTGTGCATTAGTTTCGAATAGATGCAAAAGGTCTAACTAGGCATGGTGACGAAAGCAAGCAAAGGAAGCAGAAAAGCTGTAATTTGTAACAAAACTGATTTTATGCCTTTCAAAGTAATTTCTTTTCACCTAACTTGCATAATTTGTCAAATTGTGATTGGTTGCCATTTCATTATCTAAATACTTTTCTAAAAAGGCTACCAAATTCAAAATTTATAATTAAACATTTTAACAAATAAGCCCTCCTCCTTAACAAAACATGTAAAACAATTAAGTCCCTTAGCTTAAATAATTTTATAACCATAGTAAAATACTTAGGAAAATTCCCCAAAAACCACAATAATTCACTTTTAATATGTTTTATAACATATATAAATTTCAGACCCGAAATCATTATATAATTGCCTTAAATAATTTAAACCCAATATTAACTATTTTCTCTCATAGAAAATTCATAATAAATCTACAATTATTTAGAAAATTATGAAACTTGAAACCCACTTCTAAAATATTGTTTTTGATCATATATCAAAAACGCAAATCATATGGATGTCATTTAATAGGTTTTCCAATCTATACTTATCATAAAATTTGTGTGAAATAATATAAATCATCAACAAGCATATATATCCATTTAAACCAACAGAACATGGCACATAACTTGCAAAATTAGTTCAGATCTAACTTGAAACCGAAATTAATGTCAACAGTGAGATGTAAGTTAATTATTCACCTTTGCTTTGTGTTAAGAAGGTTGAGATTTGCCCTTAGATTGATTTGCTTAAGCTTTCTACTTGAATCCTAACTTTTCTTCTGTTTGAATCTCCTTATTGGTGGCCGGCCGAGCTCAATAGGGTTTTTGGTTTTGTTTGTGAATGTTAAAATGAATAAGGAATAAAGAATGGAAGGGTTTAGGGTATCAGAATAAAGGATGTTCCCATTTTACCCTTACCATATTCCTCCTACTTACTTATTTTTAATTCTCTTTTGCTTATACATTCATTAAGGCACGACTCCTTCTAAATTAAAAAATCTCAATCCTTTAATTGTCTACATTATTTTATTTTATTTTATTTATCTAATTAAATGTCCTAAATAATGTTAGTCAAAATTAGGATCATTACAGAAGTCTAATCGATTTTAAATCTAATCTAAATTTTTTTAGATAAAATTTTATTTTATTTTATTTATTTATTCAATTAAATAGTGAATCCAGTTTGAATACAAAATTGAATTTAAATTCAAGTATATTCAAATATACTCATGTGTATTGTGCACGTGTAACTTGTAGATGGTGTACATAGTTAATATGTACGTTTATAGTTGTAGAGATTAACATCACAACATATACACTCACCCTTTATATACACATGGTTGTCCAAAACATTATTTAAGAAAGAAATATAATAAGTACAAAAACAATTTTTTTAATAAAATTAGACTAATATCAGTTAAAATATTTTGACCAAGTCTTTAATTTTAAATGTTTAAACTCATTTTAAAATCTAATTGTTTACTTAGTGAAAACAACTTAAAAACCGATCCAATCTATAATTTTAAAATAATATAGTAATGTTTAAAAAATTATTATAATATTTAAAATAAAAATAATAAACGAATTTTTTTAAGTATATATATACATATATTTAATATTACGTTGAATCAATTATTAAATTAAATATAGATAAATGTATATATAAATGCCTTTTGATAGAAATATCTTTTTTCTGTATGTAATAAACCAAAACATAATTTTATGAAATTAAACTACAATTTATGAATGTATATACATATCAAAAAATATATATTATTTTAAAATGGTATAGGTATTTATATCTATAAATAAATTATGTTTCCAAAATATATATTTTGTCGTTGACAGTGATATGAAGTAAAATTTAATTTAAATTAATTTATAAATATATACATACATAATTATAAGTTAATATATGCATTTAAAACAAGTTTAAATCAATTAAAGTCATTTCTAATGTTATATATAATTATACATAAAATTATCATACATATATATACATAAAAAATCCTTTTCTCTAAATTAAAACAAAGATTGAATATAAAGAGTGAAACTTTCTAGATCTACACACATACACATACTTCTATAATTATATATTATAAGGGACAACTAATGTATATGTAAATCTATTCAACAATGGCCTAGATCTATATTATTATTATAATATAAAATTGTAAACTATATGGGATTACTGTATAGACATGGCCTTAGATTTTTGCACCTTGAATGAAAGAATAACTCGTAGATTCAACCGGGCCACCTTACATAAATTTCAATGATCTAAAGACCCACCTTTGATTTTTATTTGATTATAATAGAGTTAGGGGTATGCCTATGAGAAATTATGTAATTGTTACATATATCTAACACGATAACCAACCTTGTTCAAAATAAAAGGTGTTTTTTTTTCTATTATATACTTGATATAATATGTTATATTAATTAATCTATTTAATTAAAAGTACATTTAATAGAAAATCCATAAATTGTATGTTTTGTGATAACAGTTACAATGTGTTGTAATCATGAGTGTTTTATCACAATAAAATAAACATACCGTTTTAAATATTCCTAGTCAAGATGTATCGAGATCGTATATCAATACATTCGTTGAAACAAGAGTACGTAAGCTTCCCAAACATTGAACAATGTATAAGTCATGATTGTTGGGGGTACTAAGGCGTTACATACTGATAGTTATTGGATAACTATGGAATGACTCACCCGATAGTTTTCTGTTAGTTGATATAACTAAGGTCAAATAGAAAATATTGACGTGAAAAAATTACATAGTTCTCTTGGCTTGAGAATACTGTTGATCTTCAATATGGAAGCTCTGCTTTGATTATAGTTAAATCATGGCACAAATCCTATCGAATGACAATAATTGGATCGAGTGGAAGCATTGAAAGTGAAACACTAGTCAAGAGAGGATTCGTCTCCTCGGTTATACAAGGTTACTACCACAGTCAACTGAAGTCAACTCAAAGGCAAAGTCTCTGGTCAGAGCAGTATGGTAATACTAATCGTTATTAGTGAACCAAGGACTTTGTGTTTGTACTATAGTTGAATATGGACGATATTGGAGTTTTGACCATTACCAAATTCCATAAGTCCAAAGTGATACAGTTTTAACGAAGAGAATTGGTGTAAATAATTATCACTATTACGTAACACTTAATAATGTAAAATTTGATTTTACCAATGCCAAGTAAGCGATAAATTTGGCCATAATGCAACACCACCTCTAAGTGACGTCTGAACATTAATTTTCTAATTGTTCGATACTAACTGCTGACCAAATTTACACCTAAGAGTCACACAACCAAAATGTTAAATGCTCCTATTACCACCCAATTTAGTTATTTGTAGTTATTGTAATTAATTAAATTAATTAATATTTATGAAATATTAATTATAAAAAATTTATTTGATGTGTCAAAGAATATTAAACATTGAGTTTATAATATTATAAATATACTGATCGATATACGATATTAATACGTGTTTAAATTAGATTTAAATGTGCCAAATATAGTTTGGGCTTGAAATTGTTTTAAGCCCCATTTGGAAGCTTGCATAGGCAGCTATATATGTGCACAAGGGACGATCGACCATATGATGGTAGAGAGGGAAGGAATTTTGAATTCAAGAGAGAGAGAAACGGTAAGAGAATTAAGTGGATCTTGATCCACATTTCACTTCCTAGTCTCTCTCTCTTATATATTCGCTCTAAACCTCACTTTGAAATATATTTTCTCTTCAGTTTTGATGTTGTGATAGAGGTCGGCCATACCATTGCAAGCTCCATAAATCTAAATGCAAAATCAAATCAAATTACTTCGATTCAATCATGGCGGTAAGCAATTCGAAAGCTAGCAACTTCGGGATTGGAATTCGATTCAAAGAGTTTACTTCTTCATTTCAACGTGCGAGCTTTAGGCTTTGGTGAAAGGTATTCTTCTAGTTTACTACTATATAATAATGTTTATATGATTATTGTTCTATATATTGTTATGTTAAAAATATCACGAATCAGTATATCGAAGGATTGTCACATGCTAATGGTTGTATATATATAAGTGTATATATATTAAAAAAACTCTTTTATGCATGTTTGTTTATACATGCTCTCAGCCTAAAATTGAAGAAACCTTTTTTATTTTTGAAAGTTTAAACAATAACATATAATATCGATTTAAATATCAAATCTAATTTTAAAAGTTTAACACTATATAATATATATATATATATATATATATTAAAACCTAATAATTTTTTTTTATTAGTATGGTTTTTGGCAATAATTAAGAAAGTTAGTTTTTTTGGATAACTAATATATATACACACACTATTATTTAATTCAAAATTGATCATATAAACAAAATGTAGAAATTTTTTATATAACATAAAATATACAGTATGGTTTCAAGAATAATTTTTTTAATTATTTTTAATTTTTCCATACGATTTATTTAAGTATGGATGGCACATTGACCTGATAGAGTTAGGCGTATGCCCTAGGGGCATTTATGTAATTTGTTACATATATCTTACTCGATAACCAATCTTGTTTAAAATAAAAGGTGTTTTCTTTTTATTATAAACTTGATATAATGTGTTATATTAATTAATTTAATTAAAATTATATTTAATAGAAAATTCATAAATGGAATGTTTTGTTACATACCATTTAAATATTCCTAATCAAGATGTATCGAGACATGATATCGATACATCCGTGATACGAGTATGTAACGCTCTCCAAACGTTGGGCAGTGTATTTCTCATAGCTGCTGGAGGCACTAAGAGGGTACATACTGATAGTTAGTGGATAACCATGGAATGACTCACTCGATAGTTTTCTTCTAGTTAATATAACTAAGGTCAAACGGAAAATATCGATGTAACAAGATTACATAGTTCCCTTGACTTGAGAATATTGTTGGTCTTCAATGTGCTAACTTTGCTTTGATTATGGTTAAATCATGGCATGACTTCCATCGAACGACTATAGTTGGGTCGAGTGGAAGCATTGGAAACTCTATTCAAGGGAGGTTCCGTCTCCTCACTTATATGAGGTTACTATCACAGTCAACTAAAGTAAACTCAAAGTCAAAGTCTCCGGCCAAAGCATTTCAATTAATAATAATTGTTATTATTGAACCAATGACTTCGTGTTTAGACTATAGAGTTGAATGTGGATGAAATTGGAATTTTAACCATTAGCGAATTCCATAAGTCCAAAGCGATATAGTTTTGACGAAGAGAATTAGTGTAAATAATTGTCACAATCGGGTAATGCTTAATAAAGGAAAATAGAATTTTACTTAAACAAAGTAAGTGATAAATTTGGCCAAAAAGTTACACCATCTGCTATGTGACGTGTAAACGTTAATATTTGAATAGTTCGATATTAATCATTGTACACCTAACAAGTCACACAACCGAAACGATGAATACTGCTTTGACCAAACGATTAATAAATTTACAATTGTTATAAATTAATTAAATATATATTATTATTTCCAATTTTGATTTTGAATTTCCAATGAAATAAATAAATAATTTTTGTTATAATTTATATGGTTTTAATATATATATATATATTATATACATATATATATTTTATAAGTTTCATATTTTATTTGAAAATTTATAAGTTTCATATATATATATATATATTAATAAAATAATTTAAAATAACATATATATATATATATATATTGTAATATTTTACATATATGAGATAAAAATATAAACATACATTTGGACAATATATTTTTATATTAGATAAGTTAACATGTTTGTTGCGGTGTAAGTCCCAGTACTTATACACGGGCATGTTATACCTTGCACAAATTGCTATGTTACACATGCACACATATGTGTATATGTATATGATACACGTATATATATAATATAATATTAATTACATAATAGAAAATTTTATTATTAATTTAAATAAAATAATGATTTTATTTAAAAGAAATTTTGAAATGTTCTAAACAATAGACTTTATAAGCCCAGTAAAGATCCAGTAGGGTAAAATAATTTTAAATTCATCCATAAATTCCATTGCAGGCTGGCCTAGTTCCAATAGTACCAAGCTACTGATGCGGTAAAATATAGGCCCTTTCCTATATTCTTATACGGAGTTGCCACTATATGGTTCACTCGGCTCGCGCCGAGGTAATATCGTCCTTTGACTAGTTAGCGAAGAAGTTTATGGATAATTTCAGACCCCATACCATTCGATCAAAGGATATAATATCATTGTCAAATGTTCATCAAAGTTCCAGGGAGACTTTGAAGGATTTTTTGAAATAATTAAATACTACGATGACAAAAAGAAGTTACCCGAGGGAAGAGATTGTGTTGATAGCGTAGATCCGAGAGGATCACCTGGATAAGGACTTTGGTAGATGGCTCAAAAGAAAGCAGTCACATATGATGGAAGATTTTTACCAAAAGGCATCCCCGTTTCTATGCTTGGAAGAGGCAGACCTAGCCCCAAGACCGATTGGTGTTAGAGGATTGAATAATGTAGTACAAAGTAGTGTTGCTATTAAACAGAGCAGAGATAGTTCCGGAAATGTTACTGTGAATGTTGGAAATAATTATCCAAAAATGAAAAACCAAGGTGCTGATGGGAATAATCAAGAAACCATGAAGTGCACGAGGTATATGAGACTGAGAGATTACACTCCCTTGAATGATTCTATCGAAAACATCTACCTTGCCATGGAAGGAACTAAAAGTTATAAGAAGCCACCTTGAAGGAAGGAAACTGAGGAGGAAAGGAACTTGGAGAAGTATTGTCGCTTCAATGAAACTCATGGGCATAATACAAACGAATGTTGTCATTTGAGGGATGTAATTGAAGGCTTGATTAGAAAGAAAAAACAACAACAGTATGCAAGGAATCCACAGGCTATCAAACATATGAATGTTAAACCTAAAGGGGAGAATACCCAAAGAGATCAGGCTGGGTCTAGTGGAGAGGGATAAAGACGCCTGAATTAAGGATTGTGATAAATATTATATTTATAGGACCTCATCGAGCAAAGAAAAGCTAGAATGAAATGGAGAGATATGGCAGTTCGTTAAGGCATGTACCTCAAGAAACATGCTTCCCCATAGAGGATGGGACTTCAGCAAAGCAATAAAGGATGGCGAGTGATGACATCATTTTGAGAAATAGATATACGGATTGGAATGAAGCATTGACATATGATCCCATGGTGATTATAACCATAATTGTGCCAGCTATAGTACACTGAGTTCTGATTAATTATGGAAGCTCGGTTAATATCTTGTTGAAGAAAACTTTTTACCAAATGAAGGTCATGGAGAAGGATTTGAAGCCATGTAATCACTATTTGGGGATTTACTAGAGAAGCTAAAGTGTAACGACCCGCCATTTTGGACCATTCGCATCCATTATAAGTGTATAGGTAGACACTCATGCCGGAGTTGAATTGCTCAAAATACCGCGTTGTTAATTTAAATTTGGCAAAACAGAACATATATACAGTAAATAAGTAATCACAGAACACAGACACAGAGTAATAAGTGCAGCGGAAACAAAAGAGATAGTAGTTCATGAAGCTACTATATGAATATATAAGATACATCAGAGTTTACAACAGAAGAGTAACACGATACATCAGATACAAATCAGAATACATCACTGGAATCATCGAATACTGAAAGCAGAATAGATGGCTGGATCTTCAAGCAAAGCTCCAACTCCAAAGGTGAGTCTCGAATACTGGTACACTCAGTCTGACCCGAGCGTAAAGCAAAATACAAAACACTCGAGTCAGGATTAACATTCTTATATTAATAAATCCAACTCAAGTGAAATAGCAATTGAAATACAAGTAACTTAAAGGATGTTTGGAATAACCATCCTTTAAGGATCCGTCAAACTATCTACTATGTAGTAGTGTACGATAAGTAGGTAATGTCTATCAGTAATAATAAGATATCAAAATAGCGTTAAGTCATGGCCCATTCCACCCTTAACACATTTTTATTCCCAAAAGCATATACAAGACCGTAGTTTCCCCAAAACCGGAAGTCACCAGAGGGCAATCCATATACTAAAGGTACAAATCAAAATCGTAGTGGTCGCGTATAAATGGAATACAAGTATGACAAGGCACATGAGGCAATACCCAAGGTAGTGATACTACCGTTCGCCTGATCCGGACTGGTGAGAACGCAACGCCACAGCGCCCGCAACACCGTGAAACAACACTCCCAAAATCAAGGGTGCACCAATCGACAACAAGTAATGAGTAGTTCGAAGAAGTGTGTCCACTTGAGGTAGCTAATCCTCCATTGGCCCGGCACAGCTCCTGTTTTAGTCATTTCCAATTTGACACAAGTGTCAAGGCTATCCATTATCGTTCTCTTTCTCCAGTCATCACGTACATCATTCCAACCACTTCATTCTGGATCATCACTCCGCGTATAGTTATTAAAGTGGTTTTCGGTTTAGATAGAGAGTATATCCATAACCGAATTCCGGTCTCTTTAATAACCTTCGAAATTATTACACCGATTGGTCGTTTATTTATTTCAAAACCAAATCAAATTCAATTTCAATTTCAATTCGTAAACCAACATTTCATTTGTCTTTCTAAATCAATTTCCAATATTTACGTTTCAAAACATCATAATTACCATTTCAAAATCTTATAATTCAATTTCAATTCAAATATTGATTCAAGTTCGAATATCAGTTTCATTTCAAAATCATTTAAATTAATTTAATTTAACATTCAAATCAATTTAAATACATTAATCGATTTCATTTAATATTCGTTAAGTAAATTTGCCATTCAAACAATTTCTATTAAATTTCCAATTCATTAAATCCATTATTCAAATTCAACTTCATTAAATCAAACTTACAATTTTGAATTAAATTAAATTCGTCAAATCATTTCTTTCAATTACAAGTCTTACATTAATTCCAACAATATCACATTTTATTTCTTGTTAAAGAAATTCAATTTCACTTATTTACTTAAATAATTTTCCAAAACTTAATTAATAAAGAAAACTAATTTCAATTATTTACGAAGTAAATTCACTTATTCAAAATTTCAATTTTACTTATTAAAGAATTCAATTCAATTTGATCATTAAATCATTCAATCTCATTTAATTATTAAATAAATCAAAACTTAATTATTAAATAATTTCAAAGTTTAATAATTTCAAACTTAATTATAATTTCAAACTTAATTATTAAATAATTTCAAAGTTTAATAATTTCAAACATAATTCAATCATTTCTCAAATTAAACAACATTCTTTCATCAATTACATTGTTAATATTTTGTTTCAGATTATTAAATATTAACATTTTCCTTTCATTAAAATTCAAATTTCAACTTCATTTCAAAACCATATTATTTATTCAATTAAAATCTTCGTTTTATTTTTAAATCAAATTATTGACCAATCGGGTTTTTATTTAATTCTCTATCCTAGGTCAAAGTTCAATTTGGGTATTTATCATTTCAACCCGATTCCAATTCAATTCAAAATCAAAACATAGCAAAGGGAACTTGCAGTGTGATATCTGGGATGGTGTCAAAGTAAATAAACAAGCAATAACAACAACAATAACAATCCAATAATCAATTCAAATAATCCCTAAATAATCGTATTAATTCGCATTGTTATTTGTACGAATTAATATAATTATTTCTAGGATCTACACTATCATTTCGCGCAGATTAAAGATTATTACATTACGGTTCTTTACTTGTCATCTATTTACAATTTCATACATCATCAATTTAACAACATACATTCAGTGGTTCAAAGTGTAATTAAACAAATCCTACGTGTCAATAAATTTAACAGTTAAAGGGGTCATATTAAACAAATGTCAGTTAATCAAATTTAACATATATATCAAATCTGACTATCCTACGTCAATTTCAATTTCAAATTATTTATCACTTACATCATTAACAATTTAACGTCCAATATAAACATCAAACAATCAATCATTTAACAACCAAACTGGATTATCATCGCATATATAACAGATAATGGTGTCGGATGTCACAGGTGAACTGATACAGGTAATAACAGTGTAAATATCTAACAGTAGCATATTTCAATTGTCGTTTCAATTGAAATCAAATTTAATAAATAAAAGAACGTTAATCGTGTGTGAGTGCTCACCTTTCGTGGCTAGAGAATACAGAAGGTGACATGGATACGCACACTGATATGGACGCTGACTTTGAATTACGAATCCAAGCAAAAGCAAAATCGGCACGAATTCAACGATCAAAGCTGATTGGCATGAATTGATGAAAACGGATCAGACCAGAACTTTCGAGGCTAGCAAAAACAGGACAAGCACACGGACAAGCGAGAAATCAAAGCAACTGACTATTGCAATCAAATTCTCGACAACGGCGAGACCAAAAGCAAAGCACGTTGGACCCGAATCGATAAATTCATAATCAAACTAGCTTGATATAAATGGAGAAAATATATATATAAAAAAAATTTTGAATATTTAACTAACAACACATATTAAAATAAAATCTTCATAATTTATTTTATCAAACACATATTAACATAAAATATCTTCGTATTATATTAAAGTCAATATTTAATACAGTACATATATTTCCCTTCAAATTCTCAAATAAATATTATATATATATATATTCGTTATGTTATAACAAAACAATTTTGAAAATACAAATGGTAAATAAACATTTCCACATATATAGACATATCCTGGCTTCACTATATATATGAACAGAACAAAGAATAAGACTATGAAATATATACATGTATAATAACCCTTTATAATATAATATATACTTTTCAAAATTTATGAACAGAATAAAAGAAGGTTTCAAGGTATAGGAAGATTTACAAATTTCGAATGTAGGCAGACATATATATAATATATATACTCCATTTTTTCCAAAGAATTGGAAAGAAAGCGATAGGCTCGGTGTAGTGCTGCTAGAGGTGGAGCAAGGACCAGGCAAGGAGACGCGGGCTGAGATAGGTGGCGGTGGCTTTCGGGTAAGGTTGTCACTTCGGTTGCTGGCTAAGAGCGAGATTGGTCTGCTTGAGTGGAGGAAGGGATCTCGGCTGAGGGGCTACAGTTGCGGACGGGTCGGAGGATGGTCAGATGGTAGGTGCTTGCGTCCAAGAGGTTGCTCGGGTCGAGTCGTGTTAGCTTCAGGCGGTGGTGGGCGGCACGGTAGTTGTGATGGCGGATGAAGATGGGACGTGCGTGGAGTGGGAAGCCAATGGGTGGCAGAACGGCGGTGAGGTGGAGGGAGGACTGGAGGTCACGGGCCGTCAAGTTTTGGAGCAGAGGGCGGAGGCGAAGGATGGGAAGAGGCTGAAGGTGTTCGGAGTTTGTGGTGCATGGGGTTGCGATGTCAGGGAGGAGAAAAGATGGGTGGAAGTGGAGGGAGGAGTGACAAACATGATAAGCAAAGTTTGTCAGGTGGGAAGAAGAAACGTGTAGTATTGAAAAAAAAAGAAATGGAAGATGATAAAAATAATATACCATATTATCTGATGTACGCATGCCTAAAACAATTAAAGGAAGAAGCGCACCAATATTAAAAGGAGAGAGTAGGATTTCAAATCGTCAGGCATGATTCGAATAATAATAATAATAATAATATAAACCCAAACGACCGTTGGTTAATACATGGTGAGTATATGAGAAGTCATAAAACCAAAGGCATGTGAAAGGAACGGTGAATAATAAATGGCAATGTTCCCTATATTCAGCTGAAAAGAATTAAGGTAATTTATTGTGTGCGCAGTGCGTTACAATTTGAAACGTAAGTAAAGGAAAAGTCACAAATTTATCGACCGGTACAACGTACAATTTCATTGCTTTCGTCGCGAACCGGAACTCGGAATACGAAAATAAATATACCGTAGAGATCAGTGCGACGAGACGATCAAAACGGTATGCAGATATTAGTGATTCGATTGAATTATAAAAATTCGAATTTTTTTTTATAGCGGAAAATGCAAGAAAAATGCTAAAAATAAGATCGACGGAGCCAAAGATGTCCGAATTTGGAAAATCGACAAACTGACATCTTGCTTAGAAGATGGTTTAGAATTTTTCTATGTAAAAATATTTAGGTTTCGAAAACGTTTTATTTTCATCGCTTTTTAACTGATTAAATTGAAGTAAATTTACGTGCGAAATAAACTTTCGTATTTTCGGACGAAAATTTACCAGTTGCTATGTTTAACTAGACGTATTCCAAATATTAAATTTTTATTTCGAAATTTTATCATTTGAAATTTCGCAAAATTTCAACTAATTACGTTATTAAAACAGTTGAAATTTACGGGTCGTTACACTCTCCCCCACTCAAAACTTTTCGTCCCCGAAAAGGAACGAGGTAGGAGAATAGAAACAACCAGAAAGAAAAGCAGATTTGAAATACAAAATAACAATTAATTTAAACCATATAAATTCAAATTTAAATTAATTGATATTCAATAATTGATTTAATCCATTTGATTTCACTAAAATCAATCTCAACTATTTCTAAATTCATTATCTTATTATCCCATTTCTTCAATTTACAATTTCTAAAACCATAAATTTGAATAGTCTTTTATTATAATCATATTTTCTTGAACAATTTTAAATTCTTCTTTATTCCAAATTATTATTAATTTATTCTACTTACTATATCTACTCACATGTATTTAACCCATATAAATTAATTTAAACCATAAAAGTTTCGATTTAAATTAATTTATATTTACTAATTGCTTTCAAATTCAAGGTATTTTCATATGTTGATCAAATTTCTCTTTATTAATTCTTTCAAAACAAATTTATTAATTCTTTCAAAACAGATTTATTAATTATTAACTGAGTTTACCTATTATCCTATCTAATTCTATTAACATCTTTATAATCAAAATTTAGTGTATAACATTTATTATAAACACTCAAATTTTATTTATAAAAACTTTTTATCTTTTATATTATCCAATTACATATTCAACTTCTGAATGATTTAGGTAAGTTGTATTAGAATGCAAATAAAATTTTCCCAATTCAATTATTCAAGTTTAAATATTTATTCCAAATTTTGGTTTTATTTATAATTAAAATCATCGTTTAACAAAATTTAAGAATTAGATTTTCGATTAACTTCATTAAACAATTTAGAGATATATATCATATATTTATATCAATCAAATTAAATTTTAAAATAAGATACTTATATATATATATAAATCAAATTATACTGAAGAAATTCAAATCAAAATATTTTTCGAAACAAACCGTTGCAAAGCTACAGAATAGTATCTCCACTTCGAAACTCGAAAATGAATGTCGATGATGCGGCCGCCATCACCGAAATTATTTTCCAGCGACAAAGAGAAGAGCACTGATTTCAGCATTTTAAAATTCTTTGAAAACGATTTCTATTTTGAAAATATTTAAATACTATACACTTTAAAATTTTAAAACCAAAGTTCGAAATCACCGAAAACTAAATTCTCAAATTTCTGAATTAAATTCATTTCAAATTCCAAATCAAATTATAACTAAGTTTATAAATTCATTTATTTATTATGCAATAGTCAATGGTTTACAAAACAATAAATGAAAATCAAATATTATTATTTCAGACAAAAAATTCATTTACAATTTAATTTCAGAAAACTTATATTTATATATAATATAATCATTCAAAACTATTTTGTTTATCGAATTTGAAAACAACATTTTTAATATAAATTTAGAAATACATTTCTTTGCTCGACGATACAGGAATGGATTTTCAAAATATGGATAGGGATTCAAATTTTTGTTGACTCAAATCAAAGAGAATTTTGATTCGAAAATAAGTTTGAAACAGAAGATAAGATAATTCAATTACCGCAATCGGAAGATGGATGAGTTTATTTAATTCACGGGCAACCTTAACAAAGTCGTCCGTAACTTCAAGAATAAGATCGATGCTGAATTCCGAGGTAAATCAACACTCGATCTCAAGAGATGGAATTCAGGTATAGCATGGAATAAATAGCATCGTAAACCGAGGATACAGAAATCTCCGGTAAATCGATGCATATTATAAAGGAGTTTTGCTCCTTTACGAATCATTCTAAGATTGGCGAGACCGCCGATCTATTATAGATAACATTCAGAATGGAGTTATGGGGTGCTCCATGATTGAAAGAAGACGAATAGTGAAGGACACGAATGAATTTCGAAACCGAGGGAACGTTCCAAAATTCAATGGAATTGAGTCAAAGGAAGAGATTCAACTCGAATGAAAGTGATTCTGTAAATACATTTACCCTATATGTTAAGTTTTGCCTAGAGCTACCAAAGCTCTGATACCAACTGTAACGACCCGCCATTTTGGACCATTCGCATCCATTATAAGTGTATAGGTAGACACTCATGCCGGAGTTGAATTGCTCAAAATACCGCGTTGTTAATTTAAATTTGGCAAAACAAAACATATACAGTAAATAAGTAATCACAGAACACAGACACAGAGTAATAAGTGCAGCGGAAACAAAAGAGATAGTAGTTCATGAAGCTACTATATGAATATATAAGATACATCAAAGTTTACAACAGAAGAGTAACACGATACATCAGATACAAATCAGAATACATCACTGGAATCATCGAATACTGAAAGCAGAATAGATGGCTGGATCTTCAAGCAAAGCTCCAACTCCAAAGGTGAGTCTCGAATACTGGTACACTCAGTCTGACCCGAGCGTAAAGCAAAATACAAAACACTCGAGTCAGGATTAACATTCTTATATTAATAAATCCAACTCAAGTGAAATAGCAATTGAAATACAAGTAACTTAAAGGATGTTTGGAATAACCATCCTTTAAGGATCCGTCAAACTATCTACTATGTAGTAGTGTACGATAAGTAGATAATGTCTATCAGTAATAATAAGATATCAAAATAGCGTTAAGTCATGGCCCATTCCACCCTTAACACATTTTTATTCCCAAAAGCATATACAAGACCGTAGTTTCCCCAAAACTGGAAGTCACCAGAGGGCAATCCATATACTAAAGGTACAAATCAAAATCGTAGTGGTCGCGTATAAATGGAATACAAGTATGACAAGGCACATGAGGCAATACCCAAGGTAGTGATACTACCGTTCGCCTGATCCGGACTGGTGAGAACGCAACGCCGCAGCGCCCGCAACACCGTGAAACAACACTCCCAAAATCAAGGGTGCACCAATCGACAACAAGTAATGAGTAGTTCGAAGAAGTGTGTCCACTTGAGGTAGCTAATCCTCCATTGGCCCGGCACAGCTCCTGTTTTAGTCATTTCCAATTTGACACAAGTGTCAAGGCTATCCATTATCGTTCTCTTTCTTCAGTCATCACGTACATCATTCCAACCACTTCATTCTGGATCATCACTCCGCGTATAGTTATTAAAGTGGTTTTCGGTTTAGATAGAGAGTATATCCATAACCGAATTCCAGTCTCTTTAATAACCTTCGAAATTATTACACCGATTGGTCGTTTATTTATTTCAAAACCAAATCAATTTCAATTTCAATTTCAATTCGTAAACCAACATTTCATTTGTCTTTCTAAATCAATTTCCAATATTTACGTTTCAAAACTTCATAATTACCATTTCAAAATCTTATAATTCAATTTCAATTCAAATATTGATTCAAGTTCGAATATCAGTTTCATTTCAAAATCATTTAAATTAATTTAATTTAACATTCAAATCAATTTAAATACATTAATCGATTTCATTTAATATTCGTTAAGTAAATTTGCCATTCAAACAATTTCTATTAAATTTCCAATTCATTAAATCCATTATTCAAATTCAACTTCATTAAATCAAACTTACAATTTTGAATTAAATTAAATTCGTCAAATCATTTCTTTCAATTACAAGTCTTACATTAATTCCAAAAATATCACATTTTATTTCTTGTTAAAGAAATTCAATTTCACTTATTTACTTAAATAATTTTCCAAAACTTAATTAATAAAGAAAACTCAATTTCAATTATTTACGAAGTAAATTCACTTATTCAAAAGTTCAATTTTACTTATTAAAGAATTCAATTCAATTTGATCATTAAATCATTCAATCTCATTTAATTATTAAATAAATCAAAACTTAATTATTAAATAATTTCAAAGTTTAATAATTTCAAACTTAATTATAATTTAAAACTAAATTATTAAATAATTTCAAAGTTTAATAATTTCAAACATAATTCAATCATTTCTCAAATTAAACAACATTCTTTCATCAATTACATTGTTAATATTTTGTTTCAGATTATTAAATATTAACATTTTCCTTTCATTAAAATTCAAATTTCAACTTCATTTCAAAACCATATTATTTATTCAAATAAAATCTTCGTTTTATTTTTAAATCAAATTATTGACCAATCGGGTTTTTATTTAATTCTCTATCCTAGGTCAAAGTTCAATTTGGGTATTTATCATTTCAACCCGATTCCAATTCAATTCAAAATCAAAACATAGCAAAGGGAACTTGCAGTGTGATATCTGGGATGGTGTCAAAGTAAATAAACAAGCAATAACAACAACAATAACAATCCAATAATCAATTCAAATAATCCCTAAATAATCGTATTAATTCGCATTGTTATTTGTACGAATTAATATAATTATTTCTAGGATCTACACTATCATTTCGCGCAGATTAAAGATTATTACATTACGGTTCTTTACTTGTCATCTATTTACAATTTCATACATCATCAATTTAACAACATACATTCAGTGGTTCAAAGTGTAATTAAACAAATCCTACGTGTCAATAAATTTAACAGTTAAAGGGGTCATATTAAACAAATGTCAGTTAATCAAATTTAACATATATATCAAATCTGACTATCCTACGTCAATTTCAATTTCAAATTATTTATCACTTACATCATTAACAATTTAACGTCCAATATAAACATCAAACAATCAATCATTTAACAACCAAACTGGATTATCATCGCATATATAACAGATAATGGTGTCGGATGTCACAGGTGAACTGATACAGGTAATAACAGTGTAAATATCTAACAGTAGCATATTTCAATTGTCGTTTCAATTGAAATCAAATTTAATAAATAAAAGAACGTTAATCGTGTGTGAGTGCTCACCTTTCGTGGCTAGAGAATACAGAAGGTGACATGGATACGCACACTGATATGGACGCTGACTTTGAATTACGAATCCAAGCAAAAGCAAAATCGGCACGAATTCAACGATCAAAGCTGATTGGCATGAATTGATGAAAACGGATCAGACCAGAACTTTCGAGGCTAGCAAAAACAGGACAAGCACACGGACAAGCGAGAAATCAAAGCAACTGACTATTGCAATCAAATTCTCGACAACGGCGAGACCAAAAGCAAAGCACGTTGGACCCGAATCGATAAATTCATAATCAAACTAGCTTGATATAAATGGAGAAAATATATATATAAAAAAAAATTTGAATATTTAACTAACAACACATATTAAAATAAAATCTTCATAATTTATTTTATCAAACACATATTAACATAAAATATCTTCGTATTATATTAAAGTCAATATTTAATACAGTACATATATTTCCCTTCAAATTCTCAAATAAATATTATATATATATATATATATATTCGTTATGTTATAACAAAACAATTTTGAAAATACAAATGGTAAATAAACATTTCCACATATATAGACATATCCTGGCTTCACTATATATATGAACAGAACAAAGAATAAGACTATGAAATATATACATGTATAATAACCCTTTATAATATAATATATACTTTTCAAAATTTATGAACAGAATAAAAGAAGGTTTCAAGATATAGGAAGATTTACGAATTTCGAATGTAGGCAGACATATATATAATATATATACTCCATTTTTTCCAAAGAATTGGAAAGAAAGCGATAGGCTCGGTGTAGTGCTGCTAGAGGTGGAGCAAGGACCAGGCAAGGAGACACGGGCTGAGATAGGTGGCGGTGGCTTTCGGGTAAGGTTGTCACTTCGGTTGCTGGCTAAGAGCGAGGTTGGTCTGCTTGAGTGGAGGAAGGGATCTCGGCTGAGGGGCTACAGTTGTGGACGGGTCGGAGGATGGTCAGATGGTAGGTGCTTGCGTCCAAGAGGTTGCTCGGGTCGAGTCGTGTTAGCTTCAGGCGGTGGTGGGCGGCACGGTAGTTGTGATGGCGGATGAAGATGGGACGTGCGTGGAGTGGGAAGCCAATGGGTGGCAGAACGGCGGTGAGGTGGAGGGAGGACTGGAGGTCACGGGCCGTCAAGTTTTGGAGCAGAGGGCGGAGGCGAAGGATGGGAAGAGGCTGAAGGTGTTCGGAGTTTGTGGTGCATGGGGTTGCGACGTCAGGGAGGAGAAAAGATGGGTGGAAGTGGAGGGAGGAGTGACAAACATGATAAGCAAAGTTTGTCAGGTGGGAAGAAGAAACGTGTAGTATTGAAAAAAAAAGAAATGGAAGATGATAAAAATAATATACCATATTATCTGATGTACGCATGCCTAAAACAATTAAAGGAAGAAGCGCACCAATATTAAAAGGAGAGAGTAGGATTTCAAATCGTCAGGCATGATTCGAATAAAAATAATAATAATATTATAAACCCAAACGACCGTTGGTTAATACATGGTGAGTATATGAGAAGTCATAAAACCAAAGGCATGGGAAAGGAACGGTGAATAATAAATGGCAACGTTCCCTATATTCAGCTAAAAAGAATTAAGGTAATTTATTGTGTGCGCAGTGCGTTACAATTTGAAACGTAAGTAAAGGAAAAGTCACAAATTTATCGACCAGTACAACGTACAATTTCATTGCTTTCGTCGCGAACCGGAACTCGAAATACGAAAATAAATATACCGTAGAGATCAGTGCGACGAGACGATCAAAACGGTATGCAGATATTAGTGATTCGATTGAATTATAAAAATTCGAAATTTTTTTTATAGCGGAAAATGCAAGAAAAATGCTAAAAATAAGATCGACGGAGCCAAAGATGTCCGAATTTGGAAAATCGACAAACTGACATCTTGCTCAGAAGATGGTTTAGTATTTTTCTATGTAAAAATATTTAGGTTTCGAAAACGTTTTATTTTCATCGCTTTTTAACTGATTAAATTGAAGTAAATTTACGCGCGAAATAAACTTTTGTATTTTCGGACGAAAATTTACCAGTTGCTATGTTTAACTAGACGTATTCCAAATATTAAATTTTTATTTCGAAATTTTATCATTTGAAATTTCGCAAAATTTCAACTAATTACGTTATTAAAACAGTTGAAATTTACGGGTCGTTACATAAAGTCCCTATCGGTTGTATTGGTTTGTCTGTGAAATTAGGCGAAGGAGAGTATATCGTGTAACATCCCGCCATTTTGGACCATTCAAATCGACAATAAAACCACACATGTCAGACTTGAACAATTCAAAACAACAGATTGTTAATAAATTTGGGGCAAATAAAATCAATCACAGACACAAAATATCAGAATAACTCGCAGCAGAATAAATAAACATAGGAGTTCTTGAAGCTCCTAGATACAAAGTCTCAAAACCAATACATAATACCAAGTCTGGAAACAAATATACTTGTAAAGTTAGATACATAAGTTGCTACTAAAAAAGCAAATGTGGCGTGGAAATAACTAGAATAAAATATCAAGTAGACGACTGAATCTTCAACGGATCTCTAGCTTCGAAAGAGGATGAAACCAAAGCTGTGGAACTCAGGCTGACCCGAGCGCGAAGCAAAACACGAAACACTCGAGTCAGGACATACATACTTATAAAATGTAAATCAACTCAAGTGAAACTGTAGGAATGCACCAATAACTTAAAGGATGCTTGGGATGGCCCATCCTCTAAGGATCCGTTAAAATATCTACTATGTAGTAGTATACGCTATTATAATAGGGTCTAAAGTAAAGTATACTATTTAAAAATAGCGTCAAGGCTTTACACTTTCCACCTTAACACATTTTTAGGTATGCCAATAGTCTATACAGTACCGTAGCTCATCGTAAACTGAAGCCGCCAGAGGATACCACATAGGTACGACATAAAACAAACTCGTAGAAGGCGCGCTAGGGTAGGTGACACGACACAACTAGGCAATGCCAGGGTAGATATACCAATTACACTTCCGTACTGATGGTAACGCATAGTCGCAACTACCGCCCAACTCGATCCACACTCCCGAATCAAAGGTGCGCACCAAATCAATCACAAAGTAATAGAATGGCTAACGATGAAGTGTGTCCGATTAGAGGAGCTACCTCCTTGGCTTGTCGATTGCTCCTGTTTTAGCCACCTTACGCTAACTCATGGGAGTTAGGTCCAGGTAAATATACCTTTAGGATCGTCGCCACCATCCTACTTCATTCTGGAATCTCCACCGCATACACAGTTGTCAAAGTGGTTTTCGGTATCGACAGAGAGTATGCCCATATCCGATCCCGGTCTCTTTAACAACCAATTGTTATTATAACCCGTGGTTATATAAATTTCAAATGGTTTATATTTCATATCAAACATATTCATTTCGAAACCATATAAATTCCATATCATTATTCTTTAAAATATATTCATTTTTCCAAGGTAGTAACACTTCCAAATTCATTTAATTATAACCCCTTTGAAACATAAAAGTTTAGAGATCATAGCACTTTAAAAATGTAACTTTTATAACCATACATGTAACCTTTAAGAAAATTGTAGCATTCAAAAAATGTCACTTTTAAGAAAACGCAGCAGTACAGAAGTGCTACTATAAGAATTCACAGTGCAGAACTGTTACGGTAAGAATTCGCAGCAGTGCAGAAATGCTACTGTAAGAATTCGCAACGGTGAAAAATTGTTACTGTAATAATCCACAGCAGTGCAGAATTGTTACAATAAGGAAATCGCAGCAGTGCAGAATTGTTACAGTAAGGAAATCACAGCAGTGCAGAAATGCTACACTAATACTTCCTACCACAATAGTTTATATAATCAAATAGTATGTATCTTTATGCAGTTTTTATCAAAGTCATTATATCATTCCCATTATACTACTCAAAATTTAGCTATTTGGTCATTAAAGAAACCACACCTTTAGTAAAATAACTTTGTTACTAAAATATTAAATTTAAAGCAGAAATCCTTATACCAAGTTAAAAGTATTTTAACTTACCCTTTATTTTCTTTCAGTAAATAATATTTTATCATTTTTATTTCCCAAATGATACCATTTACATTAATTAAAGATTACATTTTTGTTCCACAAAACATTTATCATTTTAATTACTATTCCATAAATTAAAACTTACAATTTATAGGTTAGAATAAAATTCCATTATTAAGTCAAATTTGATTATTAAATTTTTAATTAACCTTCATACTGTAAATTAGATTCCAAAACTTTACATTTCCAACCATTTATTTCTTATAAAAGTTTTAACACATGTAAACAAATTTACAGAAATTATTACAATAAATTTTTAGTTGAGATTCATATTTAAAAATCCAAAATACTTAATAATTTTAAAAAAAATTATTTTAAATCAACCACGGAGTCTGTATAAAATTCTCTACCCTAGGGCCAAGTAAATACGAACATATATCATTTCAATTCGCAATTTATTAATTTTTCGGGTTTTATATCATTTCAAACCCGCAATCCCAAGTTAAATAAAATTGCTCAAGCCTATCATTTCAGCCCATAACAATTTTTCCTTACTCTAAAGATCGTTCGGGTATGCATCATTTCAACCCATAGCGAAGGAACTTGCAGTGTGATTCCAGAATATGAAATAAACATAACAATATTCAGCATATCATGGCATATGATCAAATAGGTATAATATTATATGAAACAACAAAATAAAATCATACGAATGACATAACATAAACATATGTAATAAGATGATATAAACATATGAAGTAATATGATATAAACATACAAAATAACTTGATAGAATCATAGGTGAAATGTCAAACTTGCATATACATATCTTCACAATTCAATTGTCATCAATTCATCAAATAAATAAGTACGTATGTCAAGTGTGATTTCTCACCTTTCTTTGGTCAAGAAAGTGATTCAAAGCGCAACACAACGACTAAGATAAGCACAACAAATTACAGACAAGCTTGAGTGAGAGAAGAATCCAAATTTGTCGCTTTGCAAAATAAAAATAAATTCCATACGTAAAGAAATAATTCACATAGAAAAATATATATATTTGTAAACACATAAGAGGGCTTGTCTAAGGGTTGCATAGGCTTGGTCTAGAGGTGGTTTTGGTTTGGTCTAGGCTAGGTTTGGATTAGGTGGGTTCGGCCATAGCTAGGTTTAGGGTTAGGCTAGGCTTTTGGTTTGGTGTGTTCGGCCATAGGAGTTTGTGGTGGGAAGAGAGGAGGTAGAGGCCAAAAATTGTGAAGAAGAAGAAGGGAAAAGGAAGAGGAGAAAGGGTTTTGGTTGGAGTTTGGTGATTGGGGAAGGTGGAGATAGGTGTGGCCAAAGTAAATGAAGAAGAAAAAGGGGAAAAAGGAAGGGGTTCGGCTATAGGTTTTTTTTTGGTTGGAGGAAGAGGAGATGGAGGCCAAAATTGGTGAAGAGGAAAGGGAAAAAGGAAGGAGAAGAGGAGGTGGGTGTAGAGACAAGCACAGCCGAAATTTGTTGAGTAGAGGAGGAGGAAAATTGTAGAGGAAAACAAAATTTAGAGAAGAAGAAGGTCTAGGGTTTTTTAGAAGGAGGAGGAAGAAGAACTTACATTTTTTTTTTCTATGGAGGCACAAATGAAGGATGAGGAGGCTAACTAAAACCCTAGGAGATGTTATATAGGCTATTCAATAGGTGGCTTCTCATCTACTGCAGGGGTTCTCAGCCCATTAGTACAAGCTCATATCAAAATATAAATAAGATAGAGGTTAAGAGAAAACAACTACGTGTAATACGCTGAAAACAACAAATTTGGAGAAGTAAAAATCAGAATTTTACGGAACGAAAAGCAGAGAAAAAGTTAGAATTAAATCCAGCTTCATAAAAAAAGAACAAAATTTAGAATTTCAAATTTAAAATTTTCAATAGGAAGTCAAACTTTGACCAAAGTTGACCAAAATTTAAATCTTTAGAAAAATCATTATTTTGTTAAATTTGGAAATTTTTTTTACACCAAATCCCAAAATTATATATTAAAATTTCTCAATTTCTCAATTTTAAAATATTTATACTTAAAATTTCAGATAAATTTTCATTTAAAATATTTTCAAAATTTGCGGGTTGTTACATATCACAAGATTGTGCGGGTTCAGACGTTTGTAGTGGTCAATGGATTTTCGACCTATAATGCTTTTCTAGGTCGATCGACCCTCGCTAGTTTCATGATAGCACTTGCTCCATGGTGTTTAATAATGAAGTTCCATGCCAAGAATGGAATAGGAGCTATTTAACGAGACCAGGGTACTGGTCGAGAATGCTATATCGCAGAGCTCGAAGAGGTGAAGCGACGTGAAAATGGAGAGAGTGAAAAGAAGGTCCTCTACATCAAAACTGTCAATGTATAGCAACCAATTCCCAAGCCCTATCTCGGGTCCCATAGCAAGTTCTACAAACTTATGGACCCTCGAAAAGAGCTAGTGGTTGCAATGGCAACACCGGTAGAGTTGATGATTAACATTCGATTGATGATGATGATCCCACAAGGTTTCTCATGGTCAGCTCTTAGCTCGACATAAAGATGAAAAAGGAGCTAGTAGGATTTCTTTGGGAAAATCTATATGTGTTTGCATGGACGCATTCCAATATATGTAGAATTTTGCCGGAGATAACGTGCCATGCATTGAATGTGGACCCATAATACCCTCTTGTGAAATAGAAGGACATAGTTTGGTTCTGTAGCGATCCATTGCACTGGAAGAAGAGGTGGATTAGCTAAGGGCAAACAGAATCATCTGCGATGCACTATACCTGAATGGGTAACAAATTCTTTATTGGTCAAGAAAATCCGTGATGCACTATTGTCCATTTGGCATATAGGGCCTACACCAACTATACCTGAATGGCCCAAAGACAGTTTTCCTTTATCGAAGATTGACCGACTTGTAAACACAATAGTCGGATATGAATTGTTATCCTTTATGGATGCATACTTTGATCACAACCAAATAACATACGAATTTCATCACTGATTTGGAGCTATATTGTTATCGAGTGATGTCATTTGGTTTGAAGAATATAAGAGCTACCCACAGGTGGAACTACCCTTAACTTACATATATAGGACTTAAAGAATTTATCCCTACCAAGCATATCCCATTAAGGAGCTACTAAATCCCATCCAACCTTATTGGGATAATGACTATTTCCGAACAAGGGCCTTCCAAGCCTTGAGTAGTTAGGCCAACCTACCAAATTACTAGTAATCCTCGATTTCATGAAGAAAAAATACTAAGGATGTTAGTAGTACAAATCATAGAAGATAAGAGAAGGTAAGTAACTCCTTATGATCCAGAAAATGGAGCGTAAACCCATTTCATATAGGGCCTACACCAACTTTGCCTTGGGAAAAAAAGATAACATCTTCATAGAAATGAGAAAGATAAGTCAACTCCAAGCAAGGGGTACCATCTTTGAAAGATAAATAACAAAAGACTTTGATCAATTCACCAAAAAGTGGAAGAATGTGCTTAATCGTTCCCATAGATTGAACGATACTCAAAGCTCTATAAAGAGAAAATTTTCTATGGAGGTTAAAGTGCCCGTCACATACAAAGGAGTTAAGTGGAAATCAAGGGAATCATCCTCCAAAAGATCATGGCTTTCTAAGAACTATTCTCTTATCGCTTCTTATGAGGATATTTACCTCCTAACCAAAAAAAAGGCTAAACTATTGGCCTTCTCAAAAGAAACGACCAAAGAATTAACGAAATCTTGGAGGACAATATTGTCATTATCATCGCAAAAATGGCCATGACACCAATCAATGTCGAAGCTTGGAAGGGATGATCAACAATTTCCTAGGACAAGGAAAGCTTAAAGAATTTGTAAAGAGATATTGAACAAGTCAACAATAAAGGAAGATTACTTAACACAAGTGTTTCTACTAAATTAATCATAGAAAGGAGTAAGAATCTCCTAAAAACAAAGTAAAAGCCTAAATCATTACCTATAAGGTAATAAGGGGCAAATAAAGCCTTGATCCCGCCACAAGGGCCTGGTCAAAGCACCTCCTAAGGAGGTCAGAGTAAGCCTTTGGTCCTGCAAGAAATGGCCTGACCAAAGCATCTGCAAACCTTCAGTCCAGTCTACGTGGCCTAGCTGGAGCGCCTCCTAGAGGGAGGATGGAGTAAGCCTTTGGTTCCGCCTAAGATGGCCTGGCTAAAGCACCAAATCAGTCTTCAGTACTGCATATAAGGCCCGACTAAAGCACCTTCTAGAGGAAGGTTGGGTAAGTCTTTGGTTCTACTTAAGATAGTTAACCAAGCACATCAGATGAAAGACCTAAATCATCTCCTAAGATGGTGATAAGGGGTGCGATCCAAATTTAGATCATTACCTAAAGATGGTAACAAAAAAATCAATCAAAGCCTAAATAACTACCCAAAGAGTAGTAAGAGACGGTATTCTAGAGGAAGATTAATCAAAAATGGGCCATTCGTGCTTCAAAGTAAAAGCAATCTTCTAGAGGAAGATCAAACCAAAAATGAGCCATTTGTCCTACAAAGTAGAAATCAAGCAATTTTCTAGAGGAAGATCTATCAGATACGAACTATCATTATTCAAAGAAAGCAGTAATTATCCATTAACGCAAAAGAAAATATTATTGACAGGTGAATTTTTGGGTCTTCTATTCAGATTATTATTGCCAGATGGATTTCTGGTCTTCCATTCAGATAATTACTAAATGGTTTTCCGGTCTTCTATTTAGAAATTATTATTGCCAAAATGGATTTCTAGTGGACCGTTCAGGTTATCATTACCGGATAATTTTTTAGTCTTCAATTCAGATTATAATCATCGCCAGATAATTTTTTGGGCTTTAATTCAAGTGCTATTATTTCTAGATGATTTTTTAGGTCTTTTATTCAAATTATTACGCCAGATGGTTCTATGGTCCTCCATTCATAATTCAATCAAAATTATTACCTGTTATGGTAATTAAATCGAGTTCAATACCATTTATGATTATGATTCAACTTTCTTATTAAAAGAATAGGAATCTTCGTTATTAAGCAAACTATTGGATGTCTATTAATGAAGAAGCAGACTCTTACGTTAAGATTAAATTTATGGTCTTCATACCAATTAATATTCTGTATGCTCAATCAACAAGGCTTCTAGTAAATTAACAAGCAAATTATTCGCTTGTATGTTAAAGGCTCAAAATTCGGAAAGGCGGTGTATGCTCAAAACAACAACTATGAAGCATTAGACTGAAACCGAGAAGCAAATTGCAAGCCTTGGGCAAAGACAAATAATAGAATTCAAAATATCGACCATTCAGGTATGAGTTTATTTATCATTTAATACATTATGTTTAGGAATGATGTGAATAAAAGATTGGATAAAAATTAAGTCCAATTAAAAACTTAACAAATGATTCTCTATTAAGAGTTAAAATCTTGGGCCAATTTCCTTAAATCTTCAGCAACCGAAGATGAATTAGTTATACGACGAATTGCTACATTCAAAATTTGCTTAAGCTCCTTCTATTTCTTGTAGATATTATTCGCATTGTCAATTGAATTGATTTGAATTTTCAATGCATGATCGAGCGCCTTGTTAGCTCCTTTGAGAAGCTGAATCTTGCTCTTTAATCTCTCCTTCTGCTCGAAAGTGTGTTTTTCACACTCGAGTCTATCAATTTTATCTTCGTAAGTATTATGATGAGAAACCTTATCACTCCACTACTTGTTCAAAAATTAAACGCATTCGAATCTAATTCTTTGGCACCATCTGGCGATTTCGCCATCATCCAAGTGCGAAGGAGGGTTTAGCAAAGCAGAAAATTTTCCTTGAACAATCAAAGGGATAGGAGTAGGAAGGCTGGATTCACCTCCACTCACGATAAGTTCTAAAGATTGACAATACGCTTGATGTTTCAATAACTCCACCTTGAGATCCATCACCTTTTTGTGTAATCGTGCAATTTTCACGTCAGCTTCGACACTTTAGATAGACGGTATAAAATGTCAAATTGTGTCTACCTTCCCTTTTAACTCCTGGATTCTCCCATCCTTTTCTTTAATTTGCTTCTCTAAATCAGAAGTCATTTCTTTAAAACTATTAAATGCTGATCTTAATTTGTAATATTTGTCAAGCCATTCTTGTGCATTCGGATTATCTAGAAATCGTAAAGTTAAAGTGCCTTGAGAAGAGAGTTTCTTCTCACATTCTGCCCTAAGCCTATCTTTAATAGAATCAAGTCGGACAAGGATATTTGAGTCGCTAGATGCAAGTGTCAACTGTTTTTTTCTAGAAAGAAAAGAAATCAATACACGGAAAGTATTTTCTTTATTAAACGACAAAGGTTTACAAGTTAAGCAAATTCAAAATTACATCAATTCTATATGCAATTAACTCTTAAAGTTTTGAAACGATAGTTTTGGCCTTTTTGAATGATGCAATAGATAAGGTAAAGGTAGAATCAAAAAAAACTTTAATCCCTTCCGGGGTATTAGCTGGAGACAATTGATGATAGTCCCACCTCCCGTTTGGAGGGCTGGTGAAATCACATAGCAATTTAGCATGATAAGTTCAAATTTCATTGAGCATTTATCCTTCTCATCGCCCAAGAAATCAAAATAAAAGGGAGGGAATCGTGTATAAACTTTCTGTAGATCTCTAAGAAAACAATTTTGCTAATTGACATGTTCTAAGAGTTAAGGACTACTTTTTAAATCCCTATTTAACTTGATAAATTTACTCAAGAGTTCTATGAAAACAGGACTACTTGAGGATTCCTTAATCTATATAAGATATGAAAATAAACTAAGAGCAAAGAAGCGAAAAGTATATAAACTACTTGAATTACGCATTACAATCATACAATCATCAAGGTTCGTACAATATTGATACCTTATAAAATTCAGAAATAAATCTCTGCTTACTATACTAATCTTCTCAAAAGGAAGGGTATTAGGAGAGAGGGGAACACTAGTAACCCTAGGAAGGTTCCTACAAGCACCAGGATAAGGGTCGCTTCCATGATCGTCTAAATATCTTTTATGAAGACGCCTAATTAAGCCCCCACTTTTTCCCCTAAGAAGGAAAAGTTGGTGAGAACATTCCTAGAATAAATTTTATAGAGGAACTCTACTAAGGCCTCCCTATCGTCAATGCGCATCCAAAAGAGAGTCATTAATTCTGCATTTTCTCTCATGATTCTGTCATGTGAAGGCGAGCTCTCTTCAGCAGAGGGGAGGCCTGCTTTTCCTTGAAAAACCTTAACTGCACAACACTATCAGAGAGGCGCTTATATTTGTTAGATAGTTTATTATATTCATCAATTGATCTATCGGCCTCTCTATTTGACGAAAGCACATGCCTTTGACTCTTTTCATATAAAGTCTTGTAATAATACTTGGTCTTTGTCCTTAACTAAGATAATAAGTTTATTAACTAAACACCACTTGGCAACCTTAAACATTTAAATAACGAATTCCATACCTAAAAGACTGGAACTTGGGAAGTTGGAACTTGAGCTATTCCTCTAGGCTGATGACTCGGGGGAGTACTGTCTTTTGAAGGGGCATCCTTCCTTATATCACCTTGAGAATCAGGGAGATCGGTACTGCCCGCATTATGGGAAGATGAATCTAAGTTAAGAGCACCTGATCCATCTTCCCCATCTTTTGGTCCTAAAGGACCCTTGTCATTGCCATCACCTCCTTGATCAATATCATCATGGCCATCATTACCTTCATAGCCATCATCATCACCACTTTCTTCATAAAATTATGTCTCCTCATCAAGTGCGGGGTTGTCAAAGGATAGCAACTTCTTAGCATCGACCTTCTCCTCGGTGGGAAACTCTTCTTGAAGTGACCTCTGATCTCTCTTCAATATGAGGCTAAACTTTCTTTTGAATCTTTCATTCCAATATGGAAGGAAAGGAAAGTCTAAATCTGGACACTTTTGGATGTTTTCGCCATATGCGATGAACAAAGCATTTTCGTAGTACTTCTTGGTAATCCTGGTAAGAGCGTTATTGAGGAGAAAGTAGACTTTCTTCTTGGCATCCTTGATAATGTTGTTCGAATAAGTCAGGATATTGCTCTTCCTTTTCAACCTATTCTTTAAAGATTTTCTCTTGCCAACTTTCTTGGGCTTCTCTTTAGTGTCCTTATCAAGATCTTCCTTCAGTGTTTTTTACTTCTTCCTCCAATAACTGTTTAACTTTCTTTTCTTCGTCAAGGGAGGAAGCAAGTTATTCTTTTTCAGAAACAACCTCATCCCTTGCTATAGTGATATGAATTATATTGTTGTTAAGTAAGGAGATTTGTCCTTTAAGCTCGACCACTTCATTGGAGGGCTCTTGAGAAGCCTATTGGAGGATGAACATATGCTTGGCCGCTTGTAATAAATAACAAGCGTAAGTCAAAACAAGAAATATGGAGCTAAAATTCAAGATTAACTGAACAAAAGGAAATGCATACCGATAAGAGCCGTTTAATAATAATGAAAAGACGATTCATAGAATAGATCGAAGGCTACGGTGGCCTGAGAGAAACCAATAAAGGAGATTGGGCAGCCAATCAAAGAAGATCATCAAAACTCATCACAAGAGTTTGAGCCTCCAAAGGAAGAGAATCATTTGGAGAAGGAACATCCAGAGCTCATCACATATACGATGAAGGGCCATTGGAGAATCAGGAAGAGAAATGTTGAGAAGGGGTCCGAAGAGTGAGCCAGCTCAATTGGTCTTTGAACTTTATGCCTAAGGGAATCCAGATTTGCAACATTAGTGCTTGAATCAATATTTACATGTTCCTCCTCATCCACAACAACAGGAGTATAATCACCCACGAGCTTAGGTCTTTTACTTGAGCAAGGAGGTAGAGTATCAGCAAGAGCGCCAGTGGTCGATTTTCTTTTAAGCGCTTCAACCACCTTAGAAATAGAATCTTCATTAAGGGCATATTTACTCGACCCGCTCAGGAGAATCATCCTTGATCACCTTTTTGTTAGAAGCGAGAGTGTAGAAGATCCTAAATCAAAGAAAGAAGCTTGTGGGATAATAATACGAGAGATTCCATACAAGTAGTAATGAAAACTTACCAAAAATATTCGAGTTGAACTGGATAAGAAGCGGAGAAAGTATTCCAATCACTAATGACCAACGATCATTTTCCTTGGGCATTCCCCTTCATTATTAGAGGTTCTCCAAGTATTATGTGGATATCCAAAACCAAGGAGAGTTTACGGAGATTCACTTCCATCAAAAGAGTAAGCCCGTCGCCCATGCTCTTGGAAGCTGGAGTCAGAAATTGGATAATGCCGTCAACAGAAGAGCTTGGTTGTTTAGAAGCAAGACCTAAAGGAAAGCGTTCATTTTAAGAGAATGACAGATATAACATAAATGATAGAAAATGGAAGCTTACTGAAAATAGAGAAAGTTCCCCTAATCTTATGGGAATAGCAACTAACATAGAGGAATTGGTTCTCCCATTCCTTCGTCTTGTTAATAGTATTGGTGATTAAGCACTTCGGGAATGGTCAAATATGATACAATGGGTTATCCAACTGCTTACTTAATCTCATAGGGCTAGCTAAGATATGGTGAATTTCAGCACTCAAAGAAGGAAGTTTGGCTTCCTGAGCAAGAACTTCCAAGCAGCTCAAATAGGTGTACGAGTTGGGATTAATTGAATCAGAGCAATATTTAAGTGCCTCAGGAAGTGAAAAAGAAAATCGGGAAAAGGCATGTACCCTGAGTGCCAGATATGGATTGGTGTGAAGGCAAAGAACCCTTATGGAGGGTTGTCAATTCTGCCAGAAGGACGGGTAGGAATGGCTTCTATGTTTATAATCCCGAATTTCTTGAGGATAGTGTCCACTTCTTCTTGAGTGGTAATATATGACTAGTAGAGATGATAATCCCCTTTCTTGATAGATGGAGAAGGTTTAGAGCTCTTGCTGGGTTTCTTGCTTTCCTTCTTGCCTTCCATTTGCCTACCAGGTGATATTACACCAAATCAGAGAAGTATTAAATATTTTTTTGAAATTTAGAATGCTTATAATATAAAATAGACAATTAAATGCTAGAACAAAAAGATAACAAGTTAATCCGAAATTACCCAAGCACTAATAGAGAAGTGTTAAAGTACAAGATGGCTATTAAACTTACAATAAGATTTTGACCATTAAATAATCCATGTCAAATTTATGACATGCTTAATTTTTTAGTCAATCAAAAATATATAAACAATTGTTAGATCCATGATGGAAAGTAAATTTATAGTTACACAAAAGAAGTCCAACTGAATGTCAAAATCATTAAACTGATGTCATAATAATGACTCAATGTCAAAATAACAAGTAACCGAAATCAATGGATGATTTTAGAATGGTCTAAAAATATTTTGTAAAAATATCAAGTATATAAATAGTTCATGAATTTTCCATATGATAACTACAATACAAATTAGTGATGTCGCATAAAATTTAGACCACAACATTGTAAATAGTTGTCCAAAAAGGATAATGACACACAATGTAAGGGTATCGGCTTTATACGATAACCCCTTAAATTGATGTCACATTCATGAATGAATGCCGCACCTCTGTTTAATTACTAACATTATAAGGACCTCGCATTATAAGATTTTCTAAGTTTCGGATTGGTTGTCAAAATGTGATAAAAAGGGGGAAAACTATTTGATGTCGAACATCAGTTTGAAGTCGTAAGGCAACAATTTCAGAATCAAACAAGTTAATATTGAATTTTGGGTTTAATAAAGCTATTCACTTCGTAAATAAACTAGAAGCTCCCACGATTAATGTCGCGTGATTCCAATTAACCTAGTAATTCCTCCACCGACATAATAATTCAAAATTAATTCCATTTGTAAGCATATTGATCATTATTTCAATTAGTAATATGAAAATTAGCATCTAAACCCAAATGTCGGTTTGAATCCCCAAATAAAACCCAATGATTTCAATATAAAATTTCTTTATTTAGGTTATCGATGTAATTAAAAATGAAGATCGTACCTTGATATCAGTTTAGATGCCTGAGGATGAATGTTTTGAGTGATTTTGAGAATAAAAAAAATTTCTTTTTTGCTTGAGTTCTAAATCACAGTTAAAAACGGAAAGGAAGAAAAAGCTCTGTTATTTACAGGGCGGAAGAAGATAAATAGTCACCATTGGATTATATTTAAATGAGTGGTAAGATTTGAAGGAGAAGACCAATGGGCGGCAAGTGCCATTATCAAGACATTGACTTGAAAAGTCAATACAACGTTCATACTATGGGGGAAAATGTTACTACCATTATTGGTTCCAAAGGAATGAGGGCATGACGACAACAAGAATGTCAAAGTCAAAGGATGTCGCAGGCAAAGGAATTGTTAAATTAAAGAAAAGCAATTCATCAAAGCCAATGGAAAAGGCCTACAATGATGCTGCATATCGTTGATGCCGCCTATCTTCAATAAAGCACTATACTTCATCAAGGCCGTGATATCGGAAGGCAGCATATCATAAGCCATTAATGTGATGAAGGCATCACATATTATTGATACGCATCCCATCGATGTCGCATGTTGTCAATAGAAATTGCCAAGTGCTAAAAGATCAAAGCTTGTCATAAGTCATCAATATGATTGGAGATGTCATATATCTTCGTGTCATGACTCATCCATACCGCATATCACCAGTAAATGATACCGAATGAAGTTGATGTCGTTACTTATTAATACCGCCTCTATTCAATGCCGCATCTCTTCAATGCCACTTATCATCCATTCCACACTTAATTAATGCCGCATTAATTCCCTGCCGCATTCCACCAATATAAAAGCAAAGGAAGGTCACCGCATGCCAACAATATACAAGAGCATATCGCATATCACCAGTATTATAAAGGATGTCGAATGCCTTCAAGATGCATGCAATCAGGATGATGATGCCATAATCCCTTAACACCAAAGGATGTCATAAATCATCAAATCAAAGCAATATCCCAAGCGTCATTGAGACGGACGTTGATGCTGAAGATCAAGCATGCTGCATTGACACATGGAATCCATGCCACAGTTAATCAATGCCATATTAATTCCATGCTGCATCCCATCAATATAAAAACAAAGGAAGGTCACTGCATGCCAACGATATATAGGAGCATATCAACATGAATTATGGCTTGTGGTTCTTATGATTTTGACACGATCTTGACTTCGCCATTGAAAGTGCATACGACCAACAAGTTGGCATAAGATTCCTTGAATCATGACTTGTATTTTGAATTCTCAAGCATTTGTGATTTTAATCATAACTTACTTTGAATATCAAAAACACTCATGACTTCAAGGCTAGCATGGATTCGAAATGGAGCATGTTTCTTCCTAGCAAACTTGCCTAGGATTACTAAAGACTATACTCAACCAAGTCTCACTTTCCTCACATGTTTTGGGGTTAACGAAGAAATTCGTTAACACCCTCCTCATTACAACACACAGGTTAGGGGCGACGATGCTGATTGAGAGCATGAAGGTGGAAGCGAGGACTTGTGGCAGTTATCTATCTATTTATACTTTTGTTATATTCTGATGTACCCAGTTCAGACATGTTGTTCTTTTAGTTTATTTTGGATATTTGAGATGATATGTTGTATTTCTAAGTTTTGAATTTTATGAAATGGGTACTTATTTATGATATTATATTTTATCCTTTTTACTTTTAGATTCCAATAACATAGATTGATAGCACTATATATTGTTCATTTATCAATTTTATCAACCGACAACCAACTTTGGAATGGCTCTTAGGTTCGATGGTCTTTTATTGGGTCGAAAATTAGGCCCATTTCGAGGTAGGTTGTTACATTTGGTATCAAAGCATTGGTTACCCAATCAATGAGGATAGGTATACATAAGAGTGCATACTTATTATTTTTGAAAATATTTTTCAAAATCCTACCACACAAACTTATTTGAACATATGCTAATACACTGGGCAAATCTTTTATTTCAGTAAATAATATTATCTTAGGAAGTTGTAACTAAAACATTAAACATATAGTAGTTGATTATGACTGAAAATCATTCCTCTGAGGCTGAGAAACCCTCTATCCAAGAGATACCCACTATCCAAGGGATGCCGAAATGGTTCGAGCAATACGTGAGGCATGTAAGACAAGTTCCCTTTCCTCAACAAGCTACACCAACATCACCGACTGCCCTGCTTGCTGAAGCAGCACCTCACCAGTAGATTTCCCTAAATTATGTAAAGACTTCCAGAATATGGGAGGATGGGTGTATACACAAGATGAAGGTCTCGTGGAGACAAAGGCTTGGATTAATGACCGGGAACATATTTTGGGAGCTTGGATGGAAAGACAATATCAAGAGGAGGATGGCTGCATGGAATTTAAAAGGAGAGGCCTTAGATTGGTGGATTATAGTGGTTGAGGAGAATGATGAGGAAAGAATTACTTAGGCTGAATTTAGAACTCACTTTGAATTGTGATTCATGTCCAGAGATGATGTAAGTTTGCAGTTGGAGAAGTGTATACAACTTAGGCAGGAAGCCTAAACATTGAAGGAGTATATTAGTAATTTAATGGAGCTAGCTAAGTTTGGATTGAGTTTAATAGACACCCCTATGAAGAAGGCTATGAAGTTCATCAAATGCTCAAATTCCCCACTTAAAGAGCTACTTTTGACCCAAGTACCCATGGGAGCCACTTATGAGATGATTTTTGAAATGGCAAGCTGCATACTGCTGGCACTGAGGAGAAGGTGGAACCATCATAAAATCAAGGTGGAGCTAAGAAAGGAGGATTCTGGATTGACAAGAAGGCCAAGGGGAAGATTAAGAAGGAAAGAATAACATGCCGTAGATGTCACAAGAGGGGACACATTGCTAAGGACTACAAGGTGAGTTTGGTGAGAGAGTAATTCAAAGGGGGATGCTATCACTGCCATAAGGAGGAACACTACAAGAATCGATGTCCAAAGCTAGCTAAGGAGGGACAGAGCGGGCAATCTTATGCCATTGAGGCTGTACCTATCTCGAGTAGACCACCTTCTAGAGATCAAGGGAAAGCTACAATGGAAGGTACAACTATTATTTTTAGAAATACTATTCGTGCCTTATTTGACTCAGGAACATCACATTTAGTCATAGTTAGAAATGTAGTTAACTACTTGAGTCTAAAAATCCAAGTTGTCACCAGCCCAATAGTCATTTTGTTTAAACCAAAATTGGTACAAACACCCAAAAATGTAAGTAGTAGATATTAAATGAAGAAAGTAAATGAAAATTAGAGGAAATCAGATAGAAAACAAGCACACACAAATTTATAGCTGTTCGACAATCTTGGCCTACGTCCACTTGAATAATTTTATTGCTTTTGCACTTGTTTTTGTGATTACAAGAGAGTGGGATCGGAATAGATCCTTGAATACAATAGAGTAAGATTGCGACGGCAGCATAAAGATCCTCAGAATGAACCACGCCTTCTGTATTTATAAGGGTAGACGATCAAATATCTTGCTAAAACTTCTCCTGTAGAACCTCGCCGTGAAGACCAAGTCTCCTAGAAAATCTCAACTCTATATCACCTATGGTTAGGGATCAGTACCGATCCCTATAGGGGGATCGGTATCGATCTCTATATATGATGTATAGGGTCTTGTAATTTCTTGTGTTGGCTCATCTTGTTGTTGACTTCAGAATTCCAAGGTTGTTTTGTATAGCCGCCTAGATGTTTTTTTGGTCCAAAAGACAGATTTACAGAAGGCTGAATTATTGCTTTAGACTGTATGTGGAGATTGCCAATACGACGCACATGAATTTTGGGATAACACTTACGAATTAGGCCACTTTGGGTGTACCCTTAGAGATCGTTACTGATCCTCTATGTAGTGTGGGACACCGATCCATACTTAGTGTATTCCAAGGTGTTGCACTTTTAAGCTTGTTCGACCATCGTCTCATGATCTCGTCTGTACTTGGTTCCTAGACCCTAGGATCATCTCTCTGGGCTGCTTGCCTTGATAATCATCGGGTCTGACTTATCTAGTCAGTCTGAATATAGTCGGGCCAAAAGGTTGGATAATACTTGCCCCCCCCAAAGTACATCTCATTTTGAACATGATATACTTTGAATCAAGACAAGTTATAATCATTGCAAAGGATTCAATCTTGTGTTCCGAATAGTCGCTATCCTTTTTATGAATTGTTTCTGTGGAAAGTTATGCCACTAGCAATCCGTTGTGACATTTTGTCATTATCTGAAACTATAATACTGAAATGTCTCCCTTGGTGATAATTGGTCATGCTCGGTTCTGTTAAGCTAATTGATTGAGTTGGTAGATTACGATCATCTGAACTGATTTCTTTTCTGAAAATCTCATGTAAAAATTCAATTCCATTGATTCACGAAATTGAATGTTAATTTTACCCGTGCGTTCACACGTTTATGCATGCACTGTTGCAATTAACTTCCAAGCACGTTCATAAGCTTATAGATCGTTGTCAACTTCCCATGGGCGATAGTCACAAGCCCATCATTTTTTCATTCATTTATTTTTTTAAGTATGCGGTGGGATTTGGTACCGATCCCCATAGGGGGAATCTGATACCAATCCCACAATTAACTCATTTTTCTTGTTCTCGATCCGAGAATATCGGGTCGTGAAGGGTATATAACCCATTGCCTTAGTCTTTCCTCTTCACTTTTCTTTACACTACTCAAGCACCCCAGGCCGCCATTATGAACTTGAACTTGAGAAATTCATCCGGTCACTTCAGATCTACCGGCGCCCCGCTCATACAACTTCTCTACAGCCTGAGCCGCCATCCTTAATCAAATCTTCATCTGATTTAGTCGTTCCAAACCAAAATCAAATTGACGCCGACCCCGTTCTAAGCTCCAGCTCCCTTTTATTGAATCACGTTTTCACATTTAGGCAGGTGTTTGAATTGTTCTGGAGGAGACGTGGATGGAGTCAGGCCATGTCTTGGTTTCATGTCGGTGGATTTGGGTTTTGAGATCAGTGTAAGCATGTAAAGGGTGGAGATGGAATCGATCTAAGCATAGAGAGTCCCCTAGGTATAGGATCAACAACGATCCCATACTTAGGCGATTTTTTTGATTTTTTCCTTGTGCACTCTTGACTATGTGAACGTTTTGCCTTGTACACTTGCATATAGACTTGAACTAAAGTTTGGATGCATGTATGTGCACTCCTGACTATGTGAACGTTTTTCCTTGTACACTTCCATATGATGATGTATTGGTCCCATCTCATGACCAAAAGGCTCATCTTCCTCTAAAAGGGAATACTACCCGTAATAGGTATATGTGCCTAGTTGGGGGTGTACTACCATTTAATCCGTTCATCCGCTGAATGCTTCATTTCATGAGACTTGCTCCAGCTCAACTGCATCCGAACAGCTACGCATTTCTCCAGGGCACGTACATGGTTTTCCATGAATTCTTAAATCGTGAGCCGATCAAAGAAGATATTCGATTTATCTACAGCTTTAAGTGGAAAAAATAAAGTCCATCATTCACTTATCTTGAGTAAGTCAGTAGTTTTCAAGTTATGACCGGTGCTTGGAATAAGCTTAACTATTTTAAAAGCAAATGGTTTTATGTGCGCTGTTCATCGGGTTTGCACAATGCTAGTTAGTATGACGTAAGTACTTTTCCAAATTCTGGTGTGAAAGCTTCAGTTAAGTTGCATTTTGATTAACACAATTTTCCAAATTATGCATATATTCCTTTGAGACCGACAATGATGTTTATCAAACCCACGTTATGATACTCTAAAAAGTTCCAAAGGAAGATAAAGAGATTAGGTCCCTTGTTACTTATGAGAATCTCTCGGTCTTCAACTTACTAGAAGAGGGTTGTAGCACCGGCCAGGCTGGGGATGATAATGAAGTTGTAGTAGGTAGCCGCATTTAGCAAGAAGCAGGTCATGTTGGCCCTGACATGCCCCTAGTCCCTAGCTAAGAAGTCGATGAGGCTCAAGGCAATGTCGAGGAAAGTGAAATAATAGGCGGTGGTAATGAGGCTGGCGATGATGACGTCCATTCAAGTCATGAACTAGTGGCTAAGCAGTCTTCAGATGGGCAACCACTTGTTGCCAAGAGGAAGCTCGTTATTAAGCTTCGTAAATGGAAAATTTCTAGACAGCCTCTACCAGTAACAACAGTAGAGCAAACTCCATCTCTTCCTTCTGTGGATATATTTTCAAAGATGTGACCAATCCCTACCGAGTTTGGTTCCTTTGACATAGGAAACATGAGCATATAGGGTTCTCCCCTTCGCTTTGATGATGGACACCATTCCTGCTAGCGTGGGAGAGGTTACTCCTATGAGCAAGGCTCCAGTACATGGTCCATTGGGGATCACTAGGACACTCATGCACATGTGCACTTCATAGCACTGTATTGAACATGTCATATGTCCTTATTCTTTGAGTCTAACTCACCCTTATTTCATTTGTAAGTTCTATGGAGAGGAAAAAATAAACATAGAAAGAGAATATAAAGCACAAAGGCCCCGATCGGGTTTGTACCACTAAGGGACCCAGCAGGATAGCTTGCGGCTGACACTCGTATAGCCGAACTAAAGGATCAATTCCCAAGCATCTATTTTGACGGGATTATATTTGAGCCCAACCTAAAGAGATTTCCAATGGAAGTTCAAGAAAGGACTTTGGCCTATGTGACTGACAATCACCATCGGTACAATGAGCGGGCGAAAGTGGCTGTAAAGATTTTTATGGTCTCGAGAGATAGGCTGTAGGAGATCGAGAATCAAAGGCTTATCGAGGCCAATAATAAAAGAATCATAGCCACCCTTGATGCTGAGGTCGAAAATTTGAGAAAATCCCAGACTGAAGCAAAGAAGAAAGCAGAGGAGGCTATCAAAGCACTCGAAGTTGAAAAATCAAGCATCTTAACGAAACCGAGCAGGCACATTTTCGAAATATTGAGTTTGTACTCGAAAGATATGCCGCTAGAAGGAATGCGACTGAGATGAAGACCAAACTCGATTGCGAGACAAAGGAAAAAGTCGAAGCGTAGCAAATAGCTTAGGACTCATGCATCGAGCTGGTCAAACTCTTGAGACTCAAGCTGCTCCTAACTCCACCACTAATTATGGGTATGATCCGGAGAGGCCTCAGATTTTGAAATCTACTGCTCTCTCCCCTATTCCGAAGAGGGCCTCCAGTGGCACTCCGGCTCATGCAGAGCTCCAGACTGAAGAAGGTATCTCCTTGACTTCTCCTTTACCTCAGAGAGTCGACGTGTCGCTGATCAACATTGGTAATCTCTCTTTTCGTGTTTCTCTAGCTTTAGGTCAGCCTGCAATCACTCCACTTCCTCCTAAAGATTCCCAACCAGGGCAACAAGTGCCTGTGACATAGTCAATAACCGTCACTTCTTTGACAGTGATCCCCAACGCTCCGGCTGAAGAGACTCCTGATCTTAACGAGCGGGTGATTGATGCTTTTGCTAGGTGAGGGAGCTGATGACTTACATGGAGCCCAGTTTTATGAAGATTTGACTATCACCAAGGTTTTTGAGTCTTCATCGGGCCGCACCATGGCCGAACTTGAGCAGAAGCTCAGGATGGATATCCTCCGTGCTACACAGATCAAGAAAGAGAAGTTGGAAGTCATTCCTCCTCCTTTATCTATTGCTTTGCCCGGGCAGACCATTTACACTCCAGTCTATGTTCCTCCGCCCGGAAGTGCTCAGAGCATAACTATTAGATCCTCACAGAGTACCCAAGCCTCCGTTCGGCCACCTAAAAGTGCTCAAAGTGTGCTTGCTAGTTCATCTTAGGGCACTTCACCAATGGGCAAAGGAAGTACTGAGGGAAGAACAAGAAAACTACTGGAAGGATCTAGTGTACCTTCTTCCATGGAGAAGAAAGAGAGGAAAGAAAGAAAGAAGAGGCTCAAGAAGTGATTGCTTGTCTTCATTGTGTTTTTTGATTGTATAGTAGTACTTAGGCTTTTCTGGTTCCCTGCTTTTGTTTAGTTTAGCCGTTGTAGTGCGGGTTTGGCCCCCTTTTTTGCTTTTTGTTTCCAGTGTTGATAACACTTGTACTTAGCTTTTGAATTTCATGTAAATAATAATTTTTTTTTGCTTCGTACTTAAGAAATACGATTTCCATTCAATGTACTTGTAGTTTATTTCTTTCAATGATTGTTTTTAAACTAAGTCCGTCGCCCGTTTCATAGTTCATCAGCCTTTCACTATCCTAACGAATGGAAGGTAACTACTGAAATGCCAAACACTGGGAATTAGTTAGGGTTAGTCACTTATGATTATTGACTTAAGTATCCTTTTCCAGGATAAATATTTTTTGATTGCACCAAACTTTGTGTCCTGGTTTAAGTCAACTACTTAGGGTTGTAATTCGCACATCCCCATCTAGGATGTTTATTCCCAATCGTGCCTAACTCCAAACATCGATTGAAGGCCTATAAGTTAAGTCCTACCTTACTCCAAGTATGGATCTTCCGTATAGCCTACTCCAGGCAAGAGGTTAAGAGTTGGACAGTCTCATCACATCTACTTTGGTTTATACTCTTGTCACCAATCTGAAGGCAAGAGTTGTCATGCGGACAAACATGTCATGTCCGACTTAAGTTTATACCCCTGCCCTCAATTTGAAGGTAAGAGTTTGTTGGCTTCAATCTCCAGACATCGAAAGGGACTTCATGGGCCCGATCATGGGCCTTAGAAGTTTGATTGACACCTATCTCTATGTACTGCATACCTGCATTAATCATATGTAGATTCATTCGAGTCGGTTAAGTCATAGCTCTTAAGTAATGGAGAGAGATTTTCAGGCAGGAAAAGCCATTTTATTTCATAAAAGACATAAAATGATAGGATCTATCTTATTACATGACTATATCCAATTTTTCACAAGCTTGTTTCAAAATGAAATAGCATCGTAGGTGCTTGCTATTCTATGCCCTCGGGAGTGAGATCCCTTCCACAGTTGTCAGCTTGGAAGTGTAATCTCCAAGCTTTTCCTCCGTTGTGTAGTGACCTTCCCAACTCGGGCCTAATTTCTTAGGGTTAGGGAATATTCGTTTGAGAACCAAATCCTCGATTTCAAAGATTCGACTCCTGACTTAGGTATTGTCATATCAAGCGACTTGGTTTCTGTGTGCAGCTACTCTTAACTCAACTTCAGGCAACTTCTCATCGATCATATCAAGGAACTCCAAGAGGAGCTGCTCATTCATCTGTGGATGATAATGCTTCACTCGATGAGAAGGTACTTCCAGTTCAACCAGAATCATAGCCTCTGATCTATATGCCAAGGCAAATGGAGAGTGACCAGTCACTGACTTATGGGTGGATCAATAAGCCCAAAGTGTTAACGGAAGTTCGTCGAACCACTTGCCCTTGGCCTTCTCTAATCGCTTCTTAAGAATGGAATCGATAATTTTTTTTACAGCTTCGACCTGTCCATTCACCTGAGGGTGTTCTACCGCTGCAAATCTCTTCTTTATGCAATGTAGATGATAGAAATACTTGAATTCCATGCTCTCGAATTGAGTTCCATTATCGATAACGATTGCCTGTGGAACTCCAAAGCGATAAATAATATTCCAAACGTCAAATTTAATTACTTTCTTTATGATTATAGTGGCCAATGGCTCTGCCTCAGCCCATTTGGTAAAGTAATCAATCGCCACGATGGCATACTTCGTGCTACCTTTAGATATCGGTAGTACACTAATGATATCAATGTCCCAAACTGCAAACGATGAAGGACTGACTATTTGAGTAATTTCCATTAGCGGAGCTCTCGAAATTTTGCAAATCTCTGGCACTTGTCACACCTTCGGATATAATCAGCTACGTCTCGATTGACGATTGGTCAGAAATATCTATATCAAAGAATCTTCTTCGCTAAGGTTTGCCCCCAGTGTGGTCGCCATAAGCTCCTTCGTGAACTTCTCTTGGGACTTGTCTGGTCTCATTGCGAGCAACACACCAAAGCATAAGGATAGAGAAACCCTTTCTATATAGTAATCCTTCTTGCATTATGTATCTTGAAGCTTGGAGAAGGATTTTTTTTATCGTTCATTCCTTCCTCCGAAAGGAACCCTCTTTGCAAATAATTCCGAATTGGAGTCATTCATGACTCCCTTTCAGGTTCAATCTCCAAGATCCAACCGACATCCATCTGGTCGATGCTTGGAGCTGAATGTACTTCCGCTGAAACTAGGCCTAGAGCTATGCATCTCAAGAACTAGAAAACTTAACCAATGAATCAACCTTTTCATTTTGGTCTCTGGGAATATATGCTATCGTATAGTATTCAAAGTCATTAAGCGGCTCAAAAACCCAGTTTAGATAAGGAGATAACCTTACTCCCTTTGCCTGATACTCTTTCCGAACCTGACATACCATTAGTTGGGAGTCACAGAAAACGTGCAAAGTCTTTATTCCCAGTTCCTGTGCGATTTTGAGTCCTGCAATCAGGGACTTGTTTTCAGCTTTGTTGTTCATCGCCGGAAAGTCGAGTTTCAGGGCGTAACTGATTAGCTATTCTTCGGGAGTGATAAGTATGACTCCAGCATCAAAACACTGACAATTAGATGCACCATCCATGTACATCTTCCATCCGACTTCTTTTTCTCCATTGCTCTCTGGAGGGTGATCTCGTGCGGTGAATTCAACTATGAAACCCACCAGGGCCTGACCCTCGATTTCTCTCTATGGGTGATAGGTGATATCATATTGACTCAATTTAATGTTCCATTTCAATAGCCTTCCAGACGTCTCAGGTCATTGCAAAACTTAGCATAAAGGCTGGTTAGTGAGGACACTGATCAGATGAGCCTGGATATAGGGATTGAGTTTTCTGAACAGGTAGTAAGCACACCTTTTTAGTCTTGCATAGTTTCTTTCTGCCCTGTCAACTACTTGCTGATATAGTAGATCGGTCGCTGGATGCGAGATTCCTCATATACTATTGTGACGCTGAGGGAATGCATCGACACCATCATGTATAAGACCGAATCCTCATCATCCACTGGTTTCAAGTGAATGAGAGGTCTCTCCAAGTGATTCATTAGAGCTTGGAATGCGTCTTTGCAGCGTTGATTCCACTTGAAGTCTCTCTTCCCTTTCTTGATCACTTCAAAGAGATGAACTTGTCAATGGCTCTGAAGATGAACCAGCTCAGGGCGGCGATCTTCCCATTTAAGCTTTGGACCTCCTTGATTGTCTTCGGGGCTTCGATCTCTCTCAAAGCCTTGATATTTTTTGGATTGTCTTCAATCCCACAAGAGTTAGCAATGAAGCCTAAGAACTTCCCTAACACAACATCGAAAGAGCGTTTCAAAAGATTGAGCTTCATCCCGTATTGCCAAAGGACACCAAACATCTCTGCCAGATCATAATTGTGGTGTCTCGAACATCATGCCATCACAAGCATGTTGCCACGTAAACTTCCATCGATTGTCCAATCTGGTCTTTAAACATCTGGTTCACGAGTCTCTGGTAAGTCGCCCCTGCGTTCTTTAATCCAAAGGGCATCAACAGATAGCAATAGAGTCCAAGATCGGTGATGAAGCTGGTATGTTCCCGATCTAGGAGATGTATCAGGATTTGATTGTATCCAGAGTACACGTCCATAAATGAAAGTAGCTCGTGTCCAGCGGTCGAATCCACAAGCTAATCTATCCTCGGAAGTAGGAAGTGTCCTTCGGGCATGCCTTATTCAAGTCTGAATAGTCGATGCATGTTCTCCACTTCTCGTTTGTCTTTTTCACCAAAACAGGGTTTGATACCCAATTTGGATATAAGGCATCATGGGTAAAGTCATTGTCCTTTAGCTTATCCACTTCTTCTTTGAGTGCAGTGGATCTCTCCGAATCTAGGCAGAAGTGTTTCTACTTTACAGGAACACGTTTGGTATTGATGTTTAATGCTTGATTTCTATCCCGGGCGAGATCCAATACATATCAAAGTGTGTCCAGGAAATTAAATCTAGGTGCGCTTGGAGGATTCCAACCAACTCAATCTTCATTTTAGCATCGAGCTAAGATCCAACCTTCAGGACTTTGCTTGAATCATCCCTACCGACTGGAACAACGATCGTCAACTCAGCAAGAGCCACTCGTTCACCTTCTGGCTCTATTCATCGGTCTATGTCATCATAAAGCCGACTAGTCTACCCGAGCCAGGGCTTTGGCTATAGTTGCTATGCATCCAAAGCCTTTATGCAGAGGGCCTCCTCTACATTCTTTCCTTTCTCCTTGCGCCTTGCCTCCTTTAGCTCGGTGACGTAGCATTTGCGGCCATCCACCCGATCTCCATGGACAATTCCCACCCTATTGTCCGTAGGGAACTTTATAGTTAATCTCTAGAGAGCAATGGCCGCTCTAAATTCAGCTGGGGTCGGTCGCCCAAATAATGCGTTATAAGTAGAATATATATCCAACTCAAAAAAGGCATGACCCACACTTGTTGGCGGTCGCCCTCACCAAGTACCACCGGTAATTCAACAAATCCTATGGCTTCAGTAACCATCCCATTGAACCCCAGTATTCGAAACCTACAAGGCTTCAAATCTTTCTCCTCCAACATCATTTAATCATAAGCTCTCTTGAACAAGATATTGACTGAACTCCCACAGTCAATAAGTACCTTCTGTACAACAACAAGACCAATCATGGCTGAAACCACAAGCGATTCGATCTTGGAGCTTCCACTCCGTTAGCATCTCTATTCTAAAAAACAATATTGTCTATAATGGTTCGAGATTGTTTCGTCGGAGCTCCATCCTCAACAATATAGCAACTTTCTTTCTTAGCATGTTTTATAGCTCCAATGTATGTATCCAGTTTTGCAAAGCTTTTATCGATATGATGCGGTCCACCGATGATTGTGCTAATCACCAAACGTCTTTCTTGCTTCTTGGGTTGATTAGCACCTAGCAGAACTTGCCCCTACTGGAAAGATGACCCAGGTTGGTTAGAAGTTCCTTGCTCGCTACCCTACGGGGCTTTCACATATTGCTGCAATTTCTTCTTTCTAATCAAATCTTCAATCATGTCGTGCAAGTGCCTGCACTGATTGGTATTATGACCATGAGTCTCATGGAATCTACAGAACATGCCCAACTTCCTCTTCTTCTCGGTTGACTCCCTGGGAGATGGCTTTCTATATGATTCAGTACTCTGAGTAGCTAGATAGATGTTCTCTATTGAGTTGTTCAGTTCAGTGTAATTGTCGTACTTAGGAGTTTGAAAATGATTTCGATTATTCGGCTTATGCTTTTTGGCCCCATCATTGCTCTGTTTTCGACCTTCATTCTGATTTCCAACCTTCATTCTGATTTCCAACCTTCATGTTTACATCCTTAGAATTTTCTCTAGTTTGCTTTACAGCGACATTACTTTGTATTACCTTATTTGAATTTCCAACAACGGTCCTTCGTGGATGCTTGCGCGCATCCTCCTGATGTAAATATTTGTTGGCTTTTCTGTAAAAAGCTTCCATTGTCGATGGTTGCCTCCTTTCCAACCAGTCTCCGAAATCGGAGTCAGGGTGAACTCCCCTACATAGTGCCATCAGTACCATGTCTTTCTTAGGATCCGTTGCTTCAGTTACAGTCATGTGAGACCGATTCAAAAAGTCCCTTAACGACTCTCCTTTGACTTGATAAATGTTGGATAGTGACATCACATGCTTCAAACGTGAATCATGTAAGCGGAACTGCTCTATTAACTTTTGCGATAGCTCATCGAAAGACGATATAGACTTTAACGGAAGCCGAGTGAACCACATCCCCCTCTATTCATAATTGGTTCTGTATTTGTTTTCACTCACCAATCTCCTAACTATATCTTCTAGATAGTCCGAGTCAATAGGTTTGACTGAATGGCCGCAATCGAGTCTTGTCCTGTGTGTTCGGCCCGACGAATGCTCTCGGGAAGGTGCTCGGTACCTAGGCTCCCCAAACTCCAGGAGATCCATTTATCTAGCAGTCCCCCTTGTTTGATTCCTGTGATTTGTATTGTCAGTAGCTGTCCGAAACTCCACATTCTGAACATCAGCAGCACGTCCAGAGACCACATCCATGCTGCCTTCCAACTATTGAGCGTTGGGCCCATGATAATGGAGTTCGATACCGATCCCTCCTCGTGACTTGGTAATGGTCCCTAAACTTGCACCCTAGGTTGGTGCTATCCCCTGGTATGATGTCCCAACAGTATTTTGGGTCCACTTCTACTTTCTATCCCTATGCATTTGCTCGGATAAAGAAGAACTTTCTGACTCTGAGCTAGAATCCCTTTTACTTCGTCTACGGCTGTTTTGAGTTAGTTCACTCAACAGCCTCAAGCTCTACTGCATTGTTTGATTCATCGCTTGATGAATAGTTTGGAATTTGTCTTCCATCTTGAATGATTTTATTGCTTTTTTACTTGTTTTTGTGATTACAAGAGAGTGGGGTCAAAATAGATTCTTGAATACAAGAGAGTAAGAGTGTAATGGCAGCGTAAAGATCCTTAGAATGAACCACGCCTTCTGTATTTATAGGCGCAGACGATGAAATATCTCGCTAAAATTTCTCCTGTAGAACCTCGTCACCAAGACTAAGTCTCCCAGAAAATCTCAACTCTATATCACCTATGGTTGGGGATCAGTACCGATCCATATATGTAGTATAGTGTCTTGAGATTTCTCTTGTTGGCTCATCTTGTTGTTGGCTTTAGGATTCCAAGCTTGTTTTGCATAGTCGCCTAGATCTTTTTTAGTCCAAAAGATGGATCCATAGAATGTTGAATTGCTGCTTTAGACTGTATATGGAGATTTCCAATATAACGCACATGAATTATGGAACAACACTTGAATCAGGCTCTATGTAGATAGAAAAGAGTGTCCTAGAAGTGGGAGCCACTTTGGCTGTACCCCTAATGATCGATATTGATCCCCTATGTAGGGTGGAACACTGATCCATACTTATTGTATCCCACCGTGTTGCACTTTTAAGCTCGTTCAACCATCATCTTATGGTCTTGTCTGTACCTGGTTCCTAGACCTTAGGATCTTCTCTTTGGGCTGCTTGCCTTGATAATTGTCAGGTCTAACACATCCAGTCAGTTTTAATATAGCTGTACCAAAAGGCTGGATAACACATATCAAATCCCTTTGGGGGGAAATCCAATGGAGTGAGGGGGGAGAAGAGTCGACACACCATTCTTTAATTTGCAAAGACCTAATTGTGGACATATATAACATCGATTTTACATGTAACACATATGCTCTTAGTTTTGTGGGGTATGGACTTATCCTAGGGATGGATTGTTTATCCTACTATGGGGCTGTCTTAGATTGTGATAGGAGGATTGTATGGTTAAGGGGTTGTAAGGGGCGAAATATAGATGTTCGTTGTACACCCCAAAACTTAGTCTAGTTAAGCTATCTACATTCATTGATCTTATCACAAGATGAGCTCTCATCTGTGCCCATTGTTCGAGAATTTCCTGACGTTTTGAAGAAGTATTGGGTATCCCATCTCGAAGGAAGATAGAGTTCATAATCGATTTGGAGAAGGACACTAAACCTATCGCTCTTCCATTAAGGCACATGGCCCCCAAAGAAAAGCAAGATTTGGACAAGCAGATTTCAAAGCTATTGCAATATGGATTTATTTGTCAAAGTACTTTTGAATTTGGAGCACCAGTTTCCTTCGCTACTAAGGCATATGGCTCTTTAAGGCTATGTTTTGACTATAGGGAACTCAACAAGTTTACTAAGAAGAATTGGTTTGCTTGACCTATAACAGATGATTTGTTTGACTAGCTTGTTGGAGCCAAAATCTTCTCCTATAGCAAGCACAAGACTGCATTTTGCACTCCGAAAGGACTATATGGATGGGAAGTGATGTGTAATGACTCTAATTTTACTAAAATTATTTAGGGCATTTAATTAGATAAATTAAATGAAATAATGTTGATGGATAAGGGATTGAGATTTGTAAAATAATAAGAGGGCCATGCCTTAATAAATATAAGAAAAAGAGAATTAAAATCAAGTAAGTAGAAGGTGTATGAAAAGGGCAAAATAGAAATAGTCTTCATTCTTATACCCTAAACCCTTCTACCCTTCATTTTCACATTCATGTCAACACTCATAAACAAAAATTAAAACTCCAAGAACTTGGTCAACCACCATTAAGAGGAATCAAAGGAATAAAATCTAGGAATCAAGTTGAAAGCTTGAAGGAATTAAGCAAAGAACAAATCTCAACCATCTTAACATCAAGCTAAGGTAAATAATGATCTTACATCTCATTTTTATTGATTTCGGATTTTAGTTAGATCCGAATTAATTTTTCAAAGAATATGCCATAATATGATTGTTTAAATGGATATATATATATATGCTTGTTGATGATTTATATCACTTCATATAGATTTTATGATAAGTTTAGATTTGATAAACCTATTAAATGACATCCAAATGACTTGCATTTTTAATATATGATCGAAAACATTATTTATGAAGTTGGTTTCAAGTTTTATAATTTTCTCAGTTATCGTGGAATCATTATGAATTTTCAATGAAAGAAAATAGTTAAAATTGGGTCTAGATTAGTTATGACAAATCAGTTTTACTTAGATTTACTGCTTCGCCATTTCCATCTGTTGGATTTCGACATCATACCTCCACCAAACTCATTCGAAACCAATGCGCATGGTATCAAACAATTGATACGCACTGAATTGGAGAAAGGTGAAAGGTACAGTGTCGAAACGGGTAAAAGCTACTCTTATTAACTTTGAACTGTTTTGTTTATAAATGATGCTTTCGAAGGGGTTGGAGAAAGCTTTCGACTTAATCAACTTGCCTTTGTTTATATAAAAGAGATTTCGAATGAGTTACCGCCATTACGTTATAAAATAAGCTTTTGAAAGGATAAAAACCCATGCTACTGCATTCTTACCTTTCGAACTAGTTAAGGACGCTGTTCTTTATAGCCTTAAAACAATGGTTTCAAAAGGGTGCTTTCGCCTTCTTACTTTGAAGCTGCTTTCTCAATGCTTTTGAATGGGGGTGGTTTTGAAACCATCCTCTTTCTTTTACTTAGAACCAATGCTTTCAAAAGTAATGCTTTCGCCTCTATTCTTTTATGACCCTTAGTTATATTAAATGCTACACCAAAATTGTTTTGAAAGGAATAATTATTAAAGGTTTCAAAACAATATTCCACGATCCTTTACTTCACTTGAACCCAATGCTTTCGAAAGGGTTATAATAATTGTTTCGAAGGGGAGGTCCCCAATGTTTTTGAAAGGTATACTTTAAATGTTTAAATGGAAGGTTTCCAATGCTTTCGAAAGATAAGTTCAAATGGCTTTTGTTGAATCAACTAATTTCCAATCGGATTAGAAAATAGCCGAAAAATTGTGATAAAATAACCGCAAGCGCACGACGTATAATTTTAGTATATGGCGAGTACGGGTCGATCTGCAAGGAATTGAAGTGATTAAAAATTTTTAATCAATCAAAATAAACCAAGAATTTGAGATGTGTTAACTACAAATTTCTAAAAATTAACAAAAGCTAAAAGTGGATAAAAATATGAGAGTAGAAGGCAATTTAGAGGTAATTTCCTTCTCATGATCACATAAATCAACATAATGAAATTATGATCTCTCTTTTTTGGTCATTAGTGAATTTAGTTGATGTGTTTATCATAAGTATGACCTATTTGTGCTATTAATTAGCCCAACATAAACCATTAAACTTTAACACACCCACTAAACCACTTGTTAACTCTCATGAAAATGATATTGAAATCAAAAATAAAATCTATTCTAAGCATGATCTATTTACTATTGATTAGTAATATAGACCATCAAATTTTGATTCTCAAATCCACTTTATTACCAAAATCATATGTAGATGAAGAGGTAATTTGCGTTTGTGTTTATCTAAGCATAGCCTATTTGGTGTCAACAACATAGGCTATCAAATTCAAAGCTAAATAACAAAATTTAACCACATCAAATATTGTCCTTAAGCACAAAAAGAGATCAAAAATTACCAAAATGTTGAATCTACATGATTAAGAGAGCTTCATTACCCCTAAATTGAAGGGGTTTAGCTTCTCATATTTGTTATCATTTCAACAAATGTAGAGTTCAACATGAAACAAAAACAAGTGGAAAATGCAATATAATTAAAATAAAAAGAGAATTAAACTACTTGCATAAGAAATAAAACTAAGCTATTACATAAGAAGAAATAAACAAGAAAAGAACTTGAATTAAAAGTGCATGAATTAAAATTGCATATAAGAAAATTATATGAAGAAAAGGCTAAGAAGCCATTAAAAAGAGAAAGAGAGTTTTTGTTTATTTTTATGGCTACCACTAAACTAGCTACAAGGTGGTGCTAAGAGCTTCATAACATGAAACATAAGGGATATTTATACATGCCTAAAACCTTAATGTATATTTTAGGGGACTACCCAAATTGCCCTTGAGGAAGTGCGGCCACCAAGTTATCATTAGCTTTTAATTAATCCTCCATTAAGTGTGCATGTAACTTTAATGTCGACAAACATGTGCATTACCTCCTAATTGTAGATCATGGTAAGTGGGTAGGTGGGGTCCTCCATGATTTCATGAATTTATTTATTTCCATCTTCATTTGCCTTTTGTTGTGCATGCATATTTTCATTAAGCCTCTTCATATTTTTCCATCCAATTTCCTACAAATAAAAATAAAATGTGCAAATAAATATTCTCAAATTAATTCACACACAAGTATGACCATTTTGCTCCTATATGAAAATGAATAAATGATGATTTGAAAATAATTGAAATTTTGGTTTAAACCTATAAAATACCCTATATGCTCATTTATTTAATTAAAAGAAGATTAAATATGGTAGTAAAAATACGCATTTTTACGTGCACATCAGCTTTAAAAGAGGATGTCTAAGGTTTTAATAAAGCTTTCAGAAGGGGTTGTTCTCAATGATTTTGAAAGACATTGTTTAAAGTTTTTAAACAAAGGTTTCGAAGGTTTTACCTTGGCTCCATGGCCTAAATTCTCCTAAGTTAAAAAGGGTTTTTAACTTACTTTGAAGGAATAGATAATCCCATTGATAAGGTTTTATCAACATTGTTTTGTGTAAAGAATATATCATGGCATAAGTATTTTGAGTAAAGCAAAATATATGATTTTCTTGTTTTATAAAGGTATGATTTCAAGGGTAAATCATTTGTAAAGACTATTTACAGGGAAATGAAATTTTACCTGAGTAGTTAACCTTGGGACAAGAAATGAAACATGAATAGGGTAGTTAACCCTAAGCTTATGACTCAGATATTAGAAGACCGAATGGGACTAGTGTAGGGTCGCGCCCTATACTTTAGATATAAGCCCTTAGCTAAAATAAATTCAAAATTCCAATGTGTAGGGCTTGTCATGGGTGGGCTAAATTGAGGTTACACACAGAAGGGAATATACAGAGTAAAGATATGTTATTGGTGAGCCCGTAAAACCATTAGGTTCAATTGACCCTAGAAAAAGAAAGTTAAGGGCAGTTAGCCCAGTATTGTGTCTAATAGTAGTTAGATTGTTGATTATGTCTGGTAGGCCCGAGTCAGTCGATGGTTAATAGTCAGCCTAATAAAACTATAGTGTGGACGAATGGTCCATTGATTTCTTGATTAATTTGCATATATGTACTTGCTACTATTGTTATAATAATCAGTTTGATTGCATGATTCTGATTAGCAAAAGATATGCTTTTAAAAGGATATTAGTGAGGGGAAACCCATTCCGCTAAGCGGCGTGGTCTCACTCAATATCAATAAATCAAGATGTAATAGTATTATTCACACCAGGCTTTATGTTTGCTCGAAGTTTATGTTTTTCCCCCTTATTCTCTCGGGTGCTCAAAATTTAATTGGAGTAGATTGAGATTTAAGGTTTTTCAGGTTTCGTAGGTTGCATGAATAAGCTTCCGAAGACATGCACGAGGCAAAGTTAACTATGTAGGAGCTATTTAGTTTTATTTCTGCTGTGATGTATTTATGACAGACATGTCTATATAGTACTCTAATCATCTGGGGGCATCTTCACATGTCCCTCTTGGCGTAATTTGTAATAATTATATTTGATCAAAACCTAGGATTCATTTTGGGATTACGTAACTGAATATGAGATATGGATTTGAAATGTAATTAGAAAAATTGTTTTTGAAATCTGTGATTTTATTTCATATTCATGTGCTTCTGATATTATGGATACCATTAACATCACCGTATTTTGTCACTAGAAGTTAATACTATGGATGACTGCAACATTTGTAGCGCTTAGCTTCAGGCCTCAAGATAGAGGATGTTACATGATGCCTTTTGGTTTGACAAATGGTCCTGCATAATTTGTAGATTTGATTAGTAGAGTCTTTAGGAGGCAGCTAAATAAGTTTGTCATTGTGTTTGTAGGCGATATTCTAGTATTCTCTAAAAGTGTAGGTGAGCATGAAAATCACTTAAGGGAGATAATAGGGATTATAAGAAGGCACCAATAAAAGCGAAATTCTCAAAATGTCATTTTCAGAAGAAGGAAGTGAGATTTCTACGTCATAATTTTTTTGAGAAGGGATTGTCCGTTGATCCTGCAAAGGTGGAAGCTGTTCAAGGCTGGAAGAGTCCGAATAATGCCATGGAAATTAGAATTTTTCTTAGGTTGGCGGGTTACTCTAGGAAGTTCATCAAGGACTTTCCCAAGATAGCAGTCCCACTAACTCACTTAACCAAGAAAAAGCTAGTTTTCGCATGGGTTGAGAAATGCACGAAAGTATTCAAAAAGCTAAAGGAGCTGTTGACTAATGTATCGATACTTACTATTCTAGATGAGATGAAGCCTTTCACCGTTTACACCTATGCTTGTGGTATAGGATCAGGAGCTGTCCTTATATAAGAGGGTAGAGTGATAGCCTATGCAAGTAGGCAGTTGAAGGACAATGAGAAGAGATTCCCAACTCGCGATTTGGAATTAGTAGTTATCATTTTCGCTCTGAAGATATTGAGGAACTATCTTTAAGGAGAAAGGTTTAAGTTATCCACCGACTATAAAATCCATTAAATACCTATTTTCCCAAAAAGATTTGAATCTTAGGCAATAGAGGTGGATTGAATTTATAGCATCATATGACTTTGAGATATAATATACCCTCAGAAAAGGGAATGTTCTCACCGACGCCCTTAGCTAGAGGCATGCTACTCTAGGTGCTATATATGAGTGGAAGCAGTTGGAGTTCCCCTTGAATTTCAATTTCTAATGGCCAGTCGGACCTACTCTAGGCTATTTGGCAACAATGGAGGTTCCGTAAGCACTAATGGACCATATTAGGCAAAAGTAGAAGAAGGATGCAACGGCAGTAGACATTTTAGGCAAGTTAAGTAGAAGAGAGCATTTTCTTCATGTCGGTAGGTATGCGATTGGCGAAAGAGGATGTTTGAGAAGAGATGGACGCCTTTATGTTCCGATGATGGTGGATGTTTTAGAGGAAGTTTTTGCTAAGTGTCACTATTCTCGGATAACCATTCACCTTGGTGGACATAAAATGTATGAGGACATAAACCAGATTTTTTATTGGCTGAGGATGAAGAAGAGGTAGCAGAGTTTGTTTCTAGATGTTTGACGTGCCAGAAGATAAAGGCAGAACAAGGGAAGCCCGGAGGATTGTTATTGTCGTTAGAGGTGCCGACTTGGAAATGGGAGCATATATCGATGGACTTTGTAAATGGGTTGTCTAGGATTCACAGAGGCAATAAAGCTATTTGGGTTATAGTGGATAGACTCACTAAAAGTGTCCACTTTATTCCCATTAAGAGTAATAGGTCTGCACCGTCTCTTGCGAAAATTTATAGCAAGAAAGTAGTATGACTGCACGATGTTCGAATTAGCATTATTAGTGATAGGGACCCCTCATTTACTAGCGAATTTTGGAGGAGTTTGCAGTCAGCTTTAGGAACGACGTTGAATCTTAACACCGCTTAGCACTTACATACCAACAATTGGATTAAAAGGGTGAATAAAATTTTGGAGGATTTGTTGAGAGCTTGCATCATGGATTTCAGAGGACATTGGAAGCAGCATTTACCCTTAGTAGAATTTGCATACAATAATAAATACCAAGCGACGATTGGCATGGCAACCTTCGAAGCATTGTATGGAAGGCCATGCAAATCATCTAATGTTGGTGAGAAGCCATCGACAAAATTCTACTTAGACCAAATTTGATTTGCAAGACCTCGGAAAAGATAGAGATGATTAGACGGTGAATGAAGGTGGCATAGGACCGTCAGAAGTCCTACGCTGATAGGTGACATAGCGTTCGTTAAGGTTTCCCCTTTTAGGAAGGTTATTAGATTTGATATGTTGGGGAAGTTAGTACCGAGGTTTATTTGGCCTTTCCCGACCTTAGAAAGAATAGGGAAACTTGCATATCGAATAGAGCAACCAAATAAGTCAGCCGGAGTCCATGACAATTTTTTATGTTTCACACTTGAGGAAATGCCTTCACGACACCGCCACCATAGTAGAGCCTGATCAGTTAGTAGATGTCGAGAGGATCCGATAGCACCCCATGCCACCGCACGCATAGTGGAGCACGGAACTAGGAAGCTCCACAACAAAGAAATTAGGCTGGTCCGAGTATAATGGAGAGATAATTTGATGGAAAGCACATGAGAAACTGAAGAGAAGATGGAGACTTCTCATCCTGTGTTTTTCTCTAGTAAACTTTCTCTCCCTAAAATTTAGGTTTTTGGTTGCATCATGGTTGCTAGATTGGATGGTTGCCACACTTTTTAGTGTTATTTTCGCACTCATGTAGAATTTTATATATATTTAGGATGCTTGCATACATGCATATATATCATGATCTTGCATTCATGCTAGGACTGAGCTCACCTATAATATGTTGCATACATAGCCACATTGCATTTTTGGTTGAGTTGATGGTTTTGTCGATAGCTTGGTTGTATAACATGGATTTGAGTGCGCACTACACTATCTATCCCTTAGGGATTTCGGGGGAAAAAATCCTTTTAAGGCAAGAGAATGTAAAACCCCATAAAATAAATTATAAATTAATTAATTATTAGTAAGGCTAAAAATGAAAATTTTATAAATGTGGGAATTTGGCCACGAAAGTTACTACCATTGCGTTCGTGGTGATTTTTTTGATCAACTTTCATATATAAAGTTTTGTAAGTGGAGCTTAAAAGGAAGATTTATCGACATTTGATGTTTTCAATTTTAAAATAATTCAAACTAATTCAAAATTCAAATTTAAATAAGGTTGATGTAAGGAGAATTGAATAGGGCAATAAATACTTTTAACGTTAAGGGTTACTTAACATTTAAGAAAATGTTAACGTTGGTTTTAAAAAGGAATTAAATAAAAGGAAAAAAGAAACAAATGAATTCACATTCCCAAATAGGGATGGGTCGACCCCCTCACCATTGTGGTCAAACTCTTGATGGTGAGTGGTTGACCGATGATTATGATGGCGGCTAGGGTTTTGTTAGGCACGAATGGCCTGGATTTTATTAAATTAAACCGAATTAAATTTGACGGTTCTGATGCCTTCTAACCACTATAAATAGGAGGCTAGCCTCCTCACTTTTATTCACAAATTATTTAGAAATGCTAGCAAAGCTCTGTCAGTCTTCTTCCTCGACTAGATTTAAGAATTCAAATTCAAGGGTAAAAGGTAATAGGTTGATAAGTATATATTCTTCTTCTACTTTTATTTTTCTCTAATCCTTGAATACTAAATCTAATTTATATACCATTCAATTGTTGTATATTTCAAAAGAAAGAGTCCGAATGAGAGATCAGGAGCAGGTCTAAAGCAAATCGAAAAGGAAACTGGGAACCATCTGTGAGTGGATATGTTTGTTTTTCACATGTAGTATTTTTATAATATAATTTTGGATTTTTTTTATGCCTTGGGGAATTTTGTTCATGAAAATCCTAAAACTAAAATCCCAAAGTTCCCCCAAAACAAAATGTCAATTCTTAAGTTTATTGGATTCTTGATTTTTTTATATTAAAACGGTAGAATCTGTTTTGTTATTGCAATTTGAGTATTTTACATATTGTTCCACTTCCAACTTTTCTCTATTGATGTGTTAAAGAGTTCTAAAAAGAATATAAGTTAGAAAATGGTGTGTAAGGTACGAATTCTCTTATTCGTAGTTTGCACAACCTAATTTTGAAATTTAAATGTGAATACTTTTTTCACTTCAAGTTCATGTATGTAAAAGTGGAATATAAAGGGTTCAAATTGTAAGTTTTATTCCTTGAAATAGAGATGTTGATTATACTATATTAATAAAAAATAAGTTTGCTATTTGATTCTATTTTTTTATATAAGTCTATTATTTGATTAAGGATATTAGCTAATTTGCAAGTTGTTGTATGAAGTCTGTATAAATTGGAAGTTCTGACATTTAAAATGATTAGTATAGGATGCAAAATCTTTGCACGCATAGGAATATTTAGTTAGCCTAATTTACGTATGTGTGTGTGTGTGTGTGTGTATATTAGTGTATAAATATATTACTAGCGTAAAATTAATAACATATTAATCGCGTAGAATAAATAGGTTAGTAATTAGCATTAATTCCATAGAAAGGAAGTTAAGGATAATTATGGAGTTTAATCCTTGATTAAAGGGAAAATAAAGAGATTTCCTTATATGGCCTAGATATAAAATGCAGTGAGATGTATATGGTAGTATGTTAGAAGAGTGGAATTATGACTAAGTTATAGGAATACGAGGTCAGTCAAAAGTGCAAAAAAGTCTGCCCAGTTAATATGGCTACCAGCAGTGTGACTTTGGGACTGATGTGAAACATCATCTGTAATAAGTACCCATCGAGAGGATGAGTGGTAGTCCTAATTCTGTTGGGTAAGTGTAACAACCCGGGTTTTTCTAACACGAAAAACCGGACCATTTTAGTTAAGAAGAAGAGGTAGAAGAAGAAGAAAAATAGAAAACAACAACAGAATCTCACATACGCAGTGGAATAAAATATAATAGGTAATAACAGATCTTTACACAAAAAGAAATCTATATCTGTTTACATATACATCATCCAAATACATCATCAGAGTACATCAATTCAATATCATACAACTGGACAGTAATCATAACTTGTCCTCACAATCTGAATACACAGCGGAATATATAACTCAAATACGGAAGTACGTATCGTCATCCAGCTCCATAGCATCATTTCCTGTAATCTATAATACTCGGTCTGACCCGAGCATCATATAAAACAATACCCGAGTCAGTCTGGAAAACCAGCGTGAGAAAATCACACTCAAATTGATTATTAAAGTTTCAAAATCCTTTGAAAACAAAAGCATCTCGTAAGACCACGCCACAAATAAACATGTCGGGTTTTTACCTTACGATAGCTAAAACACTTTATATCAAAATCCTCTGATATTATAATAGTGTCTACAGAAAGTAAAATAGAATCTAGCTGAAATGCTTGCATCTCACATTTCAACAATAGTTGGGCACAATCAAAACCGTATAGGCACGTAGGGAGAATGGATTTCCAACGAATGACTAGGCACTGGGGTACCACCTATCACAGTACGTGGCCTAGATCACCGTACCGAGGAGTACGCCGCTCCCCTGCAACACAAGGCCGGAACCATCCCTTACTGGATGATCCCGAATAAAATCACCCCACGGTTGGGATCAGCAACCGCACCACTAAGCCGAAATAAAAAGGGACATCTAGACAGGGATGACCTTACCCTCCAGTGGGAGCTACCCACGAAGCCTTGCTGCATAACCCCTGATTTTCAGTCATTCCCGGTTGATGAGGCTCGAGGCTAAACGATACCTTTATAGCACATATCCCTTAGAATGCCCATCGTCCGCTGACGATGTTTCGCAAGCATTCGTCCATACCAGTCCGTCCCGGGTTTGAACGGAACCGAAGGCACTACTCCTACTACATCCATTTTGAAAATATCCTCAGGATTAGTAGCGACTAGCCCTTGCACTTCACAGCTCCATCTTCGACTCCGAAATCATTACACGAAACGTACAAACCGGATCGAAGTGGTATTCGAGTCTCCAGACCTAGAATCCCGGTATACGGAAACTCGATCCCGGTCTCTTCGAAACGATCAACGCATTGGCCAATATTGATAGTCGGTTATTTAACTATCAATTAACATCCACAAGCAACCATCACACAATAAATAATTTCCCACATTATTTATTTGCCCAAATATCTTTCCAAGATATATTTCCAAATTTTCAAAGCTCATTTGAAAACAATTTCAAAACAGTTTCGCTCACGGAATACATTTCCCAAATAATTATTTCCACTGAATCACCAAGTACAAAATACTTTTAATTTTAAAATAATTTAAAAACACTTTATTTAAATATACTTTATAACATTGAAATCAAACTACTTTAATACTTTATTAAAAATATATACTTTAAAATAAACCACTTTATAAATATAAACTAAATTTCTTCTTTTAAACATAATATAATTACTACAATAATAGATTTTTGAAAATACTTACTTAGGAAATTAACATTTAGAAATAATCAATTTTCTAAAACATGCTTTTTTAAAACATACTTAAAACTTTTAACTTATATTTAAAATTGCTTTGAAAACGTACTTGGCTATCCAGAGAAATACACTTCTCATTTCCATCTTTTAAAAATAAATCAACATTTATTTTTAAACCAAACCATATCTTTTTATAAATTCCCACCTTGAATTTATATTCAAATATCCACTATATTTTATTTTACTTTATAAACCCAGTTTATATTTCCAAAATCTCACTTCTCTTTTAAAATTCCAATTTTAAACAACTAAATCAATTTCCAATTGATTTTCCAATTTACTTTACTTTACTTTGAAATAAATTTCCTTTACTACTTCATTTATTTCAAAATACATTAACTTTTAGATTTATTCCTTTATTTGAGTTAAAACTCTTTTTAACTGAAAATACCAATTTTAAACTTCCAAAATTCCTTCTTTAGCCTTTAATTAAATTTAATCCTTACATTCAAAATAAATCCTTTATTCTTTAAATTTAATATCACTTTAGTTTAAAGTTAATATTTCCCTTGTTATTTCGAAATTCCCTTATTCCAATTCACTTGAATTATTTACTTAAATTTTACTCTTTTATTTCTTTCAAAATCCAATTCAATATATTTTGATAACTCCTTTTATTGAAATATTCAATCCAACCATATCATCCAATATTTCAATCATCAATAAAATTATCACAGGATATCAATATTCATAGAACAGAATATCAAATAATCTAAATAATTTTGAGGAATCCAGTTGGATCCCTCCAACCTGTTTCTCTGCATCCACAAACGTTAGCACAATACCAATTCCACTTCAAAGTGGAATATCGCGGTATATGGGATTTATATAAATCATCCGCTATTATGCGGCGCATAGGGTCTCATCCGCTATATAAATGCGGGAATATCAACAACTCAAATATATACATATGCCAATATGTATATATTGCTATATACTACTATATATATAATATAGCATATTCAATCAATGCAATCATCCAATCAATTATTTAAATTTAACCATTTAAATTTAAAATAAAATTCAACTGAGTGAGATTAACTCACCTTTTGCTTTTAAATTTGCAGTCCAAACCAATCAGCTTGTTTCCATGACTATAAACCTCACTGCCTCCAACATCTCAAGCTCGAGTACGAGTCTCCCCCGATTGCCACTGTCTAATTTCACTGCACCCTCCCTTCCTCGTTTCCCAACAACTCAGCCACCCCTAAGTGATCGCGAGCTACTAACGATGGCTATGGTTAAACCCTTTCGACTGAATCGCGTCTCAAAGCCCTCAGCGCCCCGCTCACGATCGAACGCCTCCCCTCGAGACTCCACTACCTCGAAAACCATTGCGACCTCCTTGCTGAGTTCGACCCTTAGTCTTCGCACCCGTGTACGCTCGTCATTTAGGTCGCGACCTCCATCTCCGACCGCGAACTCCCCTTCGCGTCTCGTCTAGCTCGAAGCCCTAGTCGTCGATCCCCAATGACGATCCATCTCGATTGAATTAGCAGTGGCCATAAAAAGAGACTGTAGCAGAACCTCAAATCAGCAGTAGAAAATATCGCGTAGGAGCAAGGACGAGCCAACGATGGCTGATGGAATAGCCCAGTTCGCAGCGATGATTAACTCGAAGGCGTTGATTTGCGAAACCCTAGTTTTCTCTTGGTTGCAAGCATCGCGATATGGAGATTGATATTGAACTGTAACTTGATTTAAAGAGGGAGGAAGAACAGATCAAATTGATTTTCGATTGCCCCTTTTTTCTGATTTCAATTGGAAGGAGTATAGGAGGCACGGGGTTCTTTTTCTTGAGAGAGGACGCGTGTTATACCAGTTGAACACGTGTTTAAAATTTTCTTTCGTTATCAGGCTTGAGAATGAAGAAAGAAAGAGATAAGGTCGGGTACTTGAATAGCGGTTTGATTTTGAATAGCAACCATGATTTTCTTACATATTAAGGAACGAACGAGATTTGGATTCTCGCGGAAGCTTCGTTTTGTTTTCTAAACGAAGAAAAATATCTACCCCTTTTTAAATTATTAAACGAAGAAGCGTATTGGAGAAGGATCAGGAAGGCTCTAATGTGAAGAAATCTAGACCAGTCAACAATACAGATTATATTTTGAATTCTCGAATAAATTCCAACGCGTTTACATATCGTACGCTCACACAACACTTCTGATCACTATGAAATTTGAAATCCGGTAATAATACAATATTACGGACCCAATGGAACTGGTTTCGTCGAATTCCGAGACTGTGCCTCGGAAGGCCATTTTTAAATTCAATTTAAACGATATATTTTAAAAACTGAACAAAACACTTTTAAATTCAAATTTAAAAGTTCTATCACCTTCAGTATTATTAATATGAATTTTACGAGCTTTCAAAATATTTTTAATTAACTTAGAATACCAGATTTACTATTTTATCCAACTTCAAATAATTTAATTTAATAATTAAATCATCCAATAAACAGTGATATTTGAAATTTAAGTTTATAATTAACCTCTGAATATTTAAAATTAATTAAATATTCCAATTTCAAATGCTCAAAAATTCCGGGTCGTCACATTCCTCCCCCCTTAAAAGAATTTCGTCCCCGAAATTACTAGTTAAGAGATTCGATACCCGTTCTTTTTCCCAATCCAAATAGTTTTAACAACTTTCCATAACAATTCTTTTATTAATGATACACTAATCATCCTTTAACTTCCCAAACTTATTCATAAGTTCAACCAATTTTACTTACTTAACAATTCAAATTTAAATTTGAATTCAAATTTTGAATTATCAAAATTTCCTCAAAATTTTTCTAACTCCCTAAATTTCCGAAAAATTTTGCCAGCGTCTCCTTTGCGCGGCTAGCTCGGTACTACTACAAAATGGCTCTACGGCCTCCCAATCTCAAAAAGAAAACAAAAAGCCAAGTGGCTGGATCAAAACCCAATCAAATTTCATACAGAAATTCAAATACATACCTTTTGTCGGGCCATTAAATTTTATCTTCTAAAATCAAAAATCCCAATTTATCCATTGCTTTTATACACCTGTATATCCTACTAAGCAATAATATTCAATCACAATTCCAAAGTCATTTTATACTTTTCTTTACAAATTTTCAATATTTGCTTTACTTAAGCCCGTACGATGCACATATATCATCCGTACGCAATATCACATTCGATCGCTCAATCGATCACACAATCTCACTTCCGAACTAGTATCGTTCACCCGACTTCCTAGTGCGGACTCAGATCTGGTTTCTCGATCAGAAACCGTCATTCTCCTTGCATAGTCATAAACTATGATAGAGAATTTCCAGAATCAATCAACAATCCATATCCAGGTTCGCCGTTGAAAATCGAGTGAAAAATTCTGATTCGGATCGATAAAACTATCTCGAAATTCTGTGTTCGACATCTGGACCAAATAGCTATGCGAATAAAATAATATACGTACATCTTACGTATAAATTCCAATTCATTACCAATTATATCAATTTTCTTTTATTCACGTTCATTTTGATTGTTATCCCCTTATTCACAACTATCCCATTTCACAACTTCAGTTTTAGTCTTCATTCAACTATCCACTTAGTATATATATTTTTTTATTTTTCCATTCCAAAATTACTAAGTATACCTCCCATACAAATTTTCTTAAGAATTTCATTCTTCAATTCTTAAGTTCATATAAATTTTCTTATACTTATTTACTACTTCACCACCGAAGTGTATATATTCAAATTGAACTCCCATTTCATATGAATCTCAACTTACTTCAATTTTACTACTTCATTTCCAATTTAAATACTTATTCCACATTTTCATTCAGATTTTCATTTCTAATCAATTTCTTAAATTCAATTCATCTCCGACTTCTGAATATTGAATTTTATTTAGCTCGAAAACAATCCAAGTTAATTCATTCAATAACTATTTCTCAACTTATTTAAACCACTCCTCTGTTGAGTTCAGTTTCCATTCAACATTTACTTAAGTCAATAACTTAAGTTTATTTTCCATTTAACCAACCCTTTAAAATTTTATTTCCATCTTTTCATTTGATTCTTATTTAATCAAATTCCATCCATTTATTTATTAAATCTAATTGGTTCATTCACTCAATCATTATGAATTTTATTTTCCATACTCAATTCATCTGGAATTATTTTATTAATAACCAGGCCATTTCCAATTTATTTTCACTTATTTGGATTCATTTGCAATTTAAACCATCACTATGTTAATCCAATTTCATTAACTAATTTATTATCTCATTAGTTCCTCCGCTGGTTAAAATTAAATACTTGCTTTTTAATTCCAATATCACTTCACTTAATTTTCTTAAGTTCAATATATTTTATAATTCAAGTTTGGATTTATTTAAAAATTAAGATTGCTCATCTTAGTCGTTTCCATTTGATAATTACAATTTCAAATTATAACTCTTAATGGTTCAAAGAAATGAATTCCCATTTATGACTTACAATTTCATTTCTATTCATAAGTTTTAATTTACTTACTTAAGACCTGGGACTATTCATTTAAGTCCATTTCCATCTTTATAATCAAATTTCAAATTATTATACTTAAGAACTTAAGAATATGAATTTCTTTACACAATTATAAGCATTTTACATTACCTTTATATCCAATTCAATTCAACTTCAACTTACTTACATTTAATTCAATTCTGATTCTCAATTTTATTTAACTTATCTTAAGTTAAATTCAAATATATTTATTCACCTTCATATACTCGAATTAAATTTTAATCCCAGGATACAAATTTTATACAAGTTTTACAATTCATTCACCTTCAAGTTCTCTAACTCTTTTATCTACCAACTTATATTACTCATTGAGTTATTTTCATCTCATTTTTATAATCCCAGAATTAAACTTTCATTCCTTTCTTATTTCAATCAACTTCATTCTATACTTTATATTGTTGATTCATTTAAATTTCCATATTTCTATTTTAAATAGAATTCCCAGAATTCAATTGCCCGATTTTATTCCAAAAACCATTTTGAATCCATAAATAACTCATACATATCTGGTATATCACCTCAAATCCCAATTTCCAAAACAATCTGCTTTTATCAAACAATTTTCCCTTTGAATTTCAAAACTAACCCAATTCACAATCATTTACAATTTAAAACAGTTTGGTAGCAATTTCTTTTTGGAAACTCGAAAATAGACATCGATGATGCTGCAGTCATCACCGAAATTATTTTCCAGCGACCGAAAGAGAATTTAATGCTTTTATCACTTTGAAACATTTCAAACATTTTTAAATCCCAAATTCCACCAGATTTCAATTCAATTTCAAAAATATTCATGAAATAATATCACCATTATTTTCCCAAAACCTTCAAAAACTATTTTTAAATCCAAAGGAATTTAAACCTTTCCCAAAACTTCAAATTCAAAGTCCATTCAATTTTATATCCAAACATTACTCTGGAATTCTATCACAATTTATTTCAAGTTATAAGTCACTTTTACCATTTACATTTACAAATTTCATTTGTGTATGAATTAATCTCATTTGATTATAAATCACATTTGTAATTCACATTTGTATATAAAGTTTATCTCAATTTATAAATTTCATTTATAGTCTATATTTCAAATTCCATTTGTTATATAAATTTATTCTTCAACTTAGGTTATAAGTTTTCAATTTCTACTCAATAATGAGACTAACTCATTATGGTCATTTTCTAACAACCAAGCATCCAAATATAACTATAATAATTTCAAATAATTATTTCTTTTATATACCAAAATAATTTGGGCAAAATTATTTCATTCACCCTATTTAAAACAATACTGTGTCGAACTGTTCTATTCAAGTGTTTAGAAACCCCTTCGATACAGTTGTCCAGACTGTGCCGACGAAGGTTCATATGCCACTCAATAAATTAATCCACACAATATAAAACCATTTTTATATCCACTAACAAATACGCGCTCATATCTATTAGTACTCTCAAAATTCCCAACAGAGCCAAGGTTATCGCTAGCCTAAGCTCTGATACCAAGTGTAACAACCCGGGTTTTTCTAACACGAAAAACCGGACCATTTTAGTTAAGAAGAAGAGGTAGAAGAAGAAGAAAAATAGAAAACAACAACAGAATCTCACATACGCAGTGGAATAAAATATAATAGGTAATAACATATCTTTACACAAAAAGAAATCTATATCTGTTTACATATACATCATCCAAATACATCATCAGAGTACATCAATTCAATATCATACAACTGGACAGTAATCATAACTTGTCCTCACAATCTGAATACACAGCGGAATATATAACTCAAATACGGAAGTACGTATCGTCATCCAGCTCCATAGCATCATTTCCTGTAATCTATAATACTCGGTCTGACCCGAGCATCATATAAAACAATACCCGAGTCAGTCTGGAAAACCAGCGTGAGAAAATCACACTCAAATTGATTATTAAAGTTTCAAAATCCTTTGAAAACAAAAGCATCTCGTAAGACCACGCCACAAATAAACATGTCGGGTTTTTACCTTACGATAGCTAAAACACTTTATATCAAAATCCTCTGATATTATAATAGTGTCTACAGAAAGTAAAATAGAATCTAGCTGAAATGCTTGCATCTCACATTTCAACAATAGTTGGGCACAATCAAAACCGTATAGGCACGTAGGGAGAATGGATTTCCAACGAATGACTAGGCACTGGGGTACCACCTATCACAGTACGTGGCCTAGATCACCGTACCGAGGAGTACGCCGCTCCCCTGCAACACAAGGCCGGAACCATCCCTTACTGGATGATCCCGAATAAAATCACCCCACGGTTGGGATCAGCAACCGCACCACTAAGCCGAAATAAAAAGGGACATCTAGACAGGGATGACCTTACCCTCCAGTGGGAGCTACCCACGAAGCCTTGCTGCATAACCCCTGATTTTCAGTCATTCCCGGTTGATGAGGCTCGAGGCTAAACGATACCTTTATAGCACATATCCCTTAGAATGCCCATCGTCCGCTGACGATGTTTCGCAAGCATTCGTCCATACCAGTCCGTCCCGGGTTTGAACGGAACCGAAGGCACTACTCCTACTACATCCATTTTGGAAATATCCTCAGGATTAGTAGCGACTAGCCCTTGCACTTCACAGCTCCATCTTCGACTCCGAAATCATTACACGAAACGTACAAACCGGATCGAAGTGGTATTCGAGTCTCCAGACCTAGAATCCCGGTATACGGAAACTCGATCCCGGTCTCTTCGAAACGATCAACGCATTGGCCAATATTGATAGTCGGTTATTTAACTATCAATTAACATCCACAAGCAACCATCACACAATAAATAATTTCCCACATTATTTATTTGCCCAAATATCTTTCCAAGATATATTTCCAAATTTTCAAAGCTCATTTGAAAACAATTTCAAAACAGTTTCGCTCACGGAATACATTTCCCAAATAATTATTTCCACTGAATCACCAAGTACAAAATACTTTTAATTTTAAAATAATTTAAAAACACTTTATTTAAATATACTTTATAACATTGAAATCAAACTACTTTAATACTTTATTAAAAATATATACTTTAAAATAAACCACTTTATAAATATAAACTAAATTTCTTCTTTTAAACATAATATAATTACTACAATAATAGATTTTTGAAAATACTTACTTAGGAAATTAACATTTAGAAATAATCAATTTTCTAAAACATGCTTTTTTAAAACATACTTAAAACTTTTAACTTATATTTAAAATTGCTTTGAAAACGTACTTGGCTATCCAGAGAAATACACTTCTCATTTCCATCTTTTAAAAATAAATCAACATTTATTTTTAAACCAAACCATATCTTTTTATAAATTCCCACCTTGAATTTATATTCAAATATCCACTATATTTTATTTTACTTTATAAACCCAGTTTATATTTCCAAAATCTCACTTCTCTTTTAAAATTCCAATTTTAAACAACTAAATCAATTTCCAATTGATTTTCCAATTTACTTTACTTTACTTTGAAATAAATTTCCTTTACTACTTCATTTATTTCAAAATACATTAACTTTTAGATTTATTCCTTTATTTGAGTTAAAACTCTTTTTAACTGAAAATACCAATTTTAAACTTCCAAAATTCCTTCTTTAGCCTTTAATTAAATTTAATCCTTACATTCAAAATAAATCCTTTATTCTTTAAATTTAATATCACTTTAGTTTAAAGTTAATATTTCCCTTGTTATTTCGAAATTCCCTTATTCCAATTCACTTGAATTATTTACTTAAATTTTACTCTTTTATTTCTTTCAAAATCCAATTCAATATATTTTGATAACTCCTTTTATTGAAATATTCAATCCAACCATATCATCCAATATTTCAATCATCAATAAAATTATCACAGGATATCAATATTCATTGAACAGAATATCAAATAATCTAAATAATTTTGAGGAATCCAGTTGGATCCCTCCAACCTGTTTCCCTGCATCCACAAACGTTAGCACAATACCAATTCCACTTCAAAGTGGAATATCGCGGTATATGGGATTTATATAAATCATCCGCTATTATGCGGCGCATAGGGTCTCATCCGCTATATAAATGCGGGAATATCAACAACTCAAATATATACATATGCCAATATGTATATATTGCTATATACTACTATATATATAATATAGCATATTCAATCAATGCAATCATCCAATCAATTATTTAAATTTAACCATTTAAATTTAAAATAAAATTCAACTGAGTGAGATTAACTCACCTTTTGCTTTTAAATTTGCAGTCCAAACCAATCAGCTTGTTTCCATGACTATAAACCTCACTGCCTCCAACATCTCAAGCTCGAGTACGAGTCTCCCCCGATTGCCACTGTCTAATTTCGCTGCACCCTCCCTTCCTCGTTTCCCAACAACTCAGCCACCCCTAAGTGATCGCGAGCTACTAACGATGGCCATGGTTAAACCCTTTCGACTGAATCGCGTCTCAAAGCCCTCAGCGCCCCGCTCACGATCGAACGCCTCCCCTCGAGACTCCACTACCTCGAAAACCATTGCGACCTCCTTGCTGAGTTCGACCCTTAGTCTTCGCACCCGTGTACGCTCGTCATTTAGGTCGCGACCTCCATCTCCGACCGCGAACTCCCCTTCGCGTCTCGTCTAGCTCGAAGCCCTAGTCGTCGATCCCCAATGACGATCCATCTCGATTGAATTAGCAGTGGCCGTAAAAAGAGACTGTAGCAGAACCTCAAATCAACAGTAGAAAATATCGCGTAGGAGCAAGGACGAGCCAACGATGGCTGATGGAATAGCCCAGTTCGCAGCGATGATTAACTCGAAGGCGTTGATTTGCGAAACCCTAGTTTTCTCTTGGTTGCAAGCATCGCGATATGGAGATTGATATTGAACTGTAACTTGATTTAAAGAGGGAGGAAGAACAGATCAAATTGATTTTCGATTGCCCCTTTTTTCTGATTTCAATTGGAAGGAGTATAGGAGGCACGGGGTTCTTTTTCTTGAGAGAGGACGCGTGTTATACCAGTTGAACACATGTTTAAAATTTTCTTTCGTTATCAGGCTTGAGAATGAAGAAAGAAAGAGATAAGGTCGGGTACTTGAATAGCGGTTTGATTTTGAATAGCAACCATGATTTTCTTACATATTAAGGAACGAACGAGATTTGGATTCTCGCGGAAGCTTCGTTTTGTTTTCTAAACGAAGAAAAATATCTACCCCTTTTTAAATTATTAAACGAAGAAGCGTATTGGAGAAGGATCAGGAAGGCTCTAATGTGAAGAAATCTAGACCAGTCAACAATACAGATTATATTTTGAATTCTCGAATAAATTCCAACGCGTTTACATATCGTACGCTCACACAACACTTCTGATCACTATGAAATTTGAAATCCGGTAATAATACAATATTACGGACCCAATGGAACTGGTTTCGTCGAATTGCGAGACTGTGCCTCGGAAGGCCATTTTTAAATTCAATTTAAACGATATATTTTAAAAACTGAACAAAACACTTTTAAATTCAAATTTAAAAGTTCTATCACCTTCAGTATTATTAATATGAATTTTACGAGCTTTCAAAATATTTTTAATTAACTTAGAATACCAGATTTACTATTTTATCCAACTTCAAATAATTTAATTTAATAATTAAATCATCCAATAAACAGTGATATTTGAAATTTAAGTTTATAATTAACCTCTGAATATTTAAAATTAATTAAATATTCCAATTTCAAATGCTCAAAAATTCCGGGTCGTCACAGTAAGTCTACCCAGTTAATCTGGCAACTAGCGCCTATGAATAGTCGGACTAATGTGAGACGTTACAATTTGGGTTACGGGTCGTAAAACGTCTGGCATGCTTCTGGGTTAGGGGTATTAAGTGGTTGTTGTAGGATCTGCTACCTTCCCACTTAAGAAGTATTAAATGGTCGAGATTTTCATTTAAGTGTGGTAGTGGGGTATCTCAAGAATGGTCCATTTCGGGGTCGAGGTATTAAGTGGCTATTGTTGGGTCCTCCTCTTCCCAAAAAGAAGGATTAAGTCATCATATGAGATTTCATGCGATGTCAGTTAGGGAGCACTAGAGAAGGGCCCACCTTGGGTTAGGTATTAAATAACGAGATCTACCTAGGTTATAGGTATTAAATGGGTAGAGTCTACCTAATTCCCATTAAATAGGTATTAAGTGGCTCGGGTACTTTCACTTACATTGTTAGGACACAACCGATGGTAGTTGCGTGGGACTAGAAAGGGCCATTGGCCTACAGTTGAAGGTAAGCTATAGAGTTAGAATCGAAGAGTGTAAATCGTAGAGTAGGACTGGATAGCTTTTGGGCTTACAGTTGGAGGTATCTTATGTAGGATATAGTATAGGATGTGTAAGACATTTTGCTTATCTAAATAATACTGCCCAAATACTATCATGGTAAGGTATGATAATTTCACTTACTAGACATTGTTATTCCGAATCCTTCCTCATTACAACACACAGGTTAGGGAGATGATGTTGATTAAGAGGATGAAGGCGAAAGCAAGGACTTGTAGTAGTTATCTATCTATTTATGTTTTTGTTATATATTGATGTACACAGTTCAGATATGTTATTATTTTAGGATACTGTATTTTCGATATTCGAGATGATATGTTGTATTTCTGAGATATGAATTTTATGAAATGGATACTTATTTCTGATATTATTCTTTATCCTTCCACTATGAGATTCTGATAGCATAGATAGTTATGTATATTGTTCATTGTATCAATTTTACCAAACAACAACAAAGTTTGGAATAGGCCTAAGATTCGATGGGCTTTTATTGGTCAAAAATTAGGCCCATTTCAAGGTGGGATGTTACAGTATCTGCTCACGCACTGAGTGGAGCCCTTATACATGAGTAGTCTAGAATCTAAAGGTCTGTATATAACATCAGCAAGCAGTTCATCGGAGTAGAAAAGAATTATCCGAACCTACAAAAGCTGGCATAGTGCTTGTTGATTGGTTCGAGGAAGTTGTTGCCATACTTCCAGGCTCACCCGATCAAAGTACTGACTGATCATCCATTAATGCGAGAACTATATCGATCCAAGACTTTGAGGAGATTGCAGAAGTGGAATATCGAGCTAAATTAATATGATATAACCAACCATCGTAGAAGGGCGATATAAGGACATGCATTGGCTGACTTCATTGTCGAGTTTACCGTCCAAGATGGGGAAATGGAAGAAGACGTGGTCCAACTGTCTCAATGGAAATTGTACATAAATAGAGACTCCAACGAGCATAGTTCCAGAGCAGGAGTGATTTTTGTAACCCTGAAGGGACGAAGGATATACTACACTTTGAATCTAGAGTTCCCAACAAAGAACAATGAAGCCAAAAATGAAGCGTTGATTGTAGGAATCAAGATGGCAAGAGAGTCAGGGTTCAAGACACTACTAGCGACCCTCAGTTGGTGATTTATCAAGTTAAAAAAGAATTTTAGGCTAAGGGAACAAGACTTACCCTCATGTGAAGAAAGTTCTAGAACTAATGAATGACATTGAGCACTATACGATGATGCATAACCCCATAGAAAAGAATATGAAATCTAAATCATTAGCCAAACTGGTCAGTTCTGAGGACGTGCAGCTTGTGGGACTCATTCCGATAGAAGATTTTTCGGCTCCAAGCATCGACAAAATGAATGTCGATTTGATCTTGGAGGCCAAGAAAGAAAAGGAGTCATGGACGATTCTAGTAAACGACTATTTACTGAAGGGAACTCTCCCGAATGGAAGTAACGAACAACGAAATCTCCTATGTAAATTACCACGATTTATTATGCAAAGGTGTGCTGTATAGGAGAGGATTTTCGACCCCCTTGCTACAGTATGTCACCAAAGAGGAAGCCAAGAAAATCCTTGTTGCTGTATATGAAGGAAGTTGTGGTGATCACACCATTTGCTGTAGTATGCCACTAAAGGGGAAGCCAAGAAAATCCTTGTTGATGTTTACAGACACTTTTAGCCAACAATCAATCAAGATACGATTGATTACACTAGCCGATGTGATAGTGCCAAAGGTTTGTGAAGGTATCGAGATCCCCATTTACAGAGCCTACATATATGGTTAGCCAATGGCCTTTTGCATGGAGAATTGGTATAATCGTTGTGCTATCGATGTCGAAAAGTAGATGAAATATGCTACTGTAGGTGTGAACTACTGCAAAAAGTGGGATAAGCAGAAGCACTAGCCACGGTCACTACGAAGAAATTAATCAACTTTGTGGCAAAAAAACATTATATATAAATTTAGAGTTCCACAAAAGTCATTACTGATAATGGAATCCAATTCAAGAGTGTGAAGTTCAAAGACTTCTGTAACTGGTACCAAATTGAGAAGGGCTTTTCGGCAGTAGACCACATGCATGCAAATTGATAGGCGAAGGTGCTGAACAAGATCATCACATTCATCCTCAAGATATGATTAATAAAGCAAAGAGCAACTGGGTTGATGAGTTACCACTAGAATCAAGAGCTTATAGGATGTCCTACAAGTACGCGACTTAGAAAACTCCATTCACTTTGGCCTATGGAGATGAGGCCATGATTCCAATTGAACCGGAAGTCCCTTCTCACAGAAAAATGCATTATGTTCCAAATATAAACAAGGAACTTTTTCTAAAGTCCCTCTACCTAGTCGACAAAAAAAGAGAAGCGACCAAACTGAGGGTAGCTGCTCACTAAAAAATAGTAGTAAGTCATTTTAATGCTAAGGTCAGAAACCGTACCTTTGAGGTAGGTGACCTCTTTTTGAAACGGTACTTTCCTGGTACCAAGGCACATGGTCGAAATTGGGAAGGTCCTTATATGATTGAACAAAAGTTTGGAAACAAAACTTTCAAGTTATCAACTGTTGATGAGATCCCAATTCTACAGACGTGGAATAGCAAGCATCTACGACGCTATTTCATTTAGATTTATTTATTGCAAATAAGACATCCTGATTGATGGGATGAGATATAATAAGGCAAAGTCTGCCATTCTTTCATTCATAAATAAAATTGGCTTTTGGAATCAATGAAACCGTATTCTTAAAAGTTTAACTTTTTACAACATGACCTTCGGCGGAATCGGACATTCTTTGTTTTAAAAAACCAGATGTCTAGGTATTCAAAGATAGGTACCATTGAACTCCTCTGATCCATGATCGGGTCAAAGGAGTGTAATCTTACTAGGGTCGATTGCCCTTACACATCTAATTATTAACCAGTGCTCGGAGATTGGCCAGGTCAAAGATCGATGCCCGGAGATAGGCATCTAATACACAGAGTCCTAGAGATAGGAATCTATGTAGAATTATATCTTTTTGTAGGAATGACCACACTTACAGCCTAGCGAGGCATGCTTGGCAGAATATAAGTGAAGATGGTCGATGAATGTTTTTTATCAACGTCCAGAGACAAGCGAGGTTGAAGATGGATGCCTAGAGATAGTCATCTGAGATACTAATTCCCAAAGATATGGGTCGGTCTATAATTAAATCATAAGTATAACCACAATAATAGCCCAACGTGATATGTGATAAACGTGGTTAATTGACGAGATATATTTGATTGTCACCCGAAGACAGGTGAAACCAAAGGTGGATGCCCAGACATAAATGTCCAAAGCATCGTTTCCCGAAGACAGGAAAAGTTTCAGAGTTAAAAACTTTAATACATACAACCTTGTTCATGGTCGAATGAAATACATCCGGCCAAAGATAACAAGATTGGCCATAGAATTGGCTAAAGAAGTACAGTTTTGTCTAGTCAAGTAAGAAATATATTGGCGATGATAAATAAAAGCAAGTAATGAAATGACCCCAAGTGATTGTAGAACTTTATTTGTATGTATAAAGTTATAGTAAATAATGGCACTACAAACACATATGGATGGATAATATATAAGCAGTTGAATTACAGATGACTATATTATGCATGCAGGCAAGTATATTGGAAACAAGAATGAAAAATGCAGCAATGTAAATAAGAAAAAGATTGAGCAGAAAAAACATTTATATTTACATAGCTTTTCATACAAGGTTTGTGGATGCCACTTCCGCACCACGTTGGCCTGTATTTAAATTGAAGCCAAAATAGAAGCGTAATACAAAAAGAATACAAAACTATCCCTAATGGTTCTTCCCTCTCTTCGGCGTCCTCTTCTTTTCCTTAGAGGAATGGGACTATCTTTTCGAGCCTTTGCCCTCCTGTTAGGGCCCAAGATGGCCCTCGGTGTCTTTCTCCCAATTGTAGTCATCGTTAGAGTGACTTGAGAGTTTCAGCAGAAATGCAGCCTAAAGAATAGAGGTCGTAATTACAAGAGGAGGCTTTTCTGTGTAGGCTTTTATTTAACCTTGAAATGTCAAGCTTCAACTTATCCACCATAGAAGTTGAGCCAGGATCCTTCAAGCCAACAATTATTACTTCTTCTTCCTTAGAAACATTAACGTCTACTAGCTCTTCCAACTCTCCTACTTTTTCTGAATTTGTACTCCTATTTCTGAAATTTAAATATGAATTCTTTTTTCACTTCAAGTTCGTGTATGTAAAAGTGGAATTGAATATAAAGGGTTTAAATTATATGTTTTATTCCTTGAAATAGAGATGTTGATTCTATTATATTAATACAAACTATGTTTGGTATTTGATTCTATATTTTTATGAAAGTCTATTATTTGGTTAAGGATATTAGCCAATTTGTAAGTCGTTGTATGAAGTTAGACTTATCCAAATTAGTAGTTTTAATATTTAAAATGATTGGTATAGGATGCAAAATCTTCACAGACATAGGAATATTTAGTTAGCCTAATTTATGTACGTATATATATAAATATATTAGCGTATAAATATATTACTAGCATAAAATTAATAACGTATTAATCACTTAGAATAAATTGGTTAGTAATTTGCATTAAATTCGTAGAAAGGAAGTTAAGGATAATTATGGAGTTTAATCCTTGATTAAAGGCGGAATAAAGAGCTTTTCGTATATGACCTTAATACCAAATGGAGTGAGGTGTATATGGTAGTATGTTAGGTGAGTGGAATTATGACTAAGTTATAGGGATGCGAGGTTAGACAAAAGCACACAGAAGTCTGCCCAACTAATCTGGCTACCAGCAGTGTGACTTTGGGACTGATATGAGACATCGCCTATAATAAGTACCCATAAAGGACGAGAGGTTAGTCTTTGTTCTGTAGGGTAAGTCTACCCAGTTATCTTGGCATCTTGCGCCTATGAATAGTTGGACTAATGTGAGATGTTACAGTTTGGGTTATGGGTCGTAATACGTATGACCTTCTTCTAGGCTTGGGGTATTAATTGGCTATTGTAGGGTCCGCCTCCTTCCCACTTAAGAAGTGTTAAATGGTCGAGATTGTTGTTTAAGTGTGGTAATGGGGAATTTCGGGAGAGGTCCGCTTCGGGGTCGAGGTATTAAGTGACTATTGTTGGGTCCACCTCTTCTCATAAAGAAGGATTAAGTGGCCTAATAAGGCATCATGCAATGTCAGTTAGGAAGCACCAGAGAGGGGTCCACCTTTGGTTAGTATTAAATAATGGGGATCTACCTAGGTTATAGGTATTAAATGGTCAGAGTCCGCCTAATTCCCATTAAAGAGGTATTAAGTGGCTCAGGTACTTTCTCTCACACTGTTAGGACCCAACCGACGGTAATTGCATGGTACTTGAGAGGGCCATTGGCCTACAGTTAATAGTAATCTATAGAGTCCGAATGGAAGAGTATAATTTGTAGAGTAGGACTGAAATAGTTTTCGGGCTTATAGTTGGAGGTATCTTATGTAGGATATAATATAAGATGCGTAAGACATATTACTTATCTAAATAATACTGCCCAAATACTATCATGGTAAGGCTTGTTATTTTCATTCACCAGACATTACTATTCTGACCCCCTCCTCATTATAATACATAGGTTAGGGGAGATGATTTTGATTGAGAGGATGAAGGCGGAAGTGTGGACTTGTGGCAGCTATCTATCTATTTATGTTTTTTTATATTGATGTACCCAGTTCATACATTTTATTATTTTGGGATACTGTATTTTCGATATTCGAGATGATATGTTGTTATTATGAGAATTGAATTTTATGAAATGGATACATATTTCTGATATTATAATATATCCTTTCCACTGTGAGATTCTTATAGCATTGGTAGATAGTTCTGTATATTGTTCATTGTATCAATTTTACCAACCAACAACAAAGTTTGGAATGGGCCTTAGGTTTGATTGGCTTTTATTGGGTCAAAAATTAGGCCCGTTTATGGTAGGTTATTACAGTATCTTCTCATGCACTATGTGGAGCCTTAATATGTGAGTAGTCCAGAATCTAAAGGTCTATATATTACAGCAGCAAGCAATTCACCGGAGCGGAAATGAATTATCAAACCTTCAAAGGCTGGCGTAGTGCTTGTTGATTGGTTCGAGGAAGTTGTTGCCATACTTCCTGGCACACCCGATCAAAGTACCGTTTAATCATCCATTAAAGCAAGAACTGCATCAACCTGAGACTTCAGGAAGATTGCAGAAGTGGAATATCGAGCTGAATTATTATGATATAACCTACCGTCCTAGAAGGGCGATACAAGGACATGCATTGGCTGACTTCATTTCTGGGTTTACTGGCCGGGATGGGGAAATGGAAGAAGACATTGTCCAATTGTCTCAACGGAAATTGTACATAGATGGAGACTCCAACAAGCATAGTTCCGAGGCAGGAGTAATTTTGTAACCCTGAAGGGATGAAGGATATACTACACTTTGAATCTAGAGTTCCCAGTAAAGAAAAATGAAGCCAAATATGAAGCGTTGATTGTGTGACTCGAGATGAGAAGAGATTCAAGGGTCAAGACACTACTAGCGACCCTCATTTGGTGGTTTATTAAGTTAAAAAAGAATTTTAGGCTAAGGGAGCATGCTTTCCCCTCACCTGATGGAAGTTCTAGAACTATTGAATGACATTGAGTACTATACGATAATGCACGACCCTATAGAAGAGAATAGGAAAGATGAATCATTAGCCAAACTTGTCTGCTCTGGGGATATGCAGCTTATAAGACTCATTCCGGTAGAAGTTTTTTCTAGCTCCAAGCATTGACCGAATGAATGTTGATTTGATCATGGAGGCCGAGAAAAAAAAGGAGTCATGAATGACTCTAGTAATCGACTATTTACTGAATGGAAATAACAAAATCTCCAACGTAAAGCACCACGATTGATTATGCAAAAGGAGTGCTATATAGAAGAGGAGTCTCAAATCCCTTGCTACAGTATGTCACCAAAGAGAATTCTTGTTGATGTATATGAAGGAAGGTGTGGTGATTACACCGGTTGCAGTAGTATGCCACTGAAGAGGAAGCCAAGAAAATCCTTGTTGATGTTCACAGATACTTTTAGCCAATAATCAATCAAGACGCGACGGATTACACTGGACGATGTGATAAGTGCCAAAGATTTTTGAAGATACCACGAGCCTCATCTGTAGAGCTTACGCAAATGGTTAGTCCATGGCCCTTTGTAGTTTAGAGAATTGGTATAATCCACGTGCTACCGATGTCGAAAAGCAAACGAAATATGCTATTGTAGCTGTGAACTACTTCGCAAAGTGGGATAAGACGAAACTACTAACCACGTTCACTACGAAGAAAGTGGTCAGCTTTGTGGAAAATAACATCTTATGTAGATCTAAAGTTCCATAAAGTTCAATACTGATAACATAACCTAATTTGCGAGTGCCAAGTTCAAAGACTTCTATAACTGTTACCAAATTGAGAAGATCTTTTTAGCAGTAGAACACCTACATGCAAATGGATAGGTGGAGGTGGAGAATATGATCATCAAATTCATCCTCAAGAAATGATTAATTAAAGCGAAGAGCAACTAGGTTGATGCGTTACTGCTAGCATCTTGAGCTTATAGGATGACCCACAAGTCCGTGACTGAGCAAACTCCATTTTCTTTGACCTACGGAGATGAGGCCATGATTTCAATTGAACTGGGAGTCCCTTCTCATAGAAAAATGCATTATGTTCCTAGATAAATGAGGAACTTTTTCTTGAGTCTCTTTACCTGGTCGACGAAAAATGAGAAGAGGCCGAACTAAGGGTAGTTTCTCACCAAAAAATAGTAGCAAGTCATTTTAATGCTAAGGTCAGAAACCTTACCTTTGAGGTAGGCGACCTCTTTTTGAAATGGTACTTCCCTGGCACTAGGGCACTTGGTCCAAATTGGGAAGGTCCTTATACGATTGAACAGAATCTAGGAACATAACTTTCAAGCTATCCATTATTGATGAGATCCCAATTCTATGGGCATGGAATAGCAAGCATCTACGGCGCTATTTCACTTAGATTTATTTATTACAAATAAGACATCTTGATGATGGGATGAGATATAATAAGGTAGAGTCTGCCATTCTTTCGTTCATAAATAAAATTGGTTTTTGGAATCAATGAAACCGTATTCTTAAAAGTTTAACATTTTGCAACATGATCATCGGTAGAATCAAACATTCTTTGTTTTGAAACACCAAATGTCTACGTATTCAGAGATAGGTACCATTGAACTCCTTCGATCCATGATTGGGTCGAAGAAGTATAATCATACTAGGGTCGATTGGACGATTGCCCATACACATCTAATCTTTGACCAGTGCCTGGAGATTGGCCTGGTCAAAGATCGATGCCTGTAGATAGACATCTAATACACAGGGTCCAAGAGATAGGAATCAATATAGAATTACATCTTTTGCAGGAATGGATACACTTACATCCTAACGAGGCATGCTTGGCAAAATATAAGTGAAGATAGTCAATGGATGTTTCTAATAAACATCTAGAGATAGGCGAGGTCGAAGATGGATGCCTAGATATAGTCATCTGAGGCACTAATTCCCAAAGATATGAGTCGGCGTATAATTGAATCATTTGCAAGTATAACCATAATTATAGCCTAACGTGATATGTTTAACCGATGATAAACGTGGTTAGTTGACGAGATATATTTGATTGTCACCCGGAGATAGGTGAAATCAAAGGTGAATTCCCAAACATAGATGTCCAATGCATCGTTTCTCGGAGACAAGAAATAGTGCGGAGTAAAATACTTTCATACATACAACCTTGTTCGTGGTCGAATGAAATACTTCCGGCCAAAGATAAGCAAGGTTGGCCATATAATTGGCCAAAGAAGTACAGTTTTGTCTAGCCAAGTGAGAAATATATTGGCGATGACAAAAAAATTAAGTAATGAAATGATCCCAAGTGATTGTAGAACTTTATTTCTATGTATAGAGTTGTAGTAAATAATGGCATTGCAAACACATAGGCATTGATAATATATAAGTAATTGAATTACAGATGACTATATCATACATGCAGGAAAGTACATAGGAAACAAGAATGAAAAATGCAGTAATGTAAATAAGAAAAAGATTGATCAGAAAACAACTTATTTATTTACATAGCTTTTTATACAAGGTTTGTGGGTGCCGCTCCCGCACCATGTTGGCCTATATATAAAATGAAGCCAAAATAGAAGCATAATATAAAAAGAATACAGAACTATCCATAATGGTGCTTCCCCCTCTTCAACTTCCTCTTCTTTTCCTTCTTAGAGGAAGGGAACTATCTCTTCGAGCCTTCGCCCTCCTGTTAGGGCGCAAGATGGCCCTTGGGGTCTTCCTCCCAATTGTAGTCACCGTTAGAGTTAGTGTAGGACTTGAGAATTTCAGTAGAAATGCAGCCGGAAGAATATAGGTCATAATAATGAGAGGAGGCTTTTCTGTGCCAGGCTGTTATTTAACCTTGAAATGTCAAGCTTCAAATTTTCCACCATAGAAGTTGAATCAGAATCCTTCCTTCTGACAATTATTACTTCCTCATCCATAGATACATCAACGTCTTCCTACCCTTCCAATTTTCATATTTTTTCTGAATTTGTACTAGGGCGAGAGCTAGAGGGAGCAATTGGAGGAATGAACATTCTAGTGATGGAGATGGACAATATTGAGACAACACTTGGGCCTGGAGCATAAGTAATTAAGGGTAAGGGTTAGCAATGGATGACTTGTAACTTGACAGAGATAAAGGTATAAATTAGCGACATCCTCTAACAAGAATGAAGTGTCTCGAAGACTGGAGAGACTAGATATATGCTTTGGGTGGATGGAGTGTCATTTAGTGGGGACTTGACGATGTCTCCCTCCTAGAGAGTAAGTTGAATCGGCTGAACAACCGGAGAGGTGAGATATGAAGTATCAATGCCAGATGCAGCAGTGGCAAACGTCTTAGTGGTGATAGCCTCAGAAGTGGTCACTATGAAAGTTATGACATTATGGGTATGGAAACTTTTCCAAGACTCAGGCTTGGATCAAATATTTTGACCGTATACTAAACAACATAGCACTTGTTGGTGCAATGAGGTGCAGACTTGCTTTTTGGCATTTGTAAGGGGAAGCTCTTAGTTGGTGAGAAATAGTAGTTACTGATGCAGAAGAGGAGGAAATCACTTAGGATGATTTCAAGCACCGATCCGAGGCTCAAGTCATTTTGGAGGTCGGGAGGGGAACTATGCTTAAAGAGTTCATCAAACTTCGCCAATGGAATCTTTCTCTGCGGGATCTTGTTAGGAAGTATAATGCTCTAGCTAAGCTTGGGCTAGATCTTATCCACATTCCATTGAAGAAAGCATCCAAAGGGTTTAACCTCGAATCTTAAAAGTCAAGTTCTTGGACAAATTGCAATGGAAGCGATTTTCATAAATCTTGCAGAGATATCTCTTCTCTACGAGGGGTCTAAGGGTGTGGTTGAGATGGCTGCAAAAGTTGAGGTGAAGCCAAAGTTCCTGATGTAGCACAAGGGACAAGGAGGTTAGAAAGAGCAATAAAAGACAACCAAAGGAAGGGAGATCATATGTAGAAGATGAAACTTCAAGAAGAATATTCAAAGGATTGCAAAGAAGATCTTGCAAAGCGTATGTGTTTTAATTATGACAAAGTGTAGCATTATTAAAAGGGGTGTTCACTACTTTTTAGAGGAGGCCCGACAAAGGCTTACACTATTGGAGCGGCTCCGGGCTCTAGTGAACCTATGACTCAAGAGAAGGGGAAGAATGTCATCTTGAAAAGTTTGATTTTTATTTATGATACACTATTCGAGTTCTTTTTGTTATGGGGGCTTCATATTGTTTTATACCTAGTCACTTGGTTGGTAGCTTACATTTGGTTCTGGAATTTATTTGTTAGCCTCTTATTGTACTGAATGCCGCTGGACGTTCAACTTGTTTGAATTTAGTTTGCTGGAACATTTCATTAGAGAAAAAAAAATTCGAGTTTTCTTATGATGTATTTGTTCTAGGGTTTTTGAAGTATGGTCTTATCTTGGGTATGGATTGGATAAGTGAACATAGGATAGTGCTTGATTAAGAAGGGCGATGGACTCAAAGGGGAAGTGGTAATATATAGGGGTTTGACATACGTTGTGAGCCGGAGAGCTCCGTCACGAGTAGCTACTTGTATTTGTTAAAATTTCTCATAATGAGCTGTTGTGAATTCCTATTGTCGATGTATTCGAAGAGGTTACGAGTTTACCTCTCCAAGAGAGATTGTATTTTGTATCGATCTTGAGAAGGATGCTAAGGTGATGGTATTGCTAATTAGTCATATGGCATCGAGGGAGAGGAGGGAATTAGATGTGCAACCAAAGGTAGTAGAGGATAGTGTGCTGAAGATTTCTTTTAGGACTCCCGATATATCCTTTGAGTGGAAGGTCATGCCATTTTGATTGACCAACTCTTCAATGTATTTTGTTGACATGATGAGCCGTATTTTTCGAGTGCACTTCATAATTATATGGTCGTGTTTGTTAGTGACATCCTGGCATATTCTAGAGATGAAATGGAGCAAAAATCATATCTTATAGTGGTGTTGGAAGTTTTGAGGCAACACCAATTGAAGGCTGAGTTTTATAAGTTTCCCTTTTGGAGACGAGAAGTGTGATTCTTGGGTCAGTTTGTGTTCGAGGTTGGGATTTTTGTAGATCCTAGTAAAGTAGTCACAGTGTAAGATTGAAAGGTACCTAAGATAGCCATAGAGATCTGTAGTTACCTTGGATTAACTAGGTCTTATTGGAACTATGTTAAAGACTTTTCAAACATGGCTACTCCTCTCACTCAGTTGGCCAAGAAGAATCAACCATTTAATTGGGATGACAGTTATGAGTATGGTTTTTTAAGTTGAAAGAATTATTGATTCATGCATTGGTCCTTGTCATTCTGAAGGGAGAAAAAATATTTATTATATACACATATGCATGTGGTGGGTCTCAGAGAGATATTGATGCAAGAGGGCAATGTTGTGGTTTATGCAAGTCGACAACTAATATCGCACAAGTGAAATTATCCGACTAATGATTTGGAGTTGGTGACTATTGTGTTCGCATTGAAGAGTTGGAGGCATTTTTTGTTAGGTGAGAAATTTGATCTATTGACGAATCACAAGTCGCTGAAGTATCTCTTTTCACAAAAGGATCTCTACCTTCATCAACAATGATGGATGGAGTTCCTTGCCTCTTATGATTTTAGTATATTGTACACTCCCAATAGAGGGAACATGGTAGCGATGCGCTTAGTAGAAGGCATGTTGTGTTGGGTTTATGTTTGTGGAATAGCAATGGTTGGAATTTTTATGGGAATTGATTGCTGACCCATATGTAAACTTGAGTTTGGATGCTTAGCGAACATGGAAGTGATGCTTATCTAGTTAAGAGGGTTAGGTTTTGTCAAAAGTTGGATGCTAAGTTGACGGAAGATTTTATGCAACTCGAAAGTGGAGTGGAATCTTGTGATTTGACCCGGTATTAATCAGAATGGTTGGCTCTATAGAGATGAGAGGTTGTGCATTCATGGAGTCAATGAGCTTAGGGATGAAGTGCTTTGGAAGCGCCGTTGTTCCACGATGACTATGCATCTTGGTGGTACGAAAATGTACACTGATACGAAGCATTCATTATATTGGAAGAATGAAACAATACTTCTTGGAATTTATGGTAAAGTGCATGACTTGTCAAAGAGTTTAGGCAGAGTGGTAGAAGTCGAGTGGCTTATTATTACACTTGATGTTCCAAAATGGAAATAGAAGCAAATTTCCTTGGATTTTGTTGATGGATTACTAATAAGTAGAAGATTTAATGATAGTGTTTGGTCAATGTTGATCAACTGACTAAATGTGCTCACTTTATGTCGGTTAAATCTACAAGGACTGCCTATTTCTTAGGCTACTTTATATATTAAAGATATCATGAGATTGCATGAACTATGAGCGATAGAGATCCACTATTCACTAGTAGTTTTGGCGAAGCTTGGAACTTGCTTTAGGCACAAAATTGAATTTGAGTACCGTATACCATCCACAAACTGATGGGTGAACTGATAGGCTTAATAGAGTACCTAAGGATTTATTGAGATCTTGATATTAGACTTTGGAGGATTTTGGAAAGATCACTTGCCCTTAGTAGAGTTTACATATAATAATAGTTTCCAATATTGTATTGGCATAGCGCCATTTGAAGCCTTGCATGGAAGGCCATGTAATTTTCCATCATGTTGGTGGGAGATGACCAATCAGTTGATATTTGGGCCGAATATGATCAGAGAGACTCTGGAGAAGATTGATTTGATTCGGAAGAGAACGAAAGCATCTCAAGGTCGACAAAAGAGTCATGCCAATAAAAGATGCACCATTTTGGAGTTTGGGGAAGTATATTTTGTTTCTATGAAGATTTCTCTGTCGAGAAACATGGTTCGATTCAGTACTTTGGCTAACTTAGGGTTGATATTTGTTGGACCTTTCCTCATTATTGAGATAATCGGTAAGCTTGCATATCAGATTATACTTACCCAGAAGGTGGCCAAGGTACATAATGTCTTTCGTGTATCTCATTTGCGCAAGTGCATGCATGGTTCTAGTGTTAACGTAGAGCCTAGTCATTTTGAGGTTGTGAGTGTTGAACCGGAGGCAACTAGACCATGGGAGCCTATCCATATTGTTGGGAATAATGCGAAGATATTTAGAAGGAAGTGGTCAAGCTTATATAGGTTCAATAAAGTGATGACAATGGGGATGGCATTTAAGATTTGGAGGAAGAATTTTAAACTTTTCACTCGGACAAAGAATTTTGAACTTCCCACCGGAGCTACTTGTCGGTGTAATTCACTCTATTTTTTGAACTTGTGTTCTTTTAACATACGCTCACAGGATTAGGTAGGACTTCTTTGATTTATGCTTTCTTTTTGTTGTTGTATGCTTGCTATGTCTTTGTTGACGTTACATCGTTCTGCCTTTAAGGATTTCGGGACAAAATCCTTTTAAAGGGTGAGAATGTAACGACCTATATTTTTTAATAGTATTATGATTGTGGTTAAAATTGTTTTAATGATACAAAATAGGTATAATGGAGTTTAGAGTAATTTTGGGCTTAAAAGTCAAAATTTTAAAGATGATGGAATCGGGAATTGAAATTAGTTCCATTGTGTTTAGAATGTCATTTGCGTTTGGAAAACATATAAGACTCGAAGGAATTGGAGAACAGAGGAAATTGAATTAGGAGGAGCAAACTTGTAAATAAGTGAAGGAAAAGCTTTTAAAAGCAAATTCTGGAAATTTAAGGCCTCCTTCCTCTTCTTCATCTTCCTCAAACCTATCTCCCTTTCCTCTGTCCATAACCCCTTCATCTCTTCACCAAAATTCACCCAAAAATACTCTAAATTCAAGCTAGATCTTTCTCAACAATACCAATAAACTGGATTTCCTTAGAATTGAAGCATTCATCTCAGGATTTCTGAAATATATATTTGGAGGAGTGGGTCACAAGAAATTTAGGAATTTTCTTCTAGCTTGAGTGAGTGAGAAGGATTCTCTACTCTATATGATCCCCTTCACTACCTTTATGCTTATTTAGTTACTTGTTGGGTTAGGGCTTGGTCACGAGTGCTTTGTCTCTTGACGGTATGATGAGTAGTTGATTTCTTGTTAAAGTATGTAAGTTAGATTGTATGAAACATCGAATTATGTTAATAAACTAGGTCATGAATTAATATATGAAGATAACTTGAATGAAATCATAGGGTGATAATACTGTGTGTTAAGGATTGCTTGAAATTGATTATTGTTAGCCAATGATTGTGCTATATTATTGGTTGATCACTTCTTGTTGGTAATTGATAAAGTATTGGAGTTTCAGGATGATTCGTCGAATTATATTAGTCGGTGTTTGTCTCATGGCGGATCATCATTGGTAAGAACTCGAGCACGAGAGATAGTAGATGGTTGTAAGGTCGTCATGCCATGAAGCATGACATCGAGACGAAGAAGATCCAAACGATGGATGTGTGAAGTAAAGAGGTGGGATGAATTCTCTTAGGGGATTTCACCCCATTAAGGCTCATGCTATCAACCCTATAGGTGAAGGAACCGGGTCGGGTCGCAGCAGGTTAAACGGGTGAATTTAAAAAAAAATCATTTTTGGATCTTTGTTGGGCCTATGAAGTCTAATTGATTTTAGATCCAATCTAAATTTTATTTAGATAAAATTTTATTTTATTTTATTTATTTATTCAATTGAATAGTGAATTTAATTTCAATTCAAAATTGAATTTAATCCGAGTATATTCAAATATACTCATATGTATTGTGCATGTGTAACATGTAAATGGTGTACGTAGTTAATGTGTATGTTTATAGGTGCTGAGATTAACATCACAATAGACACATTCATCCGTTATATACATATGGTTGTCCAAAACATTATTTAAAAAATAAGTATAATAATTACAAAAATAATTTTTTTAATAAAATTAAACTAATACCGGTTAAAATATTTTGACCAAGTTATTAAATTTAAAAGTATAAACCCATTTTAAAATCTAATTTTTTACTTAGTAAAAACAACTTAAAACCCGATCCAATCTATAAATTTAAAATAATATATTAATATTTAAAAAAATTATTATAATATTTAAAATTAAAATAATAATTTTTTTTAAGTATATGTACATATATTTAATATTACACTGGATCAATTATTAAATTAAATATAGATAAATGTATATATAAATACCTTTCGGTAGAAATATCTTTTTTCTAAATGTAAAAAACCAAATTTTTTTTATAAAATTAAACTATTAATTTATAAATGTATATACATTTTAATAAATATATATTTTAATACATATATATTATTTTAAAACGATATACATATTTATATCTATAAAAAAATATGTTTCAAAAATATATTTTTTTGCCGTCGAAAGTGATATGAAGTAAATTTAAATTTAAATTTAAATTAATTTATAAATATATTCATACGTAATATATGCATTTAAACAAGTTTAGATCAGTTAAAATCATTTCTGATGTTACATATAATTGTATACAAAATTTTCGTACATATACGTATGTAAAAAATCCTTTTCTCTAAATTAAAACAAAGATTAAATATAAAGAGTGAAACTTTCTAGATCTACACACATACACACACTTGTATAAATATATATTATAAGGGACAACTAATGTGTATGTAAATATGTTCAATAATGGTCTAAATCAATATTATTATGATAATATAAAATTGTAAATTATATGGGATTACCTTATAGACGTGGCCTTAGATTTGCACCTTGAATGAAAGAATAACTCGTAGATTCAACCGAACTAGCTTCCAACAATTTTAATGATCCAAAGCACTGCCTTTGAGTTTTATTTGATTTTTATTTTATTTTAATAGAGTTAAGGGTTTGCCTAGGGGCAATTATGTAATTGTTACATATATCTAACTCGATAACCAATCTTGTTCAAAATAAAAAGGTATTTTCTTTCTATCTTATACTTGATATAATATGTTATATTAATTAATTAATTTAATTAAAAGTATATTTAATAGAAAATCCATAAATGGTATGTTTTGTGATAGTAGTTATGATTTGTCATAATCATGAGTGATTTATCATAATAGAATAAACATACCGTTTTAAATATTCCTAGTCAAGATGTATCGAGATCGAATATCGATACATCCGTTGAGACAAGAGCACGTAAGCTCCCCAAATGTTGGGCAAAGTATAACTCATGACTATTGGGGGCACCAAGGTGTTATGTATTAATAGTCATTGGATAACTATGAAATGACTCACCGGATAGTTTTCAGTTGGTTGATATAACTAAGGTCAAATATAAAATATCGTGTGACAAAATTATACAGTTCTATTGACTTGAGAATACTGTTGATCTTCAATATGGAAGCTCCGCTTTGATTGTAGTTAAATCATGGCACGACATCCATCGAATGACTATAGTTGGGTCGAGTGGAATCATTGGAAGTGAAACATTAGTCAAGAGAGGATTCGTCTCCTCGTTTATACAGGGTTACCATCATAGTCTCGTTTATACAGGGTTACCATCATAGTCAACTCAAAGGCAAAGTCTCTGGTCAGAGCAATATGGTTAATAATAATTGTTATTATTGAACAAAGGAATTTGTGTTTGGACTATAGAGCTGAATATGGGCGATAATGGAATTTTGACCATTACCAAATTCCATAGATCCAAAGTGATATAGCATTAATGAAGAGAATTAGTGTACATAATTGTCACTATTGCATAACGCTTAATAATGTAAAATTGGATTTTACCAATGCTAAGTAAGTGATAAATTTGGCCATAATGTCACATCACCTCTAAATGACGTCACCTCTAAATGACGTCTGAACATTAATATTCAAATTGTTCGATACTAATCGTTGACCAAATTTGCACCTAAGAGGCACACAACCGAATGTTGAATACTCATATTACCACCCAATTTAATTATTTGTAGTTGTTGTAAAATTAATTAAATAATTAGTATTTATGAAATAATAGTTATAAAAAATTTATTTGATGCATTGAACAATATTAAACTGTGTCTTTATAGTATTATAAATATAGTGATCGATATACGATATTGACATGCGTTTAAATTAGATTTAAATGTGCCAAATATAGTTCAGGCTTGAAATTGTTTTAAGCCCATTTGGAAGTTTGCACAGGTGGCTATATATGTGCATAAGGGACGACCGACCATATGATGGTAGAGAGGGAAGGAATTTTGAATTCAAAAGAGAAAGAAATGGTAAGAGTAATAAGTGGATCTTGATCCATATTTGACTCCCTAGTCTCTCTCTTATATAATCCCTCTAAACCTTATTTTTGATGTTGTGATGGAGGCCGGCCATACCATTGTAAGCTCCATAAATCTAAACACAAAATCAAATCAAATTAATTCGATTCGATCATTGCTGGTAAGCAATTCGAAAGCTAGCAACTTCGAGATTTGAATTCGATTCAAAGAGTTTACTTCTTCGTTTCAACGTGCAAGCTTTAGGCTTTGGTGAAAGGTATTCTTCTAGTTTACTGTTATATAATAATGTTTATATGATTATTGTTCTTTATATTATTATGTTAAAAATATCACGAATCGGTATATCGATGGATTGTCACATGCTGATGGTTGTATATATATAAGTGTATATATATTAAAAAATTCTCCTATGCATATTTTTTTATACATGCTCTCAGCCTAAAATAAAATAAAAACCTTTTTTATTTTAGAAATTTTAAATAATAACATATAATATGAATTTAATTATCAAATCTAATATTTTTAAAAGTTTAACACTATATAATATGTATATTTTAAAACCTAACAAAAGTTAATTTTATTAATATGGATTTTGGCAATAATAATAAAAAGTTAATTTTTTTGGATATTTAATATATATATATATATATGTACTATTATTTAATTCAAAATTGATTATATAAACAAAATGTATGTGTGTGTGTATACATATATATTTATAATTAATATAAAATTGTAGAAATTTTTATATAACATAAAATATATAATATGGTATTAAGGATAATTTTTAAATATTTTTTAATTTTTCTGTATTGTTTATTAATTAATTATAATTTTTAACTAATAAATTATTTAAAAATCAAAAATTAAATCAAAAAAATTATTTTTGTTATTAGGACGAAAGCAGCAATAAAATATTTAGTTTATAACTTTTATATGTGTATATATATAATTATAACTAGTTATATGTTTATATGTAATATGTATTTAATGTAATTTAGAATATATATATATATATGTATATATATATATATATGTATATATATATATATGTTTGTATGTATGTATCTATGTATATTTCAGTTCAAATTTTATATTATGAATATTCTAAATAATTTTACAAATTAATGTTTAAAATAATTATATAATTGTGTTATACTAATTCAGATATATATAATTGTATGTACGTATATGTATTTAATTAATGCTTTATGTAAATAATTTACAATTAATATTTTGTAATAATTATATAATTATAATTTCAAACACACGGATATATATATAGATATAATTTTATGCACATATGTATGTACATTTTGACAATCGGTTCGTATACACAATCGGTTAACATGTCTGTTGCGGTTTAAATCCTAATATCTACATGTGGGCATGTCAAATCGTGTACATATTACCCAATTGCACACGTACGCACACAAATATGTGTATATGGTACACATATATTTAATATAACACAAATTATATAAAATAAAATTTTATTTATAAATTTAAATAAAATATTGATTTTATTTAAAAGAAAATTTAGAAAATTTCTAAATAAATTAGACTTCATAGACCCATTTAAGATCCAATAATGGATTTTTTGTTGAAATTTACCTATCCACCCTGCTGCATGCTGTCCCGGTTTCGATGATTGATCGGAGCCAAATGACATATGCTGTAACGACCATGAAATTTAAATTTATTTAAATTAATAATTAAATGAATTTTTGAATTAAATTGAGTAATTAAATAAATTTTTGGATAAAAATTGTGAAATTAAATTGATTAAATGGAGCGAGTTTCCCCGACTCGATTTCGAGTGAATTTGAAAATAATAAATATATAGATATATATTTTGACTTGAGTTTAAATTGTAAATAAATATTGAAACTAGGAATAGAAAATAAATTTGACAAATTCAAATAGATATATATAATAAGATAAATTATTACATATAAAGTAATATATAGTTAAATTCAAACAACATAATTTTAAATAGGAATTTATTTACAATACAAGATTAAAAACAAACACATTAACTAAGATTATAACAACATATAATTTCATTGCTAAGCAATGAGACTAGACAAAAGAATAAAATATACATTCAAGTATAAACAAAATATAAAGTGAATAAACAAAACAAAATAAAAAAAATCTAACAATATAGTAATAAAAGAACTTCATTAGATTTCAAAGTATATGACCAAACAAAATATATTAACATATATACTTGCAAAACAAGGAAATAAAACAAAGTGATAAAACAAACTGTACATACAAGATTAGATAGTAAAGGCTTGTAAACAAGATAGGACTTCACTTATATTCCTAAGTAAGTAGACTTAAAACAAATAAAACCATTCAAGGATAATATGTAATAAAAACAAAGTAAGTAAAGTAGCTAACAATTTGACAACATCATAAAAATATACTCAAGTAAACAAAACAAAGCATATCATACCCACCAAAACATTTACAGCCGAAATGAAGATAAAGTATAAACAAAAGAAAAATAACACTCAAAATAAAGATCTGTAGCACACAAAACAAAACAAAGAAATGACCACAAAACAAAATATTCATATATAACAGGTATGTTGCCTATAAAAAAATAGGGATGCAAGAAAAAGAAAACAAAATAACATAAGTTGTAGACAAAGTAGGACATTGCATTTAATACCACCTTTCCTCAGCACGATTTAGCATCACCTCAGCCATAATACAAGATCACATCAGATTTATTAAAAGCATGGTCTAGTTTTCTTTTATATACCTTAACCTGTACAAATGTGTTCTCCTCTAGCCTTCTTTTGTACATCAACTTCTCACTTTACCTCAGTTTCATTCATTTTCAAAACTGAGAAAAAAATATAGCACGCATCACTTAAGAATTCAAACTACAAAATCAAGTATCAGATCATCTCAAACCAAAACAAATCAAATCAAGGCAAACAAGGGAAAAACAAGAAACTTGTCCTCTGTTCTTTCAAGTGATGACAGGTGAGTAACATTTTAAAATTTAAAAACCAAGTCTGCTTGCTTGTGAAGTTCTGTGATGGTGATTCCTCTGCATGTGTATATATAAGTAGTAGCTCTGTGTATATGAATGGATTTAAGTTGGTATGTCTGGTATGTCTAAGTTGCTCTGTTTCCAGTCAAGCCACTTTAACACTCTGTCCAACATTTAAACTGTGAGTAAACCTTTTCTATAAAGCCTAAGATTTGTTTGACCAGTTGCATATGATAACACTTGAAATTTTGTTGAGTAGTATGCTTTACACCTTTGCCCAGAGAAGACTACATGTGTATATGTATGTTAATATTGATGTGTATATCTGTGTACCCATATGCAGGTCTCTTTGTAATTAACAGATCAACAAATTTCGATAGAGAAAATTTCGTATCTAATATGCAAGCAGTTTCAAGTTAAAATGTTAAAAGGGAAACTGTTAAGAATAGTCAGATTCAAATTTTAAAAATAATTCTTGATAACATTAACTGGAAGAAAGTCTTGAATATGAAAATGTCAGTAATGATCAACAAAAAGATAGAAAATCAAATGATTTAATTTCAAGTTTCGTTTATATGAACAGATTTGCATTTCGAAAATATGATTTTTGATAATCAACTAAAGATTTTTAAATTTATATTAGTAGAGAAATTTGGGTTTGAACGGAATAGGCAAATTTGTCAATTTCCGTCGATTGGCAAAATTATCTTCATCGAGATCATGGTGGGAGGTAGCTCGGGTGTCGTAGGTTGGTGGAAAAATAGAGCTACATTTTTCTGATGACCAGATTGGTCGTGGGGCAAGGATCTAGGGTTTACGCTTCAGTTTTGTTCAACGAAGATGACGCGGCAATTTCGTTGTCTGTGGTGCATCGAGTTCAATCGCACCGGGGGGAATGGGTTCGTGGTTGATCGATGGATACGTGGACAGAGGCGTGGCGGTTCCGGTGGTCTGGATGGTCATGTCGAGGTGGTTTTAGCGAGATTGAGAGTTCCAGTTTCGACTGGAAGTGTCGAATTTCAGTTCGTGGTTCGTGATGATGGTTCGAGGGCTAAAGTCGAACATTGGGTCGATTGTTGATGAGTGGAGCAAGTCGCCGAAGGTGGCGATGTCGTCAATGCCCTGTACACGTGCACGCGTGTACGTACGAGGCTGGAGTGTCAGTTGCAACTGGTTGGGGAGGAAAGCAGATAACTCGAAGCAAGACGCGAGGAAGTTGGAGGGAAACTCGAAGGCAGGCTCGGGTTGTTTTAGCATGGTATCGGGTTGGTTTTAAATACTTAGACAAATTTGGAGTTTGGAAAAAAAAAACATACGGGTTGATTTTGATAAAACTCGAAGCAAGTTTCGAGGAAGTCTCGGGGTGGACCCGAAGTAGGTTTTGAAATGCAGATTTTGAAAAGGAGTTTTTAAGCAAAATTTTGAAATATGTAATTAAGATGTTAATAAAGATAAATTAAGTTAATTAAGGAATTTTAAATTAATTGATTTATTTAATAAATGATAAGAATTAATTAAGAAATTAATTAAGAGAAATTAATTAATTTAATAAAGTGATAATTAAGAATTTATTTATCAATTAAGGGTTAATGTATGATAAATTATAGGATAATTAATTAAATGGTAATAAATTAATGCGATTAATTAATTAATGTGATTAATTGAAGGTTAATTTATTAAGATAACTAATTAAGGTAAATTAATTTATGAAAGTGATTAAGAAATACTTATTGATTAAGGAGTAATTAATTAGTTGTTGTAATTAATTGAGAATTAATTAAAAATTAGAGGTTAATAAATTATTTATCAAAGAATAATTTATTAAATATTTTGAAATCAATTGATTATTAATTTATCATGACTAGCAAATTTATTCATAGAAATTAATCTGATTTAAATTAATCAGACAATTAACTGACCTTACTTATGAATATTTGGATTCTATTGGATGATTTGATTGTTGATATCCCTGATATATGATGCTTTGTGATACACCCTGATTTATGTTGTGATCTATGATAAATTATCTGTGATGTAATTTATTATCTGTGATATTTATATATTTATGGTATGTGCATGAACAATAAGCGTTATAGTTTATATCGCTTATCAACTATATCCTGTAGTTTGATCTGTGATGATTGATGTTGTGCACTATTGTGTGTAAAACCCCTGGACCACACTGTTACACACACAAATATGGATTTCACGTGGAAATCGGTTAAGTCACAGATAATTTAAATTTGATGTTTTTGAAATTGAAATTTTAATTTCAATTGATTTTGAAATTAGAAATTTCGGTTTAAATATGAAAAGCTTTTGAAATAGAATTTCAAAGATAAAAGTTATTTTAAATAACTTAACGAGTTTTGAAAATTTAAATAATTTGATTTAAATTTGAATTCAAGTTTGAAATTGAATCCTATGATTTGAAATTAGGAATTAAAGATGATATAAATGTGTTTGTATGAATTAAACCCTTTTAAAAGTATAAATTTGGGAATTTGGATTTAACCCAAAGATTTTAACTCGTATGAATGAATCAGATTTCCAAAATGAAAACTGTTTGTTTTCAAATGATAAAAGCTTTCAGATAGGAGATAAAATTCCAGTTAATAAAAGGAATTTCAAGTTTGAATTGAAAATTATTTTTCCAAGTTATGAATGAACTGTTTTAAAAAGCTATGAATTAAATCTGTTATCTTAACAGACTTAAATTGATGATTTATTTAACCCATTCGAAATGGAATTGTTTTGAAAGCTATTAGTTAAATCTTTGATTTAAAGATTTAACGAATTAATTAAATTGAATTGGGAATCGATTTGGAAAATCTGTAAATGAATCTGTGAAATTCAGTTGAACTTTGTGAATTGAATCTTTTTGTTTAAAAAGATTAAAATGGTAATTTGTTTAAACCATTTGAAGCAAGATTTTGGGTAATAAGCTGTGACTTAATTGAAATCCCAATATCCATATGTTTTCGAATATTACGCTCACTATTCGGGTTAGCCGGGAAAGGACCTTTGGGTCGTATAACCCATTCCGAATAGTGATACGTCGTATATGGATGGCATTTGAAGACCGGTGATGAAGACCGGATATTTTCGAAAATGAAAGGACAACCTGTCGAATGTCTCTGCACTGAGTTGCTCCGGTATAGAGATTTATATCACTCTTTTTGTGACGGGAAGTCCGGACGTGATTGAAAATTATCCGGATATGCAAGGGCTTCGTGAGAAGTGCCTTCGGTTCTGTTCGAACCCGGAACAGACTTGTATGGATTGTATGCCTGACATTACACTTTGAGATATAAAGCCGATTTCTTTCAAATACATCTCTGTTGGTGGCGGAGAATTTATTCTCTTAGCTTAACACCCTTCTCTGAGACGTACGAGCTCAGAGGTTATGTAGTTGAAGTTATCAGCGATATATCCCAATTTGGTAATGTGGCATGCTGAGTGTTGCTGTGTGATGATCAGTGTTTGATCATTTGTGATATGATCATTTGTTTGATCATTTATCTTTGTGATCATAGGTTGATCATCTGTTGACCCAAAGCGTGGCTTTTTGAAAAAGCGTAGCTTTGTGGACGAGACTTCGTCGAGCCTCACAACCCGGTAATGTTCGAAACAGGAATCGTGCGGCAAGGTTTTCAGGGGTAGCTCCCCTAGGGTATGACCATTCCTTCTGGAAAAGGGTAGTATCATGGTATGGAGCCCAGATACTTACTCATGTGGATACACTTTCTTTATGATGTGTGATGTTGGTTATCGAGCGCTCGGATAAAGGTCCCAAAGGACCGGGGGTGGCATATCTGAGGTTTCTTTTATCCCTTGGGAAAAGGGGTTGCCGGCCTTGTTTGGCAGAGAACAGTGGTTCTCGGAACATCCCGCCAGAGGCGTTTCTTTCGTGGAATAGGAAGTTCCTTAGCCTGACCATTTGTTGGAAATCCAAACAAAACAATACGAGCCCTGTACGGTTTTAGTTGTATTACCTGCCATGGAATGTGGTGGTAACCTGCTATTGAACATGGTAGCTATAGTAGGCATAAGTGCGAAATGTCTATGCTGGCTAAGATTTATATTCTACTTTCGAAATTGTTTTCTACACTATGCACTAGTAATAATATCAAATGATTTGATTTTGCGTAGTAAGCATCTTTGACTATCAGAAAAAGAAATCTCCTCCAATTCTGCGTTTGCATTGTGTGTGTGGTGGGAGGTCTTATGGTAGTTTCATTTTCCAAAAGCATTGCGAATTGACTTTAAAATTCTCTGCTATTTGTTTTAAAGATAAACTGTTTTTGTTGCTCACACCAGTCCCATGACTGATCCGGAGTTTATTGTTTCTTTCCTAAACTCTGGGTGCTCATAATTTTCTACACGAGCAGTCTAGAGTTTGGTTTTTCAGATATTCAGATTTAGTAGATTATCTGGAGCTAGTTTAGTCTTTGGATCAGACTGCACTTGCTTATCTTTGTGCCTCGTTATTGGGAGTTCAAGCTATTTCTGGATTGATGCTTTGAAGATGGAGATTATCCGCTGCTGATGTTATCGTTTTCTTTTCCGCTGCTATTTGTTGTATCATATCTCTGATGTATATTGATATTCATTGTATCACTCTGTTGTATCAGATGTTGTATATCTATATTCTTTTTATTCCGCTGTGATATTTACTTAACTGTGTTATAAGCTCCGGCGACTCGGATTTGAACGCTCGAATCTACGACATTCGAGTACGATGTAAAGTATGGATGTCGATTTTCGAACGTGAAAATCTGGGACGTTACATATGCGGCCTAAATTTGCAATATTAGGCCTAACTTATTAAAGCCTATCCATATAGTTAGTTGTCTAGAAAAGTGGTATCTAAGGTTAGGTTTAGGTAATTGAGTACTCTATCTTACCTGGCTACTGACCTGGCCCGAAAGGATTACGTAAGCTCAAAGGTTATCCCTAATAGAAAAGGTCTAATTTGAATTGGTCCTTGAGCTAATTGCAAAATTGTTTTGTAAATAAAATAAAAGTTTTAAACCTAAAAGTTAAATTTACAATAAGAAAATGATTATTAATGTTATAATATAGATTTTCACATTGTTTTGTGTTAGTTCCCGAGAAGATGGTTTTAATGACAACAACCTTAGGACTTGTTATAAAATATAAATACTAATATTCTTGTCTAGATATATATGTATATGCTGGATATATATATATGAAGGTACTGAGAATGAAGACTGTACAGTATAAAGATTCAAGACTGAGTATAGAGATTCAGACCGACGAATTCAAAACTGAAGAAATCAAGACTAAAGACTCATGAGTATTAAGAGTTCAAGATATCAAGAGTTCAAGAGTTAAAGATATCAGGATAAGTAATAGAGTCTAGATTTATGTTAAAACTTCATAATAGCACTAAAATCTTTATTCAGATTTTAATTGTGGAATGGAATCCACCTTCTCGCTTTAATAGTGGGATGGAACCCTCGACCTCTTTAGTGGGATGGAACCCACGACCTTCTCTAGTGGAATGGAATCCATGAAATTTTCAAAATGATTTATTTTTTCAAAACTATTTTTTAAAGTCATCTCTATCAATTTAAATATTTTAGCCTTAATTCAGAAACTATTTTTAATCATATTTATTTCAAATTCATCTCTTGTTTTTTAAACTATCTCTTGATTTTAATATTTTAGCTTTAATATATTTTAAAGAGACCTATACTTATTTTTAATATTACTTTTATATTATAGATTATATATTTTAAGATTAATTTCTAAAACTCTTTTATAAGTTTAAACTATATTTAAAATGATTTACAAAGTTTAGAAATTGTTTTGACAAGTTTTAGAATAGAAATCATTTTAAAGCAAAATCTATTTTCAAAATTAACATAGGCATGTCGACATCCCTCTTCCCCCCATGTCGACATGGTGACTGTAGAATTCAAATTTTCAAAAGAAGTGTCTATTCGTCATAACCTTTTGCGAATAGACATGACAGTTGTTCTCCTATATATATCAGTTGTTTTCAACGAATTTTAAGTTAGATTTTCTTCATTTCTTCACTCCTTCTCCACTCAAATAGTCTCTTATATTTCAAATGTTTTGACAAAAATCTACCGAAATTCTAAGGGAATCAAACTCGATCATCTCTAGTTTGATTCTCTGCCCCTCTCTCTCAAAGATCTCAGTGCTATTCAGAGTTATAGGATCATTTGTAATCAAAGATCGAAAGATCAAAGTGTATCAAGTCTCTCTCTATCAAAGTGTGATTGGAAACGGTGTGATTGTGGCCCGTAAATCAATTAGGTGATCTTGTAGCCTGGTTAAATCAAGAGAATTTGCCCTGGACTCGGAGATAGGAGGGTGTATCTCATGGCCTTGAAATCGAGGTTGTAATATCGAAATTATATTTGAAAAGAAATCTGCCCAAGAAATTGTGTGGGACTGGATGTAGGGTAACTCCGAACCAGTATAAAACTCCGGTGTGTTCTTTCCTTTACTACTTTTATTTACTATGTGCATCTGTGTCTGATTCTGTGATTGTTTATGTGTTTATGTATTGCATCTGTTTGGATTTAATTTGAAAAGATTTCAAAAAGATTCATAAAATTAATTAAACACTATTCACCCCCCCTCTAGTGTTAATTCTTCCTTAAGATCGATAATCCACAATTCTTACATTTGGTATCAAAGCATTGGTTTTCAAAGTTATCATAATCTGAATTTTGAAAAAAGTTTAAAATGGTAATTTTTGGAGAATCTGTTAATACTAGTTCAAAACTGTCAAAATCATCATTGTCTCATAAGTCTGCATATTGTTATTATAGAAAATCAAGTTATCTACCAAATTGGTGTGTTGTGCAGGAACAAATGTGTTATATGGCTCTTGAAGAATCAACACTCAATGGACAAATGGTGCAAATCAAGAAAAACAAATAGATACTTGATAGTGGATGTTCAAGACACATGACTGGTAATCGGAGATACTGAATGACATAATTTATGAAGATGGAGGAATGGTCAACTTTGGAGACAATTCAAAAGGATATGTGATTGGCATCGACAATGTCGGTAACTCTAAAACTCCTACTATTTCCGATGTTCTGTTAGTTATGAATCTAAAACACAACTTACTTAGCATAAGTCAACTATGTGACAAGAGCTACAAAATTAAATTTGAAAAGGATAAGTGTCACATCGAAGATAATAAATCAAATATTATCTTTGAAGGAATTAGGAAGAACAATATTTATATTCTCAGTATGGAAATCTCAAATGATAACCTATGTCTTTTGGCTAATACAAGTGACCATTGGATTTGGCATAAAAGGTTTAGGCATTTGAATTTCAAACTCTTATCTAGACTTTCAAAACTTGATCTAGTAAGAGGTCTCCTTAAAATGGATTTTAAAGTAGATAGTGTATGTGATGCTTGTCAATTAGGAAAACTTAGAAAGAGTTCATATAAATTGAAAGATATGATTTCAACTTCAAAACCTCTTGAGTTACTTCATTTGGATTTGTTTGGTCCATCTCAAATTCAGTCAATAAATCACTGTAAATATGTTTTTGTAATTGTAGATGATTATTCTATATTTACATGGACAATTTTTCTGAAACATAAAAGTGATGCTTTTGATTTATTTAAAACTTTTGCAAAAAGAATTCAAAATAAACTTTCTTTAAAAATCAAAATTATTCGTAGTGATCATGGAGGAGAATTTGAAAATGAAAATTTTGAGAATTTCTGTAATAAAAAAGGAATAACTCATAATTTTTCTTTTCCAAGAACTACACAATAAAACGAAGTGGTAGAGCGTAAAAATAGGACGATTCAAGAGTGTGCAAGAACTATGCTTTCAAATAGTAAATTACCAAGAAATTTTTGGGCTGAAGCAGTCGCTACAGCTTTTTACATTTTGAATAGGATTTTAATTAGTCCTCTAACCAATAAAACACCATATGAACTTCTTTTCAATAAGAAACCAAAGGTATCTTATTTTAAATTTTTTGGAAGTCAATGCTTTATTCTAAATACAAAGGACAATTTGGATAAATTTGATCCTAAATCCGAAAAAGGAATATTTATCGGATATTCTAATAGAAGTAAAGCATACAGAGTTTTCAATTTAAAAACTAACACCATTGAAGAAACAATGCATGTATCTTTTGATGAAAAATTCAAAGATTTTGTTCAAATAAATGATGAAGATGATTTTGTTACTTTAAATAATGAATCAAATGAAACAAATTGTGAAACTGTTCATCCTAATAAAAGAATCGGGCTTTTAAAAGATCATCCTATAGAGAATATACTACGAAATATTGAATCTGTTGGTAGAACTAGAAACCAACTAAACAAGATGAGTAATATAGCTTTTATATCAACTATTGAACCCAAAATCCAAAAGAAGCATCATCTGATGATTCATGGATTCTTGCTATGCAAGAAGAACTGAATCAATTCACCAGAAATGATGTATGGGAACTTGTTCCTAGACCTGAGGACAAAACTATAATAGGAACTAAATGGGTTTATAAAAATAAAATGAATTAACAAGGTGAGGTCGTTAGAAATAAAGCTCGGTTAGTCGCACAAGGTTATTGTCAAGAAGAAGGAATAGACTATGATGAAACCTTTGCACCCGTAGCAAGATTAGAAGCCATTAGAATTCTACTTGCTTTCGCAAACCACATCAATTTCAAATTATTTCAAATGGATGTTCAAAGTGCCTTTTTAAATGGTTTTGTTAAAGAGGATGTTTATGTTGAACAACCTCCACTTTTTGAAGAAGAAAAGTTTCCAAATCGTGTTTACAAATTAAAGAAAGCTTTATATGGTCTGAAACAAGCTCCTAGAGCCTGGTATGACAGACTAAGATCTTACCTATTACAATCAAATTAGTACAGATTATGTAGATGATATAATTTTTGGATCAACAAACAATAAAATAACCATAGAGTTTTCTGAAATAATGATAAAAGAGGTTAAAATGAGTCATGGGTGAACTTACTCTCTTTTTAGGATTGCAAATAAAACAATTAGATAGTGGAATTTTCATTAGTCAAGAAAAGTATGCTAGGAATCTAGTTAGTAAGTTTGGTATGACCACTGGGAGTGGAAAACCCACTCCTATGGCAACCAATGAAGCCTTCAATAAAGAAGACATGTCAAAAGATGTTGATCAAAAACTATATAGGGGAATGATTGGATCGCTACTCTATATAACTACGAGTAGACATGATATCATGCATAGTGTCTGTCTCTTTGCAAGATACCAATCTCAACCCAAAGAAACTCATTTAAAAGCTGTTAAACGTGTCCTAAGTTATGTTAAACACACTTTAGGCTATGGCCTATTTTACCCTAAAAATGATTCATTTGATTTAATCTCATATTGTGATGCTGACTATGCTGGTTGTAGATCAGACCGAAAAAGTACAAGTGGAACTTGTCACTTTCTAGGACATTCTCTGGTTTCCTGGTTTAGTAAAAAGCAAAACACTGTCTCACTATCAACAACTGAAGCAGAATATATCTCTGCTGCTTTAGCTTGTTATCAAGTTATCTATATGCAACAGACTTTAAAGGATTTGGATTAAATAGTTCAAAATCACCAATTTATTGTGACAATACAAGTGCAATAAATTTATTCAAAAATCCTTCACATCATACCAGGACAAAACATATTGATATCAAACATTATTTTCTCAGAGATAATATAAGTAAAGAGATTATTTCTCTTGAATTTATCAACACTGAGAATCAAATAGCTGATATTCTGACCAAACCCTTGAATCAATCAACTTTACTAAATTAAGAAGAGAATTAGGTATTTGTTCTATAACAGAGATATAGAATATAGATATAGTAATATATATATTTAAATAAATAAAGAAAATCAAAATTTCAAAATTTTCAAAGGGATGTCGACATGCCCCTACTCCCCATGTCGACATACAACGGTAAAATTTGAAATTTTGATTTTCCTTCTAAAATTAGTTTGGTGGTTATATAATCACAACATTTCGAATTTTTCTATCTTCTTACTTCATTTTCTCTATAATAAACTTATGAAAATATAAAATAATGGCCTCCTCTTCTAAATCAAACCAAAATGCAACCTTTTCCGTCCCTTCTCCTAATTCTGGTCCATTTCAACGAACTACATTGGCTCGAGTAATGAAGATTAATGTGATATTCCGAAATTTCAAGAAATTTAAAATGTGATAATCTCTTAATTAATTATTTAAAATTGGTAAAGATTGTTGTTTTCAAACAATAATAATAATAATGTGATGTTTATAAATATAGATATAAGTGGGTTTTAAAATAGAATTATTATTTTCAGGTTAATAAGGTGTCTATTTAAATATATATATATATATATATATATGTATTTAAGTTGTTTTTAAATAAGAATAATTATTTACAATTTAATAATGTGTTTGTTTAAAATTAATATCTATATTTATTTGGATTGATTTTAAATTGGATTTTAAATTGAATTTGAATTTGAATTGGATTTAAATTTGAATCTTTAAAGATAATGATTTTAAATATTTTGGATTTAAAATTATATGAAATAAGTTTTATTTAAAATAAGATTTTTTTTCCCTAAAAAGATTTCATTTATATAAATTTGGAAAGTATTTATTTAATAGTAATAAATACAAAAGTTTTATATTAACATTTAAGAATGGATTAAAAATATTATATATGATTTTATTTAAAATCTAATTGGTTTTTATTTTATTTTCTTTTAAAAGTTTCATTTATATATAAGTAAGAAAAGCATTTATAAATTAAGAAATGTATTAATTAATTAGGAAATTTATTATAAAAGCTTTTAAAATCATTTTAAAAATAAATAAAAATGCTTAATGACAAGTGTTTAATTATGAAGCTTAGTGTTAACATGTGTAAGATAATTAGCATTTAAATTGACAAATGTTAACATTTAAACAAGTGGCCTTCTTTTTATTTTCTTTTTCTTTAATTTTTATAAATTATAATTTACACTATATAAACTTCTATCTCCTCTTTCCCATCTCTTTTCTATCTTCATTTCTAAAAATCCAAACCTGTAAACACTTCAACCCAGAGAAAATCAAACATAAGCCTGTAATCAAAAGAATTTAAAAACCTGTAACCAAGATTTCATCTTTAATTTGCAACCTGGAATCAAAAGTCTGGATCATCTCATCATCATCCAGTTCAACTGAGTATTTCAGTTCATTTGACAAAGCATTCCAGTTTGAAAGAAATCAAAGTCTTAAAGCAACATCAAGTAGATTTCAGTTAAACAAGGTCTAAGCATTCAAGTTTCCAGTTTTTCAAGCTTCTCTGTTTCAATCCAGTTTCAAACCCTCTGCCATTTAAATATGGTGAGTAAACCCTCCTTTAAAAATCTTAAATCTGTTAAGTTGCTTGCATGTGATGATCTTTAATGTATGGTATAAATTATGTTTGCATGTATATGATTCCTGGATATATGAATGTGTGGACTGTGCATATATAGTATGATTGTTCTCCTCTATTTTTAAACTACAGAGATTAGGAAATAAAGAAAAATTTAAATCTCCTTATCTGATTATTGTTAGGTTTTCAAATTTAAACATGATATGTTTGTTTAAACATAAATTTAAGTTTAAAATTTTATTCAAGCAAAATAGATTTGAAATATGCTAGAATTTGGGAAAATACAGCAGCAATCTTAAACCATGAAAAACCAAACATTATAATTTGTTGTTTCAGGATTATAGCTTGAATCTATTTTGAAAGTTAGGATTTTTTAAAAACAAAAATCACAATTTTTAATAATGTATTGAGAGTGCAATTTGGGAATATCTGGAAATTGGTTTTGGGCAATTTCTAGCGATCAGTGGGTGGTGAGGCCTCGGGGTTTCGTCTGAAGCAAGGCATGTGATCAGGGATGATGGGAAAAATGGTGAAGGGGGTGATCGATCGTTGTGGTGGCGGCGGTAGATCGAACTAAGTTTTAAACCTAGTTTTTGTCGAGGTCGGATTTGAGGGTACTACATTGTCTCAGAGTGATCGAGTGTCGCGTAACTAAGGGGAATGGCTTCGTGGATGATCGGAGATGGAGTGGCCGGGGTTGCGCATCGTCTGATGGTCGGAGGTGCGAGTTCGAGGTGGTTTTGGCCATGGTGTTTGGTTCCAGTTTTCAACTGGACTGTTCAATTTTGATCGATAGATTGTGCGAGTGTTTTGAGGGTTGGAGTTGGGTGCTGCGGCGATGAGTGACGTGCCAGAAGGTTCACCGGAGGTGAAGAGCGATTCCGGCGCTGGTGCATGTGCACGGTGGTTTGTTTATGTCAGTGGATTTTGTTGTGGAGGTTTGCTCGATGGGAGACTCGGGTGAATGAGAAGATGGACTTGGGTTTGTTTTCGTGTACGTGAGTGTAAGCTGTTTTGAAAGTTTTCAAATTTAAATAAAGGTAGGTTTTAAAGTTAAAATAAAATCTAATTTTAAACAATTTTCTTAAATCTATTCTTTATAAAATAAATGTTTTTAAGTAATTGATTAAGGAAGTTATATAATTTGTTAACTTTTGTTTGTTAAGTTAAATGTTTATTTTATTTTGATACTTACATTAAATGATTTAATTAAGTAAGTTAATTAAAGATAAATGTTTTAAAATATGTTAATGATAGTTAAGTAATTTATAAAGATAATGGTTTAACTTAAAAAGTTAACTAAGGTTTGATAACTTGAGATTAATTAAGTTAATGAAGTAATTTAAGTATAATTAATTAATTTAATTAATTTATGATTAAGGATTAATAAATTAATAATAATTAAGGGTTAAGTTAATTAATTAGAGGTTAATTAATTTGTAATCAAGGATTATTAATTAGATAATTAGAGATTATTAATTAATGATTAAAGATTTATTTATTTGTAATTAAGGGTATGGTTAATTAATTAGAGATTAATTAATTGATAATTAAGAATTAATTAATTAAGTAATTAAGATTGATTAATTTATAATTAGAGATTTAATTAATTAAGTAATTAGAGGTAAATTAATTGGTAATTTAAGAAGTACTTAATTTGTAATTAAGTTTTATTAATTAATAATTAGGTTTTATTAATTAATTAATAATTAAGGGATAATTAATCTGTAATTAAAGATTAATTAAGGATTGGTTAACTGTCAATTAAGGATTAATCAACTGGTAATTAAGGATTGATTAATTTGTTATTAAGGGATATTAATTAATAATTAAGGTCTATTAATTAATAATTAAAGAATAATTAATTTGTAATTAAAGATTAATTAATTGGTTTATAAGGTAACTAAGGAATTATTAATTAATTAAAAGATTGTAATTAATTAATGATTGATTAAGCAGGGTTATGTGATTAATTCTTAAGTAATTAAGTTAATTAAATTAATTATGATATGGATTAATAATTCTTGCTTGTGGATGATTGCTTGAGTAGAATGTCTAGATTGATTGATATATATTGGATGATATTCTGTGATATTCTGTGATGTGATATTGGATATGTCAGTGATAAATGGGTGATATTTATCTGTGTTAATGCTGTGTGAATTCAAGTATTGAATTGAATTAAATTGTTTAACTTTAAAACAACTTGGCCTTTAAGATACGTTTGGATTTCGATGAGACCGGGATCAGGTATCAGTTTTGATTATCCGAAAACCACATCGATCCAAGTTAAACGATAGGTCGTGACATCTCAAAGTGAAGATCAAGATGAAGTTTTAGAGTGCAAGGGTTATTGTCGTTAACTCTGAGGGTGATTCCAAAATGAGTGTAACGAGATAATGCCTTCGGTTTCATTCGAACCCAGAACGAACTTGCATGGATTGAATGCTTTCAGAACATCGTCAGGTGGACGATGAGCATTCTAACATAGATGTGTTCTATAAAGCTGATCGTAGCCTCAAGCCTCATCAACCGGGAATAGCAAAAACAGAGGAGGTGCAGCAAGGCTAAGTGAGTCGCGCTCAAGTAGGACAAGATTTCCCCTGTCTAGAGTTCCCTTTTATTCGGCTGTGTGGGCGGTTGAATAGCTACAACCGTTGGGTTTGTCTTGTTCGGGACTATCCAGTAAGGGATGGTTCCGGCTTTGTGTTGCAGGGGGTCGGGAGTGATCCTCGGTACGTTGATCTAGGCCACGTACTGTGACGGGCGGTACCCCAGTAGCCCTGCCATTGTATGGAAATCCAATCTCCAATAAGTGCCCTTCGGTTTTGATTGTATAACCAACTTTGTGGCTAGTATGCTGGAATTTAATCATGTAACAATTTCAGCTATGTGGATATTTATTTGAAAACCCTAGACATTATTGTAATATAACTGGATTTCCTATCAAATGTTTTGGTTATCGTAAGGTAAAAACTTACCCGTGTTTATGTGTGGGAAGTCTTACGAGATACCTTTGGTTTCAAATGATTTTCAAAGTTAAGCAACTTTAACCGTTTACTCACACCAGACCCATGTCTGACCCAAGTGTTTATTCTGTTTTTCTTAAACTCTTGGGTACTCAAATTTTACGAGTAGCCAAAGGATTCATGTTAGCTTTGACGAATCTATGGAGGAGATTTGGAGCAGGAGGCTTCAGCGTTTAGATATCTGTATTTCCGCTGTGTTGTATCTCTGTTGTGACGACCCGGAATTTTGGATGTTTGATGTAACGACCCGTATTTCTACGGATCGACAAGTTCGTCAAAATCTGGAATTTTCAACATTTTAAGTCATTTCAGATTTTAGGCAGAATTTGCTAAGTCCTGGGATAGGAGTGTCTCTGGGATGTGGCGAGTTAAGGGTTTGAAGATAGGTCGTTTGAGCGATCTAAGTGTATTGGCAGTTAAGTGTTAGGTTGGCAGGGCGAGTTAGCGACCTAAGAACTGACCGACTTAGTAGAGTTAGCGACCTAGCGGTTACCAGGTTAGCATAGTTAGGTCGGTTAGACGACTTAAGAGGTTGACCAACTTATAGGGTAGGCGACCTAGTAGAGTGAGCGACTTATGGGATTGACCGACCTAAGAGATAAGCTAGTTAACGACTTAGTAGTTAAGTCGTTAGACGACCTAAGGGGTTAAGTATTAGGTCGTGTGGACTGAGTCGGAGTGGTTGGCTAAGTCTTAGGTCGCGTGTTGGCTTAAGTGTTAGGTCACGTGATTCTTAAGTCGTAAGTCGTGTCTAGTTGTGAGCTGTTAAGTCGCGTGGACCTATAGGTCGTATGGATGCGGTTCTGCTAAGTGTTAAGTCGTAGGTCACGCGCATTCTTAAGTCGTAGGTCGTTGAGTCGTAGGATGGCATAGCAGTTGAGTCGTTAAGTCGTATAGGAGCAGGTGTTAAGTCGCAACCGACTTAGGGGTTAGCTGCTAAGTCTTATGTCGGAAGTTCACTAAGTCGTAGTCTGTTAGGTTGGAGGCTTTGTTAAGTCGGAGGTGTCTTAGGTCGTAAGTCGGAGACGACTTAGGAGATAGCCGAGTTACGACTTAGTGGATTTTCAGCTATAAATAGGAGGGGTTTTTCTCACTTTTTGGGATCCGGATTTCGAAGCGACGAAGTGCTGCCATTTTGAGAGCTCGACTTCTACACTTCTTCACTTCTTTTCTCCACTCTAATCTAGTGCTTCCATCCATCCAAATCGAAGATCAAGATTGAAGATCCAAGAGCTAAAGTTGAAGATCTTCATCCTTTGAAGTGAGATTTCTTCGTTTGAGACAGATTCGTGATAGATCAAGCTTGATCCTTCGCTGTCCAGATCTGAAGCGTGTTGATTTGAGGTTGTTTAGGTGATTTGGTGAGTGGTGATTATCTCTCACATGGATCCAAAGGAGTATATCGGATTGTTGGCTCGATTTGGTGTTAAAGTAGTGGTTTCCATGCATTTTCTTCATCCTAAGTGTAGATCCATATAGATTCCTTGTTCATGATGATGTTACATCCATTTTATCACATGTTAACCCATGCAAGTTCATTCATCAAGTTTATAAAGATATTGTTCATGTTTTCATGCTTGTTGGACTTTTAACTCTTTAATTACGAAAATGCCATTATTGTTATAATTGTCTACTTAGATCATATTTGAATGCTTGATTGCTTGGATAAATGTTTGATTGATTGCTATGAATTAGATAATTGATGACTTGATTTAGACCGAAGATGGTTCAAAAGCCAAGGGAAAGGCTCTTGAATTGGGAAAGCTGCTCGTGGCATATGTAGCGGGATGATGAAGCTCTTATGCATAGATTTGATGATGTGATGTTGAGATGAAGCTTTGCGAGGATGTGATGAAGCGAGGCAATCATGTGATGAAGACTTGGTTTAATCCAGACGAGATCATTCCAAGCACGTTGGTAACTCGGTGATATGATTCGAGTTAAGGGTAATGGATGCTTGAGAGGCGCTTGAGCTAGTATGGAAATAGTCGTCAAGGAGGATGACTAGGAGGCTTGGATAGCATCGTTGTTGAAGGTTCTAGCATGCTCTAAGCAAGAGTACGTTTGGGCAGATTCGATAGTCCCAACGGCCAACTGTTGATGGTCGAGTACTCTGGGCAGATTCGATAGTCCTAGGCACGGGCTGCGACGACGTGCGGGAGTTATGTCTAGAACCGGGGATTCCATTAGCCCTTGACGGACGGCTGAAAGAATGTGCCGGTCATTCAATTAACGGTGATATCGAAGCAATGTTAACAGTGATAGCCAGAGTCATGGATGTTTGGTTGTATCGTCATTCGGTCTCAAGAGCAGTGTTTTCTGGGTGCTTATCTGATCTTGGTTTAGGCCTTGGGGGTTTGTGCTTGGAAAACATCGCCCTTGACTCGAGTGATAATTTCTTTACTTTACATTGTATGCTCTGTTATGTTTGCTTCTGCTTAGTGTGTGTCTGGGGGCTATCACTGTAGAAAGAGGTTGGAGTGGGAGGGTTGTATTCCTATTCCTTTTCCTTTATGCTCTTTTGGTATGTTGTTAGTTAATTTACTGTTCACTAAGACTGTTGTCTGACTCAAGGCTTTATGTTTTAATTCTTATTGCCTTGGGCTGTTCGTCCATTTTTTTGGGACTTGCAGACTAGGTAGCAGGTGACAGGTGCTGTTCTCTTCTCACGATGCTGATATCGAAGACGAGCTAGAGGGTTGCATATTATCTTCTTATATGTACTGGATGTTCCGCTGTTTGTATAATCTCTGAGTGTTATGTAGTGAGGCTTGATGTATTGACTATTTGGATGCTTGTATTCAACTATTATGGAGTTTTATATGATGGCATTTTATTCTGTAAAGCTTCACTATACATATGTTCTATTGTATTTTGTCCATGCGCTGTGAGTAATACGATAGATCCTGTAATTTTGATCTACCCTGACAATCGTCCATGGTCGCCTGGCACACTTTACAGCGCACTATCTCTAGATTCGGTGCAGGGGTCATGGGCGGTCGTCACATTTGGTATCAGAGTTTTGGTTAATCGATTTTACCCAACGCTTGTTGACGTAACTACGTATGAGAGACGTAATTGTATTTTGATGGATGAATACTATATATAATATAGTAGTTTAGTTGAGTTTGAGTCCTTTATGCAGTTGTTTCTCTAAGATGTTCTGATCATTCCTTTTTATAGATATTGAGAATGAGTCGAAGAGGGAGACCAGCTGCTAGGGAAGGCCGTGCTACTGAGGGGACTGCTGATTATGCAGCCATGTTCGAAGCTATAATGACTTCGATCATGAGAAGGATACCAGTTCCGGGGGTAGCAGTAGATGTTGGAGTTCAAGTCCAAACTCCGAAACCAGTGGATTTTGCTAAGTTGTGCAAGGACTATACTGCTCTTGGAGGGAAGGTTTTCTTGGGAACAGAATCAACTATCGAAGTCCATAGATGGATAGATGCTTGTAGAAGGATCTTTGGTGATTTGGGAATTGATGATGCAACTAAGAGGAAGTTGGCATCAAGGCAGCTTCAAGGGAGAGCTTCTGATTGGTGGAATTCTATTACCATCACTACTCCGGAAGAAGAGATTACTTGGGAGCAATTCCAAGTCAGATTTGAAGCTAAGTTCATTTCTACGGCTCAGAAGTCTATTCTGTTCAAGAAGTTTGTGGAGCTCAAGCAAGGTGGAAGACCAGTTCTTGAGTATGTTTCTGAGTTCGAAGCTTTGTCCAAGTATGCCCGGTCGTATATCGAATCTGCCTATCAGAAGAATGAGAAGTTTGGGACAGGCTTGGACAGTTATCTTGGGAGACAGTTGGTGGATCATTTGGACGATTCATTTGAGAAGCTTGTGGAGAAAGCTCTCAGGCATGAGAGTCTGTTTCCTAAGGAAGGATTTGTTGTTGCTGTGACCAGGGAAGAGTCTAAACCTCAGCAAGGTGGAAACAAGAAGAGGAAGCAACAACAACAGAAGGGTAAGGATGGCCAGAAGAAGCCGAAAGGCGAGGTGACTTGCTACAATTGTCAGCAGAAGGGCCATTTCTCTAAGGATTGTAAGAATCCGAAGGTGCCAATGAAGTGTCACAACTGTGACAAGCCAGGGCATTTCAGGAAGAATTGTCCAGAACCGAGGAGGGACAAGCAGATTGTGCAGGCTTATGCTTTGGGAGCTGTTCCGTCGTCTTCGAAAGCTCCTACCGCTGAAGAGAAGGGAAAGAGTGTGGTGGTTCAAGGTACTCTTTTCCTATGTGGTGTTCCAGTTAGAGTTCTGTTTGGTACTGGGGCGTCGCATTCGTTTGTTTGTAGTGAACTTGTAGGCCGGTTGGGTTTGGAACCGGATATTGTTGATAGGCCATTGGTTGTGACTAATCCAGTTGGGGGTTCGTCCTGTTTGTGTATGTTATGCCGTGGTCTAGTCGTATCGAGTCATGATTGCTCTTTTGTTTGTGATTGTTTTGTTCTGAACTTTGCGGGGTTCGGAATTATTTTGGGTATGGACTGGCTTAGGAAGTATGCGGCAAAGGTTGATTGCGAGAGGTTGGAAGTGACAGTCGAGAATGTGGAGGGGCGAAAGGTTGTGATACGATGTAAGCATGAGGAAGGCGTCTTCATGAGCTTCATGTATTCGCTGGTTGTTCCACGGGATGGACTGTCATCAGTGCCGATCGCTAATGGATTCGAGGATGTCTTTGACGAAGTCAAAGGGTTGCCACCGCATAGAGAGATCGAGTTTCGTATAGATCTAGTTGAAGGAGCCAGACCTGTTGTGATGCCTCTTAGGCGGATGGCGCCTAAGGAACAGCAAGAGTTGAGGGTGCAAGTTGATGACCTTTTACAGAAAGGATTCATTCGGCGTAGTGTGTCCAAGTGGGGTGCACCAGTTGTGTTCGCAACCAAGGCAGATGGATCGTTGAGATTGTGTGTGGATTATCATGAGCTGAATAAGGTGACTAAGAAGAACAAGTATCCATTGCCGAGGATAGATGACTTGTTTGATCAGCTTCACGAAGCTAAGGTGTTTTCTCAGATGGATTTGGCAACGGGATTTCACCAGTTGAGAGTAGCTAAGGATAGTGTGCCGAAGACTGCTTTTCGGACACCATCTGGTTTCTTTGAGTGGCTGGTAATGCCGTTTGGATTGACTAACGCGCCAGCTTATTTTGTGGATCTTATGAATAGAGTGTTCAGAGATCAGTTGAACAAGTTCGTACTTGTGTTCGTGGATGATATTCTGATTTATTCCAGAACTAAAGAAGAGCACAAGACGCACTTGCGTATTGTTTTGGAAATCTTGCGGAAAGATCAGCTGAAGGCTAAGTTTTCGAAGTGTCACTTCTGGAAGAGTGAAGTGAGGTTCTTAGGCCATGTTATTTCTAGAAATGGAATAGCGGTTGATCCCGCTAAGGTGGCAGCAATCCAGGATTGGGTTAGACCTAAGAATGCATCTGATGTGAGAAGCTTTCTTGGATTAGCAGGATATTATCGTCGGTTTATCAAAGACTTTTCCAAGGTGGCTGCACCATTAACAGGATTGACGAAGAAGAACCTGGTGTTCAGATGGGATGATAAGTGTGAGCAAGCTTTTGGAATCCTGAAAGAGCGATTGACGAGTGCTCCTGTTTTGACCATTCCAAGTGGGAATGATGAGATGGTGGTTTACACCGACGCATGTGGTACTGGACTTGGAGCAGTGCTGATGCAGAGAGATAAAGTTGTTGCGTATGCCAGTCGACAACTGAAGCCGCATGAAAGGAATTACCCAACTCATGATTTGGAGTTAGCGGCAATTGTATTTGCTCTGAAGATGTGGAGACATTATCTATTGGGAGTTCGATTCGAGTTGTTTACGGATCACAAGTCATTGAAGTATCTTTTCTCCCAAAAGGATTTGAATCTTCGGCAGCAGCGATGGCTAGAGTTTTTGGCATCATATGATTTTGGTATAGCTTATACTCCGGGAAAAGGTAACGCAGTGGCAGATGCGTTAAGTCGAAGACATGCAGGATTGGGAGCCATGTTTTTAGAATGGAAGAGTCTCGAGTATTTAACTGGATTTGACTTCAGGCCTAGATGTGAATTGGAACCTGAGATGTTGGCAAACTTATCGATAAGACCTTCTCTTGTGGAAAGGATTGGCGAGAGCCAAAAGCGAGACGATAAGCTTGTCAAGATTATCCGTGAATTGGAATCTGGATTGGATCCAGAAAAGGATAAAGGATTCGAGGTCGATCGAGAGGGTTGGCTTTGGAAGCAAGGACGACTAGTTGTTCCCGATATAGATGAATTGAGGAGTGAAGTTCTGAAGGAAAGTCATCACTCGAAGCTGACAATTCATCTAGGTGGAAATAAGATGTATCGGGATATGAAGAGAACCTACTACTGGGAAGGTATGAAGAAGGATGTTGGAAATTTCATTTCCAAGTGTATGAACTGCCAGTTGGTAAAGGCTGAACAGAAGAAGCCAAGTGGATTACTTCAGCCATTAGAAGTTCCTACATGGAAGTGGGAGCAGGTATCGATGGATTTTATTGATGGGTTACCTAGAACAAGAACGGGAAATGAAGGGATTTGGGTCATTGTAGAACGTCTGACCAAGAGTGCGAGGTTCATTCCTGTTCGATCGACTAGGACTGCATCAAAGTTGGCTGAGTTGTATGTGAAGTGGATAGTTCGATTCCATGGTATTCCGAAAAGTATAGTGAGCGATCGAGATCCATTGTTCACTAGTGGATTTTGGAAGAGCTTCCAGGAAGTTTTGGGAACCGAGTTGTGTTTGAGTACAGCTTATCACCCTCAAACAGATGGTCAGACCAAGAGAGTCAACCGAGTTTTGGAAGATCTTCTCAGAGCTTGTGTTTTGGATTTCGGAGGATCATGGGAAGATCACCTTCATTTGGTGGAGTTTTCATACAATAACAGTTACCAGTCAAGTATTGGTATAGCACCGTATGAGGCATTGTATGGAAGACCGTGTAACTCTCCGACATGTTGGATAGAGACTGGAGAAAAGTTGATACTTGGGCCAGAGATGATTCGATAGACTTCGGAGTGTATAGAGATCATTCGGCAACGAATGAAGGCAGCCCAAGACCGTCAGAAGAGTTATGCCGATAAGCGTCGAAAGGATTTGGAATTCGACGTAGGAGATATGGTTTTTGTGAAGATTTCTCCACTGAAGAATGTTATTCGATTCGGGATGAAAGGAAAATTGACTCCGAGATTTGTTGGACCATTTCCGATTATCGAGCGAATTGGAAAGCTCGCTTATAGATTGGAATTACCAAAGAAGATGTTGAGTGTGCATAATGTTTTTCATGTATCGTATCTACGGAAGTATGTGCACGACTCGAATACAGTGGTTTCTGTCGATAGCTTTGAAGATTTCGAAGTTGATCCAGTCGATAGAAGACCTCGTAAGCCGCTTCGTGTTGTTGAAACCGACACGAAACAGCTTAGGAGGAAGGTAGTTAAGTTGCTCAAGATATAATGGAGTGATGATGATAACGACTGTACGTGGGAGGTGGAAGAGAGGATGAAGGCAGCTCATCCTGAACTCTTCAAGGTATGGCCCTAAGGTGTCGTGTCATCTCGCGATATTGTAACTTGTTCTAGTTTTATAATTCTGTACGCTAAGCTAGAATTGGATGCATGGTTTGTTGATTGCTATGGATGGTAGGCGTACAGAATAGCTTCTGATTGCTTTGATTGGTTGGAATTTCGGGGGCGAAATTCCTAAGGGGGAGAGAATGTAACGACCCGTATTTCTACGGATCGACAAGTTCATCAAAATATGGAATTTTCAGCATTTTAAGTCGTTTCAGATTTTAGGCAGAATTTGCTAAGTCCTAAGTCGTGAACGACTTAGTGTAAGTCGTAAGTCGTATACGACTTAGGGGATAGGAGTGTCTCTGGGATGTGGCGAGTTAAGGGTTTGAAGATAGGTCGTTTGAGCGATCTAAGTGTATTGGCGAGTTAAGTGTTAGGTCGGCAGGGCGAGTTAGCGACCTAAGAACTGACCGACTTAGTAGAGTTAGCGACCTAGCGGTTACCAGGTTAGCATAGTTAGGTTGGTTAGACGACTTAAGAGGTTGATCGACTTATAGGGTAGGCGACCTAGTAGAGTGAGCGACTTATGGGATTGACCGACCTAAGAGATAATCTAGTTAACGACTTAGTAGTTAAGTCGTTAGACGACCTAAGGGGTTAAGTATTAGGTCGTGTGGACTGAGTCGGAGTGGTTGGCTAAGTCTTAGGTCGCGTGTTGGCTTAAGTGTTAGGTCACGTGATTCTTAAGTTGTAAGTCGTGTCTAGTTGTGAGCTGTTAAGTCGCGTGGACCTATAGGTCGTATGGATGCGGTTTTGCTAAGTGTTAAGTCGTAGGTCACGCGCATTCTTAAGTCGTAGGTCGTTGAGTCGTAGGATGGCATAGCAGTTGAGTCGTTAAGTCGTATAGGAGCAGGTGTTAAGTCGCAACCGACTTAGGGGTTAGCTGCTAAGTCTTATGTCGGAAGTTCACTAAGTCGTAGTCTGTTAGGTTGGAGGCTTTGTTAAGTCGGAGGTGTCTTAGGTCGTAAGTCGGAGACGACTTAGGAGATAGCCGAGTTACGACTTAGTGGATTTTCAGCTATAAATAGGAGGGGTTTTTCTCACTTTTTGGGATCCGGATTTCGAAGCGACGAAGTGCTGCCATTTTGAGAGCTCGACTTCTACACTTCTTCACTTCTTTTCTCCACTCTAATCTAGTGCTTCCATCCATCCAAATCGAAGATCAAGATTGAAGATCCAAGAGCTAAAGTTGAAGATCTTCATCCTTTGAAGTGAGATTTCTTCGTTTGAGACGGATTCGTGATAGATCAAGCTTGATCCTTCGCTGTCCAGATCTGAAGCGTGTTGATTTGAGGTTGTTTAGGTGATTTGGTGAGTGGTGATTATCTCTCACATGGATCCAAAGGAGTATATCGGATTGTTGGCTCGATTTGGTGTTAAAGTAGTGGTTTCCATGCATTTTCTTCATCCTAAGTGTAGATCCATATAGATTCATTGTTCATGATGATGTTACATCCATTTTATCACATGTTAACCCATGCAAGTTCATTCATCAAGTTTATAAAGATATTGTTCATGTTTTCATGCTTGTTGGACTTTTAACTCTTTAATTACGAAAATGCCATTATTGTTATAATTGTCTACTTAGATCATATTTGAATGCTTGATTGCTTGGATAAATGTTTTATTTGATTGATTGCTATGAATTAGATGATTGATGACTTGATTTAGACCGAAGATGATTCAAAAGCCAAGGGAAAGGCTCTTGAATTGGGAAAGCTGCTCGTGGCATATGTAGCGGGATGATGAAGCTCTTATGCATAGATTTGATGATGTGATGTTGAGATGAAGCTTTGCGAGGATGTGATGAAGCGAGGCAATCATGTGATGAAGACTTAGTTTAATCCAGACGGGATCATTCCAAGCACGTTGGTAACTCGGTGATATGATTCGAGTTAAGGGTAATGGATGCTTGAGAGGCGCTTGAGCTAGTATGGAAATAGTCGTCAAGGAGGATGACTAGGAGGCTTGGATAGCATCGTTGTTGAAGGTTCTAGCATGCTCTAAGCAAGAGTACGTTTGGGCAGATTCGATAGTCCCAACGGCCAACTGTTGATGGTCGAGTACTCTGGGCAGATTCGATAGTCCTAGGCACGGGCTGCGACGACGTGCGGGAGTTATGCCTAGAACCGGGGATTCCATTAGCCCTTGACGGACGGCTGAAAGAATGTGCCGGTCATTCAATTAACGGTGATATCGAAGCAATGTTAACAGTGATAGCCAGAGTCATGGATGTTTGGTTGTATCGTCATTCGGTCTCAAGAGCAGTGTTTTCTGGGTGCTTATCTGATCTTGGTTTAGGCCTTGGGGGTTTGTGCTTGGAAAACATCGCCCTTGACTCGAGTGATAATTTCTTTACTTTACATTGTATGCTCTGTTATGTTTGCTTCTGCTTAGTGTGTGTCTGGGGGCTATCACTGTAGAAAGAGGTTGGAGTGGGAGGGTTGTATTCCTATTCCTTTTCCTTTATGCTCTTTTGGTATGTTGTTAGTTAATTTACTGTTCACTAAGACTGTTGTCTGACTCAAGGCTTTATGTTTTAATTCTTATTGCCTTGGGCTGTTCGTCCATTTTTTTGGGACGGGCAGACTAGGTAGCAGGTGACAGGTGCTGTTCTCTTCTCACGATGCTGATATCGAAGACGAGCTAGAGGGTTGCATATTATCTTCTTATATGTACTGGATGTTCCGCTGTTTGTATAATCTCTGAGTGTTATGTAGTGAGGCTTGATGTATTGACTATTTGGATGCTTGTATTCAACTATTATGAGTTTTATATGATGGCATTTTATTCTGTAAAGCTTCACTATACATATGTTCTATTGTATTTTGTCCATGCGCTGTGAGTAATACGATAGATCCTGTAATTTTGATCTACCCTGACAATCGTCCATGGTCGCCTGGCACACTTTACAGCGCACTATCTCTAGATTCGGTGCAGGGGTCATGGGCGGTCGTCACATTTGAAATGGGAATATTTAATTGGTTTTAAATATTCAAAAGTGAATTTTAGCCTGAATTTCAAATATCACTATTTATTGGATTATTAATTTTTGAATTAAACAATTAAAAAAAAATTTGGTAAAATTTGAATCTGTAGTTTTAAGCCTTTTAAAAATAAATTGAATGATTGTAAAATTTATATTGATAGTACAGAAGATAGTAAAAGTGTTAAAATTGAATTTGAAAGTAATTTGTTCAGTTTTAAAAATATATCGTTTAAATCGATATTTAAAAATAGCCTTCCGAGGCACAGTCTCGGAATTCGACGAAACCAGTTCCTTTGGATCCGTAATATTGTATTATTATGGGATCTCAAATTTCGGAGCGTTTGGAATGGTCGTGTGATCGTACGATAGATAAACGCGCTGAAATCTATATCGAAAAATTCAATATAATAACTGGGTCCAAAAAGCTATCTTCTCCATACGATCGAATTAGGACTCGAAACCTTTTCCATTGCGTTCGGAATAGGGGTATAGCATTATAAACGCTTGGCGGCATGCCTCAATAGGATGTCAAGATTTTAAGCTTTGAATTCAAAACAATTTTAAATTTCAATTTTAAATCTAAATAGTTTATACTTTGTTGACTGGTCAATATATCTCCCATCAGTTGCTATTATGTCATTCTTCAATCACTGTAGCTATTTTTCTTCCATACACTACCAACTATCCTGAAATTGCGCTGCCTTCTCGTTCAAATCAAGGAATCAATATAAAATCGCATACTCTTCTCCGTGAAGCCAGATCCTCCTTTTCATTTCCCTTATATTCGATAATTCAAAATTTAAAAAAAAATGGCCGAACAAATTGCTTTCTCGTTCGATAAAAACTTCCCTTCCTCCCTCCTTTAAAAGTCCATGGCCGCATACTGTCCCCCTCAAATCAAATCGAAGAAGCTCGCTTTGATTTCCGTTCCTCACAACCATAAACAAAATCGAACGAGACTTGTTCGATTTTTCTTTGCGATCAGGAAAAGCTTGGAGGCGAGTCGTGTTCGCACCTAGGGCTTCAGCGATTGTTCGCGTTCGAGGGGTGGACGACTGCGATTTTGAATCGATGGTGGTTGGGCGCATTCGCAAATGGGGGGCGGTGCCAGGGGAGTGAAGCTCGAGCAGTTTCAGGTGGTGTCGCAGTTTGAAAGTCGCGATGGCGAGGCCGAAGCGATGGATTGCGTACGTGATAGCCTGAGTTCGGAAGCATCAGTGAGGTATTCTAGCTTTTGTTTTTTTGTTTTCAATTTAAATATATATACATTAGAAATGATAATATATATACTGAGAGGAATTGTAAATCCAAACTTATTATTTTTACAAGTATATATATTAAAATTTTTACAGAAAAGAAAATATAAATATATTATATACATATAAACAGTAACGAAAAAGTATAAATAAATATATATAAACACACATATCTATTTAGTTTAAATATATGTAGATAAAACAGTAAATATATATATATGCAAGTATGCTTTTGGAAAATATAGGAATTTATGTAAGAAAATATATACATATATATATATATAAATTTTTGATCTATATATAAGTTATTTTAGTATATGTAAGGAATAAAATAAATATACACAAACATATTTCAATTTACTAGATTATTCTAAAATAATTTATTAAGGTGGTTTAGTTTGTTCAATTAAATTATTTAAAATATTTTTAGTTATTAACAGATCTTTAAAAAGAAATTTTGTTTAAACAAAATAATTAGTTAATTAAATTTATTGAATGGTAGTTGATTTTTCAATTGGTTCAAATGTTAATAAAATCCTATAAATTGTTTATTCAAGGTCAGAATCGGGAAACCAAGGCAATTGTGACGACCGCCCATGACCCCCGCACTGAACCTAGACATAGTGCGCTGTAAAGCGTGCCAGGCAGCCATGGACGATCATCATGGTAAAGTTAAAAACATCAGAATCTATCGTATTACTCACAGCGCATGGACAAAATACAATAGAATATATATATAGTGAAGCTTCACAGAATAGAATCTCATCAATAAAACTTCATAATAGTTGAATACAAACATCTGAATAGTCAATACATCAAGCCTCACTACATAACACTCAGAGAATATACAAGCAGCGGAACATCCAGTACATATAGTAAGAAAACAATATGCAATCCTCCAGCTCGTCTTCGTCATCAGCATCGTGGAAAGCAAGAACAGCACCTGTCACCTGCTACCTAGTCTGCCCGTCCCAAAATGGACGAAAAGCCCAAGGCAATAAGAGTTAAAACATAAAGCCTTGAGTTAGACAACAGTCTTAGTGAGCGGTAAATTAACTAACAACATACCAAAAGAGCATAAAGGAAAAAGGAATAGGAATACAACCCTCCCACTCCACCTCTTTCTACAGTGATAGCCCCCAGACACACACTAAGTAAAGCAAACATAGCAAAGCATACAATTAAAGTAAAGCAATTATCACTCGAGTCAAGGGCGATGTTTTCCAAGCACAAACCCCCAAGGCCTAAACGAAGATCAGATAAGCACCCAGAAAATACCGCTCTTGAGACCGAATGACGATACAACCAAACATCCATGACTCTGGCTATCACTGTTATCGTTGCTTCGATATCATCGTTAATTGAATGACCGGCTCATTCTTTCATCCGTCCGTCAAGGGCTAATGGAAACCCCGGTTCTAGACATAACTCCGCACGTCATCAAAACCCATGCCTAGGACTATCGAATCTGCCCAGAGTACTCGACTACCAATCAGTAGCCTTCAGGGACTATCGAATCTGCCCAACGTACTCTTGCTTTGAGCATGCTAGAACCTTCAACAACGATGAGATCTCAGCCTTCTAGTCATCCTCCTCGACGACTATTTCCATACTAGCTCAAGCGCCTCTCGAGCAAACCATTATCCTCAAACTCCAACCATTTCACCGAGTTGTCAACATGCTTGGAATGATCCCATCTGGATTAGACCAAGACTATCTCATACTATGCTTCGCCTAATCTCATCATAGCAAAGCCTCATCTCAACATCATCATCAAATCTATCCATATGAGCTTCATCATCCGCTACATATTCCACGAGCAGCTTTTCAAATTCAAGAGCCTTTCCCTTAGCTTTTGAATCATCTTCGACCATCTTGTCTAAATCAAATCATCAATCATCTAATTCATAGCAATCAATCAAGTCAAACATTAATCCAAGTAATCAAGCATTCAAATATGATCTAATGAACAATTATAACAATAATGGCAATTTCGTAAATAAAGAGTCTAAAGTCTAACAAGCATGAAAACATGAGCAATATCTCTATAATCTTGATGAATGAACTTGCATAGGTTAACATGTAGTAAAATGGATGTCAAATCATCATGGACAATGGATCTATACTTAAATTTAAAAAAATGCATGAAAATCACTACTTTACACAAAATCAAGCCAACAATCCGATATACTCCTTTGGATCCGTGTGAGAGATAATCACCACTCACCAAATCACCTAAACACCTCAAAAGCTACACACTTCAGATCTGGACATCGAAGGATCTAACTCGATCTATCACAAATCCGCTTCAAACGATGAAATCTCTCTTCGATGGATGTAGATCTTCAATCTAAGCTCTTGGATCTTCGATTTGATCTTCGATTTGGATGGAAGGAATCACAAGATTAAAGTGGAGAAAAGAAGTGAAGAAGTGTAGAAGTCGAGCTCTCAAAATGGCAGTACTTCGTCGCTTCAAAATCCGGATCCCAAAAATGAAGAAATGGACGTGTATTTATAGGCTGGAAAAACTTAGGTCGTTTGCTCGCTATTAGGTCATCCACGACCTAAGAAACCCCACGACCTAAAACTCCGACCCAACAGACCCAAGCCTATGCGCAACCGCGACCTAACGAAACTCCACGACCTACGACCTAACGCATGCGCTTCTACGACCTACGACCTAACACAGATCTGCGCATCCACACGACCTACGACCTAACACATGCGCGCTTCTACGACCTAACACACACACGACCTAACACACACAGAAGCTCACGACCTAACTAACTTAGGTCGCCTACGACCTAACTCAACACATAAGCTCACGACTTAACTCCTTAGGTCGTCTAACGACCTAACTATGCTAACTCGCTAACTACTAGGTCGCTAACCCCTTAAGCCGCTTCATTCCTTAGGTCGCTAACTCCTATAGGTCGCTGCCTTTCCTTAAGTCGCTCAAACCTTAAGTCGCTATCTTCTTAAGTCACTGTTTCCTGTAGGTTGCTAACTCTTAGGTCGTCCACTACCTTAGGTCGCCAACTTCCTATAGGTCGCTCCAACCGACCTAACCTACCCCACGACCTAAGCCACCATATGACCCAACTCATATACGACCTACCCCAAAATCCTTAGGTCGCTCCACTTTCTTAGGTCGTCTACTCCGACCTAACAACCCTACGACCTAGGACTTAGACTATGGACAACTTATCAACAATGCAACCTGATGTCAACTGTTTTACGATGTTTCGATCCGTAAAAATACGGATCGTTACATTCTCTCCCCCTTAGGAATTTCGCCCCCGAAATCCCAAATAAACAGAGCAATCAAAGACTATTCTGCATGCCTACCATCCATAGCAATCAACAAACCATGCATCCAATTCTTGCTTAGCATGCAGAATTCTAAAACTAGAACAAGTTACAATGTTGTTAGATGACACGACACCTTAGGGCCATACCTTGAAGAGTTCAGGATGAGCTGCCTTCATCCTCTCTTCCACCTCCCATGTACAGTCGTTATCATCATCACTCCATTGTATCTTGAGCAACTTAACTACCTTCCTCCTAAGCTGTTTCGTGTCGGTTTCCACAACACGAAGCGGCTTACGAGGTCTCTTATCGACTGGATCAACTTTGAAATCTTCATAGCTATCAGCAGAAACCACTGTATTCGAGTCGTGCACATACTTCCGTAGATATGATACATGAAAAACATTGTGCACACCCGACATCTTTTCTGGTAACTCCAATCTGTAGGCGAGCTTTCCAATTCGCTCGATGATCGGGAATGGTCCAACAAATCTCGGAGTCAATTTTCCTTTCTTCCCGAATCGAATAACATTCTTCAGTGGAGAGATCTTCACAAAAACCATATCACCTACGTCGAATTCCAAATCCTTACGACGCTTATCGGCATAACTTTTCTGACGGTCTTGGGCTGCCTTCATTCATTGCCGAATGATCTCTATGCAATCCGAAGTATGTCGAATCATCTCTGGCCCAAGTATCAGTTTATCTCCGGTCTCTAACCAACATGTCGGAGAGTTACACGGTCTTCCATACAATGCCTCATACGGTGCCATACCAATGCTTGACTGGTAACTGTTATTATACGAAAATTCCACCAAATGAAGGTGATCTTCCCATGATCCTCCGAAATCTAAAACACAAGCTCTGAGGAGATCTTCCAAAACTCGGTTGACTCTCTCGGTCTGACCATCTGTTTGAGGGTGATAAGCTGTACTCAAACACAACTCGGTTCCCAAAACTTCCTGAAAGCTCTTCCAAAATCCACTAGTGAACAATGGGTCTCGATCGCTCACTATACTCTTCGGAATACCATGGAATCAAACTATCCACTTAACATACAACTCAGCCAACTTTGATGCAGTCCTAGTCGATCGAACAGGAATGAATCTTGCACTCTTAGTCAGACGATCTACGATGACCCAAATCCCTTCATTTCCCGTTTTTGTTCTAGGTAGCCCATCAATAAAATTCATCGATATTTGCTCCCACTTCCATGTAGGAACTTCTAATGGCTGAAGCAATCCACTTGGCTTCTTCTGTTCGGCTTTTACCAACTGGCAGTTCATGCACTTGGAAATAAAATTTCCGACATCCTTCTTCATACCTTCCCAGTAATAGGTTCTCTTCATATCCCGATACATCTTATTTCCACCTGGATGAATTGTCATCTTTGAGTGATGACTTTCCTTCAGAACTTCTCTTATCAATTCATCTATATCGGGAACAACTAGTCGTCCTTGTTTCCGAAGCCAACCTTCTCGATCGACCTCGAATCATTTATCCTTTTCTGGTTCCAATCCAGATTCCAAATCACGGATAATCTTGACAAGCTTATCGTCTCGCTTTTGGCTCTCGCCAATCCTTTCCACAAGAGTCGGTCTTATCGATAAGTTTGCCAACATCTCAGGTTCCAATTCACATCTGGGCCTGAAGTCAAATCCAGCTAAATACTCGAGGCTCTTCCATTCTGGAAACATGGCTCCCAATCCTGCATGTCTTCGACTTAACGCATCTGCCACCGCGTTACCCTTTCCCGGAGTATAGGCTATACCAAAATCATATGATGCTAAAAACTCTAGCCATCGTTGCTGCCGAAGATTCAAATCCTTTTGAGAGAAAAGATACTTCAACGACTTATGATCTGTAAACAACTCAAATCGAACTCCCAATAGATAATGTCTCCACATCTTTAGAGCAAAAACAATCGCCGCTAACTCCAAATCATGAGTCGGATAATTCCTTTCATGCGGCTTCAGTTGTCGACTTGCATATGCAACAACTTTATCCCTCTGCATTAGCACTGCTCCAAGTCCTGTACCACATGCGTCGGTGTAAACCACCATCTCATCATTCCCACTTGGAATAGTCAAAATAGGAGCACTTGTCAATCGCTCTTTCAGGATTCTGAAAGCTTGCTCACACTTATCATCCCATCTGAACACTTGACTCTTTTTCGTCAATCCTGTTAAGGGTGCAGATACCTTGGAAAAGTCTTTGATAAATTGACGATAGTATCCTGCTAATCCAAGAAAACTTCTCACATCGGATGCATTCTTAGGTCTGACCCAATCCTGGATTGCTGCCACCTTGGCGGGATCAACCGCTATTCCATTTCCAGAGATAACATGGCCTAAGAACCTCACTTCACTCTTCCAGAAGTGACACTTCGAAAACTTAGCCTTCAGCTGATGTTTCCGCAAGATTTCCAAAACAATACGCAAGTGCGTCTCGTGCTCTTCTTCAGTTCTGGAATAAATCAGAATATCATCCACGAATACTAGCACGAACTTGCTCAACTGATCTCTGAACACTCTATTCATAAGATCCACAAAATATGCTGGCGCATTAGTCAATCCAAACGGCATTACCAGCCACTCAAAGAAACCGGATGGTGTCCGAAAAGCAGTCTTCGGCACACTATCCTTAGCCACTCCCAACTGGTGAAATCCCGTTGCCAAATCCATCTGAGAAAACACCTTAGCTTCGTGAAGCTGATCAAACAAGTCATCTATTCTCGGCAATGGATACTTGTTCTTCTTAGTCACCTTATTCAGCTCACGATAATCCACACACAACCTCAACGATCCATCCGCTTTGGTTGCAAACACAACTGGTGCACCCCATTCGGACACACTACGCCGAATGAATCCTTTCTGTAAAAGATCATCAACCTGCACCTTCAACTCCTGCTGTTCCCTAGGCGCCATCCTCCTAAGAGGCATCACAACAGGTCTGGCTTCCTCAACTAGATCTATACAAAACTCGATCTCTCTATGCGGCGGTAACCCTTTGACCTCGTCAAAGACATCCTCAAATCCATTAGCGATTGGCACAGATGACAGTCCATCCCGTGGAACAACCAGTGAATACATGAAGCTCATGAAGACACCTTCTTCATGCTTACATCGTATCACAATCTTTCGCCCCTCCACATTCTCGACTGTCACCTCCAACCTATCACAATCAACCTTTGCCGCATACTTCCTAAGCCAGTCCATACCCAAAATAATTCCGAACCCCGCAAAGTTCAGAACAAAACAATCACAAACAAAAGAGAAACCATGACTCGATACAATCAGACCACGGCATAGCATACACAAACAAGACGAACCCCCAACTAGATTAGTCACAACCAATGGCCTATCAACAATATCCGGTTTTAAACCCAACTGGCCTACAAGTTCATTACAAACAAAAGAATGCGACGCCCCAGTATCAAATAGAACTCTAACTGGAACACCACATATGGAAAGAGTACCTTGAACCACTACACTCTTTCCTTTCTCTTCAGCGGTAGGAGCTTTCGAAGATGATGGAACAACTCCCAAAGCATAAGCTTGCACAATCTGCTTGTCCTTTCGCGGTTCTGGACAATTCCTCTTAACATGCCCCAGCTTGTCACAGTTGTGGCACTTCACCAGCACCTTCGGATTCTTGCAATCCCTGGAGAAATGGCCCTTCTGCTGACAATTGTAGCAGGTCACTTCACCCTTTGGCTTCTTCTGGCCATCCCTACCCTTTTGCTGCTGCTGCTGCTTCCTTTTCTTGTTTCCACCCTGCTGTGGTTTAGATTCTTCCTTGGTTACAGCAACAACAGATCCTTCCTTAGGAAACAAATTCTCGTGCCTGAGAGCTTTCTCTACTAGCTTCTCAAATGGATCGTCCAAATGATCCACCAACTGCCTCCCAAGATAACTGTCCAAGCCTGTCACAAACTTCTCATTCTTCTGGTACGAAGATTCAATATACGACCGGGCATACTTGGACAAAGCTTCAAACTCAGAAACATACTCAAGAACTGGTCTTCCATTTTGCTTGAGCTCCACAAACTTCTTGAACAGAACAGACTTCTGAGCCGTAGATATGAACTTAGCTTCAAATCTGGTTTGGAATTGCTCCCAAGTAATCTCTTCCTCCGGAGTATCAATGGTGATAGAGTTCCACCAATCAGAAGCTCTCCCTTGAAGCTGTCTTGATGCTAACTTCCTCTTAGTTGCATCCTCAATTCCCAAATCACCAAAGATCCTTCTACAAGCATCTATCCATCTCTGGACTTCAATGGTTGGTTCTGTTCCTAAGAAAACCTTCCCTCCAAGAGCAGTATAGTCTTTACACAACTTAGCAAAATCCACTGGTTTCGGAGTTTGAACTTGAACTCCAACATCAACTGCTGTCCCCGGAACTGGTATCCTTCTCATGATCGAAGTCATCATAGCTTCGAACATAGCTGCATAATCAGCAGTCCCCTCAGCAGTACGGCCTTCCCTAGCAGCTGGTCTCCCTCTTCGACTCATCCTTATTATCTATAAAAAGGAATGATTAGCACACCTTGAGAAACAACTGCATAAAGGACTCAAACTTACTAAACTACTATATTATATATAGTAATCATCCATCAAAATACAATTAATTCTCTCATACGTAGTTACGTCAGTGAGCGTTGGGTAAAATCGATTAACCAATGCTCTGATACCAAATGTGACGACCGCCCATGACCCCCACACTGAACCTAAACATAGTGCGCTGTAAAGCGTGCCAGGCAGCTGTGCAGTTAATGCCCCGCTATTACCCCGCTATATGTAACGACCCACTATTTTGGACCATTCAAATCGACAATAATCCACGCATGTCTGACTTGAATAATTCAAAATAACAGATTGTAATAAAATTTGGAGCAAATAAAATCAAATACATAATCACAGACACAAAATATCAGAATAACTCGCAGCGGAATATAAAAACCATAGTAGTTCATGAAGCTACTATAACAAACTCTCAAAACAAAATACATAATATCTGTTTGAAAACATATACAATAGAAATCTCAAATACATAGAAGTTTATAATACCAGAGCTGAAATAGAACAACTGAAACTGGAATGGATAGATAACTAGATAAGCAGAATCTCCAACGATTCCTAGCTCCAGAAAGAGATCCAAATCTAAGCTGTAAATACTCAGGCTGACCCGAGCGTAAAGCAAAATACAAAACACTCGAGTCAAGACAATATATACTTATATAATGTAAACCAACTCAAGTGAACTGTAGCAGTAATACATAATAACTTAAAGGATGCTTGGGATCGCCCATCCTCTAAGGATCAGTTAAACCATAAATTAAATACATCCCGTGGTTATTTCAAAATTGGTATTTTATGTTTCGAAATCAAATATCATTTCAAAATTCAATATCATTCAAAAATCCAGTTCAAAATATCAAAATATCATATTTCAAAATAGTTTATATTACGAAACAAATTACTTCATTTTAAATCATAAAATGAAGTTATTATATTAAATAATTAAATTATTAAATTTCCAAAATTTTAATCTTTCAAAGTTCATTCGTTCACTTAAATTAATTAAAACAATGAAAATTCAACTTTCGCAACATTTAGAAAATGCTATGGAAAGTCACATTTAAAACAGTTCAATTTAACAAAAGACAGCATTTAAAATGCTGTAATAGGGTTACATTAGTTTCAAATAAACTTAGTTAAATTCAACCATTATAACATTTACAAAAATTCCATAATAGCCTTTAATTAAATTCAGCCATTTGGTTCATTATTATCAACTACAACATTTACAAATGTTGTATTATCATTTACATTAGAATTAATAGCATTTCAGAAATGCAGTTAATTAACTTCAAATATTTAGTATAACTTCACAACAATTATATTTTTATATAAATCATTTTTAACTTATAAAATCATATAATTTCACTTTTAAAACAATCATTCAAATACCCTTATATTCATGATTTTATAAAGTTAAACCTCCATTCAAAAATCAAAATTTAATAATAATTCACTTATTAAATTCCAATATTAAGTTATAAATTCATTAAATTAAATTAACTTAACACTTAAGTTTAAATTTTCAAATATAACTTAATTCCATTTTTATTTACTTAACTTAAAATTCATTTTTAAGCCAAATTCACAAATTTCCAATTTTAGTTATATTTCAAAATTTCGACTTAAATATTCATTCATTTCACATTTTAACTTTATTCAAAATCATTAATATAAAATAAAATCATTTAAATTCACTTTAATCCAAATTACCATGAATGTATCACATTTCATATTTAATTTAAATTCCAATTATCACCAAATTAAAATTTCCCAAAATAACTTACATTTCAAATTTTCTAATTTTACCATTAATTTATTTCACTTATAAATTTTCAGAAAATCAATAATGCTTTACAAAGATCATTTTTATTTAGTTTAAGTCAAAATATTATAATATTTACATTTCTAAAATAATTAAAAAAAAAATTTATAAAACATATTTTAACAACGGGTCTGTATTTCATTTTCTAGCCTAGGTAAAGTGATACGGGTAATTTATCATTTCAACCCGTAATTTACAAAGATACCCGGGTTTGATCATTTCAAACCCGCAATCCCAAGCAAATGAAAATAATTGAAAATCATTCAGGCCTATCATTTCAGCCCATAATGATTTTCTTTTATTCTAAAGTCCGTTCGGGTATGTATCATTTCAACCCATAGTGATTCTAATCTAAAGGGAACTTGCAGTGTGATAAACTGATAAAAATAACAGAACAACATAATATAACAGTAACATATGATATAACAGGTGTTTAAGCATGGGTGAACATCATATAATCATAACATAGCAGATATAATATGGTGATGCATTTTACAGATTCAAAAGTGGTCAATTTACTAGTTATATAGGTATACACTGTCTGGTGAGAATAACTCACTTGTTTAAAGCTGGAGATAGCCACAAAAGCACACAATACTGACACTACGAAGGTACGACAACACGGGAATGACTTGAGAGTGGAGAGCGAGATCCAAGTTATAGATCTTGTGTTACAACCCAAAAACAAAACCAAAATAATAGTTAAAAATCAATACGATTGAATTTGAATAACTTTGAAACAAAAAGCAGTTTGAATACGAAACTTTTTACCTTGCTTTCTCTACTTGTTTGCATGGCCTAGGGGATCAATTAGGTCAGGTTTGTACTTGGTTTGGATCAGGTATGGGTCTGGAAAAGGTAAGGCTACAAGGTAGAACATGATGGAGGAAGTTACAACACAGGGATGTGAAGGGGTTTAGGCTAAAACATGGTTTTTGGCAACCAAAAGGGCTCGGTCATGGGGTTATATGCTTGGCCAGTCAAGCTCAGGTCTGGACAGAGGTTGGAGTGGTGTGGGGAGGTCTGGAAAAGGTGGTGGTGGCAGCCTATGGTGGTGGTGGTGGTGTAAATGAAGGGAAGGTTGCATACATGGCTTGGGTAGGCGATAATTGTAGAGTTTTCAATGTTTTTGTGGAGTTTTGCTCAAGGGGAGGCCATGGCACTTTCATGTCAGTGGAGAATGATGGTTTGGCCGTGGATTTAGTGGGGAGGAAGGGATGGTGGTCGATGGTGGTGATGGTGAGGCTATGGGCCGAGCAAAGCATGAAGATTTCAAGGCAATTTACAAAGGAAAATCAATAAAAGAAGGTGAAAAAGAATAGAAAAGAGGAAGACATTACAATTCTTTTTCTTCAGATCTGAAAACATATGTGAATGAGGAATGAGAAAGTGATGTTTTCACATAAATTGCAAAATGAGATATGCAGCTGAAAGAATGAGGAGTTAAGGCCAATTGAATGAAAAGTAATGTTGAAATGTGAAAAGGTGGGAATTCAAAAGGCCTTAGGAAATAAAAAGCCACAAACCTTTCAAATCACTTTTATTTCTTTTTAATAATTTTAAATAACTGAAAATAATTAAAAATTCAGTTTCAATTCGAAAATGTAACAAATATACAAAATATAAATAAATAAATATTAATTATATATGATTAAAATAAGAAAATAGTACAAAATGAAAACTAGTCTAGAAAATTTGAAAATAAATGAAATAAACTTAGGGAAAATTGTATGGACTTGGAAAAATATTTATAAATAAAGATAAGAACATAAAATAAAAATGCATTCACAAAAATAAATAAACAAATTTTAATTAAATAAAATTTAAATGGAGAATATAGTAGAAAAATAGAAACTAGTCTTTAATAAATGCAATAAATTTTGGAAAAGTTTTATTATCACTTCAAAAATATTAAAAGACAAAAATATACATAAAATAACATATTAACACATTTTAAAATAAAATATGACAAAGAAAATATGATTTATAAAATTTAAAATAGGCAAAATTGCAAAATAAAACAAATTATACTCAAAATTGAAATGTACATAACTTTTACAATTTAATTCCGTTTTCAACGAAACAAAAAGCAGTATTCATGTTATTAAGTCTATTTTCATAATAAAAGATAAAATTTAAGATTTTAAACAATTTATATTTGAAGTTTTAAAAGTCAAAGTTTGACCAGTTTGACCAGAAATCCCCTTTTCAGGAAATGTTCAATTTATACCAGTTTGAAATTAAAAGTTACATAATAATCAACATTTATATTTAAAAATGAAATGTTTGAAATAAAACAAGTTTAAAATAGTTTTCAAAATATAATAAAGTCAAATAAAATATATACAAAAATCTAGGGCTGTTACACTCTCCCCCACTCAAATCTTTTCGTCCTCGAAAAGGAATGAAGTATGGAAAACACAGAAAAAGATAGAATGGAATAGGATTAAGACAAGATGACAAGAATATTAAAATTATACCTGATAACTGTTGTTATAGGTAAGTTTAACAAGGTGGAGAATAGGAATAGCAAGAAGGGAAAATAGGACGAAAGACAAGGATGAGCCATTTATTAAAAGTGTTGGTTAAAGAGGTAAAATATTTAAAACACTTTAAAATCTTTTAGAAAGGAAATAACTGATCAAAATATCCTTTATAATATTTTATCAAAATACTTTTTAACTCGATGTCTTAACAAGTTTACTTTCGTTCCTACAGACTCTGGCCATGCGTTGATCAGGCGCAAAGCTAGAATTCTCCAGGTACTTAGTAGACTTGTTTCAACACCCAGTGAAAATACTTGAAAAACCTTTAAAACAGATATGGAAAGTACAATCCAAACAAAAACAAACAAAACCTTTGTCTAACCATGGTTCGCAGATACACAATGGTTACGCCTGGATCCCCCAGGAAACAATCCATATCCGTAAGCTTTCTCAGCCCTGCGAGTTACGCCATGATGACTAGTAGAATGCAGGATACACAATGGTTTCGCCTGGATCCCCCAGGAAACAATCCGTACCCCCAGGCAAGACTCAGCCAAGCATTTGCGCTACTATTCGCGACCTACACAGATTGCAGGATACACAATGATTACGCCTGGATCCCCCAGGAAACAATCCGTACCCCTAGGCAAGACTCAGCCAGGCAGTTGCGCTATGCAGTCACGAGAGAACAATAAGACCATGGGTAACGCCATGGAATTCGAAGGACACTCGAGTATCATATCCGGAAAACCAAAAATCAGAGAGAATAATATCGATAGAATGAATCCAAGATGTGGCCACAAATCGGATATCAAGCAGAAGGCACTTTCCATATCTTTACTTCGAAAATATGTATCATATAGTACCTTTTCAAATCACTTTCAAATATCGTACTTATATAAAATCCATTATATATAAGATTTAATTTTCAAATCGAATACTTTCCAAAATCAATAGTATATCAAATCATACTTATATAGACTTCAATTATATAAGATTTCACTTTCAAATTGAGTACCTTTTCAAATCTATAGTTTTCGAATCAATTTCATACTCATACAAATCAATTTTATATAAGTTCGACAACTCCCAAATCAAGTGTTTAGTAACATAAGGTTCTCAAATTTCAATTTGTTTCAATATCAGTTCAATTTCAAAATCATATACAATTTCACCAAATTATTTCTTCTCAAATTAATTATCTTTAGTTTCAAAGTTTCCAAAATAATAGATTTAGAAAATAAATCCAAATTTCCAAATCAATATAATTTAAGTCAACCAATTCATTTCCAAAATCAAATGTTTTCAAAATCATCTTATACTTACGTAAGGTCTATCTTACATAAGGATCAAATTTTCAAAATAATTTCGCTGTATGAAGAGCCATATGGGATTGAATATCTTTGCTTTTATGGGTTATATATCTTTGTAATTTAAATTGGAAATTTTCTTTTAGTAAGCAAAGATATTCTAACTCGACGGCTTTCAATTTCAGCGTCAAAATATATCAAAGATATTAGAATATAAGATGTACATATGTCATCATTTCGCAAAGTCACATTCGATCACTCGCTCGATCACACAAGTTCGCTTTCGAACTAGTATTGTCCATTCACTTCCCTAATGCGGATTTCGATATGGTTTCTCGACTAGAAGCCATCAGTCTCCGTACATAGCCATATACTATGATAGAGAATTCTAGAATCGAGCCCAAAATCCATATCAAATATTCGTCATCAAGAATCGAATGAAAAATCCTAACACGAAATGGTGTAATTCACCTCGAACTTGTGTACTCAAACTTGAATCAAATTAATTATGCGAATAAAACAGCATACGTACAACTTATATATTTATTCCAACTTGTTACCTATATAGTTTCATAAAGATGTTACTAAGTTAAAACACTTAAAATTTATTCAAAATATTTTGAAGAACAATTTCTTTTCAAAACATTTCAAATCTAAATTTCATATTAGAAAAAAATTTAAATTGCCTTATTCATTTACTTAACAAAACAGTTTCAACTTATTTAAATCAGATTACTTCATACTTAAACATTCAAAACAAACTTATATACTTTATCAAAATACTTTTCAAATTTCTTAGCTTTGAAAAGTTAACCTTGATTTGGAAGTACTCGAACTTCGAAATAGTTGAAGAAATCATTTTCAAATTCAAGAGTTGGAAATTAGCAACAAATCAGTAAATCAATTTTAATAGATAGGGTTATATCAAATCCAAAACTCGAGGACTGAACACTGTTTCATTTCAAATCGTTTCAAATATATTTACATATATCTTTCGAATATCAAATCATACTTCGGAATTTGAAATCAAAAATGGTTTCACAAAATCACTCGCATAGCAAAGCTATTAAAGTGGCCTCTCCCTCACTCAGAAACTCGAAAATCAATGTCGATGATGCGTGCACTCATCACCGAAATTATTTTCCAACGACACAAGTGAGTTCTGGACTTCCATTTACTTTGAAAACTTCTTTGAAATTCCTTCGAAATCATTAAAACCCATTAAAATCGTTGAAACATTACTTATTCGGAAAAATAATTTCAAATCATATTATTTATTATTTCAAAATCCTAAAACCAGTTCCAAAATGCCGGAGTTCAATCACTTAAATTCAGATTCAAAACCTTCAGTTATAAATCATTTTATATGAAACCATTTCTTATAAAATTTTCACAATTTCAAATCCTTTCAAAACTTCAAATTCTCATTTTTTTAAAAGGTATATAATCCTTATCAAAACATTTCATCTTTATATAAAAATATGGTCATCCTTATCAAAATAAAAACTACGATGAATACACAATTTTCAAAAGACAATCAACCACAAACTTTCCAAGGGACGATTCAAGGATGGATTTCAAAGCAAAACAGAGATTCAAATTTAGAAGGACTCTAATCAAATAGAATTTTAATTCAAAGATAGGCTCAAACGAAGATAAGATAATTAAATTACCAAATAGAAGATGGATAAGCCTATATGAATCGCGGGCGACCTTAACCGGTCAACCGTGACTTCAGGAATATAATCGATGCGAAAATCTAAGGCAAATCGACCTTCGATTGCCAGAGATAGAATCTAAATATAGCAGAAGATAGAAAACATCGTAAACCGAGGATACAGAAATATCTGATGAATCAATGCCAATTATAATCATTCAAAGATTGGCGGAATCGCCACCCTATAAAGGTCATACAAAGTGGAGTGATGCAATGCTCCAAAATCAAAAGAATACAATTATGGGAGACAGGAATGGATTTCAGAACAAGTGGGAGCGTTCCAAAATTCAAAGGAATCCTATTCTATAAGAATCCAAACGAAGATTAGAGATATATAACCTATATCGATACAGAAAAATTCCCATTCAAAATTTGGAAAGACTCGAATTCATAACATACGAAAACAGAAGCATAAATATCTTTAGTTGGACAACTTTAGCTAAGCAAAAGATACAACAGAGTTTACTCAAAGCAACCTAACAAACTACTGATTTTGCCATACCCAAAATAGATTCCTATCAACAATGGATCTAGATCAATCAAGAGAGAAGTTCAAAATTTTAGAGGATCCTAATCAAAGAAATTGCTAACAAGGTGGATACGAAAAGAAAGAAGTTTAGAAAATTTTACTTTCAAAGCAAGAAAATTTATATCAAAATAATCTTTGAAAATTCTTTAAAAATCATTTGAAAATCATTTTATACTTTGAAAATACGTTCTCTCACAAAGAAATGATTCTGAGATTGATTTCACTCATTCTAGGGTATTTCTACCCTATCTCTAATGAGTTTTTGCTCCGTAGGCTAAGGTTTGCCTAAAACGAAAGCTCTGATACCAACTGTAACGACCCACTATTTTGGACCATTCAAATCGACAATAATCCACGCATGTCTGACTTGAATAATTCAAAATAACAGATTGTAATAAAATTTGGAGCAAATAAAATCAAATACATAATCATAGACACAAAATATCAGAATAACTCGCAGCGGAATATAAAAACCATAGTAGTTCATGAAGCTACTATAACAAACTCTCAAAACAAAATACATAATATCTGTTTGAAAACATATACAATAGAAATCTCAAATACATAGAAGTTTATAATACCAGAGCTGAAATAGAACAACTGAAACTGGAATGGATAGATAACTAGATAAGCAGAATCTCCAACGATTCCTAGCTCCAGAAAGAGATCCAAATCTAAGCTGTAAATACTCAGGCTGACCCGAGCGTAAAGCAAAATACAAAACACTCGAGTCAGGACAATATATACTTATATAATGTAAACCAACTCAAGTGAACTGTAGCAGTAATACATAATAACTTAAAGGATGCTTGGGATCGCCCATCCTCTAAGGATCAGTTAAACCATAAATTAAATACATCCCGTGGTTATTTCAAAATTGGTATTTTATGTTTCGAAATCAAATATCATTTCAAAATTCAATATCATTCAAAAATCCAGTTCAAAATATCAAAATATCATATTTCAAAATAGTTTATATTACGAAACAAATTACTTCATTTTAAATCATAAAATGAAGTTATTATATTAAATAATTAAATTATTAAATTTCCAAAATTTTAATCTTTCAAAGTTCATTCGTTCACTTAAATTAATTAAAACAATGAAAATTCAACTTTCGCAACATTTAGAAAATGCTATGGAAAGTCACATTTAAAACAGTTCAATTTAACAAAAGACAGCATTTAAAATGCTGTAATAGGGTTACATTAGTTTCAAATAAACTTAGTTAAATTCAACCATTATAACATTTACAAAAATTCCATAATAGCCTTTAATTAAATTCAGCCATTTGGTTCATTATTATCAACTACAACATTTACAAATGTTGTATTATCATTTACATTAGAATTAATAGCATTTCAGAAATGCAGTTAATTAACTTCAAATATTTAGTATAACTTCACAACAATTATATTTTTATATAAATCATTTTTAACTTATAAAATCATATAATTTCACTTTTAAAACAATCATTCAAATACCCTTATATTCATGATTTTATAAAGTTAAACCTCCATTCAAAAATCAAAATTTAATAATAATTCACTTATTAAATTCCAATATTAAGTTATAAATTCATTAAATTAAATTAACTTAACACTTAAGTTTAAATTTTCAAATATAACTTAATTCCATTTTTATTTACTTAACTTAAAATTCATTTTTAAGCCAAATTCACAAATTTCCAATTTTAGTTATATTTCAAAATTTCGACTTAAATATTCATTCATTTCACATTTTAACTTTATTCAAAATCATTAATATAAAATAAAATCATTTAAATTCACTTTAATCCAAATTACCATGAATGTATCACATTTCATATTTAATTTAAATTCCAATTATCACCAAATTAAAATTTCCCAAAATAACTTACATTTCAAATTTTCTAATTTTACCATTAATTTATTTCACTTATAAATTTTCAGAAAATCAATAATGCTTTACAAAGATCATTTTTATTTAGTTTAAGTCAAAATATTATAATATTTACATTTCTAAAATAATTAAAAAAAAATTTATAAAACATATTTTAACAACGGGTCTGTATTTCATTTTCTAGCCTAGGTAAAGTGATACGGGTAATTTATCATTTCAACCCGTAATTTACAAAGATACCCGGGTTTGATCATTTCAAACCCGCAATCCCAAGCAAATGAAAATAATTGAAAATCATTCAGGCCTATCATTTCAGCCCATAATGATTTTCTTTTATTCTAAAGTCCGTTCGGGTATGTATCATTTCAACCCATAGTGATTCTAATCTAAAGGGAACTTGCAGTGTGATAAACTGATAAAAATAACAGAACAACATAATATAACAGTAACATATGATATAACAGGTGTTTAAGCATGGGTGAACATCATATAATCATAACATAGCAGATATAATATGGTGATGCATTTTACAGATTCAAAAGTGGTCAATTTACTAGTTATATAGGTATACACTGTCTGGTGAGAATAACTCACTTGTTTAAAGCTGGAGATAGCCACAAAAGCACACAATACTGACACTACGAAGGCACGACAACACGGGAATGACTTGAGAGTGGAGAGCGAGATCCAAGTTATAGATCTTGTGTTACAACCCAAAAACAAAACCAAAATAATAGTTAAAAATCAATACGATTGAATTTGAATAACTTTGAAACAAAAAGCAGTTTGAATACGAAACTTTTTACCTTGCTTTCTCTACTTGTTTGCATGGCCTAGGGGATCAATTAGGTCAGGTTTGTACTTGGTTTGGATCAGGTATGGGTCTGGAAAAGGTAAGGCTACAAGGTAGAACATGATGGAGGAAGTTACAACACAGGGATGTGAAGGGGTTTAGGCTAAAACATGGTTTTTGGCAACCAAAAGGGCTCGGTCATGGGGTTATATGCTTGGCCAGTCAAGCTCAGGTCTGGACAGAGGTTGGAGTGGTGTGGGGAGGTCTGGAAAAGGTGGTGGTGGCAGCCTATGGTGGTGGTGGTGGTGTAAATGAAGGGAAGGTTGCATACATGGCTCGGGTAGGCGATAATTGTAGAGTTTTCAATGTTTTTGTGGAGTTTTGCTCAAGGGGAGGCCATGGCACTTTCATGTCAGTGGAGAATGATGGTTTGGCCGTGGATTTAGTGGGGAGGAAGGGATGGTGGTCGATGGTGGTGATGGTGAGGCTATGGGCCGAGCAAAGCATGAAGATTTCAAGGCAATTTACAAAGGAAAATCAATAAAAGAAGGTGAAAAAGAATAGAAAAGAGGAAGACATTACAATTCTTTTTCTTCAGATCTGAAAACATATGTGAATGAGGAATGAGAAAGTGATGTTTTCACATGAATTGCAAAATGAGATATGCAGCTGAAAGAATGAGGAGTTAAGGCCAATTGAATGAAAAGTAATGTTGAAATGTGAAAAGGTGGGAATTCAAAAGGCCTTAGGAAATAAAAAGCCACAAACCTTTCAAATCACTTTTATTTCTTTTTAATAATTTTAAATAACTGAAAATAATTAAAAATTCAGTTTCAATTCGAAAATGTAACAAATATACAAAATATAAATAAATAAATATTAATTATATATGATTAAAATAAGAAAATAGTACAAAATGAAAACTAGTCTAGAAAATTTGAAAATAAATGAAATAAACTTAGGGAAAATTGTATGGACTTGGAAAAATATTTATAAATAAAGATAAGAACATAAAATAAAAATGCATTCACAAAAATAAATAAACAAATTTTAATTAAATAAAATTTAAATGGAGAATATAGTAGAAAAATAGAAACTAGTCTTTAATAAATGCAATAAATTTTGGAAAAGTTTTATTATCACTTCAAAAATATTAAAAGACAAAAATATACATAAAATAACATATTAACACATTTTAAAATAAAATATGACAAAGAAAATATGATTTATAAAATTTAAAATAGGCAAAATTGCAAAATAAAACAAATTATACTCAAAATTGAAATGTACATAACTTTTACAATTTAATTCCGTTTTTAACGAAACAAAAAGCAGTATTCATGTTATTAAGTCTATTTTCATAATAAAAGATAAAATTTAAGATTTTAAACAATTTATTTTTGAAGTTTTAAAAGTCAAAGTTTGACCAGTTTGACCAGAAATCCCCTTTTCAGGAAATGTTCAATTTATACCAGTTTGAAATTAAAAGTTACATAATAATCAACATTTATATTTAAAAATGAAATGTTTGAAATAAAACAAGTTTAAAATAGTTTTCAAAATATAATAAAGTCAAATAAAATATATACAAAAATCTAGGGCTGTTACACTATATCTCATAGCGGATTTCTACCGCTACGATTTTTCCATATAGCCCCAAAATATAGCCTTTCCGCTTTAATCCCCGCTATTTCCGCTATATCCCGTTATTCCCGCTATATTCCGCTATTTCCGCTATATCTTCTTTAATAAAATGAATTGAAAAATTGCATTTATACATTATAAAAATTATGAAACTAGTTTATTTGATTTAATTTTTAATATATTTTTAGAAATGAAAATACTCTAATATTCTACTAAATTCAATTATGTTATATAACAGTTTTATGTTTATTTAAAGTATATTCGCACATGTTTTTATTTAAAATTATTAATGTATTAATTATAATTCAATTGAATGATATTTTTTCATTTAATTACCATTTATATATTTGAAAAAACATTAAGTACGAGTTTTATATGCTATTTTAGAGTCATCCGCTATATCCCGCTATATCCTCGCTGTATCCCCGCTATGACTTTTTGCACCTCCACCGCTTTGAATCCGCCGAGCGCTTTAACTGCACAGCCAGGCAGCCATGGACGATCATCATGGTAAAGTTAAAAACAGCAGAATCTATCGTATTACTCACAGCGCATGGACAAAATACAATAGAATATATATATAGTGAAGCTTCACAGAATAGAATCTCATCAATAAAACTTCATAATAGTTGAATACAAACATCTGAATAGTCAATACATCAAGCCTCACTACATAACACTCAGAGAATATACAAGCAGCGGAACATCCAGTACATATAGTAAGAAAACAATATGCAATCCTCCAGCTCGTCTTCGTCATCAGCATCGTGGAAAGCAAGAACAACACCTGTCACCTGCTACCTAGTCTGCCCGTCCCAAAATGGACGAACAGCCCAAGGCAATAAGAGTTAAAACATAAAGCCTTGAGTCAGACAACAGTCGTAGTGAGTGGTAAATTAACTAACAACATACCAAAAGAGCATAAAGGAAAAAGGAATAGGAATACAACCCTCCCACTCCACCTCTTTCTACAGTGATAGCCCCCAGACACACACTAAGTAAAGCAAACATAGCAAAGCATACAATTAAAGTAAAGCAATTATCACTCGAGTCAAGGGCGATGTTTTCCAAGCACAAACCCCCAAGGCCTAAACCAAGATCAGATAAGCACCCAGAAAATACCGCTCTTGAGACCGAATGACGATACAACCAAACATCCATGACTCTGGCTATCACTGTTATCGTTGCTTCGATATCATCGTTAATTGAATGACCGGCTCATTCTTTCATCCGTCCGTCAAGGGCTAATGGAAACCCCGGTTCTAGACATAACTCCGTACGTCGTCAAAACCCGTGCCTAGGACTATCGAATCTGCCCAGAGTACTCGACTACCAATCAGTAGCCTTAAGGGACTATCGAATCTGCCCAACGTACTCTTGCTTTGAGCATGCTAGAACCTTCAACAACGATGAGATCTCAGCCTTCTAGTCATCCTCCTCGACGACTATTTCCATACTAGCTCAAGCGCCTCTCGAGCAAACCATTATCCTCAAACTCGAACCATTTCACCGAGTTGTCAACATGCTTGGAATGATCCCGTCTGGATTAGACCAAGACTATCTCATACTATGCTTCGCCTCATCTCATCATAGCAAAGCCTCATCTCAACATCATCATCAAATCTATCCATATGAGCTTCATCATCCGCTACATATGCCACGAGCAGCTTTTCCAATTCAAGAGCCTTTCCCTTAGCTTTTGAATCATCTTCGACCATCTTGTCTAAATCAAATCATCAATCATCTAATTCATAGCAATCAATCAAGTCAAACATTAATCCTAGTAATCAAGCATTCAAATATGATCTAATGAACAATTATAACAATAATGGCAATTTCGTAAATAAAGAGTCTAAAGTCTAACAAGCATGAAAACATGAGCAATATCTCTATAATCTTGATGAATGAACCTGCATAGGTTAACATGTAGTAAAATGGATGTCAAATCATCATGGATAATGGATCTATACTTAAATTTACAAAAATGCATGAAAATCACTACTTTACACAAAATCAAGCCAACGATCCGATATACTCCTTTGGATCCGTGTGAGAGATAATCACCACTCACCAAATCACCTAAACACCTCAAAAGCTACACACTTCAGATCTGGACAGCGAAGGATCTAACTCGATCTATCACAAATCCGCTTCAAACGATGAAATCTCTCTTCGATGGATGTAGATCTTCAATCTAAGCTCTTGGATCTTTGATTTGATCTTCGATTTAGATGGAAGGAATCACAAGATTAAAGTGGAGAAAAGAAGTGAAGAAGTGTAGAAGTCGAGCTCTCAAAATGGCAGTACTTCGTCGCTTCAAAATCCGGATCCCAAAAATGAAGAAATGGACGTGTATTTATAGGCTGGAAAAACTTAGGTCGTTTGCTCGCTATTAGGTCGTCCACGACCTAAGAAACCCCACGACCTAAAACTCCGACCCAACAGACCCAAGCCTATGCGCAACCGCGACCTAACGAAACTCCACGACCTACGACCTAACGCATGCGCTTCTACGACCTACGACCTAACCCAGATCTGCGCATCCACGCGACCTATGACCTAACACATGCACGCTTCTACGACCTAACACACACGCGACCTAATACACACAGAAGCTCACGACCTAACTAACTTAGGTCGCCTACGACCTAACTCAATACAAAAGCTCACGACTTAACTCCTTAGGTCATCTAACGACCTAACTACGCTAACTCGTTAACTACTAGGTCGCTAACCCCTTAAGCCGTTTCATTCCTTAGGTCGCTAACTCCTATAGGTCGCTGCCTTTCCTTAAGTCGCTCAAACCTTAGGTCGCTATCTTCTTAAGTCGCTGTTTCCTGTAGGTTGCTAACTCTTAGGTCATCCACTACCTTAGGTCGCCAACTTCCTACAGGTCGCTCCAACCGACCTAACCTACCCCACGACCTAAGCCACCATACGACCCAACTCCTATACGACCTATCCCAAAATCCTTAGGTCGCTCCACTTTCTTAGGTCGTCTACTCCGACCTAACAACCCTACGACCTAGGACTTAGACTATGGACAACTTATCAACAATGCAACCTAATGTCAACTGTTTTACGATGTTTCGATCCGTAAAAATACGGGTCGTTACAGCAATAATGAAGTGGATTGCAAATAAATAGAAAAGGTGAGTTAATCTCACTCATCTGGGTTTTATTTAAATTTAAATGGTTAAAATTTAAATAATTGATTGAATGATTAAATTGTTTGGGTGTGATATATATTCTATAGTAGTATATATATATATATATATATATATATATTGGAGTGATTGATTTCCCGCATTATATAGCGGATGAGACCCTATGCGCCGCATAATAGCGGATGATATTATATTAATCCCATATACCACGATATTCCACCTCGAAGTGAAATTGGTATTGTGCTAACGTCTGTGGATGTAGGGAAACAGGTTGGAGGGATCCAACTGGATTCCTCAAAATTTATTTAGAATGTTAATATTCTCTGTTATGAATATTTGATATCCCATGATGAATTATATTGATGATTGGATTGTTGGAAGCAACGGGTTGATTAAATATATTTGGGTATACGGGTTACCAAAATATATATATCAGATTTTTGAAAAGGAAATATAAGAGAAGATTTTTAAGTAGAGAATGATAGAGAATTTGAATAAATTCAGGAACGAACTAGATAGAATAAAGAGATTTTTAAATTCTAGTAAATAAATGCCAAGTATGGAAAGGGAATTTTGAAATAACCGAGAAATAATGAATTTTAAACCTCAAGCATTATTATTTGAAGAAATAAAGAATTTATTTTAATTCAAGGTTTAAATTTAATCAAAGGAAAAAGAAGGAATTCGGAAAATCTGGAATTTAAATTTTCAGTTAAAGATTCTAAATCATAATAAAGAAATAAAATCTGAAGTTAATGGATTTTGAAATAAATGATGTAAGGAAATTTATTTCAAACTGAAGTACATTGGAAATCAATTGTAAATTGATTTAAGTGTTTGGAATTGGAATTTAAAAGAGAAGTGGGATTATGGAAATTATAAACTGGTTTTTCAAAGTGAAGTAAAATATCGGTGGATATTTGGCAGTATAAATTTTACAGTGGGAATTTATAAAGGAATGTGAATTTGTTTAAAAATAAATAGTGATTTATTTTTAAAAAAGATGTGAAAGAGAAGTGTATTTCCCTGGATAGCCAAGTACGTTTTCAAAGCAAATTTTTAAATATAAGTTAAAGGTTTTAATGTTGTTTTAAAAAGCATGTTTTAGAAATTTATTATTTCTAAATGTTTAAATTCTAAAGAAAGTATTTTTCAAATCTATTGTAGTTGTAAATATTAAAAGTAACTTGGTATTTGTCTTAAAGGATAAAAATTTAGTTATATTTTATTAAGAAGCTTTATTTTAAATATTCTGAAAGTATATTTTCGGCTGAGTATTGAAGTAGTTTTCAATTTAAATGTTAACGTATATTTTGTAATAAAGTGTTCTAAATTATTTTAAAAATCTAAAGTTTTTGTACTTGGTGTTTCCAGTGGTAATAAATATTTGGTAATTCATTCCATAAGAGGAGTATGGTTTGAAAACTGTTTTCAAAAAGGGTTTGAAAGTGGAAATATATTTTGCGAAGATATAAATAATTTGGAAAAATTATTTATTGTTTGATGGATGTTTGTGAATGTTAATTGATAGTTAAATAACTGACTATCAATATTGGCCAATGCGCTGATCGTTTTGAAGAGACCGGGATCGAGATTAATTTCTCGAAAACCACTTCGATCCGGTTTGTACGTTTTCGTGGGGAAAACGAGTTTGAAATCGAAGATGGAGTAGTGCCTTCGGTTTCGTTCGAACCCGGAACGGACTTGTATGGATGAATGCTTTCAGAACATCGTCAGGTGGACGATGGGCATTCTAAGGGATATGTTCTAAAAAGGTATCGCTTAGCCTCAAGCCTCATTAACCGGTAATGACTGAAAATCAGGGGTTATGCAGCAAGGCTATGTGGGTAGCGCCCGTTAGGGTGAGATCATTCCTGTCTAAATGTCCCTTTTTATTTCGGCTGTGTGGCGGTTGGTCGTGCTAACCGTGGGGTGATCTTACTCGGAATTACCCTTAGGTAGTTCCGGTCTTGTGTTGCAGGGGATCGGGCGTGGTCCTCGGTACACTGATCTAGACTAGGTACTGTGACAGGTGGTACCCAAGTGCCTAGTCATTAGTTGGAAATCCATTTCCCTACGTGCCTTTTACGGGTTTTGTTTGTATTACCCACTTTGTGGCTAGTATGCTGGAATTTAATAGATGTAACAATTTCGGCTATTTGAATAAGTAATTGTATATAGACACTATTATAATATCAGAGGATTTTGATAAAAAGCGTTTTAGCTATCGTAAGGTAAAAACCCGACATGTTTATTTGTGGTGTGGTCTTACGAGATGCTTTTGATTTCAAAAGGGTTTGGGAAACTTTAATAATCCAATTGAGTGTGTTTTCTCACGCTGGTTTTCCAGACTGACTCGGGTGTTATTTTATTATAATGCTTGGGTCAGACCGAGTATTACAGATACATGATTGGATGTTGTGGAGCTCAGGAGACGAGCTGGATGGCGAGACGTATCACTCGTACTTGAAGTATATTCCGCTATGTAGTATGGGCTGTATAGTCAGCTTTTGTGAGGACAAGTTAATATAACTGTCCAATATTTGTTTGATTGTGTTGTACTCTGATGATGTAATGTATAAAACAGATATAGTTTCTTTTTGTGTAAAGATCAGTCATTTATATATTATATATTGTTTCGCTGCGTTTGTGAGATTCTGATGTGATTTTCTTTTTCTTCTTCTACCTTCTTCTTCTTTAACCCAAATGGTTCGTATTTCCGTTCTTCTAGAGTTGATTTGATGAAGATTAATGTCAATTCAAGGGGTACGGGTTTGCGGGCTGTTACATCTGTGATGTCTTGAGTTGTATGATAGACATGTGTTTATAACTGTCTAATTTGTGATGTGTAAGCTGTGTATCTCTGATGTATATGATACTATGTAATATCTTATGTGATTAATATAATTTATTCGTTCCGCTGTGAGATTCTGATGTTGTTTCGTTCTTTCTTTTCTCTTTTCTATCCCTTTCTTTCTTAATAATGATGCGTCTTTCTTTGGAGAGAAAGGCGGGTCGTTTCATTTGGTATCAGAGCTCTAGGTTGAGTGAATACCTAGGCTTTGGAGTGATTTCTTTCTCGAGAGAGCGTATTTGTAATTTATATATATATATATATATATATATATATATCTACCTATTTGTTGGGTTACCTGTTCGGGTTGCCAACATGAGTTCTAGTAGTAGAAGGGGCAGTGGTGTGTGTAGCACGACTACCCCTAATGGAAGAGTATTTGCCGAGGCTGTAAACCCAATACCGCCTCGAGTGAGCTTTGCGACATTATGTCAGGATAGTTAGTTAGAATTGTTTGTTTAAATGAATTGTCTGTTTGGATGAAATTGTTGTTTGGTTGATATGTATGTTTGAAATTTTTTGAAATAAAATAAAAACTTTTGGATTATCTTTTGTTTTAAATTTCGGGGACGAAATTCTTTTAAGGTGGGAGGAATGTGATATCCCGGAATTTCAAGAAATTTAAAATGTGATAATCTCTTAATTAATTATTTAAAATTGGTAAAGATTGTAGTTTTCAAACAATAATAATAATAATGTGATGTTTATAAATACAGATATAAGCGGGTTTTAAAATAGAATTATTATTTGCAAGTTAATAAGGTGTCTATTTAAATATATATATATATATATATATGTATGTATGTATTTAAGTTGTTTTTAAATAAGAATAATTATTTACAAATTTAATAATGTGTTTGTTTAAAATTAATATCTATATTTATTTGGATTGATTTTAAATTGGATTTTAAATTGAATTTGAATTTGAATTGGATTTAAATTTGAATCTTTAAAGATAATGATTTTAAATATTTTGGATTTAAAATTATATGAAATAAGTTTTATTTAAAATAAGATTTGTTTTCCCTAAAAAGATTTCATTTATATAAATTTGGAAAGTATTTATTTAATAGTAATAAATATAAAAGTTTTATATTAACATTTAAGAATGGATTAAAAATATTATATATGATTTTATTTAAAATCTAGTTGGTTTTTATTTTATTTTCTTTAAAAAGTTTCATTTATATATAAGTAAGAAAAGCATTTATAAATTAAGAAATGTATTAATTAATTAGGAAATTTATTATAAAATGTTAACATTTGTAACATGTGTTTAATTATGAATAAAAATGCTTAATGACAAGTGTTTAATTATGAAGCTTAGTGTTAACATGTGTAAGATAATTAGCATTTAAATTGACAAATGTTAACATTTGAACAAGTGGCCTTCTTTTTATTATCTTTTTCTTTAATTTTTATAAATTATAATTTACACTATATAAACTTCTATCTCCTCTTTCCCATCTCTTTTCTATCTTCATTTCTAAAAATCCAAACCTGTAAACACTTCAACCCAGAGAAAATCAAACATAAGCCTGTAATCAAAAGAATTTAAAAACCTATAACCAAGATTTCATCTTCAAATTGCAACTTGGAATCAAAAGTCTGGATCATCTCATCATCATCCAGTTCAACTGAGCATTTCAGTTCATTTGACAAAGCATTCCAGTTTTAAAGAAATCAAAGTCTTAAAGCAACATCAAGTAGATTTCAGTTAAACAAGGTCTAAGCATTCAAGTTTCCAGTTTTTCAAGCTTCTCTGTTTCAATCCAGTTTCAAACCCTCTGCCTTTTTAAATATGGTGAGTAAACCCTCCTTTAAAAATCTTAAATCTGTTAAGTTGCTTGCATGTGATGATCTTTAATGTATGGTATAAATTATGTTTGCATGTATATGATTCCTGGATATATGAATGTGTGGACTGTGCATATATAGTATGATTGTTCTCCTCTGTTTTTAAACTACAGAGATTAGGAAATAAAGAAAAATTAAAATCTCCTTATCTGATCATTGTTAGGTTTTGAATTTTAAACATGATATGTTTGTTTAAACATAAATTTAAGTTTAAAATTTTATTCAAGCAAAATAGATTTGAAATATGCTAGAATTTGGGAAAATACAGCAGCAATCTTAAACCATGAAAAACCAAACATTATAATTTGTTGTTTCAGGATTATAGCTTGAATCTATTTTGAAAGTTAGGATTTTTTAAAAACAAAAATCACAATTTTTAATAATGTATTGAGAGTGCAATTTGGGAATATCTGGAAATTGGTTTTGGGCAATTTCTGGCGTTCAGTGGGTGGCGAGGCCTCGGGGTTTCGTCTGAAGCAAGGCAGGTGATCGGGGATGATGGGAAAAATGGTGAAGGGGGTGATCGATCGTTGTGGCGGCGGTAGTAGATCGAACTAAGTTTTAAACCTAGTTTTTGTCGAGGTTGGATTTGAGGGAACTGCATTGTCTCAGAGTGATCGAGTGTCGCGTAACTAAGGGGAATGGCTTCGTGGATGATCGGAGATGGAGTGGCCGGGGTTGCGCGTCGTCTGATGGTCGGAGGTGCGAGTTCGAGGTGGTTTTGGCCATGGTGTTTGGTTCCAGTTTTCAACTGGACTGTTCAATTTTGATCGATAGATTGTGCGAGTGTTTTGAGGGTTGGAGTTGGGTGCTGCGGCGATGAGTGATGTGCCGGAAGGTTCATCGGAGGTGAAGAGCGATTCCGGCGCTGGTTCATGTGCACAGTGGTTTGTTTATGTCAGTGGATTTTGTTGTGGAGGTTTGCTCGATGGGAGACTCGGGTGAATGAGAAGATGGACTCGGGTTTGTTCTCGTGTACGTGAGTGTAAGCTGTTTTGAAAGTTTTTAAATTTAAATAAAGGTAGGTTTTAAAGTTAAAATAAAATCTAATTTTAAACAATTTTCTTAAATCTATTCTTTATAAAATAAATGTTTTTAAGTAATTGATTAAGGAAGTTATATAATTTGTTAACTTTTGTTTGTTAAGTTAAATGTTTATTTTATTTTGAAACTTACATTAAATGATTTAATTAAGTAAGTTAATTAAAGATAAATGTTTTAAAATATGTTAATGATAGTTAAGTAATTTATAAAGATAATGGTTTAACTTAAAAAGTTAATTAAGGTTTGATAACTTGAGACTAATTAAGTTAATGAAGTAATTTAAGTATAATTAATTAATTTAATTAATTTATGATTAAGGATTAATAAATTAATAATAATTAAGGTTAAGTTAATTAATTAGAGGTTAATTAATTTGTAATCAAGGATTATTAATTAGATAATTAGAGATTATTAATTAATGATTAAAGATTTATTTATTTGTAATTAAGGGTATGGTTAATTAATTAGAGATTAATTAATTGATAATTAAGAATTAATTAATTAAGTAATTAAGATTGATTAATTTATAATTAGAGATTTAATTAATTAAGTAATTAGAGGTAAATTAATTGGTAATTTAAGAAGTACTTAATTTGTAATTAAGTTTTATTAATTAATAATTAGGTTTTTTAATTAATTAATAATTAAGGGATAATTAATCTGTAATTAAAGATTAATTAAGGATTAGTTAACTATCAATTAAGGATTAATCAACTGGTAATTAAGTATTGATTAATTTTTTATTAAGGGATATTAATTAATAATTAAGGTCTATTAATTAATAATTAAAGAATAATTAATTTGTAATTAAATATTAATTAATTGGTTTATAAGGTAACTAAGGAATGATTAATTAATTAAAAGATTGTAATTAATTAATGATTGATTAAGCAGGGTTAGGTGATTAATTCTTAAGTAATTAAGTTAATTAAATTAATTATGATATAGATTAATAATTCTTGCTTGTGGATGATTGTTTGAGTAGAATGTCTAGATTGATTGATATCTATTGGATGATATTCTGTGATATTCTATGATGTGATATTGGATATATCAGTGATAAATGGGTGATATTTATCTGTGTTAATGCTGTGTGAATTCAAGTATTGAATTGAATTAAATTGTTTAACTTTAAAACAACTTGGCCTTTAAGATACGTTTGGATTTCGATGAGACCGGGATCGGGTATCAGTTTTGATTATCCGAAAACCACATCGATCCAAGTTAAATGATAGGTCGTGACATCTCAAAGTGAAGATCGAGATGAAGTTTCAGAGTGCAAGGGTTATTGTTGTTAACTCTGAGGGTGATTCCAAAATGAGCGTAACGAGATAATGCCTTCGGTTTCCTTCGAACCCGGAACGAACTTTTATGGATTGAATGCTTTCAGAACATCGTCAGGTGGACGATGAGCATTCTAAGATAGATGTGTTCTATAAAGGTAATCGTAGCCTCAAGCCTCATCAACCGGGAATGGCTAAAACAGGGGAGGTGCAACAAGGCTAAGTGAGTCGCGCTCAAGTAGGACAAGATTTCCCCTGTCTAGAGTCCCTTTTTATTCGGCTGTGTGAGCGGTTGAATATCTACAACCGCTGGGGTTGTCTTGTTCGGGACTATCCAGTAAGGGAAGGTTTCGGCTTTGTGTTGCATGGGGTCGGGAGTGATCCTCGGTACGTTGATCTAGGCCACATACTGTGACGGGCGGTGCCCTAGTAGCCCTGCCATTGTATGGAAATCCAATCTCCAATAAGTGCCCTTCGGTTTTGATTGTATAACCCACTTTGTGGCTAGTATGCTGGAATTTAATCATGTAACAATTTCAGATATGTGAATATTTATTTGAAAACCCTAGACACTATTGTAATATAACTGGGTTTCCTATCAAATGTTTTGGTTATCGTAAGGTAAAAACTTACCTGTGTTTATGTGTGGGAAGTCTTACGAGATACCTTTGGTTTCAAATGATTTTCAAAGTTAAGCAACTTTAACCGTTTACTCACACCAGACCCATGTCTGACCCAAGTGTTTATTCTGTTTTTCTTAAACTCTTGGGTACTCAAATTTTTACGAGTAGCCAAGGGATTTGGGTTAGCTTTGACGAATCTATGGAGGAGATTTGGACCAGGAGGTTTCAACGTTTAGATATCTGTATTTCCGCTGTGTTGTATCTCTGTGATGTCTTGAGTTGTATGATAGACAGGTGTTTATAACTGTCTAATTTGTGATGTATAAGCTGTGTATCTCTGATGTATATGATACTATGTAATATCTTATGTGATTAATATAATTTATTCGTTCCGCTGTGAGATTCTGATGTTGTTTCGTTCTTTCTTTTCTATCTTTTCTCTTTTCTATCCCTTTCTTTCTTAATAATGATGTGTCTTTCTTTGGAGAGAAAGGCAGGTCGTTTCAATTGAGGAAATCATGAAGGATTCTCTGCAAATGTTGACTGAATTACGAGTCACTCAAATAAGGATGGCAAAGGAACAAGAGAAACAGAGCAAGATTCTTAGAAATTTGCAAAAATTTCTAATGGATAATCATGCATACCCTATTGTAATTGAAGATGATTCCTCTAACATACGTATTCATAATCCATTAGAGGACGACGACGAAGAAGAAGAATCAAAAAGGACAAAGACGATAAAGTTATTTGCGTTGGAGATGTCTGTTTTGACAGAAATGGTAATTTGGTCGAACAACATGGAAACTTTTTTCCTCATTACCCTAATTGTTCGATTCACAAGTCACCAATTGTGTCAAGGACTCTCGTTAGATTATTATTATATTAATGTTTTTATGTTTTGTGTACTTGTATATATTTGTGTCTATATATGTGTAATGTAACATCATATATAATAAAATTATATTTATGTTTCGCTTATTATACTTTGTTATTAGCATTTAGATCCATGGTATTGGTTTAAAGTGGAGTTATGTAGTTTAGGCATAGTTTTTGATTGATTACAAAGGGGGAAAATATAAAAATAGGTTAGATAGGCTTAGATTAAGGGGGAGTTAGTAGATTAAGGGGGAGTTGTTGGAATAAGGGGGATTCGGAGTAGAATCGAAATTTGTTGGAGTAGATTTTATAAACAAAGGTTGTCATCATTAAAAGGGGGGAGATTGTTAGTTCCTGAGATAATGGTTTTGATGACAACAACCTTAGGACTTGTTATAAAATATAAATACTAATATTCTTGTCTAGATATATATATGCAGGTACTGTGAATGAAGACTGTACAGTATAAAGATTTAAGTCTGAGTATAGAGATTCAAGACTGACGAATTCAAGACTGAAGACTCATGAGTATCAAGAGTTCAAGGTATCAAGAGTTAAAGAGTTAAAGAGTTCAAGATTTAAAGATATCAAGATAAGTAATAGAGTCTAGATTTATGTTAAAACTTCATAATAGCACTAAAATCTTTATTCAGATTTTAATTGTGGAATGGAATCCACTTCTCGCTTTAATAGTGGGATGGAACCCACGACCTCTTTAGTGGGATGAAACCCACGACCTTCTCTAATGGGATGGAATCCACGAAATTTTCAAAATGATTTATTTTTTCAAAACTTTCTTTTTAAAGTCATCTCTATCAATTTAAATATTTTAGCCTTAATTCAAAAACTATTTTTAATCGTATTAATTTCAAAATCATATCTTGTTTTTTAAACTATCTCTTGATTTTAATATTTTAACTTTAATATATTTTAAAGAAATCTATACTTAGTTTTTAATATTACTTTTATATTATAGATTATATATTTTAAGGTTACTTTCTAAAACTCTTTTATAAGTTTAAACTATATTTAAAATGATTTGCAAAGTTTAGAAATTGTTTTGACAAGTTTTAGAATAGAAATCATTTTAAAGCAAAATCTATTTTCAAAATTAACATAAGCATGTCGACATCCCTCATCCCTCCATGTCGACATGGTGAACGTAGAATTCAAATTTCAAATTTTCAAAAGAAGTATCTATTCGTCATAACCTTTCGCGAATAGACATGACTGTTGTTCTCCTATATATACCAGTCGTTTTCAACGAATTTTAAGTTAGTTTTTCTTCATTTCTTCACTCCTTCTCCACTCAAATATTCTCTTATATTTCAAATGTTTTGACAAAACTCTGCCGAAATTCTAAGTGAATCAAACTCGATCATCTCTAGTTTGATTCTCTACCACTCTCTCTCTCTCAAAGATCTCAGTGCTATTCAGAGTTATAGGATCATTTGTAATCAAAGGTTGAAAGATCGAAGTGTATTTAGTCTCTCTCTATCAAAGTGTGATTGGAAACGGTGTGATTGTGGCCCGTAAAGCAATTGGGTGTGATTGTAGCCCGTAAATCAATTAGGTTATCTAGTAGCCTGGTTAAATCAAGAGAGTTTGCTCTGGACTCGAAGACAGGAGGGTGTATCTCGTGGCCTTGAAATCAAGGTTTTAATATCGACATTATATTTGAAAATAAATCCGCACAAGAAATTGTGTGGGACTGGATGTAGGGTAACTCTGAACCAGTATAAAATTCTGGTGTGTTCTTTCCTTTACTGATTTTATTTACTATTTGCATCTTTGTTTGATTCTGTGATTGTTTCTTTGTTTGTGTATTGCATCTGTTTGGATTTAATTTGAAAAGATTTCAAAAAGATTCATAAAATTAATTAAACACTATTCACCCCCCTTCTAGCGTTAATTCTGCCTTAAGATCCGTAATCCGCATCTCCTACATTTTGAAAATTATAGTAAAAGTTTTAAATTTAAAAGTTTTTTTGATGAAAGAGTGGTCCTCTTATGAGGAGAGAACTCACAGTATTATTAAATCATTAAACAAACCAAAAACCTTACAATGTATGATGGGCTATGTTATTACAATATTGCCGATCATCTCTTTGATGATCAGCATAAATGAATAAATATGTACAAGCATTTGAATAGACAAACAATGAATTAAATGGCTACAAAAACTACTGTTGCATTGTATAACAGAGATTCATGATTTTGAAACACCGAGCATGGGTTGAATCAGATCAAGAGGCTATATTGAAGTTGCTGCCTGATATGATATTGAGTGCAATGATTGTATTGAAGGTGCTGTCTGAGTAGAAGAAGCCATAAGTAAAGATAGTGAACTACTTTGGTCGGATTAGGAGCACAAGAACCGGTTCGTTATATGCTTAATATGCCTTGAATGTGTTGCATGCGAAGTGAAACAATGTCTACATTTGAGAGAAGGTGATGCGAGTTCATAGGGGCGCTGTTGTAGTTTTAAATTTAAAAGTTAAATTTAAAATAAAACGCATATTGTAAAAGTTATAATATAATTTTTCAAAATGTTTGAAAATGTAATAAAATTAATTCCAAAAATATTAGATAATAATAATATTAATAAAATAAAATAAAAAATTAAATAAGTTAATTGATTAAATATATATACATGTATAATATGTATATTGATATATGTTACGTTGTCTTGAATTGTTCAAGACAATATAATATACACTTATGTATAAAAGAATTTTTGAAATTAGTAAAATTTAGTTAAAATTATTTAATTAAATAAATTAATTAAAAGTTAATTAATAAATTGAAATACACAAACATATATATAAGCTATAGTTTGTTACATAAAAGTTACAGTATATATATTCAATATAATATATCGTAATTGAATAATATAAAAATTAATTAAAGTGTTAATTAGTTAAATTAATTAAATAAGATTTAATTAATATAATGTTATACATTAAATATTATCTAAGTTAAACCAATTATGAAAGTTATATAATAATTAAAACTTATATAATATGAATGTATAAATTAAAGGTGGAAGAGTAAGAAATCCAAAATAGACTTAAGGAGTAAATACATACGTATAGTATGTATACTATAATTTCTGATGTGTTCGACACTTGAATAACGAGGGTATTTCAGAAGAAATGCATTATTCCATAAGTCAATATCACTCAATAAAATATGTTAAAGATTATGAATCTTTAATATAAGAGTTATTCACCACCGTTTATATCTTAATAAATTACTTGCATACTCTTTGGTTATAGAGCAAACTCAAGCTAGAGATGTTATGTGTAGTATTATTAGTATATTGATTAGGTAAGGTAATATAACTATATGTATTTGTTAAACAAACTCAAGGTACATATGATAGAGTTAGGGATATGCCCTAGGGCAATTATGTAATTTGTTACATATATCTAACTCAATAACCAATCTTGATCGAAATAAAATGTATTTTCTTTCTATTATATACTTGATATAATGTGTTATATTAGTTAATTAATTTAATTAAAAGTATATTTAATAGATTATCCATAAATAGTATGTTTTGCGATAGTAGTTACAAAGTGTTGTAACCGTGAGTAATTTATCACAATGAAAATAAATATACCATTTTAATTATTCCTAGTCAAGATGTATTGAGACTGGATATCAATACATCCGTTGAGACTAGAGTACGTAACACTCTCCAAATGTTAGACAATGTATTACTCATGGCTGCTAGGGGTACCAAGGGGTTACGTACTGATATTTATTAGATAAATATAGAATGACTCACTCGATAGTTTTATGTTGGTTAATATAACTAAGGTTAAACAGAAAATATTGATGTGACTATTTTACACAGTTCTCTCAGCTTGAGAATATCGTTGATCTTCAATATGAAAGCTCCACTTTGATTATAGTTAAATCATAGCACGGTGCTCCACTTTGATTATAATCAAATCATAGCACGGTGAAGCACTGTTCAAGAAAGGATTCTTCTCCTCAGTTATATGGGGTTAGTATCACAGTGAACTCAAGTCAATGTCTCTAGCCAGAGCATTTCGGTTAATAATAATTGTTATTATTTAACCAAAGATTTTTTGTTTGGACCATAGAGTTGAATATGAACGATATTAACTTTTTGACCATTACCAAATTCTATAAGTTCAAAGTGATATAGTTTGACGAAGAGAATTGGTGTAAATAAAAGTCACAACCATGTAATGCTTAGAAAAGTAGAATAGGATTTTACCAAAACCAAGTAAGCGATGAATTTGGCTAAAATGTCACACCACCTGCTAAGTGACCTGTGAACTTTAATATTCAAATAGTTACATATTAATCGTTTGTCAAATTTACACCCGACGAGTCACACAACCGGAACTATGAATTCTCCTTAATTGAGCAAACTCAAAATTAGAATCCTAAAAAATACGAGCTCTAACACCCACTAGTGAAGTCGAAAGACTTCTATGTTTCGTCTTAAGGGTTGGAGAAACATAAATGACTAGTGGGGGCCTTATTAGAAAAATGAAATAGTAATATTTAATATTTCTAATATCTGTTATATAAAGTTATTATAATATACATTGATAAATTTGTGCAATTAACATAATTGATAAAATGTTTATCAATTAAAATATACAAATGAACTGAATTAATATTTCCAGTAGAAATATAAAATACACTAACCAATGAATTTCTTCATGTTGACCCATGCAAGCGCCTAATTAAACAACCACTAAATATGTTCGTAACTTAGTCACTTATGAGTTTACAAGCTCAGGACTATGTATTGTCTTCAATGAGTTTCAAACTCTATAAGCAACACAAGAATATGGATATTTGATCCATATATGATCACATATAAATCTAATATGGTAAACAGTCATAATTCGTAATGTATGAAACCTAAATGAAATCACAATTCGAAATGTACGAAACCTCTATGAAATTAGTTCATTGAAATAAGAAAATAAACTATAGTGTGAGATCGTGTATTCAATATGAATGATTACAAAATGATCTTATTGTGTTAAATGTAACACTAGAACAAAGACTATAAGAAAAATGTAAGAATTTGATCATGGAAATGCCAACTTGATCAGTGTACATAAAGTGCAGTTTGTTTGATATCCTTAAAAGTTATGGATAACCGAATGCACTTTTGTAAATAGTTTGTTATGATATTGTAGTAAGGATTTCCTTTGAATGGTTTGACGTTTAGAAAGGAAATCGAATGTATAAGAGTGGATGTAACCTATGGTATGGTTGGAATGAAGGGACTAAATGGTCACTTTTGCTTCATAAAGAATCATTAGAAATAGGAATTGTAAAATAATAATTGATACTTAAAATTGGAAGAAATATGATTTTATTCTCAAATGTATTATCACATAGAAAATTGTTTTCTATGAGATTTATTTCTTTGAATTTTAGATATTTGACCTAAAAATTCTCGACTGAAACCAGTTATAGTAAATGAAATAAATAGCCTATATCAAGTGGTTGTAACTTCGTATTTCATATGCTATTATAGTAACGGGGGAAATAGTTGGAGCATGCCTACACTTATAAGTCACATCAATTTACGAAAATTGTTCTCATAAAAATATCAATATTATTTATGAAATAATAACTGTCTTTTAGTATTGACTGAAAAATAGACATAATTTTATTTCGGTGTGAATATTATGAATATTCATTATAAAATAAACTATAATAGTGGTATTTGTAATGCATTGGAAAATATAGAAGTATCTAAATTTATTTGCAATTATTTTAGAATTATAGACTAAGTCATGGCTTTGAGAAATAATTCTTGATTATATGATTATGGATCATATGGTACTAGGAAATTATATCTCAGACAATTATAGACAAAGCACCCATTCAGTGGGAGCATCATAAGAGTGATGAAATCTTTTGATTGATACATATAGATGTGTGCAACCTTAATTCTATTAATACCAAAATGGTTCCACGTACTTCGTTATAGTCATCGATGAGTTGTCACCAACATGGACATGTGTATTTGACATATGTAGTATGTCTATTATAAGCTCAAAGAGTATAAAATGGAAGTAAATAAAATAATATGCAATAGAAAATAAAATTGATTCAATTTGATGGAATAGGTGAGTATATTGGAAAGAATTTTGAACATATCCAAAAATGAATAAAAATTCGATCTCAACAGTCAATCCTCCCCATGATACACAACATGTGTTGATAAGGAGCAATCGAACTTTTTTGAACAAAGTACGATTAATGGTGGTAAAGTTGAGTTAACTTCTTTTTATAAGGTTGTATACTTAAGAGTAGTATACGAGATTAAAATTAATTTCATCTAAAGAATAGTTCAAAATCATACAAGATAAGAGTTTATAAGAAAATATAACATATCGTAGGCCATGGAGTTGGCAGGTTGTGCGAGTCAAAAGACTGCACGTAATAATCATACCTAAGGGAGCTTGTATAAATCGCCTCTAAAATAATTTTGAGAACGATTGTCATCGGATGACCTATTTAAGTTTTGAACATAACTTTTGTAAACTACAACCAAATCAGTTTTATTTATAAAGCAATTCATAAAGTTTTAATGAATACCTATTCTGTTGCACTAAGAAACAATTGTTGTTTCAAGATATACTAACTTCATAGTGAAGGAATTTCTTTTAGAAATTATTAGTAGTAAAATGGATTTGGATACGATCCAAGATAGTACTGACTACGAGGGATGAAATGAAATTAACCAAACTTAATGAATACAATGCATTAGAATGTCTAATGAATAGTCTTGCATATTGAATAGAAACTAAGAGTTTCTTATCAATTTCGAGAATAGCTAATCCTCGGTTGTCAATTAAACCATTAAGAGTATTAACTCTGCTATATGGTATGATGTACAAATCCGAAAGGATTCCAAGTGCATTATCAAAATATTATTTTGATAGTTGTACCTAAAGAGATATGATCCTTCAGCCACAAATGTGTCTTTAAGAGAAAGATTAACGCGGTTGGAATATAATGAGCAACATTGATAAGAATAACGCCGTAAATTACAGTTGTTTAAAATTAGCATAATAGATTCATTATTCAACGTGCTCAAATTAATTTAGATTTACTCACAAAATAGTCGCTTGGTATGACTTTGTACTTTGGTATATATGTGTTGAAATGGAAAATTCTAAATAAAGATTTAGAATAGACTACTTGCATGTAACAACCAAAGTGTTTCAAAATTAAATGGAAGCAATATTGAGTTTGTGAGATTTTCGAATGTGATCCAAGAAATGATACGACAGTATCATTCTATAAGCATCAAAATTGAACAAATGTTTTGATAGAAATATTGAATAGTTTGATCTTCAGTCAAAAATGCAGAGGAATTATGTGTCCATAAGAAATAACATTAAAAGGTACATAGATATTTCTAGATTATAAGTAAACAACATACTGTTGATTGTTACTTATGTTGAATTTAGCTATAGTTTGGTTGTTTAATTCTCGATATTGGATTTTTTAATCACATCTTTTATATTAAGTATAAAGGATGTTGGGAATGTCCCAAACGATATGCAAAAACACCGTATTAAAATGTCTAATAAGAAACATGTAAGATGGATTCCTTATGCTTTAAGAATAAGAATTATCAAATATGTTTTATTGCCTACGATATCATAATTTGTTTACGTATTTGATACATAAAGCAAATATCAAATCCAAATTAAGATCACTAAAAGGTAGTTTAGAGTATTCTTGAGTATATACAAAATAATATACAGAAACAAGGAACTCCTTGTGAAGGAGTATTCAACATCGAACTTCATAAGTGATATTGAGTATAATATGTCAACATTAAATTAATGTTCAAACCTTAGTTAAGGATCTTTAAGTTGGGAATGTTCCCAACAAGAGGTTGTGGATGATTCAACGAAAAGGCTAAGTACATCGCCTTGAATAGCGTCATGATAGAACTAATGTATAAAAATAAAAATGCACTAATTTATAACTGAGCTAGAGATGATTCTAAGTATTGAGAATACTACATTGTTATGTAATAACAATGTAATAATAAGCACTCACTGTTATCCCGCCTTTTGGCAAGGCCAGGACACCAAGGAGCCGACTAGAGAACAAGGATAGCACGCCATGGATATCACTGAATTTTGTCCGAGCCCAGAATAAGCTACAATTGATAGGACATGACAAGAAAGGCCATAGAGATCAGCACCTCAAATTTCAAGTCAATCCGGACTCGTACGCTCAAGTTATGATCGAGTCAAATTGAAGGGAAAAGCCCAGATTTCGTATCCATCACTCTGGGCAATTTCGTATCCATCACCGAAGCCCTAGTTCGAATCCATCAAGCTTCGCACCAATCAGCTTCGAATTCATCGAGGTACCCAGGTTCGACTCGATTTCCTTCGTATCCATCGAGCTCGTATCGATGGACCTCGTACACATCAGCAATTGAAGCATTTCGTATCCTTCAGCCAACATCTGCTTCGTATCCATCGAGGCGCTACGCTTCGTATCCATCGAGGCGCTACACTTTGTGTCCATCTAGGCGCTACGCTTCGTATCCACTAGAGAGCCTTGCTTCGAACCCGCGACCCATGACTTGTTCACATCCAACGGGTCAACCAACTAGGGTGACGTGTCGTCCATCGAAGTAAACAAGGCGAGATGCCTGGAGTCGAAGTAGTCAATGCGGCGCAAAGACCGGATCGAGATGAAGCGCGCGCGCCACCTCACTTCAAGAGCACGTGCAGCCAGCGAAGCGAACGGATGGAGTCGAATTCATGGAGACGAACCAGACAGCCTATGAGGAATCTCAGTTCGTATCGATGATATCTCGTGATCTATTAATCCAAATCCAATGAAATTTTAAGGGAAGCTCGCATACATGCTGAGGATCGTGTCCACCAAATTTGAGCTCAATTGGAGGTAATCTTGATCGATACGAAATGACTTCGTATCGATCACAGATCGACACGAAATGACTTCGTATCGATCACAGATCGACTTGAAACTTTCTGGAATTAGTCGAATGGGTCCTCTCACATGCCAGACCAATTCTCCCGGAGTTTGAGCGAGATTTGAGCTTCCTACGCCTATAAATAGAGCCCCAGAATCAACAGAAAAAGGATCTTTTTTTTCTCTGAAGCATCGAGACTCTGCCGGATTGAGATATTCATCCTACTTTTGCTGTCAATTTCGAATTCTAAACTGTAATCCGCTGTTCATTGCTGTAACCGCTTGTAATCATTGAAAGAGAATCAATAAAATCATCAAAACTTCATAGTGGACGTAGGCCATACGCCGAACCACTCTAAATCGCTTGTCTGTGCATTTTACATTTCTGTTTGTTGGAGTTTTTGTTAGATAACCTCTGTTTTACATTTATAATCTTCATTTTATCTCTTCAAATAACTCCCGAAGAGTGTTGTGCCCATTTTTGGTACAAACACTTTGGTGCTTTCACTGAGAGAACCTGTTTTTTCTCCCGCTCATTGGATCTGCCGTCGATACCGGATTGCACAAATCCAAGAGGAAGATCCAGATATCCAGTCCGGAATCCTTCCATTCTATTCAGATTTGCTCAAAATCTAGGAGAGGACTCCACCACCGAGAATGGTCAGCACAAGAACTGGCGCTACCGCTGCAGAGCAAGAAGGTCGAGATAGGCAGAATCCCACACAGCCGCCTTCTTCCAATCAAGACAATACCACTCACTCGGACTCAACAGGGCTAGTCACCCGACAGGAGTTTCAAGTATTGCTCCAGGAGCTGACCCAAAGCCGTCAGCAGTTGGCGGAACAGTTGCGCGCCAATATCGAGCTGACCCACCAGCTAAACCGCCGGGGGCACAGAAGGTCCAGGAGAGATGATGCCTCCAGAGCATCTACCGAAAGCTCAGCTTCATCTGATTATCACCACCGAACTACTCGTCCTCGGCTAGAGGGGAGTCGCGCTCAAGCTGCTGAATATCAGCCCGCCTTAACTGTTGGGCAACTGAGGGTAGGACCGTCGACCAGCTTCCAAATGGGTCCCTCAACACGAGGAGGTACTGCCCCACAGTACACTACTGCCCCACAGTACACCACGGATAACTGCACCACAACCGCCGCAGCAGAAACTAGGGTTGATACCCGAAATCAATCAGAGCCGATCAATCAACAGCGTGGACATACTCCTGAACCTTATGTCCCAGAAGATGCTGAGCCAAGGAGGCGAGATATGGATCGTCGACAGCGCCCAATCCAAACTCGCACCGTAGAACCCGACCACGCCTTAGCTCATCAAGCTCAGAACCTGCCCGTGTCGGATATATCAACCATGATACGTCAGATGATCCGCGAGAGTCACGGGCTCACTAATGATGATTGGGGGATTTCCCGTAGTCATACCCCTTTCACAGACGAAGTGTTACATGCTGAACCCCCTAGGCGATTCAGAATGCCCACTCTCCCGATGTATGAAGGAAATAGTGACCCCAACCAGCATATTCTGAAATATGAATGGTCGATGAGCGCTGCAAGGGCCGACGATGCAGTGAAGTGTCGAAGTTTCCCCATCTCTCTGGGGGAATCGCGACAATGTGGTTTACACGCCTACCACCTAGATCAATTTCTTTGTTCGATCAATTGGCCAAGAGGTTTGTAGAGCAATTCCGTATGCATGTTGCTAGGCCAAAAGACGTTAACACCCTGTCCAGCGTCACTCAAGCTCATGGAGAAACGCTCAGACGTTACCCGGAGAGGTTCCACGCGGCATGCGTTGAGATCACCAATCCTAACGATAATTCAATATTGATGGCTCTGACTAAGGGAATTGATCCTGATTCTGAATTCGGGAACTGGCTAGTTGGAAAACCGCCCGCATCGTTGGACCATTTTTACTCCAAGGCCGCACAATTCTTGCGGCAAGAGGACGCAAAACAGTCTAGGAAGCAGGACGATCTGAGGCCCAGCATTGAGGGAATACAGAGCAATGTAGCAGTTAAACAGTCCGGTGAGAGTTCCGGGAAAGTTCAACTAAATATACAAAACAAACAAACCCAGCAGAGAGGAAACAATGGCCAGAATAAGAAGAGAGATGAGAACCGGGGTCCACGACGTAGAGCTCAGATGTTCGACAGTTATACACCGCTAAACACATCATTGGAAAACATATACTTACAGACTTGTAACACTGTACAGTATAAGAAGCCTGCTCCGAAGCCCTCGTCGGAGAGGCAGGTTCAGACAGGGAAATTCTGTAGGTTCCATGAAAGCTATGGGCACAATACCAATGAGTGTCGGCACTTACAGGACCTCATCGAGAAGCTGATTAGAGAGAGGAAGCTAGATCAGTTTGTACGGGCGCCGCAGTCTGGCGGAGCGGGCCCCTCGAATCAAAATCGTTCTAAAAATCAGGAAAGAGAGGAGGAACCCGCCCGTGCGGGCGGGAGATTAGTTATCAACACAATAAGTGGTGGTCCCCATCCGGCAGACAGAAGCTGGGGGGAAATGGAGTCGTATGCTAGTTCTATCAGGCATGCGGACTTCGAGTGTTATAGTAATTGCGAGGACGGAACCCCGGCGAAGCAACAAAAGATAATATCCGATGATATCGTGTTCAGGAGCCGAGACGCCGATAAGATCGAAGCCCCTACAATCGACCCACTAGTCATATCTGCCCAGGTAGGTCCTGCTTGGATGAAGAGGATCCTAGTCGACAGTGGGAGCTCTGTGAATATCTTGCTTAAACGGGCTTACAATTTAATGAAGATGGAGGCAAAGGATTTAAAACCCTGTTTGTCCAGAATCCATGGTTTCAACGGAAGTGCCACAATGCCCATCGGAATAACTGAACTCCCAGTGGAGTTAGGCGTTGGAGAACGCCGGAGGGTCCGAATGTTACAATTTGTTGTGCTAGAAATTGATTCGCCATATAATGCATTTCTGGGTCGACCAGCCCTAGCTGAGTTCAGGGCGGCCATCGCCCCATGGTGTCTGACTTTGAAGTTCCCCACTGATCATGGGATTGGAGTTGTTCAAGGAGATCAGGCCACGGGAAGGGCCTGTTATGTTGCTGAGCTGCGCGGGGCGCAACGTAAAGAGAGGGAAAGGGCGTAGAGGAATCTCTCCGCGTCCGTTCTATCGATGATTGACAATTGATGCCTGGGCCTCGGCCCGGGCACCACGACCAACTCCTGAAAGACCTGGACCCCAGGGACAACGAGGATAAAGACGAATCTACGGAGAGCCAAGCTTCTCCAGCCGAACTGACTGTGGACGTCCCAATCAGTGAGGATGATGATTCGAAGATGCTGAAAGTTGGGTCTCAACTAAACAAGCAGACACAGCAGGAATTGGTCGAATTTCTTCGGGCGAATCTCGATGTCTTCGCCTGGACACACTCTGACATGTGCGGAATCTCGCCGAGCATTGTGAGTCACTCCCTGAATATAGATCCGCGACATGTCCCAGTAAAGCAGAAAAGGCGCGGTATGGATCCAGAGAGATCTGCCGCCCTTAAGGAGGAAGTTGATAAACTACAATCGAACGGGTTCATTCGAGATGCCTTGTATCCAGAATGGGTGTCCAACCCTGTACTAGTTCGGAAACCAAACGGGAAGTGGAGAACCTGCGTTGATTACTCTGACCTAAACAAGGCCTGTCCAAAAGATAGCTTCCCACTTCCGCGAATCGATCAGCTCGTGGATTCGACGGCCGGACATGAACTACTATCCTTTATGGACGCTTATTCCGGCTACAACCAAATACCCATGCATTTACCTGATCAGGAACATACCAGCTTCGTGACCGATCTGGGACTCTATTGTTACAAGGTCATGCCGTTTGGTCTAAAGAACGCTGGAGCAACATACCAACGCTTAGTCAACCGAATGTTCGCTGACCAGATCGGGAAGACCATAGAGGTTTACGTGGATGACATGCTGGTGAAGTCCCGATTCTCCACAGATCACGTCAGAGATTTGAATTCAATGTTCAGCATCCTCCGGGAGTACGGAATGAAGCTCAACCCACTCAAGTGTCACTTTGGCGTTGCATCCGGAAAATTCCTTGGGTTCATCGTCAACGCTCGAGGAATAGAGGTGAATCCTGAGAAGATCTGGGCTATTAGAAATTTGCAAACCCCTAGAACTATAAAGCAAGTCCAGAGTCTTAACGGGAAGGTCGCAGCATTGAGCAGGTTCATTTCAAAGTCCACCGATAAATGCATTCCTTTCTTCGACCTGATCCGGAAGGGCAAACAGAACTTTGAATGGACCACGGAGTGTGAAGGCGCGTTCCGATCATTAGTTCAACATCTTCCGACACCTCCGATCTTATCAAAACCGGTTGACCACGAGCAACTATATCTCTACTTGGCAGTATCAGAACATGCGATCAGTGCTGCTCTAGTCCGGGAAGAAGACAAAGTGCAAAACCCGGTCTACTATGTTAGTAAGCGGCTAATAGGAGCTGAAAGAAATTACCCGAGACTAGAGAAACTGGCCTATTGCTTGGTCATTGCCTCAAGAAAGCTCCGTCCTTACTTCCAAGCTCATCCGCTTACTGTGTACACCGACCAGCCGTTACGACAGGTCCTCACGCGGCCTGAGACGTCCGGTAGGTTACTCAAGTGGAACATTGAGCTAAACCAATTTGATATCGCATACGCTCCGCGGAGAGCCATTCAAGGACAAGTCCTGGCAGATTTCATAGCTGAATTCACCGTTCCAGAAGACTTGCCCGAGACCAGTAAATCTCCCGAATACATTTGGAAGCTGTATACTGATGGTGCATCAAATGACCGGTGTTCGGGCGCTGGGGTTGTACTTGAGACTCCCGAGGGCCGATCCATATGTTATGCTCTTAAATTCGACTTTCGTGCAACTAATAATGAAGCCGAATATGAAGCCCTCCTAACTGGCTTAAGACTTTCCAGAGACTTGAGGATTATCGCTGTGGAAATTTATTGCGATTCACAATTAGTAGTATGTCAAGTACGAGGAGAATATCAGGCAAGAGACCGAAGACTGGCTGCTTACTTGGCTCGAGTTCAGGAAATACTAAACCAGTTTGATTATTATGCCATCTATTATGTGCCTCGGGAGCACAATCAGAAAGCCGATTCACTGGCAAAGTTAGCTAGCACAGGTGAAGCGCAGCAAATGGGACTTGTCCCCGTTGAAACTTTGGCCTCCCCGAGCATCGATCGGATAGAAATGAACTCTGTGTTTGAAACCGCTCCCAGTAGAGAATCTTGGATGACTCCGTATCGGAATTACATTGAGAATGGGGCGCTGCCTGAACCTAGAAATGAGAAGAGACAAATTCAGCGAAAAGCTTCGCGGTTCGTCGTCCAAAACGGAGTCATGTACAAGAGAGGTTATTCCGTTCCTCTCCTCAGGTGTATCGCCCACGAGGAAATCAAACGAGTGTTACATGACGTGCACGAAGGAGAGTGTGGCGATCATACCGGAGGACAAGCTCTCGCTAAGAAGATACTCCGATATGGGTACTACTGGCCGACAGTGAACCAAGATGCGGCAAACTATGCCCGGAAGTGCGATAAATGCCAGATACATGCCCGAATTCCGAGAGCTCCGCCTACTGAAATAACCCAAATGGTCAGTCCCTGGCCATTCGCAATGTGGGGCATCGACATCATCGGCGCTTTACCTTTAGCAAAAGGCGGTGCGAAATACGCCATCGTCGCCGTTGACTACTTCACAAAGTGGGCTGAGGCCGAAGCCCTTGCAACCATTACGACAAAGAAAGTGATAAATTTCGTGGTTCGCAACATCATCTGTCGATTTGGACTCCCGCATACTATCATCACTGATAACGGAGCCCAATTCGAGAGTGCAGAATTCAAGAATTTCTGTCAACGGTTTCATATCCGCAAAAAGTTCTCGGCTGTCGCACACCCCCAAGCGAATGGACAGGTTGAAGCTGTCAATAAAGTTATAAAATCGATCCTGAAGAAACGATTGGAGAAGGCTGGGGGCAAGTGGGTCGATGAACTTCCTATGGCGTTATGGGCCTATCGAACGACCCACAAAACCACGACCGGACACACTCCGTTTTCCCTATCTTATGGCTCAGAGGCCGTTATTCCGGTCGAGACAGAAGTGTTCTCTCATCGCGTGACTTATTATGATCCAAAAAAAAACGCTATACTCCTGGCCGAATCTTTGGATCTATTGGATGAAAAACGGGAAGAGGCTGATTTGAGAGCAGCCGCACATCGAAGTCGGGTCGCCCGGCTGTACAACACCAAAGTTCGACCTCGAACCTTTGAACTCGGCGACCTCGTGCTCAAGAGAATCTACCCAGTTCCTTCACACATGAAACCGAACTGGGGAGGACCGTATGTAATTACACGAAAGCTCGGAGATGGCACGTTCAAGCTGTCGACCGTTGACGGTCTCGATTTACCAAGAGCTTGGAACAGCGAAAGTCTCCGTCGCTATTACATATGACAGGCTTTATTTATTTCATTCTATTTAGCAATTTGTTTCTGCATTTCGAAATTTGAATTTTGTAATAAGGCAACTGACTTTGCCGCATTTTCTTATTTCAGCAATAAAATGCCACCTCTTCGAGCTAGAGCTGTGATTCATTAAGTACGATATACAACATCACGATGCACGAAGAGCTAAATCCCATCATACAATGGGACTTATTCAAATGGAGAGTGGCTGTGATACGACAGGCCACTCACTAGGTGAAACCCGAGCTCGGGGGCAAGCCATGACACCGATATTGATAGGGTTGACACACGACAATCCTGCAATTTGACTCCATATTCCCAGAGTGCGAAGTGGAGTATAGACGTCCAACTCCGCATTCCCAGAGTGCGAAGCGGAGTATAAACATTCAACTCCGCATTCCCAGAGTGCGAAGCGGAGTATAAACATTCGACTCCGTGTTCCCAGAGTAGGAGACGGAGTATAAACACCAACTCCATATTCCCAGAGTGCGAAGTGGAGTATAAACATTCGACTCCGTGTTCCCAGAGTGCGAGGCGGAGTATAAACATTCAACTCCATATTCCCAGAGTGCGAAGTGGAGTATAAACATTCGACTCCGTGTTCCCAGAGTGCGAGGCGGAGTATAAACATTCAACTCCGCATTCCCAGAGTGCGAAGCGGAGTATAAACATTCGACTCCGTGTTCCCAGAGTGCGAGACGGAGTATAAACACCAACTCCATATTCCCAGAGTGCGAAGTGGAGTATAAACATTCGACTCCGTGTTCCCAAAGTGCGAGGCGGAGTATAAACATTCAACTCCATATTCCCAGAGTGCGAAGTGGAGTATAAACATTCGACTCCGTGTTCCCAGAGTGCGAGGCGGAGTATAAACATTCAACTCCGCATTCCCAGAGTGCGAAGCGGAGTATAAACATTCAACTCCGTGTTCCCAGAGTGCGAGACGGAGTATAAATATCAATCAACTCCGTGTTCCCGGAGTGCGGAACGGAGTATAAACAACTAACCCCGTATTCCCAGAGTGCGAAGCGGAGTATAAACGACCAACTCCATGCTCCCAAAGTACGAGACGGAGTACAAACATCAGTCAACTCCGTGTTCCCCGAGTGCGAACAACCGCTTACGAGATGACATATATCCCCGGAGTGTGGATGAAACGATTCATAAGAGAACAAGTGTAGTTCGACCACTCGGTCCTCGCTTGATGCAATCACAAGCTGATCATCACAACTTAACCCTGGAACTGGGGGCAGAGGCAAATGTTAGTCATTACCCGAAACTATGCGATGCTCAGCTCGGGTGCGATTCCTATCACAACTCAAGTCCGAGATTTCCATACTTAACAAGTAAAATGAGCTGTTCTTGAAATAATAAGATAATGCAAGTACATCGGACCAAAGTTCGAACACTGCAATATTCAAGCATAGAAAGGAACATAAGCTGAAACTAGAAGACAAAATTTTATTTTCAGCTAAATCAAAAGCTACGGTTCATACATGAGCCTTTCCAAAATACTCCTACTTGCAGGGGCCGAACCCGCATCTAAACACGGCCTACAAAAAGGAACAAAGAAAAGTGACCAAATCCCTGACTACCAAAAAAGAAAAGTATGCCTAAAAGGAGTGTCTAATCCTTCTGCTTCCTCAACTTCTTCTTCCTCGAGGAGCTACTGGAACCACCAGTACCCTTTCGCTTGGAACCCTTCTCCTTAGGCAGGCTCCCCTCGGGTGAAGGCATAATGTCGACGTCCTCGTCCGAGCTGGACTCTATGGGAATGCCTCCCACGGGAGGAGTTGGAGGAACAGACTCCGCAGCCGGAGGAGGGACTGGTACACTAGTGTCAGTAGGCGTGCCCCCAGGAGACACAATCATGAGAGGATTGGGGCACTGTGCTGCTGCTCCGCCATCTACATTGCCACCATGCGTCGCGGCCGCCATCTCGGCGTTAATCTCAGCCAACATCGCCGCTTCCCGCTGCGCTCTGGCCTCGCTATGAGCTGTAGTAGTCCGGGTTGAAGTGTCAAAAGTAGACGAGAATCCACCCAGGCCAAACGGCAGGTCCGCAAAAGGATCACTCTAACGGCCGAGGAGCTCGTTTATCATCTGTTCATCGAAAGAAAGTGAGCTCCCCTGCGTTACTCCGACTGGTGCCATTGCCGCGACGGAGGTCGCTTCAAAAATGATGGCCTCTGGCACTTGGCCTGATGCTTGGGCGGTGAAAGGCACAACTGATGCAACTTCTGTCACTGATCAAAGAAAAAGGACATGTCATTAGCAACACTTCAACACAGACCCTTCAGTCCAAATATACAAGAAGTTAGTTCAGAGTACCTTCCTCGGTTTGGCTCGAGGTCGTCTGAACAACTTCGGAAGGGTGTTCCTTAACAGGAGATAGATGTGGTCGGTCTAGATCATATGCCGGGATGTGCTACGAGTCGATCATCGGAGTCGGCTCAGATTGAGATGACACGACTATCTCAGAACTCATAACATGGTGCTCTGCACCAGAACTTTCTTCGACTTCCTGAGTCTGGGCACCAAGCCTCTCCTTATCGTGGGAAATCATGGAGTCATGGAGAACCCTCTTTTCGTCATCATTGAGGATGTGGTTCTCCAGCTCGAATTCATCGAGGGCTTCATCAGGGTGTCCAGACTTCTCCTCATCAACCAGTAAGTTCCAAGCGTTGTAGAGATGCGTGGGGTAATCATCGAGCCATGTCAAATCTCGATGCCTTAACACATTGGCGTTATAAGTGACGAGTAGCTCTTCCACCTCGGCCTCAATCCTGGCCTCCGCCTGCCGTACCTTCTCGTCAACCCCAGCCTCAGCTTCGTGAGCTTGTTGCATAGCCGCTTCTTTCTCCTTTCGGAGCGTCACTGCCTGATCACAGGCCTCATGCGCAGAGACATTAGCTGCGTCTTTTTCCTTCGCCATCTCGGAAAACTTTGATTTCAGCTCATTAAGCTCCTTGAGAGCATCATCCCTCTCGGTGGTGATGGTGGTGTTCCTATGACCCATGTCCTCGATGGCGGTATAATGCTCTTGCTTCATCCTGGTCATGGCAGCGTTTACTTCATCAACCTTCTTTAGAGCCTCCATTTTAGATTTACGGGAAGACTCAGCCTCTGAGTTGAGCGCTTTTATGATTCGGTCGTTGTGACCCAACTCCTTCTCGAGCTTCTCAATAGTGACGCCCCGATCGAATGCCACTTTGGACGCTTTCCTCGCGGCCCGTCCCCATTCCCTGTACTGGAAAAAGATGTCCGCAACATAATCATGGATAGTGGTTTCAGCGGTTGGCGGAATTCTCTTCAAGTGTGGAGGGAAGACATAACCATCAAAACAGATGTCGGGAAATTCCTTCCTCATCTGTGCCAATTTAAGCGCTCCTTCACTAGACGCTTCAGTCGGGACCGGTACAGTAGCCGAGGAGGTGGCTATTTCAGTCCTGCGCGGAGGATCGGACCTCGAAGCTTGAGAAGGTGGCCTAGGCCGTGAAGTTTCAGGAGGACGAACAACTGCTACCGTAGGAGGTGCAGAGGTCCTGGGAGGAGGAGAGCGAGATCGGGATCGGTGAACGTACCCCCTGTCTCTATCAGACCTCTCCTGACCAGAGTGTCCGGAGTCGTAATCCCTCTCACCCTCTCTCCTGCGTGGCTCATGATAACGGCGCTTGCTGCGCAAACTGCCAAGCACAGAACTTTGCCCAGACATCGTACCTGAAAAGAAAACCACGAAGAATCAGTATCCGTTTGCAATATGTTGTTTACGGTTAGGAAAGTGTATTGTGCCGTGAAGAGTGTGTGAATGTGTAACCCCCCGGACCAACCAGAAGTGTCAATCGCACTGGCAGGAAGAGACACGCTAACATCGACGGTGTGTTGCGGTCCACCCAATTCAACGTCGTGTTGCTCCGGCTCGATGTCCGGGATTGGAAGGTCAGCAGGCCCCTCGAATTGATTTTCAGCTTGCAGGGAGGGTGCTTCCATAATTCTAACTCCTGGCAAAGGACGGTGTAAAACCACGGACTTCCGTCTCCGGGACTTAGGCTGTTTCGAGGCCACTGCTTTGCCTTTCCTCTTGGCATCGGACTCCGGGGTTGCATTAGCGGGTCCGACCAACGGTTCCTCGTCGGTGTGAGTCCTTTCAGAGTCGAGTTCTTCAATTATCACGACCCTGGGTTTCTTCTGCTTAACCTTTTCCCTGGAGACGGTCTTTAATGCACCGTCGAGCCTTATGCTCTGCTTCCGCCCGATCAACCCAAGAACTCTAAGGTTCTGGTCCGTCAATAGCAACTCGATATTCCTTTCTTCGCTAGGGACCTCTTGAAGGACGCGAACTATCTCTTTATAGTAGCCGCCATCAGGTCGCTGGATTATCGCTGAAAGAAAGAGGATAGGAGATATGAGTTTAGTTTCATTCAAAAATTGCCCCGTCAATTACTTGGGAAAAAGACAATGCTTACGTCTAAATATCCATCTTCTGGCAAACCTCGGTGGACATCGGACATAAAACCACTCTGACTTGAAGTAGCTCAGCCTAGTCCACGACCCCGTGACAACTTGGCAGTTTCTCACAGACTCCAAGAATGTAAAAGATGGGCTGTCGGTTCGACTCTTGAAGTTGAAGAGGTATCTTATCTCGGTCGGGCGGGGAGGTCGGTAAAGGTATTCCATAAATGCGATGAACAAGCCATTGAGTGAAGCATATCCATTTGGATGTAGTTGAGACGGAGCGATATCCAAATAAGCCAATACTTCCCTTATGTAATCATTGAACGGAGGAAGTGTGCCTGCTGCGCACGCATGTCGATTAAAAGCAGTGTACCCCTCTGGGGGATTGTGTGGTATGTCGTCCGGTCCAGGCAACATTACATCGTCCAACGATAAGCCATGCCTTAGGCATATTCTCCCTAGCGTATCTTCTGAGATATTGGACGGAACAGAGTCCGGTGGATTGTTTATGAAAGATGCATCAGGTAACTCGTCCGGAGCTGGACCGATGACTTCAGCCTCGATGTCCGGAATCTCAAGTCTGGAAATTTCTTGCTGCTGTGAACTTGACGGTTCCATAACTGGCTAACTCACGAGAAACCATTATTAGACGATAAAAAGCCCATGCATTCCCCCGTGTAAAGTGTGTGTTGTGCAGTGCGGTGCTGTGCATTACTCGGACGAATTCTGCAAGGTTAAAGAAAATTTGTGGGCGACAAGGTTAATCGGAACCCAGTCGGAACGACCGTCATCGCTGACCGTCATCCTCAAACCGTCCCAATGTTGGCAATCGATTCAAGTTAAAGTTCGTTGTCATAGTGTTAGGTTATAGTTCCATCGACGAGCTTCGATAGGCAGTCAGATATGCAGTTAACAGTCAAGTTCAGATATGCAAGAATGAAGCTGTCGGGTTATATTATCGAGTGCTCGGAGGATTTCGTATCCACCCAAGGGAGGGTTCGAATCGATCGTGAGGAATATATTCGCATCCCTCAAGTTATGAATTTCGTATCGATCACCGAGGGCACACTTCGAATCGATCATCACCATTCAAATTTGCATCGATCAGGAAAGCCACGGTTTCACATCGATCACATTCGAATCGATGCTTGTCGTATCGATCAAGATGAATCAATTTCGTATCGATCTGAAACCGAGGGTTTCGAAACGATGGCTTGTTTAATCCTCGCATCGATTGTTGTTGAACGATGCGATCTACTGCCATCCCCACCGACATGGACCAAAACGCCTCCATTAGGATATCCCTGAAATCGATGCGAAATCCAAACGGAGACGTTGTTGCCCACGTCGATTCGAACACAGGCCCCCAGATCTGCTCGAAACACAGTTCGATCCACTTTTATTCTTTCCACTCTTTCTTCTCCAATCAACAGAGACGCCGCCATGGCTATTTTCGACCAAGCTTTGACCCAGATCTAACCTTAAAGGCTGCCGGGCTTGATGATTGGTGGAGATAAAGTGGATCTGAGATCCAAGCGTTGTCGCCTGGATTCAAGTGCAACCGGATTATTACCTAATTTGAGGTTCAAATTCGAAGAATTGAAAGTATGAATCCGATCGATTCGAGAGCAGAATGGAGTTCTTCTTCTTTCTCGAAGGATGCGGATCGATGTGAAAGTAGGAGGCAACAGTAAGAAGTAAAAGTGAAAAATGAGCCAAGTCCTAGGTATTTATATGAAGTCTGGAGGCGAACTGGGTCGATTCATCTCCCAGTCAACGTAACCGGTCGCAAGCGGTCGAACGATGGATCTGTGCAAGCGCCTTCTTCGAATCCATCAGACTGTGCCTCCAACGAGTCGAAATATTCACCAGATGCCATCGATTCGATACATCCACTTTATGATCCATCGACTCACAACAGTGCAGACCTATCGATACGAGCGTAGATTTCGTATCCATCGGGACCTATCGATACGAACAATCAATTTGTATCCATCAGATGTCGCCAATTCGAAACAGAATCCACCATGGCTTGCGACCATCGATACGAATCCATTTCGTATCGATCAAGATGACCCGCATCGATGCGAAGAGAAGCTTTCCAACTTTTAGCATCGATTCATGAGAGGACCGATACATGAGGATGGTTAAAGAGTACGGCTTTCAAATTATTCAAAGAAGACATACCGCTTTTCAAAGCACGTCATGTTTTCACAAGACGTACTTTGGGGGGCAAATGTTATCCCGCCTTTTGGCAAGGCCAGGACACCAAGGAGCCGACTAGAGAACAAGGATAACACGCCATGGATATCACTGAATTTTGTCCGAGCCCAGAATGAGCTACAATTGATAGGACATGACAAGAAAGGCCATAGAGATCAGCACCTCAAATTTCAAGTCAATCCGGACTCGTACGCTCAAGTTATGATCGAGTCAAATTGAAGGGAAAAGCCCAGATTTCGTATCCATCACTCTGGGCAATTTCGTATCCATCACCGAAGCCCTAGTTCGAATCCATCAAGCTTCGCACCAATCAGCTTCGAATCCATCGAGGTACCCAGGTTCGACTCGATTTCCTTCGTATCCATCGAGCTCGTATCGATGGACCTCGTACACATCAGCAATTGAAGCATTTCGTATCCTTCAGCCATCATCTGCTTCATATCCATCGAGGCGCTACGCTTCGTATCCATCGAGGCGCTACACTTCGTGTCCATCTAGGCGCTACGCTTCGTATCCACTAGAGAGCCTTGCTTTGAACCCGCGACCCATGACTTGTTCACATCCAACGGGTCAACCAACTAGGGTGACGTGTCGTCCATCGAAGTAAACAAGGCGAGATGCCTGGAGTCGAAGTAGTCAATGCGGCGCAAAGACCGGATCGAGACGAAGCGCGCGCGCCACCTCACTTCAAGAGCACGTGCAGCCAGTGAAGCGAACGGATGGAGTCGAATTCATGGAGACGAACCAGACAGCCTATGAGGAATCTCAGTTCGTATCGATGATATCTCGTGATCTATTAATCCAAATCCAATGAAATTTTAAGGGAAGCTCGCATACATGCTGAGGATCGTGTCCACCAAATTTGAGCTCAATTGGAGGTAATCTTGATCGATACGAAATGACTTCGTATCGATCACAGATCGACTTGAAACTTTCTGGAATTAGTCGAATGGGTCCTCTCACGTGCCAGACCAATTCTCCCGGAGTTTGAGCGAGATTTGAGCTTCCTACGCCTATAAATAGAGCCCCAGAATCAACAGAAAAAGGATCTTTTTTTCTCTGAAGCATCGAGACTCTGCCGGATTGAGATTTGCATCCTACTTTTGCTGTCAATTTCGAATTCTAAACTGTAATCCGCTGTTCATTGCTGTAACCGCTTGTAATCATTGAAAGAGAATCAATAAAATCATCAAAACTTCATAGTGGACGTAGGCCATACGCCGAACCACTCTAAATCGCTTGTCTGTGCATTTTACATTTCTGTTTGTTGGAGTTTTTGTTAGATAACCTCTGTTTTACATTTATAATCTTCATTTTATCTCTTCAAATAACTCCCGAAGAGTGTTGTGCCCATTTTTGGTACAAACACTCACTATAAGTCAAGAAACATACTATGACTAATTCTACAAGATAAATGTAGTTTACCAACATCGGAGAGAGTTGATTGATAGAGTAGATAATTAAAATAACATAATAGATCCATTCACAAAGGGTCTAACTCGATCGGACCTCATCAGACCGATAAAAGAGATGGGATTGAGATTCTATAATTGGCCCTAAGTGCAAATGAGAGATTGATAAAGTTAAGGGTATGCCTTAGGGGCAATTATGTAATTGTTACATATATCTAACTCAGTAACCAATCCTGTTCAAAATAAAAGGTGTTTTCTTTCTATTATACACTTGATATCATATGTCTTATTAATTAATTAATTTAATTAGAAGTATATGTAATAGAAAATCCATAAATAGTATGTTTTGTGATAGTAGTTACGTTATTTTGTAATCAAGAGTAATTTATCATAATAAAATAAACATACCATTTTAAATATTTCTATTCAAGATGTATCGAGACTGGATATCGATACATCCATTGAGACTAGAGTATGAAACGCTCATCAAATGTTGGGCATTATTACTCATGGCTACTGGGCCCAAGGGATTACGTACTTATAGTTATTAGATAACTGTAGAATGACTCACTCGATAGTTTTCTATTGGTTAGTATAACTAAGGTCAAACAGAAAATATCGATGTGAAAAACTACACAGTTCTCTTGACTTGAGAATACTATTGATCTCCAATATGGAAGTCCCACTTTGTAAATCGGGATATGATGTCCATTGAACAACTATAATTGGATCAAGTAGAAGCATTGGAAGTGAAACACTATTTAAGAGACGATTCATCTCCTCGGTTATACAAGGTTAGTATCACGGTCAACTGAAGTCAACTCAAAGTCAAAGTCTCTAGGCAGAGCAGTACAGTTAATAATAATTGTTATTATTGAAAAAAAACTTTGTGTTTGCACTGTAGAGTTGAATATGGATGATATTGGAATTTTGACCATTACCAAATTCCATAAGTCCAAAGTGATATTGTTATTCGACATTTTGACCCAGCTATATTCGAACTGATTGGATAAGTTAGATTCGATTGTCATCAAGGCCAGTAAGTCCAAGGTGATGATTGTGGGGTCTAGAAGTCAAGTACAGATGGTAAAATAAACCGCAATTGAATGGAATTGAGATACATGCAATGCAGAATGTTCAAAGTATGGAATATTGTTCAACATGTAGGAGGGACCGACTATAATCAACCTCGAACATAGGGATTAGTATGTTTCAGGAAGCAAGTACAGTTCAATAGAAAACAATAATTATTTCAATATTCATAAGTCTAATGCATACGAAATTTTGTGAGCAAGATGTGGGGACCCTAGAGAGCCTACCCTAGGGATCGCACCTCAAAAGGATGAAATAAGAGGGATCAACCCTTTTCCTTCAATAGGGATCGGCTGAAAATAGAAAACAATTCACATTGAAGTAAACATCGAGCAATAATTCAAGTTCTACTAATCCAATTGGCATGAAACTTGGAGGCTAAGCATATTTAAACATGGGGAAGCCACCATTGGGATCACACCCTCAAATTCCTCCAAAAGAGGGATCAGTACCGATCCCTATTCTTTGGGATTTGGGTGATGCGATCCCTCTTGCGAGTCCATATGGTTTTAGAGATCTTTCTGTCGAATTTTCAAGGAGATATTTCGTCATCTTCGTCTATAAATACAGGCTTGGTTGTTCATTTTCGGGACTTTTACGCTGCAAGTTGCTTTGTACTCTATTGTAACTAAGGATTTTCATTCGATCCCTATTGTACTCGGTTTACAAAGTGATTAATAAAAATTTCTATTCAAAGTGGATGTAGGCAAACAACGCCGAACCACTATAAATCGCCGTGTTCGTGTTATTACTTTGATTTACTGCTATTCCATTACTATTTTCCTCTGTTTTCATTTTATATTCTTCATTTAATTCTCTTCAAAACTTCTATTGGGTGTTTGTGCTAATTTTTGGTACAAACATTTTGGTGCTTTCACTTAGAACTTGATTCTTAGCTTATCTGGATCCCTTTGTTGCTACTGGATTGCATAAGTCCTCGAAGAAGATCCATAATTATCTTCAAGAAATTTGCTTGTTCTATTCAAATTTGCAAAAGTCTAAATAAAGCTATCAACAATGGTTAGGAACACTAGATCTACTCTCAGAATGCAGAAGGAAACGAGAATGCTACCATCCAGCAAGGAGGCCCGAGCAATCAACCAGTGGATGTGAATGTTACCAATCTGGTTGATTTCCAATATCCATTTGATTCTATTACAAGAGCTGAATTCCAGAATATGATAACAGAGCTAGTGGATAGCCACTGACAACTGAATCAGCAGATTCAAGCCAATATCGATCTAATGAACCAACTCAATCAGCAACAGCGTGGGAAAGCTAGGAGGGACCCTACCCCTTACTCTACATCGGAGAGTTCTATCTCATTGAACGAGAATCACAGACTTAGGCATCGCAGAATTGACGGATATCACGCAGATGCTTCGGTGCATTAGTAGGCAAACCTGCTTGGTCTACAAAGACCGATCGGTGCCGACCCCTCCATAGGGATTGGTGTCGATCCCTCCTCCAGAGAAGAGAACCTACCTATCCATGATGGAGTCTAAGCTGGAGCTGTTGCGACTGATTTGGATGCTCGATTCAGGTGGACATCGTCCAGTTGCTTCCTTGGAATGACAATGAAGTGAATGTATGTGATATACACCAAGAAGATATCAAGCCAAGAAGGTGAAGAAAGACCCATAGACATCAACCGGACCATTCCCATGAGGTGGAGCATGACTACCGCTTGGCTCCAACTATCCAAACGCCGGACTTGTCGGCTATAGTTAGATGGCTGGTAAGGGAAAGCCAAAGCTTCACTAATGATGATTGGGGATTTCGAGAAGCCTTACCCCATTCACTGATATTATCTTACATGCCGAGTATCCAACGAGGTTCAGTATGCCATCGATGCCTGCCTATGAGGGAAAGACTGACCTTAGGCAGCATATCTCCAATAGCTGATGGATTCTGTCCAAGCAGATGATGCAACTAAGTGTAGATGTTTTCCTATTACTCTCTCTGGAATAGCAACGATGTGGTTTACGAGATTACCCCCACAGTCGATCTTTAGATTTGATGATTTAGCAATAAAGTTTATGGATCAGTTCCGTATGCACGCAACTCAGCCCAAAGATGTAATGTATTTATCCAGCATGATCCAGTCTCCGGGAGAATCACTGAAAGATTATTTGGAGAGATTCCATACAGCTGTCATAGAAATCAGTAATCCAAATGACCATGCAATATTGATGGCGGTAACAAGAGGGATCGATCCAGAATCCAATTTGGCAATTGGTTAGCTGGCAAGCCACCCGTAACATTGGAATGGTTCTATGTAAATGGGCTCAGTATTTGAGGAAAGAGGAAGCCAAATGCTCTAGGAAGAAGAATGTTGTGGGACCAAGTGGAAAAGAAGTATAGAGTAACATTGCAGTGAAGCAGACTGGTGTTAGTTCTGGAAAAGTTCAAGTGAATGTCCAAAATAAACCAAATCAACAAAAAAAGGTGGAGACAGGAGCCGAGAATGAAAGAGGAATTCTAGAAGAGGAAAGCCTAGGATTTCGATGTACAATACCTACACGCCACTAAATACATCTCTAGCGAATGTTTATTTGTCTACCTACAATACCATGCAGTACAGGAAGCCGCCTCCGAAAGAATCAATGGAGAAGCCGAAACAAACCAGAAAATATTATCGGTTTCATGAATTTTATGGTCATAACACAAATGAGTGTAGGCATCTCCAGGATATTATCAAAAAACTGATTCGAGAGAGAAATTACAACAGTTTGTAAAAGCCTCACAGGATGGTGGGAATGGGACATCCGACCCGAACCGAGGACAAGCACCGTAGAGGGCTGAAGAACCTGCGCGGACTGGTGGAAGATTAGTAGTCAATACAATAGTCAGAGGACCGCATCCAAATGATAAGAGTTGGCATGAGATGGAGCGCTACGCTAGTGCGATCAAGCATGTGAATTTCGAATGTTGTTCGAGTATAGAAGATGGAGCTCCAGCAAAACAGCAATGTACAATGACAGTTGACATGTGTTCAGAAACAGAGAAGCAGATAAGGTGGAGGCACCGATGATCGACCAATGGTCATTTTGTTCATGATCGTCCCCGCTTTAGTGAGGAGGATTTTTGTTGATTGTGGAAGCTCCGTAAATATACTTTTCAAAAAAGCTTATTATCAAATGAGGATGGAAGCCAAAGACTTAAAACCATCTAAAGCATGCATTTATGGCTTCAACGGTGCTGCAACCGAAGCTGTTGGTTATGTTTAATTACCCGTGGAGTTAGGAGAAGGTAACCACAAGAGAGTGCAGATTTTTCCATTTGTTATTTTGGATGTTGACTCTTCATACAATGCTTTCTGGGCCGACCGGCCCTAGCTGAGTTGTGGGTGACTCTTGTCCATGGTGTTTGACTTTGAAGTTCCCGACAGATAATTGTGTTGTAATTACTCATGGTGATCAAGCGACCGAACGTGCCTGCTATATAGCCGAATTGAGGGATGCTCAACGAAAGGAGAAAGGTAAGGGTGTGGACAAGTCTCTCAACACCCAAGCCACTGAAGATTGACAACCAGTGCTTGAGCATTGGCTTGGGTGCCACAATCGGTTCTATAGAGATATAGATCTAAGGGATAACAAGGAGGTGCCTAAAGAGACCAAGGCTGCACCGGCCAAGCTAACGATTGATATTACGGTCATCCACGATGACCTATCACGGGTCCTAAAGATTGGATCACAGTTCAGCCCCTCGATGATGAAGGAACTTGCTAGTTTTCTCCAAGCGAATCTCGACATGTTTGCTTGGACTCACTCTTACATGTGTGGGATCTCGTCTGCCATTGTGAGCCATGCAGTGAATATCGACCCAAGGCATGTCCCAGTGAAACTGAAAAGGCCTGGCATGGATCCGAAGAAATCTACCGCTCTTAAAGGGGAGGTGGATAGGCTTAAAGACAATGGGCTTATTCGTGAAGCCCTCTACCCTAAGTGGGTATCAAATCCTGTACTTGTGAAAATGGCAAATGGCAAATGGCGGACATGTGTTGATTACTCAGATTTGAACAAGGTGTGCCCGAAAGAAAGTTCTCCCCTTCCAAGGATCGACCAGCTGGTATTCTAAATCATGGGACATGAATTACAATCTTTCATGGATGCGTACACAGGATATAACCAAATCCCGATGCACATTCCCGATCAATAGCACACCAACTTCATTACCGACGTTGGATTGTATTGTTATATGGTAATGCCGTTTGGATTAAAGATTCCTGGAGCGACCTATCAACGCCTAATCAACAGAATGTCTAAAGATCAGATTAGAAAGACGATGGAGGTATATGTGGATGATATGCTTGTGAAGTCACGATGATCTAGCGACCACATTAGAGACCTGGCAAAAATGTTCGATATCCTCCGATATTACAAAGTGAAGATCAATCCTTTGAAGTGTTCTTTTGGCGTTGCATGAGGAAAGTTCTTGGGTTTCATCATCAATGCCCGCAGAATCGAAGCTAATCTTGAGAAGATCCAAGCTATTAGCAACATCCAAGCGCCAAAGACCATTAAACAAGTATAGAGCCTGAATGGGAAGGTTGCTGCCCTGAGTCGATTTATTTCCAAAGCTACCGATAAATGCATTCCTTTCTTTGACTTGATTAAAAGAGGGAAAAGGAATTTTGAATGGACAAAGTATTATAAAGACATATTCCAAGAGTAACGACCCGATATTTTCAACCATTCACATCCGCACATGTCGGACTTGAATTGCTCAAAATATCGTGTTGTAAATAAAATTTGGCAAATCTCAGAATATACAACAAATAAATATAATCACGGATCACAGACACAGAGTAAAATAATGCAGCGGAAGTAAAAGAAATAGTAGTTCATGAAGCTACTATGTAAATATATCAGAGTTAAATAAGATACAACAGAAGAAATAAAGTACAACGGAAGTCTCAATATGATAACCAAGTACAAGATGAATAGAACAACAGAACTGAGATAGATAGGATAAGACAAGCAGATGATCTCCAGCGATTCAAATCTCCAAGAGAGCGGAAATCCAAATCTGTGAATAACTCAGGCTGACCCGAGCGTAAATAAAAAATACACACACTCGAGTCAGGACATACATACTTATACAATGTAAACCAACTCAAGTGAACTGTAATAAAGGTACAAGTAACTTAAAGAATGCTTGGGATCGCCCATTCTTTAAGGATCTGTTAAACTATCTACTATGTAGTAATTTTCGCTATTATAATAATGTCTAATATAAAATAAACATACTTTTAAATAGCATTAAGGCTTTACATTTTCCACCTTAACACGTAATAGTCCCAGTAGTCTATCCAGTATTAGCATACTCCCAAAATGGGGGCTACCCTCGATACTCCACAGGCTACGGGAGAAATCACAAATCGTAGTAAAGCTCGATATGGTAGGTGACACGGCACACAAGGCAATGCCAGGGTAGATATACCAATTACGCATCCGGACTGGTGGTGACGCATAGCATCCACTACCGTCCACCTCGAACAACACTCCCAAATCAAGGGTGCGCACCAAATCAATCACAAGTAATAGAATGGTATCGAAGAAGTATGTCCGATCAGAGGTGCTACCTCCTTGGTCCGTCAATCGCTCCTGTTTTAGCCACCTTATGCCAACTCACGGGAGTTGGGTCCACGTATATACCTTAGGATCGTCGCCACCATCCTACTTCATTCTGCAAACTCCACTGCGTACACAGTTGTTAAAGTGGTTTTCGGTATCGACAGAGAGTATGTCCATATCTGATCCCGGTCTCTTTAACAACCAATCGTTATTATAACCCGTGGTTATAATTTTAAAATAATATTTTATACTTCAAAATAAAATATCATTTCAAATCCAAATCTTTATCAAAATGAAGATTAAATCAATTCTAAACCATTTTAATATATTTAAAATATCATATCATTTCAAAACTTCATTTCAAATCATTTCAATATATAAAATATCATATCTTTCCAAAACTTCATTTCAAATCATTTTAATATATAAAATATCATATCTTTCCAAAACTTCATCTCAAATCATTTTAATATATCAAAATATCATATCCTTTCAAAACTTCATTTCAAATCATTTAATATATCAAAATATCATATCTTTTCAAAACTTCATTATCAAATCATCATTTAAGTTCAAATCCAAATATTCAACTTTAAATACCCTTTAAATTCAAAGATATCATTCATTTATTATCATTCAAGTCACCTTTTAAATAGTTTATATTTCAATCAAACTAATTCATCTAAACCATTTAAAAGTGTAATTATTATATTTCAAATCAAGTATTCAATTTCCAAAGTTTCAATTCAATTCAATCATTTATTTTAGTTAAATTTCCATAGACCATTTCAAATCTTATAAATTTCAAATATAGATTTAATCCACAAAATAACTATTGGAATTATAAAATAAATTCCAAAGCTTTATTATCCTATATTTCATAAGTCCAATATCTTTTAAATAGATTCAAATTTCAAGTAAACCAAATATTTTTCATACTAATATAACCTTCAATTATTCATTCCAAGATTGAATATCATTTCAAATTCATTTCAAAATATCAAAATATCATTTCAAAACATCATTTATTTAATTTAAATTTAAATACCATTTAATCACATTTCAAAATAGTTGTATTTCCCAAATCAACTATTCCATTTAAATCATTTAAAGTCAATTCATTATATTTAATAATTAAATATTTAATTTCCAAAATTTAATCTTTTTCAAAGATCATTTATTCATTTGAATTTATTAAACAAAGAAAATTCAACTTTAGCAGCACTTAGAAAATGCTACGAAATGTTATGTTTAAAAAGAGTTCATTAACAAAAGACAGCATTTAAATGCTGTAATAGGTTTCTTTTAATTTCAAGTAAACTTTGGTTAAATTAAACAACTATAGCACTTACAAAGTGCTATAATAACCTTTAGTTCAAATAGGCCTTTTAGTTCATTTAAGACAACTACAGCATTTTAAAAATGCTGTAATATCTTTTACATTACATTTCAAAAATGCTATCAAATCAAATTCAGAGTTTTATTTACAATTTCACACATAATTAACTTTTAATATAAATCATTTTAACTTAAAAATCATATATTTTCACATTTTAAAAACAATCATTTAAATACCATTATTTCTATGATTTTATAAAGTCAAATTTCCATACAAAAACAAATTAAATAACAATTAAATTTTCATTTCTTTAATTAAATTCTTAACTTAAAAGCTAAGTTTAAATTTACAAAATATAACTTATTTCCATTTATTTTACTTAATTAGAATTTCACTTTTAAACAAATTCCACAAAATTCAATTTAAGTTATATTTCCAAATTCAGCTTAAATATTCATTTATTTCATATTTTAATTATTCAAAATCATTAACACTTTTAAAAATTATTATTACTTAATAAAAATCATTAAATTCATCTTTTAAATAAAAATTTTCATATTTCCTTACCTTACATAAATTCCATTTATAAACAAAATCATAAATTCCAAAATTAACTTATATTTCAAATTCTACTTCACCATTTACTAAATTCACTTGTTTAATTTGTAGAAAATCACTAATATTTTATAGAAATCATTTTAATAAAATTTAAATCAAAATATCATAATATTTACATTTTTAAAATATTTTAAAATTTTCAGAAAAATATATAAACCATGGGTCTGTATATAATTTTCTAGCCTAGGTCAAGTGATACAGATATATATCATTTCAATCCGTAATTTACAAAGAAAACCGGGTTCTATCATTTCAAACCCGCAATCCCAAGTAATATGAAATGTATAAAAATCGTTCAGGCCTATCATTTCAGCCCATAATGATTTTTCCCTATTCTAAAGTCCGTTCGGGTATTTATCATTTCAACCCATAGTGATTCTAATCTACAAGGAACTTGCAGTGTGATAAACTGATATAAATAAACAGTATACAATATATAACAGTAACAGATGATATAACATGTGTATAAATAGGGATGAACATCATATGATCATAATATAACAGTTATAACAGGATGATATAATTTTACAGATTCAAATGGTGTCAGTTTACTAGTAATATAAGTACACATCGTCTAGTGAGAATTACTCACTTGTTTAAGCTGGAGATGACGACCATGAACACACAACAAGGATTTCCAGAGGCACGAAAGCACGACAATGATTTGAGATTGGAAGAGCCAAAACTAATTGCCTTGTCACATTCAAACAAAACAAATATAGACAACATGAGTTTTCAACCCAAAAATTCAATAAAACAATGTTAGAAATGAATGCATGAAACAAAGCCAAAGTGTTTGCACTTGCTTTCTACCATCTATGCTTCAGCTCTAGATCTAAAATGGCACGGCTAAAGGCATGGTTTGGATCAGGTTTGGGTTCCTAAAGGTCGGCCTAGCATGTGTTAACAAAGGTGGGTTTAGTCTAGGTGCATAAAACTAGGTGTACATGGCTAAAACTATGCACCATACATCATTTGTTTGCTCTTGTTTGGTACGTCCAGAAGTTATGGGTCACGGCCAGTGGCTCCAGGAGGTGGTGGGTGACATGGCAGAGGGTGGAGGTCAGGCCAGAGGTGGTGGTGGTGGAGGTTTTGGCGGCTAATGGTGGTAGAAGGTGGAGATGACAAACAAGGATTGGTTTCAACAATAGGTGATGGGTTGTGATAGTTTAATTGGATTTTTGTGTAGATCTTGGCCTTGGGTTGGTTTGGCCTGGGGAGGAGGGGTACTAAGGTGGGTGATGGTCAGAGGAAGGGGGTGGTGGTGGTCGGCCAAAGCTTGGAGGAGGAGGAACAAAGCTATGAAGTAGAGAGCATATGCGAAATTTCAATAAGAGAAGTCATAAAACAAAGGAAGAAGATGATAATTTTTACCAAACCTTGAACACAATGGATCCGTGATTTTTTTTTTGTGGTTTTGAGGAATGTTTTTCTCGTGAAAAAAATGAAGAATGCAGCTGAAAGAAGGTAGGAAAGGTACGGCCAAAAATCAATTAAGAGAGGAGTTGAGAAAGTGAAAGGTCGGAAATGCGAAGAGACTTTGGAAGTTTAAAACCTTTCAAATTTCCACTATTTTCTTTTTAAATTTTAGATAACTGAAATATATATATAAACTCAGATAAAAATACGAAAATTTAGTAAATAAACAAAAATAATTTAATTAATTATTAATTATATAAAATTTAATTAAGTAAAACAGCAAAAATTGCAACTAGTCTTGAAAATATGAAAATAAATGCAATGAACATTGGAAAATTTTATGTACTTGTAAAGTATTTAAAAATAAAGATAAGAACACAAAATAAAAATGAATTCACAAAATAAATAAATTTTAATTAAATATAATTTTAATGAAGAAAATAGCAGAAAAATGGAAACTAGGCTTTATAAATTGAAATAAATTCAAGTAAACTTTAGACAAATTATATTATCACTTTAAAAATAATAAAAGACAAAAATTATACATAAAATAAAATATTAACACATAGTAGAACAAAATATGACAAATAAAATAAAATTTAAAATAGACAATATTGCTAAATACATCAGTTTACACACAATATTGAAATATACATAACTTTCACAATTTAACTCTGTTTCCAACGAAACGAAAAGCTGTATTCAAGTTATTAAATCTATTTTCATAATAAAAGATAAAATTTAAGAATTTGAATATTTAAATTTAAAAGTTAAAAGTCAAAGTTTGACCAGTTAGAACAGAAATTCACTTTTCAGTGAAATATCAAATTTATACTAGTTTGAAACTATAATCCACACAACAATCAAAATTTATATTTATAAATGAAATATTTGAAATAAAACAAGTTTAAAAATAATTTCAAATTAAAATAAAGTTTTTAAATTAGGAAATTCAATTTAACAAAAATAAAAATAAAATAAAATAAGCCTAAAATGTAGGGTTGTTACACTCTCCTCCACTCAAAACTTTTCGTCCCCGAAAAGGAATGAGGTACGGGAAAGCACAGAAAAAAATAGAGTGAAATAGGATTAAGATAAGATGACAAGGAGATTGAAATTATACCTAATAACTATTGTTATAGGTAAGTTTAACAAGGTGGAGATGGCAAGCAATGCTCAGATTAAAATAAGTATCAAAGGTTATCAAGGATTATTGGAAGATTTCTAAACAGAAAGACTATAGAAAGATGCCTATACCAGTCTGTAGCAAGATGAGGAAAATAAGAACAATTAAAGATAGTTTGAAAACAAGATAAGATAATAAGTTTGAAAAACAAAATAAGATAATAGGTTTGAAATTTCCATGGTTTCAGCTTAAATTGATAATTAATTTTACACAAGTTAAATAAATCTTACTATCTCTAATTTCATTATCTTATCATCTAATTTTCTTAAACTAACAATTTCAAAATAATGGATTTGATTAAGATTAAGTGTATAACATTCAATAAATTTAATTCTTCTTTATTCTTAATTAAAATTAAATTTATTCCTCTCAATATATTTTATCACCTATGTTAAATATACTTGCACTTATTATAACTGTTTTAATTTATTTTTAGTTCCTTTAACATCATTTATATTGTAAATTATTCAATTAACCCTTTTAGTCTATTTACCTCTGTTAATATTTTTATAACTAAAATTTAAGTGTATAATATTTATTATAACCACTCAAATTTTATTTATAAAAATCTTTTTATATTGTATATCACCAATTACATTGTTAACTTCTAAATATTTAGGTAAGTTATATTGGAATGCAATGGTGTATTATACATTAAACTTTCTAAAATTAATATACAATACAAACATTCTAATTCAATCATTTCAAGCTTGAATATTTATTCAGAATTTTGATTTTCTTTTTATACTTGAAGTTATTATTTAAGATAGAATTTAAGAATAAAATTTTCAATTCCTTTCAATCCATTTAGAGATAAATAAATGTATGTGCATAATTTGTCAAATCAAATTTAAATCATATATCTATATATATTATAAATCAAATCATCTTTTAGAAATTCAAATCAATTAAATTTCCCAAAACAAAGTTGTAGCAAGACTGTAGAATGGTTTCTTCACTTCGAAACTCAAAAATGAACGTCGATGATGCCGCGGTCATCACCGAAATTATTTTCCAACGACAAAGAGAAGAGCACTAAAATTCTAAAACTTTAAAATTCTTTGGAAACAAATTTCTATTCACAAATACTTTAAATAATATATCCTTTTAAAACTTTAAACACATGGTTTGAAATCATCGGAAATTAAATTCTCAAATTCTTGATTTAAATTCATTTCAGTTCCCAAATCAAATTTATAGACAACTATTTATAAATTCATTTATAGAATGATAAATCAAGTATTATCATTTCAAATAATCAATTTAAATCAATTTATTAAGTTCCATAATATTTACTTATATCAAAATTTATTTCATTAACCAAATTTTAAAATAATATTATGTCAGTTTGTTTTGTCAAAGTGTTTTAGAAATCCTATCGATAGCGTTGATCAGACGAATCGATCGGAAGCCCAAATCAACATCAACAACTCAAACAACACAATATATAAAACAAACATTAATTATAGATTTACAAATATAATTCAAAATGTTTTGAAGATAGGTTGGAAACAAAGGACAAGATAATTAATTAACAAAATATGAAGATGGATAAGCTTAGATAAATCGCGGACAACCTTAACCGGGTCAACCGTGACTTAATGCATAAGATCAAATGTGTATTTTTCTGGGGTAAATCTACATCCAATCTCAAGAGATAGAGTTTGGAATAACAAAAGATATTAGCATCTAAACCAAGGATAGATATAAATCTCTGGTGAATCGATGCTAATTGTAAAGGAGTTTCCCCCTTTACAAGTCATTAGAGTATTGGCGAGACCGCCAATTCACTATAAAGCTCATTGAAGTGGAGTCATGGACTACTCCAGAATCAAAAGAAGATGTATAGTGAGGGACAAGAATGGATTTTGGAACCGCAGGGAACGTTCCAAAAATTCAAAGGAAATTCGAATCAAGAGGAAAAGATTCAAACTCGAACGAAAGTGATTCTGTAAATAAATCTACTCCATATGCTGAGTTTTGCCTCAAAGCCAAAGCTCTGATACCAACTGTAACGACCCGATATTTTCAACCATTCGCATCCGCACATGTCAGACTTGAATTGCTCAAAATATCGTGCTGTAAATAAAATTTGCCAAATCTCAGAATATACAGCAAATAAATATAATCACAGATCACAGACACAGAGTAAAATAATGCAGCGGAAGTAAAAGAAATAGTAGTTCATGAAGCTACTATGTAAATATATCAGAGTTAAATAAGATACAACAAAAGAAATAAAGTACAATAGAAGTCTCAATATGATAACCAAGTACAAGCTAAATAGAACAACAAAACTGAGATAGATAGGACAAGATAAGCAGATGATCTCCAGCGATTCAAATCTCCAAGAGAGCGGAAATCCAAATCTGTGAATAACTCAGGCTGACCCGAGCGTAAATAAAAAATACAAACACTCGAGTCAGGACATACATACTTATACAATGTAAACCAACTCAAGTGAACTGTAATAAAGGTACATGTAACTTAAAGAATGCTTGGGATCGCCCATTCTTTAAGGATCCGTTAAACTATCTACTATGTAGTAATTTTCACTATTATAATATTTCCTAATATAAAATAAACATACTTTTAAATAGCATTAAGGCTTTACATTTTCCACCTTAACACGTAATAGTCCCAGTAGTCTATCCAGTATTAGCATACTCCCAAAATGGGGGCTACCCTCGATACTCCACAGGCTACGGGAGAAATCACAAATCGTAGTAAAGCTCGATATGGTAGGTGACACGGCACACAAGGCAATGCCAGGGTAGATATACCAATTATGCATCCGGACTGGTGGTGACGCATAGCAGCCACTACCGCCCACCTCGAACAACACTCCCAAATCAAGGGTGCGCACCAAATCAATCACAAGTAAAAGAATGGTATCGAAGAAGTGTGTCCGATCAGAGGTGCTACCTCCTTGGTCCGTCAATCGCTCCTGTTTTAGCCACCTTATGCCAACTCACGGGAGTTGGGTCCACGTATATACCTTAGGATTGTCGCCACCATCCTACTTCATTCTGGAAACTCCACCGCGTACATAGTTGTTAAAGTGGTTTTCGGTATCGACAGAGAGTATGTCCATATCCGATCCCGGTCTCTTTAACAACCAATCGTTATTATAACCCATGGTTATAATTTTAAAATAATATTTTATACTTCAAAATAAAATAACATTTCAAATCCAAATATTTATCAAAATGAAGATTAAATCAATTCTAAACCATTTCAATATATTTAAAATATCATATCATTTCAAAACTTCATTTCAAATCATTTCAATATATAAAATATCATATCTTTCCAAAACTTCATTTCAAATCATTTTAATATATAAAATATCATATCTTTCCAAAACTTCATCTCAAATCATTTTAATATATCAAAATATCATATCCTTTCAAAACTTCATTTCAAATCATTTAATATATCAAAATATCATATCTTTTCAAAACTTCATTATCAAATCATCATTTAAGTTCAAATCCAAATATTCAACTTTAAATACCCTTTAAATTCAAAGATATCATTCATTTATTATCATTCAAGTCACCTTTTAAATAGTTTATATTTCAATCAAACTAATTCATCTAAACCATTTAAAAGTGTAATTATTATATTTCACATCAAGTATTCAATTTCCAAAGTTTCAATTCAATTCAATCATTTATTTTAGTTAAATTTCCATAGACCATTTCAAATCTTATAAATTTCAAATATAGATTTAATCCACAAAATAACTATTCAAATTATAAAATAAATTCCAAAGCTTTATTATCCTATATTTCATAAGTCCAATATCTTTTAAATAGATTCAAATTACAAGTAAACCAAATATTTTTCATACTAATATAACCTTCAATTATTCATTCCAAGATTGAATATCATTTCAAATTCATTTCAAAATATCAAAATATCATTTCAAAACATCATTTATTTAATTTAAATTTAAATACCATTTAATCACATTTCAAAATAGTTGTATTTCCCAAATCAACTATTCCATTTAAATCATTTAAAGTCAATTCATTATATTTAATAATTAAATATTTAATTTCCAAAATTTAATCTTTTTCAAAGATCATTTATTCATTTGAATTTATTAAACAAAGAAAATTCAACTTTCGCAGCACTTAGAAAATGCTACGAAATGTTATGTTTAAAAACAGTTCATTAACAAAAGACAACATTTATTGTAATAGGTTTCTTTTAATTTCAAGTAAACTTTGGTTAAATTAAACAACTATAGCACTTACAAAGTGCTATAATAACCTTTAGTTCAAATAGGCCTTTTAGTTCATTTAAGACAACTACAGCATTTTAAAAATGCTGTAATATCTTTTACATTACATTTCAAAAATGCTGTCAAATCAAATTCAAAGTTTTATTTACAATTTCACACATAATTAACTTTTAATATAAATCATTTTAAATTATAAAATTATATATTTTCACATTTTAAAAACAATCATTTAAATACCATTATTTCTATGATTTTATAAAGTCAAATTTCCATACAAAAACAAATTAAATAACAATTAAATTTTCATTTCTTTAATTAAATTCTTAACTTAAAAGCTAAGTTTAAATTTACAAAATATAACTTATTTCCATTTATTTTACTTAATTAGAATTTCACTTTTAAACAAATTCCACAAAATTCAATTTAAGTTATATTTCCAAATTCAGCTTAAATATTCATTTATTTCATATTTTAATTTATAAAAAATCATTAACACTTTTAAAAATTATTATTACTTAATAAAAATCATTAAATTCATCTTTTAAATCAAATTTGTCATATTTCCTTACCTTACATAAATTCCATTTATAAACAAAATCATAAATTCCAAAATTAACTTATATTTCAAATTCTACTTCACCATTTACTAAATTCACTTGTTTAATTTGTAGAAAATCTCTAATATTTTATAGAAATCATTTTAATAAAATTTAAATCAAAATATCATAATATTTACATTTTTAAAATATTTTAAAATTTTCAGAAAAATATATAAACCACGGGTGTGTATATAATTTTCTAGCCTAGGTCAAGTGATACGGATATATATCATTTCAATCCGTAATTTACAAAGAAAAACCGGGTTCTATCATTTCAAACCCGCAATCCCAAGTAATATGAAATGTATAAAAATCGTTCAGGCCTATCATTTCAGCCCATAACGATTTTTCCCTATTCTAAAGTCCGTTCGAGTATTTATCATTTCAACCCATAGTGATTCTAATCTACAGGGAACTTGCAGTGTGATAAACTGATATAAATAAACAGTATACAATATATAACAGTAATAGATGATATAACATATGTATAAATAGGGATGAACATCATATGATCATAATATAACAGTTATAACAGGATGATATAATTTTACAGATTCAAATGGTGTCAGTTTACTAGTTATATAAGTACACATCGTCTAGTGAGAATTACTCACTTGTTTAAGCTGGAGATGACGACCATGAACACACAACAAGGATTTCCAAAGGCACGAAAGCACGACAATGATTTGAGATTGGAAGAGCCAAAACTAATTGCCTTGTCACATTCAAAAAAAACAAATATAGACAACATGAGTTTTCAACCCAAAAATTCAATAACACAGTGTTAGAAATGAATGCATGAAACAAAGCCAAAGTGTTTGCACTTTCTTTCTACCATCTATGCTTCAGCTCCAGATCTGAAATGGCATGGCTAAAGGCATGGTTTGGATCAGGTTTGGGTTCCTAAAGGTTGGCCTAGCATGTGTTAACAAAGGTGGGTTTAGTCTAGGTGCATAAAACTAGGTGTACACGGCTAAAACTATGCAACATACATCATTTGTTTGCTCTTGTTTGGTACGGCCAGAAGTTATGGGTCACAGCCAGTGGCTCCAGGAGGTGGTGGGTGACATGGCAGAGGGTGGAGGTCAGGCCAGAGGTGGTGGTGGTGGAGGTTGTGGCGGCTAATGGTGGTAGAAGGTGGAGATGACAAACTAGGATTGGTTTCAACAATAGGTGATGGGTTGTGATAGTTTAATTGGATTTTTGTGTAGATCTTGGCCTTGGGTTGGTTCGGCCTAGGGAGGAGGGGTACTAGTGTGGGTGATGGTCAGAGGAAGGGGGTGGTGGTGGTCGGCCAAAGCTTGGAGGAGGAGGAACAAAGCTATGAAGTAGAGAACATATGCGAAATTTCAATAAGAGAAGTCATAAAACAAAGGAAGAAGATGATAATTTTTACCAAACCTTGAACACAATGGAGCCATGATTTTTTTTTTGTGGTTTTGAGGAATGTTTTTCTTGTGAAAAAAATGAAGAATGCAGCTGAAAGAAGGTAGGAAAGGTATGGCCAAAAATCAATTAAGAGAGGAGTTGAGAAAGTGAAAGGTCGGAAATGCAAAGAGACTTTGGAAGTTTAAAACCTTTCAAATTTCCACTATTTTCTTTTTAAATTTTAGATAACTGAAATATATATATAAACACAAATAAAAATACGAAAATTTAGTAAATAAACAAAAATAATTTAATTAATTATTAATTATATAAAATTTAATTAAGTAAAACAGCAAAAATTGCAACTAGTCTTGAAAATATGAAAATAAATGCAATGAACTTTGGAAAAGATTTATGTACTTGAAAAGTATTTATAAATAAATATAAGAACACAAAATAAAAATTAATTCACAAAATAAATAAATAAATTTTAATTAAATATAATTTTAATGTAGAAAATAGCAGAAAAATGGAAACTAGGCTTTATAAATTGAAATAAATTCAAGTAAACTTTGGACAAATTATATTATCACTTTAAAAATAATAAAAGACAAAAATTATACATAAAATAAAATATTAACACATAGTAGTACAAAATATGACAAATAAAATAAAATTTAAAATAGACAATATTGTTAAATACATCAGTTTACACACAATATTGAAATATACATAACTTTCACAATTTAACTCCGTTTCCAACGAAACGAAAAGCTGTATTCAAGTTATTAAATTTATTTTCATAATAAAAGATAAAATTTAAGAATTTGAATATTTAAATTTAAAAGTTAAAAGTCAAAGTTTGACCAGTTAGAACAGAAATTCACTTTTCAGTGAAATATCAAATTTATACTAGTTTGAAACTATAATCCACACAACAATCAAAATTTATATTTAGAAATGAAATATTTGAAATAAAACAAGTTTAAAAATAATTTCAAATTAAAATAAAGTTTTTAAATCAGGAAATTCAATTTAACAGAAATAAAAATAAAATAAAATAAGCCTAAAATGTAGGGTTGTTACACCAAGCTTTGGTGAGCCACTTAGAGAGACCTTCCATCTTGTTAAAGCCGGTAGATCATGAAGACATGTATATCTACTTAATCGTGTCGGTACATGCTATAAGTGTCGCACTATTTCGTGAAGAGAATCAAATCTAGAGATCGGTCTATTATGTTAGCAAGCGATTAATAAGAGCTGAAAGGAACTATCCAAAGATCGAGAAATTGGCATACTACTTGTTAATCGCCTCACGAAAGCTCTGCCCCTATTTTCAAGCTCGTCCCATTAATGTTTACATCGACTAGCCGTTACGACAGGTCCTACAGCGACCTGAGACATCAGGAAGGTTGCTCAAGTGGAATATCGAATGGAGCCAATTCGACGTCACTTATCTTCCTTGGGGGCCTATTTAGGGACAGGCACTGGCAGACTTTAAAGCAGAATTTACCGCATAGGATGATTTCCCAAAGAGTGGTGGAACCCCTATCATATGGTGGAAGTTGTAAACGAATGGAGCATCCAATGATGTTCTGGAGCTGGAATTGTGCTAGTAACTCCAGAAGGTCGGTCGGTTTACTATGCTTTAAAGCTTGATTTCCTTGCAAAAAACAGCGAAGCTGAGTATGAAGCTCTGATTGCTGGACTTAAACTCGCCAGAGAACTTGGCATAAAATCTCTTGAAATCTTTTGCGACTCACAATTAGTAGTATACCAAGTCAGGGGAGATTACCTGGCTAAAGGATAATGACACACTCCGTACCTTACCCGAGTCCAAGATCTATTGACTGACTTTGAGTACTGTGATATTACGGACATTCCTCGAGATCGAAACAAAGAGGCCGACTCATTGGCAAAGTTTCTAGCACCGGGGATGCACAACAAATAGCTTGGTCCCAATCAAAGTACTAAACGCTCTGAGCATAAACCTGATGGAAATTGACCGGGTGCTAGAGACGGAGCCTGAGAAGGAGTCGTGCATGACTCCAATTAAAGACTATTTGCTACATTGAGTTCTTCCTAAGCAGAGGAATGAAAACGACAAGTCCTTCGCAAAGCTTCGTGATATATTATTCAGTCCCCCTACTTTGGTGTATCACTCATAATGAAATAAAACGAGTCCAAAAGGAAGTTCATGAAGGGGAATGTGGCAATCACACTAGGGGGCAAACGCTAGCAAAGAATATACTCCGTTACAAGTATTTTTAGCCGATTTTCAATCGAGATGCTGTTGATTTTGCAAGGTGATGCGACAAGTGCTAGATGTATGCAAAAGTTACAAGAGCTCCCCCAACGGGAATCACATAAATGGTCAGCCCATGGCCGTTTTTCTTATGGGGCATAGATATTATCGGTTCCTTATCGTTTTTCTAAAGGTAGTGCAAAGTACGCCATCGTCGTAGTTGATTATTTCACCAAATGGGCTGAAGAAAAACCTTTAGCCATGATCACGACAAAGAAAGTAATCAACTTCATTGTCCAGAACATCATCTGTCGTTCTGGTCTTCCATAAACTATTGTAACTGATAATGGGACTCAATTCGACATTGCTGAATTCAAATACTTTTGTCATCGGCATCATATAGAAAAGAGATTTGCGGCCGTTGCTCACCCTCAAGCAAATGGACAAGTTTAAGCTGTAAACAAAATCATAAAGTCCATTCTGAAGAAGCGTTTGGTAAAGACTAGAGGCAAGTCGGTTGATGAACTCCCGACGGCACGATGGGCTTATAGGACCACCCACAAGTCCACGACTGGCCATACTACATTTGCCCTTGCTTACGGCTCTGAAGCCATAATTCCTATTGAACTCGAAGTTCCGTCTCATTGAGTGACCTACTACGATCCCAACATGAATAGAGATATCCTCTTGGAATCTCTAGACTTTGTAGATGAGAAGTGTGAAGAAGTTGATTTGAGAGCAGCTGCACATCAGCACCAAGTCGCCCGATAATACAACACTAAAGTCCGACCTAGAACCTTTGAAATTGGCGATCTCATCTTGAAACGGGTTTTTCATGGCCCGTCGCATATGAATCCTACTTGGGAAAGATCGTAGGCCACTGAACAGAGGCTTGGAGATGGAACTTTCAAGATAGGGACTGTTGATGGCGTAACACTCCCAAGGGCATGGAATAGCGAGAATGTACGATGCTATTTCACTTAGTTTATTCTTTTTCATTCAATTGTATTCAATTTTCGAATTTTCTTTAGCATTTGATTTTCCAGATATGTAATAAGACAGATTATGTCATTTCTTTTAGTTTGGCAAATAAATTTTGAAATTTCCTTCATATATGTGACTGCTATAACATTATACTAGTTACAATACCTGACTAACTAATATTGATATGTCCGAGCATGTTTCCAGTTGGAGCTAGCTGATTACATAAGTTCACGATTAAACTAAACAAAATGAACATGGTCCGACCGTTCATCCGATGATTCTCGCTCATAACCCGATGGATGGAATACCTAACGAGGAATAGATATGACTCGATCATCTGATAACCAAATTGATCCTATCGAGTGATGGGACAAATTTGAATCAAAAGCGATCATGATACGACCGATCGCTCGCTAAAGTTAAACAATAGACTTGGGGGCAAACCAATCAATTAAGGAAAGTACGGTCCGACTATTTTTTTGAAATAACTCTAAGTCCCTAGAGTGTGGACTAGGGTATAAACGCAAGACATGTGCGATTCGATCACCCGCCAACTAACTCTTCTCCCCAGAGTGCGGATTTGAGTATAAACAAATAGATGAGTATGGTTCGACCACTCACTATTTCATATACTCCGATCTGAAATCAATAGGAGGACTATAAGCTCGCTAAGGATGGAGTTCGACCATCCACTATCTAACTTTGCTAACCCGAGACTGGAGGCAGGAGTATAATCACTCAAATTGTTGAATTTGACAGCATAGCACTAGGGCTTGAGCCCAATGTTTGATACAACTTGAGGCCACGACCACATGGAGGCCTTGAGTGAAAATTAATGAACGATTGTCCGAATTAACGAGCAATGAATTAGAAGTACATTGAATGGAAAAGTAATAGCTCGATTACTTAGACAAAATTCACATGACAGATCGACAAAAAACAAAGAACTTTTATTTTCATGCTAAACTTCAAAATCGTGATACAAGTTTATTCAAAAACGGGGGCCGTACCCGCACAATCAGGCCAACAAAAAGAAAAATGGCTAAACATGCTATATACAAACTAAGCTGAGGCAACGACTATTTCTTCTGCCCTTTCTCCCTTCTGGATTTCTTAGGAGTGTCACCACCAAAACTTCCACCTATCCTTTTCCTTGATCCTCTATTACCATTGGCAGGAGAGCTCTCAGAGGTTGGAGGGAGTTCTTCGGGAGCCGACCCGTAGGGTGGAATGACTTGTAGTGGGACAGAACTTGGATCCTCAATGTCTACATCGGTGGGTTCAGCCTTAGCATTTTTCTTTAGCAACTTCTCTCTTTTGATGTACTCTTTTAAGCTTAGCTCATCGGTATGTTCGGTGGCACCAGTAATCTCAACCTTATCTGATTCATTTGGCAACAACGAGTCTTCAGCTTTATTATCATCAAGTGCTCTGATAACTTGAGCATCGGGCCCTGGAGCGTCGGAGGCCGTCAGAATCTCAGTAGATGTCGATTGTTACTCCATGGCGGCGCTTCTTGGAGTTTGGATGGGACTGGGAAGACCTGAAAATTCGTGGAAACAAGAAAATAAGCCCATGACTATTGGGCATGAAGAACGAAATCTCTCGAAAAATGGAGAATAAATCGGGATACTTGGGTCCGGCTGACTCTCGGTTGTCGCCGGAGTGATCCCCTTTAGAATAGGAGTCGGCGCCTTAGACTGATAACTGGGTTCGGGTCGTAGCTTAGATCCTATCCTGGGCTAAGAGAAACCGATGCTTTGGCTGCTTGATAAGAGGAGGGGCCCTTGGGATCGGACTACGAAGACTCAGCAGTGTTTTTCCCTTTGTCGGAGGGTGCTAGGATGTCAAAGTATTGGAGTATTGCAACAACAAGGTCTAAAGGTTCATCCCCGCGAAGAATCTCCCATACCAGCTTTTCTTTGTCTAAATCAGCTTCATCGAGGGTTCCTTTTTCATTTCGACAATGTATTCCCAGACCTCGACAAGCGACTCAAGGTGACCCTCTCCAAAAAAACTCAAATCGTGATGGATAAGGAATTTTGCTTTATATTCAATGATTAGGGGATCGAACATGTCCTTAATTTCATTTCAACCAGCTTCTTTGGCATCTTCTAACCGGGCCTCGATCAGTTCTCTAATCTCATTATGGCCTGCTTCTCTTGCCTCTTCCTTGAAAACTTCAATTTGAGCGAGTTGCTCGTCAAGCTTAATTTTTAGTCCTCAGGCTTTAAAAGCCTCTTCATAATATCTTTACGACTCCTCCTGAGTTTCGATTTTCTCTTCCCACTATTTTTAAGGAGTTCTTCAAGCTCCTCAATGCTATGGGCCAAAATATTTTTCTCCTTTTGCAAGGTATCTTTTTCCAAAGCAAGCACACCACTGCGATTGAGGGGAAAATCTAGTTGCTTTTTATGGGCAGCTTTTAGATGACTCGCCGCCTCATATGTTTCTTTGGAACTTTTTTCTGCCTCGGTTAGCTTCACTGTCAACTCTAACATTTCATTGTCTTGATGTTTAATTATATCTTTATCATGAATTGCCTCTAGCTTGAGACGATCGATTTCACGCTCTCTCGATAGACACCTTGGAGGTCTTTTTGGCTAGTTGTTGGAATGATTCATGTTGCACAAAAACATCGTTGATGCATGCGAGGGAACTCGCTTTAGCATTCCTTGGGATTGTATGAATTGAAGGGAGGAACTTAAGCCCGTCGAAGTAAATCTTTGGGAAATTGACCTTAAGTTCGACCAATTTTTCCACCGTGGAAGCCTCAGGAGTCCCAGTCGGAAAAGATGGATTAGAAGTGACGATTGGGCATTTTCTTAACCTACGATCATAGGACTATCTAGAGCTTGATGAACAAAAATACTGCTCAAGTGGTACAACTACTTGAGGACCATGAAAAAAAGTCTGATCGCCACTATGTACATGAAGATTAGGCTGAACTTCCTTATGAGATGAATGAGACTGGGATTTATATTTAGAAGATGAAGATTCCCTCGAACGATGACTTCTTTCCTGGCCGTCATCTCTCTCACTACGCCTATCCGATTCTGAACCACGGCTGGATCTGTACCGCGTCAAGGAGCCCTTCAAATGATTGAAAGCACGGGATTGAGACATCACACCTTGAAACCAAACAAAAGTATATAAGTGACCATTGAACAAAAGATAGACGAAAATCGTGCGGTGAAGTGCACGTGATTGTGAGTGTCCCAGTGCCCCCCCGACGGACTAGTTGCTTAGCCTTGCACATAGGAGTTTTCTCCCCTTTGTCGGTAGGAAGAATGCTATCACCACTTCTGGTAGGAGAATTGAGCCCTCCAATATTAATGTTAGGAAAGTCATAAGTCATGATGTCATCAGGGATTGGAAGGTTCGAGAACCCTTTCATCGAGCTTTCTAAATGTTGAGAGGAAGACTCTTCGTCGATGAAAGTGATAATAAACTCAGGATCTTTAGCAGTTTTTCTCCTATGGAGTTTATGTAAGCTTTTGTCCTCTCCTTGCTGGCACGTGAAGTTGCGCGCCTTGTGACAGTTCGACCACGGGCGCCTTGCCCGGACCTACATCAGCATCGCCAGGCTTGTTGACTTTGGCACCCTTAGTTTCACCCTCTTCGACGTCATCCTGAGTCCTCTCGACTGGGGGCACGACAGGGTTATTGGCATCACCTTCTTGTGCTGTAACATTTCTTGGTGGTACAGTGCTTCTTGGAAGCCCAATGCTGTGACCTTCTTCCAACAGCCCTAACAGAGATAGCCATTCATCAGTTACAAGGAATCTAATGTCCCTGTCTTCAACCGTGGTGGCACGAAATGTAGAAATTGCCCTAGAAACTACCGCCCTTTGGAAGTTGATGGACACCTATAGATTTTTAAAACCATTAGTTGGTTCAGGATATGACTTGAACTAAAGAATTTGAGAGTAATGTGAAGATGACACTTACGTCCTTCCAACCATTACCTCACGAAGCCAGGCGGACATCGTACAACCATTCATGTTTAAAGAGGCTGAGTTTGTTCCAAGCGCCAGTTAAGACTTGAAAATTAGGTGAAGGCTCGAGAAAAGTGTAGGAAAGGCTTCATGTCCATCATTTGAAGTTGTAAATAAACCTGATGTCCTTAGGAGATGGCTGGCGGAACAAAGCATTCATGAATAGCAAGAAAGTGCCATGAAGAATGGCATAGCTGTTCGGGTGTAGTTGAGCGGGAGCTATTCTGAGATATTTTAGCATCTCCCGGATAAAAGAATTAAAGGGTGGCATGCATCTGGCCCAGCATAAGAACTTATTCCATGCTGTATACCCTTCCGGGGGCAAAAGAGCCATATCGTTCATTAAAGGAACTAGAGCATCTCTAAATGGAATCCCATGTCTAGAGTATAGTCGCGAAGAGTGGCCTCGCCGATCCTGGAGGCTTAGGAATCCATCAGATTACCTAAAAATATAGCAACTTCTATGGCATCGGGGCTTGACTTATATCTTCCATTGGAAGGACGGGAACATAAGGGAAAAAGCCGGCTGACGGGCCGGAAACCTCCGGTTGTTTAGTTCAACGATCGGGGGAAAGTCTGCCAGAGACAATCGTGGAACTAGATTCGGCTCCGGGGTGCCTATGTTGTGAAGTTGGTCTGGAGGACATTGCAGCTAGACTCTCTGAATGTCTGGAGTCCATATCAACTAAACTCGGTAGATAATCGAGATTAGAAATTTTTTACCTCTCCCCCCATGCTAAGTGTAAGCTAGTGTGGTGCAGTGTCATGCAGTGTAGAGATAAGCAGTACAAAATAAAAAGCAAAAGTAAATGACAAGACTTTGGATTCTGACAAGAGTGACCATCATTGCTGACCGCCTCAACTAGTGACTAGATTGATCAGTTCTGTAAGCTTTGGAATCGATCATCAGCACGTTGAAGTATGAAATCCATTATCAAAGCCTGTATGTTAAGTTTTAATTCAAGTTCTAAGTTATAGGAGTTTATTTGTTAAATTTTGAGTTTGATATTGGATATGCAGATCCTGTCATTCATTATAGTCATATTTTCAAGTTTATTGGGATGGGATTGGTTCTGTTTGTTCAAACAAGTGCATATGGATTGGTTTTCAAGTTCAAGTCAAAGCTAAGGATCAGTCAAGTACAAATAACCGACCCTTATATAAGCCAATCCCTATTCCAAAGCGAGATAACTGACCGCTCTCTTCAAAGTATTCATGTCAATCCCTTTCTCTGATAACGACCGAGCCCTCCATTTATAAAACACCAACAAAACCACCGATCCCTTTCCTTCACCATATTACCGACCCCTCCATGCAAGCCACAAATAACCGATCCCCTTCCTTCAACATTCTCATGCTTTCCCTCAAATATTTTGACCGATCCCTACGTCTCCCTTGTCCTAAGCTCCTTTCTTCCTCCTTCTTTCCTACTTTGCCAAACCCTACTCCATCATATGTCATGTCTCCCCTAAACAACTTCAACCATCACCTCTCCATCGCGACAAACTCCAACCTATCCACCAACGTAATAGAACCCATCGTCTCATCATAAAATTAAAGGTAAGGCGAGCAAACTTACCTAAGTATATAGAGAATGAGCTGTTCGAGAAGAAGTATTGGATTACAATTCAAATTAAAGAAGAAATGATGATCTAAAGCAAAATAGAAAGGCAAGTTTATTGATAAAGACGGTGTTTGATTCGAAAGGATGGCGTCGGGTTTTCAAATTAATAGGGGAGTGTTCCAGACCGAGCTTTTAGGAAGTAAGAAAGTAAAAGTAAATGGTAGGAGATGAATAAGTGAAGGTTGAGGGGAGAAAAGTGCTAGCTTATATATGGAGATAAGGGTTCGGCCCATAATTTTGTTCTCTATGAGGTCAAAACAAAGGAGGAAATGATCGGCTAGGAGAATGTTTGTCTCTATATGTGTATAAAATAATAATAAAAAAGGAGGGAGGGATCGACTAGGAGAATGTCAATCTTTATATGTATATAAAAAAAAGAAGGAGAGAGGGATCGGCTAGGAGAATGTCGATCTCTATATGTGTATAAAAAAGGGAAGAAAAGAAGGGATCGGCTATGGGCTTTTGTACATGTAAACATGGGCATAAAAATTATGCAAAGCACATATATGCAATGAAATCACATTTAACACATTGGAAACTGACGACGACCCATGAGTGTACGAACGCGTTCGGGAGCCAACGACTAGAACGTGTACGTGAACGTGCACGTGTATATTCTAAAGGTTAAAATTTTAAATTCGATAGAAATTGAATTCAAACTAAATCTTTCAAGTTTGTGACTAGATCAGATAGCCAAATCTTCCTAGTCTTATAGAACTGGACCAAGATATCAGCCGACGAATTATAATCCTGGATTTATACTATTGGGATTCGACCAAACGTCACGACGATCAAAGAGAGATACAACGCTTTGGGAAAATGATTCGACGGAAGGATAGTGACTATTCAGAAAATTGGATGGATTTCTTTCCAACGACTCTAACCTGCTTCGATTCAAAGTACGCCATGTTAAGCACAAGACGTACTTTAGGTGCAAGTGTTATCCAGCATTTTGACCCGGCTATATTCCGATTGGATAAGTTAGATTCGACTGTCATCAAGGCTAGTAAGTCCAGGGCGATGATTGTGGGATCCAAAAGTCAAGTACAGATGGTAATATGAAGCCATGATTGAATGGAATTGAGAGATATGTAATGCAGAACGTTCGAAGTATGGAATATGGTTCAACATGTAGGAGGGATCAGCTATAATCAACCTCCAATATAGGAATCAGTATGTTTCAGGAAGCAAGTGCTTAATAGAAAAAAAAATTAATATCTCAATATTCTCAAGTCCAATGAGTGAAACATTTCCTAACATTTGGAGAACATTACGTATTCTAGTCTCAACAGATGTATAGATATTTTGTCTTGAAACATCTTAGTTAGGAATATTTGAAATAAAATGTTGTTTTATATTATGACTAATTACTCGCGATTGCAACTATTTGCAACTACAATTACATAACATTTTACCTAATAATTTTATAATTTATATACTTTAAATTAATTACTTAATTACTTATATCAATATATAACAAAGTATATAATAAATCAAATACCTTTATATACTTTAAATTAATTACCTCAGAGCTTTGGTTCATTGTTTGTGTGCATGGGTTTACATGTGCTTTTGTATGACATATTCGATGGCTGTATTAGCACTATCATTCCTTGTTCTACTTGTTGGATGCAGAGGAAGAGCATGGCTAGGTACAATACGACTTTACTCTAGAGCTCTTGCTCATTTATTTTATGTTTACTTGACTTATATATGGGTGATATTCCAAGGTATCACTTAGTACATTATTCATGTCATATAATTGTATTGGATATCATGTTTAATAGTGATGATTTTCTTTCACTAAAAATTTATATCTAAACCTCTCTATATTTTCCCTTTTATCCATTTCTTTAGTAGGTACGGACTAGTTGGAGCGAGTTTATGGAGCCATATCTTTATATTGCTATGGTTTTCTATCCAGTATTTTTGTATATTGACATGCTAGACTTTATACTATATATTAGACATGTTATTTTGGGATGCTGTATCATTTGAACCCATATGTTTAGAGTATTATGTACTATAATGGGTACTATTGTCTTTATATTATTATGATATTCACAGTCTTGCTCATATATATGTGTGTGTTTGTGTGTGTGTTAACATTACGCTGTGCATTCCGCGTGAACCTATGATAGATGTTATATTTTGTTTCTTTTATCGCCCTTAATATTCATCCTTTTTGGTACTTGGGGTCTGGGTGCTGTAGTACATGGGTTTCCGGGTATTACGAAAGGCGGGTCTTTACATGAGTTGGTAAAGCCCTATGTATTTGGATCGTAAACCTTGATAACAAAAGAGCTTGATCGATTATGATGTGAGGTACTACCCCGACACCAGTTGCACAAAAACTTAACCGGTTTTTCTCGATGTCGAATAAGTCATTTTATTGTGATCAATTTTAACATCTTAACACATTTATATATTCTGTAAGGACCTGCCTTTTCGAACATCAAAAGTCAACACTAATACATTCATAGTATACATGTGTTAATCATTCGAGTGCTGGAAAGGCAGATTGTTGAGGTGAAGGAATGAAAAGACAGAACATAATCTCACATCAAGATGAGTAATATATAATATACAACAGATCTTTACAAAAGAAAACTATAATATTCAAATTAGAGTAACAATTTATCATCAGTGGATAGTTATAACAGCCTATCCTCATAAATGCTAATAAATACAAAACAATAAATGTAGCAGAAATGGAAAATACATGAATTCATCTTTGAGGCATCCAGTTCATCTCTTGAAGCTCCACATAACAACGCCCGAATCAGTCTGGTAAACCAGCATGAGAAACACAAAACAATGAATTTTATTATTATATAACCTTTCGAAAAAAAGGTATCTCGTAAGACCGCGCCGCACATAAACATGGGCAGGTTTTTACCTTATGATAACCAAACCGTTTATAGGAAATCATTAGATATTATAATAATATCCAAGGTTTAAAATAAAATTTTAATCATAGCCGAAATGGTTACGTTAATTACAATCCAACATAATAGGTATATAACTAAGTCCATAAAGGCACGTATTGGAGAATAAATTTCATACAATGACAAGGCAACTGGGGTACCACCTGTCACTATACACCTTTAGAAAAAATGCATCGAGGTTAAAAATCTTTCAACCCCTATTAGTCAGAACCAGCCTATTCCACCTGGATAGTACCGAATATGATCACTATCCTGGTTATCAGCCAACAACCGTACCGTCTCACGGGCATACATAAATGGGTTAATATCGATCTGGATCGGGTAATGACCATACCCTAATGGTAGCGAACCACATAGCCCTAAAGAATATCCCCAGTTTTAGTCATTATCGAGTATGAGGCTAGAGGCTACATTTTACCTTTTATATAGCAATCCCACTTGGAATGCTAACACTACCCTCCAAGAAACAATGCAATGCCAGCATTCATTCATACAAGTTGTTAAGGATATAAACAAACCGAAAGCACTACTTCTACTACATACTCAGGATTAGCTGCAAGTAGCCCTTGCACTTCAAAGAACTCCATCTTCGATTCCATCATCTTCAAAATGTCTCAATTCAAATGCTTACGCCGGTACAAAGTGGTTTTTGGATAACTCACATTTATCCACTCCCAATCTCTCTGAACCAACAATCGATAGTTTTAAAAACTGACTAAGAGTTCATAGTCCGTTATTTAACTATCAAACAAACAAACAATTTGAATCAGAGATATAATTTTACATGAAACCGAGCATGGTTAAGCACCTAAGCAACCACTAAACCTCTTTAATTAATCCTTTCATTCATCAAATTCACTTAGTAAATACTCGTATCAAAATATTTTTACAAAAGATATATTCACAAACCCTCTCCACTCCTTTCAATACTTGAAAAATATTGATTTACTTATCTCAACTGTACAAGTATACTCACAAAATATTTCACTTTCGGTACATAGATAACTTATCCATATACTTATCATAATGGTATAAGTATATTCACAAAATGCTACATTTCCAATACATAGAAAATATACTCATATACTTATCTCAACGGTATAAGTATATTCACAAATCTTAAGAAAGATTTCATTTTAAAACCATACTTACTTGGGTTAAAACAAATGTCATTTGAAATGTAAGTAACAATTAGTCCCAAACCACTTTTCTCTTTTTGGTGTTAAGTTTGAAAAGAATACTTCCCATACCACCATAATTTAAAATGATCATTTATGAAAATTGGGTCACATTCTTTTAATAAATCCTTTTTTTTAATTCTTTATAAAACTCCTTTCTATTATAAAACTCTTTTATATTTACAAACTCCTTTTATAAAATATCATTTATAAAACTCCTTTTATAATCTCCAAATTTATTTATAACTCTATTTATAAAACTCCTAATTCATTTATGAAAATCCTTTTATAAGACTTATTTCTAGTTATAAAACTCTTTTATAAATCTCCAAATATAATTATAAAACTCCTTTTATAAATATCGTAATTTATTTATAAAATTCCTTTTTTAAACTGATAATTTATTTATAAAACTCCTTTTTATAAATCTCATTATTTATTATAAAACTCCATTTTATAAATCTCACTTACTTATCACAAACCTTTAGTTTCCTGATAGAACCAAATACTTTCCATAAAATGATCATTCATTATATTACAATAAATCCACAAATGTAATTTATTGTACCAAATTATAAAAATGATATCCTTTCCCTTTTATAAAATACCATTTATAAATCTATCCTTTTATTTATAAAATATCTTTTATAAGTCTCACTTTTATTTATAAAATACTATTTATAAATCTATCCTTTTTATACAACATTTTATATAAAACTTTTCACAAATATTTAATCTAAAATTCTATCTTCTTTTAAAAAAATCACTTTATTACAAAAGATAAATTCCTTTTTTTCTTTAAGATAAACATATGTTATCATATTAATTTTTTTATAAAATAATTACTTCATAAACTACTTTTAAAACATTACCAAAAAGGTTAGAGTAAAATAGAAAAGTACAAAACCATTTTTAAATAGAATATCACGAAAAATTCAAAAAGTCAGATTCTAAAATCATTTTCCAAATCTAAACAACAATTAATAGTATTTCAAAATACTAGAACGAGACCAATAGCTACCATAGCACTTAACTAATGTTATTACTACATTTATCATTAAAAGGTTCAACTTTTAGCATATATCAATTTCACATCCAATATAGCCAAAATATCAAATTTTGACATTCAACAATTTATATAACAAGTATATGGCCAAAATTTAAAATCAACAATTGTGAGGAAATCCAGATTCCTCTAAAGAATTCCAAGTATTTTATTTCATATATCATTCGCTTTTCAAAGCAAAAATTCAACCAAACCAAATCAATAAATAATTCACGCATAAAAACAATAATTTATATCTACTATATATCATTATTGTATTCATCAAAAAGTGAGATAACTCAATAAAATTCCAACGGACGCTTAAGAGTTCCGGTTTGATCTAAAATAAAACATAGTTCGATTTTAACTCAAAATTCCACTTGCTCCAAACTCGACGAAATTAGTTCCAACATGTAGATATCACTCTACAACACAAGAGACCACATCTGGTTGGGACTTGTATAATGAGATATTAATTTTATAAGTTTCGAGATTAATTAAATCAATTAATTACTTGATCAGTACAATTAATCACCTTATCCATCTTTCCTAATACTAATCTATTCCCGCTCTTGTACATGTGTACGCATGCACAACCCAATATCCACAGATCCTCTCTTTTCCAATCTCACTCCATAGTCAACGATTTGGCAAACTGTCAACTCAATTGAACTTCTCTACTTGCATGCTTCCCAATAGACCCCACCACATTGAACCTGGTACACACAATGAAACGTGACCTACTACACATCGCCTCTCTTCTGAAGAAGTCACATCACCCAAATATCGATCGCAACTCACTATATTCGCTCCATCAACTCGTCTTCCAATGACAAGCACGAATCCATCATTGCCTCAGCCTAATTTACCTTCCTTCACCCAAAAATCGAAACCCTAGTTTGCCATTCATCACGTTGATCTCCCAAATCATAGCCACTACCATCACAACACACATGGATCTGAAGGTCTTGTCAATACAAACTCAACGAATCTAGTTTCATATTTTTCGTTTAGTAAATGAATTGATTTTGAATTTTGAAGGAGGTGGATTTATTTTTCTTGGTTTTAGTTTACTGTAAAGGAAAAGAAGAGGGAAAGTGAAAAAAGAAGGGGGAAAATGAAAATGGAAGAAAAGTCTTAGTCTAGATTTGTGTTTATTTTATAGTTTCCAGCATTTCGCTAGACTGCATTTCGTTCGTATACGGACCGCAGACGACAGAATAGAAAATACGACTGCGCACAAAAATGTGATATGGTCTCAAAAAAACAATAAAATACACTGGTTATCTTATTCTGTAAAAATATAAAACTACCATCATTTTCCAAAAATACGTCAAACAATAATTTAAATATTTTTCAAACTAAAATTATAGAAAAAACCTATAAATTCAAATAAAAACATGTCATCAAAAATCAAGTCATTTTATTCATAATTGATTTTCTTATTATTTATTAAATTCGAATCAAATCTGAATATTTAAAATAAATTAAATATCCATATTCGAAACGTCAAAAATTTCGGTTCGTTATATTCTTCCCCCTTAAAAGAATTTTGTCCTCGAAATTTCACACTAGATAGATATCATATTCATGGAATACGATTCACTTTCAAGATGCCTTGATGGTGAAATGGTAGACACGCGAGACTCAAAATCTCATGCTAAATAGCGTGGAGGTTCGAGTCCAAAGGAAGAAAAATGTCTCCAAACTCATAAACTTTATAAAATCTCTTACTCAAAATGAATTATTAAATCTTTTAAAATTTCATAAGTTACGGAAAATTTCGGCCTGCGTCTCCTTTACGCGGCTCGATCCGGAAAATCTATAACCCGCCACAACTTGCCCAAATCAACAAAGAAAACAAAAGCCCAAAAATGGCCTCCCATATCTAGGGCATAAAATCATCAACAACAATATATACTTACGACACATAGCAAACATATACGTTAAGCAATAAACGTGTACTTATTATTCGAGCAAGCAAACTCTACTCATTAAACCAAAAGGCAACTAGCAAGCCTTTGCTTCCATAATTGAATTTCACTTACATATCCCAAAAGAGAGTTAACCACGACAATGAAACAATACCACATTTAATTACAACAATAGTATTTCATTGAATATTAAAATCATTTATGAACCAGTTCATATAACCCTTACTTAATTCTATTAACATTCTATAACTCAAGTTTATATTCATATAACAGTCTTCTACATCCTAAGAGTAAATATACAATTTCAAATTTTTTTACTTAACCAGGATGTTCAACAAATTTAAAACTTGTTTTAACTTACTATCTTCCCAATTCAAGACTTACAAAAATTCAACCTTTATATTTTCACAAACACTCGTCTATAAGTTCTTAACTAATTTGGAAGTTTTCGAGTATCCAAAATCGCCGAAAATTCCATTTCATTCCAAAAAATGAAATTTTTTAATACCTCAGTTATGATTTTAACGATAACAACCTTAATAACAAAATACATTCATATAAAATATGAATATTAACGTTTTTCCAAGTTATATAATATATAGTGCAGGATATTATACATGTGTTGAATCAAAGACTGTACAGTATAAAGATTCAAGAAATGGACAAGAAGACTTATGAGTATAAAGATCAAATATGAAGATCCCAAGACTATAGTATAGTATATCGAGTCATAGAATTTTGTTAAAGTCCTTGGTAACGATCTTTGATCTCTATTTCCCATTTTCTTATCCTTTATTTTTAAAACAAATATAATTTTCAAAATTATTTTAAAAATATTTTATAAAAGTTTTCCAACGTTTAAAATGTTTATAACCATGTTTAAATTATTTTAAAAAGTACCAAAATATTTTACAAAACATAAGATTTTCAAAAACATTTTGGTTTTCAAATTTTGAAATGTAGTGTCCAATCGTCATAACTCTTCACGAATGGACACATCTGTTTATTTACTATATATAGGGGGTTTCAAACGAAATTATTATTTACTACTTTCTTATTATCTTCTCTCCTCTTGCTCTCTTAATTTTTTTTTGAAAATCACTCTTATTTCTACTCAAAATTATACAGAATCAATTCAAACTTCTTTGGTTTGATTCACTACTATTTATTATCAGTTTTCAACATCTCCTTCTCTCAATCAAAGATCAACGTGTTGTCCAAGAGGCCATAAGATCCATTGTATCCAAGTTCAAGGAATTATCTTTGGAAAACCATCAAACTCTAGTTGTATTTTCTTGGGTGTGATTGTAGCTTGTTCAATTAGGTGCGTTTGGTAGTCCGAAAATCTGAGTGGGTATGCTTGTAGCCCATCCAAATCAAGTGGGTGTACCCTAAGCTCGAAAAATCAAGAGGATGTGTCTCATAACCTCGGAATCGAGATTGTAATTGGGTTTTCCTTCTGCTTATTCAAAGGTTGGCATTTGAACAGAAATCTGTACAGGCAATTGTACGGGACTGGATGTAGGAGAAATCTGAACCAGTATAAAATACCTGGTGTCATCTCTCTAAATTTCTACTTTACTTACTGCTTTTATTTTATCTGTGTTTGCATCTGTGATTGATTGTTTATACAATTATGTGTTGAAAATCTATGAATTAATATTGAACTTGAAAGATATTAAAAGGATTTAAAAAGTTAAAAAACACTATTCACCCCTCCTCTAGTATTTATTTAGCCTTAAGATCCATAATTATGCAAACCACACTCGGTATCAAAGCACTAGGTTTTCAAAAACTAGTAATTTGATTTTTGAAAATTTTTAATGGCTACAACACTATTAGTACATTCGTTAACACTTTTGTCGAATGACAATCTACTATTAGATGCCTACTTTTTAATGGCAGTAATTACATTTATTGGTCATGTAGGATGAAGATCTATTAACAATCTAATGGTTTAGATATTTAGAATGTTACACAAAATGAGTACACTGGACCATAAACTAATTTTGCACAATGGAATACTGACCAAAAGGCACTTGCACAAAATAATTCTAAAGCCATGAATATTCTTTTTTGTTCACTAGATAAAAATGAATTTAATAGAGTCTCTATATGTAAGTCTGCATATGAAATTTGGAGAACACTGCAAGTTACACATGAGGGCACTAGTAAAGTGAAACAGACTAAAATTTCCATATTAACTAATCAGTTTCAATTGTTTAAAATCAATTCAAATGAGTCTATTTCTGACATGTATTAGATTTTAATATATAGTGCATTTTTAGTTGCATTAGGTAAAATCTTTTCTGAAGAGGACGAAGTTAGAAAAATCCTTAATTCACTCTTTCAGAGTGGGATCAAAAGACACATGCAATTGAGGAGGCTAATGATATTAGTACTTTGAAAATTGAAGGGTTAATAGGCAATTTAATGTCATATGAAGCACAATTGCAAAGCAGAAAAGAAAGCAAGGGAACGGAAAAGAAACCCATCATTTTCAATGTAATAACTGACGATCAAGACTTAGATGATGATGATATTGACGAAAAAATTGCTTTCATGGCCAAAAATTTCAGAAAATTCCTAAAGTATAGAAGGATGAACAACTTTTAAAACATTAAAATAAGATGTCTGGAACTGGAACTGCAACTAAATATTTCAACTGTGATGGACCCGGTCATTTTCAGAGAGATTGCCCGCATCTGAATAAATCAAAGATTTCACCAGCAAATGATTCGTCTAGAAAAAGCAAAAGGGCTTATATAGCAACTTTGGATAATTTAGACACTTCCTCTAGCGACAATGAATTGATACTGAAAATGTGAATATGGGTTTCATTGCAACAACAAACTAGTCAGAATTGATCAACAAAAAGAGACAAAAATGGTACCATTTATTTAATAATTTTTATTTTATTTTCTGGTATTTTTGGTTTTTAGGAATAATATATATATATATAATAATAATAATAATAATAATAATAATAATAATATTGGATGAATATAAGTATATAAGTATATATAGGATTATATTAGCTTAGCTTTATTTTTTGAAGGTTTCGGGCTATATGTCGACATACCCTCATGTCATATGTCAACATACATGCCAGAAAACTAAAATTTAAAATTTCTATTCAAATTTCAAACTTCCCTCTCTTTTTGTACTTACTCCTATAATCTGAAAAGGAACATTTTTAATCAGAGAACAGGACTCTACACTCTATATTAATTTAATCTATTTCTATGCATTCATTCACTCACTTTATTTCAAAATTCGAATACCTCTTCATTCTCTTATGCCCTAAAAAACTCAAAAATGGCTTCCTCATGTCAAAATCCTAAAATGATATGGCTCTCTAAGAAAACTAAAGGCTTTCTCTGCAATGAGAAAGATGCCATTGAAGCTTATATGGAGTAATTACTTCCAGAAAAGTTTCTCTTGGAAGATTTGCTAAATTCGAAGATTTTTTCTCTTATGGTTTACATGATCTTTGTTTTGAAAATGAAATTCTTGGTTTAATTGAATCTTCTCAAAATGATTTTGTTTGTTATCCAATTTGATCAAAATGTTTTATGCGAATTTAAACAAAATTTTATCAAAGAAAAGAAGGTCAAATTTAGAGTAGTGTTAATGGTACAAAAATTATTTTAAATTTTGAACTTTTGGGAAATATTCTTGGTTGTAAATATAATGGAATTGACCTCTCCACTTTTCAAATTGATGAACAAAATCATGAATTTTTCACGAAAATTTTGAAATGACGAAGAATTTGAATTTAAACACAAGAAACTTCGACCAAAATCGAGACTTATGAGTCTCGTTTTATAACAAAGTACCGTTCCGAGGACGAGATATTACAATAACCCTATTCAAAAGGTTTTTAAATCTCTTTTCGCTATTTATGGTCATTACAACGTCAATATGGCACAAGTTATTTTAGATGACTTTGTTCAAAAGAACATTTCTAGACATGATAACGCACTCTTTCATGGTGTGTATCTTACTAGAATTTTCACATATTTTAGTTTTGAATTAAGAGGAGAAAAATTTATTCCTTGAAATTTTTTCGACAAAGCCAATATATTTCTTATGCACATTCCACCAAATTTCCAACCATTAGGACTTCCCAAAAAGGAACAACGATTTGCATGGGAAGTAGAACAAGAAATTCAATAAGAAGAAGAAGAAGAAGGCAATGAAATGGAAGTGGAAGAAGAAGAAGAGCGGGAGGAAGAAATGGATATTTCCTTAGAAAGTTTTGACAAACCATCTCATCCATTCAACAAAGAGATCTTAAGGAACCAAGAAAAGCTTCTTAAAACCAAAAGAAGCTTAAGAGATCATTTAGTAAAAGTTCACCTCTCTTTTCAACAAAGTGGACAAATACTTTGGAAAGATCATTTATAAACTTGGCGGTTATTCATCATCGTCGTCTACATCCTTCTAAGCCTATCTAGTCGTTTGCTTATGATATCTAGCTTTGTATTATGTGCTTTTAGTTTAAGTTCATGTCATTTTTATGTATTTTCTTTTATTAATCATTGAAATCCATGTATATTTCAATTCTAAGTAACCAAATATATCTATTACTGCCATATATTGTATATTAGTCTTTGGAAGTTATAAGAATACAATGGTATAAGATAAAAACAAAAACTATAACAAATACACCTAGATTTGAAAATTTAGGTATGTATGTCGACATACATGTCGACTAGATAGCAAATTTTAAACATATTAAAATGGAAATAACCATCGCCCATCCATTCATTCCAAACGACTTTCTACTATTATATAAGCCTATTTCTTTCAAAAAACACACTCATCATTTTAATCTATACTCTCTTTTCATTCTCAAACATATATTTACAAAAATGTCTTCCCCACATCAAAAGTTATGTGAAAATCTTGAAAAAGCTCTTCAATCTTTCAAAGATATTCTCCCTTTTATCTTAAGAAATCAAAGGCATTTAGAGTTAAGTCAAATGCAGATGATCAAGGAGCGAGAAAAGCATTTCAATGCCCTTCGATGGATTATTTCTTCCTTAATCAAAGACAAACCAACCAACAACTTAGAGTGCGCTATAAATAAGGGTAATGAAGATTGGGATGCGTCAAAGCAGATCCAATCTTTGGGTCAATGGTTGGGTTGTAGTTCCATGAAACATTTAGTTATTAGGTTTTGATATGATATGTGTGCGCGCATATATCTATATATATACATATATACATATATATATACATATATATATATATACATATATATATATACATACATAAATTTAGGATTTGGTTTGATTGATTTGGTTGTATATTTGGATTGGATTTGATTAGTTTGGATTGTTTTACATTAAGGATTAATATTTAGATTTGTGTGTTTTATTTTGGTTTGGATTTGAATTGGTTTGCACATATGAATTGGACTTGTTTATGTATAGTTTGAATTGGATAAATAAAATATACTTTATAAGTCTTCAGTATTACATATCAAAAGTAATAAATTGCATATCATATGATCATCATATATCATCATCATAATCATATCATTTGAACTTAGTTATTGATTTTGAATCTATAGTCTCTAAATATTTGATTCAGGGGGAGTTTTTATTTTTTCACCCATTTTTGTTGATGATAAAGGGGGAGAAAAATATAAAATATATATATGCATATATTTAGGGGAAGTTATCTAACTTAGGAGGAGTTATATCATATTTTATATACAAGATATTAATGTTTGTCATCATCAAAAAAGGAGATATTGTTAATACCTTAATTATTGATTTTGATGATAACAACTTGAAAACAAAGTACATTCATATAAAATATGAATACTAATGTTTTACAAGTTATATAGTATATAGTGTAGGATATTATATTGGTGTCGAATCCAAGACTGTATAATATAAAGACTTAAGGAATGGACATGAAGACTAATGAGTATAAAGACCAAGATATGAAGATCTCAAGACTATAGTATAGTATATAGAATCATAAAAAAATTTAAAATCCCTGACAGCAATCTTTGATCCCTATTTCCCATTTTCTTATCCTTTATTTTTTTTAAATCAATTTTTAAACTATATTTCAAAATATTTTATAAAAGTTTTTCAAAGTTCAAAATGTATATAAACTATGTTAAATTATTTTACAAAGTATCAAAATATTTTACAAAGCATAAGATTTTCAAAAACATTTTAAAATATTTTTTTTGCAATACATGGGTATTTCGACATATACCCAATGAGTATGTTGACATATGTAACGACCGGCCTTTTCGACCCTTAGAAATCGATACTAATACATCAATGGTATTCACGTGCCAAATATCCAAGTGCTAGAAAAACAGATTGTTGGGGTGAAAGAAATAAAAGAGAGAACATAATCTCACATTGTGATGAGAAATATATATAATATACACATGATCTTTACCAAAAAGAAATTATCTTTATTATACGTACATAACACAAATCAGAGTACACTAACCTATCATCAACCCTGGACAGTTACAACAACCTGTCCTTATAATTGCTGATAAATACTTACAGAAACCAAAAAAAATAGCGGAAAATATAAGATACATGCATACGTCTTGGAGAATCCAGATCGTCTTTTGAAAGCTCCAAAGTATCCAGCTAAATCTGGAAAATATGCTTGGGATGACCTAAGCATTATAAGAAAACAACGCCCGGGTCAGTCTGGTAAAACCAACGTGAGAAACTCAAATCACAAGGAATTTTATTTATTATAACTTGTAAAATCCTTTAAAATCAAAGGTATCCCGTAAGACCACGCCGCATATAAATACGGACGGGTTTTCACCTTACGATAACCAAAACATTTATATCAGAAAATCCAGTGATATTATAATAATGTCTAAGGGTAAAAATAATAATAATCAAGTAGCTGTGATGCTCGTGAGTGTACATCACAAGAAAACTAGGTGTATAATCAAAAACTGCTAAGGCGCATTCGCTAATTGTGTAGGATTCCATGGAGGTGCTCTCGGTACTTTGAGAAACGGTCCTCCCACACAAGGATCAGAGACATCCTTCCGAAGCAGCATACATCCCTAGTGATGCACCATAGGAAAAACATAGCTGGTCTCACTAAGACCGAGTGCATCACTCCATGTATGCACAACAACTGTATATACGTCTAGGTGGAGCCGACTGCACCCTATGGGTTTGCCAACCCTACTGGTCATGCCTTCTATCTCTGGATTTAGTCATTACCACTGATGAGGCTACGTTCGGCATTCCAGCTCACGCACCGCCATGAAAATAGATCATGGAATCCCACATGGATTCCAATACCCCAACGGGTCTCGAAATCACACATGGATTCCCATATCTCAAATAGATCTTGGAATCACACATGGATTCCCATACTCCAACGGGTCTCGGAACAACACATGGATAGCAACATTTCATTATATCACGAAACTCCTCCATAGAACCGTATATGGTTTTTGAAGTGGTCACGGTATGAGTCATCCCTTACGAGTACACTCCCTCGCCTACCAGGCGCTCAACAAACCAATCGCCGATTTTCCGGAGTGCTTAATACCAGTTCTCTAGGAGATAATCAGACAATACATAAAAGCGGGGATTTCCTCTAACCGTTTAAGTGGACGGATCTCCTTATCATTTGTCCTAAAAGAACTAAATGAGTTTATACATACAGTATAGCACCACTGACGGTAATCGTACCATATAATTCCAGCCTTTCTCCTAGATATTTCCAGAGTTAAAATCCTTCGGTGTTACGTAGGAATATTTCCATACCACCAAAATTAAGAAGGATTGCATATTTTGACCAAGATTTGATAGTCGGTTATTTAACTATCAAACAAACAAATACTCCAAACAGAGATTACATTTCCCACGGAAACCACCAAGCCTTTTAAATTAATCTTTCATTAATTTAAAATCACATTTCTAATATTTATTAAAATATTCATATACTTGTCTCATCGGAATAAATATATCCACAAACCATTCCTTTCAAAACTTGGAAAACCTTTTCACATACTTATTATAAAATAGTATAAGTATATTCACCAACATTTACAGAGATTTTCTATTTCAAAATCATATTAAAATGCTCAAACCCAAAGGTCACTAAAACGGAGATATAAATAGCCCAAACACCCTTAATAAATCTCCTTTCGAAAATCATTTAAAAACCGAACTCCTTTTTTCGATCCCAAAACCATTAAAAACCAACTTCTTTCCAACTTCCAAAATCCATTCCCACGTTTATAAATTCCTTTAATAAATTCTTTTATTAAATAAAACCCTTTATATAAACCTTTTTTTTAAATAATTTCTTTATAAATGAACAGTTTATGATTTCTAAACATCTTTTGTAAAACAATTTATTATTTAAAATACCTTTAAACAATATTAGTATATTAAAAAATTAACTTTTAAACAATATTAACATAATAATAAATTAACTTTTAAACAATATTAACATATTGATAATAAAGATAAATATACTTTAAAACAATACTATTATAGTAATAAACTTTTTAAACAATATTATTAGTATAACAAATAACTTTGAAATAAAATAATCAACTTTAAAATATAAAATAATTAATTTTAAACAATTAACTTTAAATAATAACTTAACTTGAACATAATAATTAATTTAACTTTAATATAATAATTAACTTTAACATAAATTATTATTGATACTTTTAAATGATATTAAAGTATAAAATAACTTTGACCCATATTTAGAACATAGTTTAATAATTTAAAGCAATATTAAGAATATATAATTAAGTTAACTTTAAAACATTTTAAATAAAATGATTATTATATAAAACATTTTTCTAAAATAATAATTATATAAAACACCTGTAATTTATCAAATATTGAAGTGATTTAAATCCATAGTTTTCTAAATTCGAAAGGAGGCTTAGCGAACATAATGGTACTTAAACGAGCTACCATATCATTAAATTTAACTTTCCACGTTAATAACTAATATTTACATAATAAACGACTATATAAATAAACTCAACACCTAACCGTCATTGTTTAACATATCACTTATTCAAAGTGGCATATCAATTAACGATATAAAATCAGATGTCCAAATCTATAAAATAGCAGAGCGGAGATTTATTCTACTAATTAAATACCAAATTAATTTGATTAGCGGAACGGTGTTTTATTCCGCTAAACAGGTGTTCAGATTACCATATTCAATTCATTTTAGCAGTACGGTGTTTATTTTGGCAAAATATATAACACTCATTACTTAAAATTAATTAAACTATGTTATTATCAACATTAACGTAATTATTACCAGGCCGTATTAATTTACCATAAATTATACTACTCCAAAACTAACAACCATTTATGTCAAACTGTCGTGCTCGTTAATATGAACCTAATGCAAAAATCCACGGGTTAGACAGATATAATATAAACGAGATATATAATTTCAAAGTTGACATGTTTAATATATATATATAATTAAAATAAAACAATTTATATATATCCTCACCCAAATTCCTTTAGGCCAAAGGCCAAACACATGCCAACCCACAATGAACAGTGTTGTCTTCCCCAAACCAATATGCCTCATTCGAACGAAGCCTGAAACTCAAATATACGTGCACCTCTGTTCACGTGCACAATTGCCTGAGACAACCGATCAACCATCGGAGACCACCAGCACGACCCAAACGACAAGCCCATCTTGATGGCACCATCACTTCCACCTCCCGCTTCCTCCTTCGAATTCCGACCGAAACGATTGTGCCTAGGTTATTTAAAATGTGCGACACTTATTATTGCCGATCTCCACCAAACTTTGCCGCCGGAAGCAACTCGCCATGCCAAACTCCAATCCAAGCTCGAAACCACCAAACACTGCCTCATTCGAACCCAAAATAAAACCCTAGCTTACAAACATCACTGTTGACCATCATAATCGCCTTCGAACTCACGCAAAAAATCCCACATCTCTGTACGATTCCAATGGCGCATATGCCATCGATCAATTCTTCTTAGATCAAGAGAATTTAATTTTGAACTTAATGAACAATACTCCCCTTTTACTGAATTTTGATGATTTCTCTCTCGACACTCGATGAAATCGAGCGCGATCAATTTAAAAAAACTAAAGAGGATGAAGATCAACTTCTTAGTTGAAAGTCGAGGCTAAAAGTGGATGGTTTGTGAGCTTTTGATTTTTGAATGCTTGAGAAGTTATAAAACTTTGGTTTACAGAGATCGAAAACTGAGATGACGAAGAAAGAAATGCCTACGCATGTATCTCTGTGTATTTATATACCCCGAGTCCATCCTCTTCCTAAAGCCAGTAGAAAAGGTATAGACATTTAATTTCAAGGAGTTAAAGGGGAACAAAGGTCAAAGGGAGGATGATGTGCACGTAAAAGTGCATATTTTTACTTCCATATTTATTCTAATTTAATTAAATGAGCATATAGGGTATTTTAACATGTTTAAACCAAAATTTAAATTATCTTCAAATCATCATTTATTCATCTTCATATAAGGGCAAAATGGTCATTTTGTGCATGTATTAATTTTGAGAATATTTATTTGCATATTTTATTTTATTTGTAGGAAATTGGATGACAAAAAGAAAGAGGCTTCATGAAAATATGCATGCACAAGGGAAGGAAATAAAAGAATGAAGAAAAAATCAACTCATGCAACATGGAGGACCCCACTTACCCACTTACCATGATCTACAATTAGGAGCTAATGCACATGTTAGTGGACATTAAAGTTACGTGCACATGTAATGGTGGATTATGCTCATGCTAATGACAACTTTGAGGCTACACTTCCTAGAGGGGTATTTTGGGTAGTCCCCTAAAATATGCATTAGGGTTTTAGGCAAGTATAAATACCCTTTATATTTCATGTACCGAGCTCTTAGCACCACCTTGTAGTTAGTTTAGTGGTAGCCAAAAATATAAACAAAAACTCTCTTTCTCTTTTTAATGGCTTCTTAGCCTTTTCTTCATGTAATTTATTTTTATGCAATTTTAATACATGTTCTTTTCTTTGTTGTTTCTTTTATGTTAGTAGTGTAGATTTCTCTATTTTATGAAGGTAGTTTAGCTTTTATTTTATTTCAATTAGCTCTCTTTCTTCTTTTGTTTTTGTTCAATGTTGCAATCAACATTTGTTGACATGATAGCAAATATGAGAAGCTAAACCCCTTCAATTTAGGGGTAATGAAGATCTCTTAATCATGTAGATTCAACATATTTGCTAATCTATGATCACTTTTTGTGCTTAATGGAATGTTTGATTTGGTAAAAAAATTGTTGTTTAACTTTGAATTTGATAGCCTGTGTTGTTGACACCAAGTAGGCTATGCTTAAACAAACATAAACACAAATTACATCTTCATCTACATATGATTATGGTAACGAACTAGATTTTAGAATCAAAATTTGATGAGCTATATTACTAATCAATAGTAAATAGATCATGCTTAGAATAGATTTTAGTTTCAATTTCATTATCATTTTCATAAGAGTTAACAAGTGGTTTAGTGGGTGTGTTAAAGTTTATGGTTTATGTTGGGCTAATTAATAGTACAAATAGGACATACTTATGATAAACACATCAACTAAATTCACTAATGACCAAAAAATGAGAGATCATAATTTCATTATGTTGATTTATGTGATTATGAGAACGGAATTGCCTCTAAATTGTCTCTTTAATCTCATATTTTTATTCGCTTTCTTTTTGATAGTTTTTTACATTTTTTTAGCTTAGCACAACTTCAAATCTTTGTTTAATTTGATTGAGTAGGATTTTAAATAACTTCAATTCCTTGCGGATCGACCCGTACTCGCCATGTACTAAAATTGTATGCCATGCGCTTGCGGTTATTTTTATTACAATTTTTCAGTGATTTTCTAAACCGATAGAAAATTAGCCGATCAACAAGTTTTTGGCGCCGTTGTCGGGGAATTGCAACTTGATTTTATTTCTATTCTTCGAATTATTTTGTTTGATTTTATTGTGTGTTGAGTGCATTTTAAAAAAAAGAAAAAAAAAATTGTGTTGTGTGTTCTTTGTGCTTGCATTTAATTTGTGTGCTTGTTTTTTCGTAGTTGCATTTGCATTTGTATAATGTTAAAAAAAATTATATACACAATCTCATTTGAAAAAGAAAAAAATTTATATTCCATTTCATTTTCAGTTACATTTGCATATACATTTACATTTCTAGTTTGAGCATATACATTTCCATTTGCAATTGCATACATTTTTTTTTGTCAACACTGTGCACACTTCTGTGCGCTGCCATCATCCTGCTCATTGACCATCAATCTGTACCCATACAAACTTCACCTTCTCCATCCTCTCTGACCATCCCCTCCTCATTGGCCACCACTAGCCTGCACACATACAACACGTAACATCCTACAATACTGCTCGCTTCAATACTTCAGTGCATAATAACTTCAGTGCATATAACCTCCTTCCAAAAACCACATCACATCCTCATACAAACTTCTCGTACAACCATCTGAAATTGCTGGACAGTAGCCACCACTTGAAACTGCTCATACAACATTCATCACTTCCCCACTGCACATACCACAGACCTCTTGCACAACATCAACCAAAACCACTACATCAACTACTCTCCCTGCTTGCTCCATACACAACAACAAAATGACCATAATCAACTGCAACCACCATCTCTCCCTCAACAAAAACCTCAACACTGCCTTACTACTGCATATTTCCAGATTACCTCTACAGTTGCATCAACCTCGACTTCACTTCATACATCAACCACCTCCTTTAAACAACAAGTCACAGCTGCAACAAACTTCAACGTAAGCATCAACCATAACCACACAAGCCATTGCCCCGAACCACACTTTACCACTACAGATCAGAGGACAAGGAATAATGGCAGTTGGTAGGGGAAAAGGGAAAATAAGAAATTGGCTATACTGTGTACTTATTGTTTATTGAATTTGAGTTTTAAATGGAAAAGATTGCAGTACCCCGCCACACCATACCGCTTCTGGGTATAGGCTGCAAATGACAAAAAAGAAAACATGATCGCGCACAACAATATGACACGATCATAAAACAAGAATAAAACACACTGGTTAACAAGTCCTGTTAAATTTTCAAAAATAGCAATGTTTGACTTAAAATATGTCAAAACGACAATTTAATTATTTTTCAAACTAAAAATTATGGAAAAATTCTATAAATTAAATTAAAAATACATCATCAAAAATCGGAAAATTGTTTGAAACAGATTTTACTATAAAAACCCCAAATCGAATATTTAGAACTAATTAAATATTCCAAGAATCAAAGTGATAAAATATTGGGTCGTTACAACGTATATGCCACCAATTGATGTTTCAAATTTTGAAACGAAGTGTCTATTCATCGTAACTCTTCGCAAATGGACACATTTGGATTCACTATATATAGCGGGTTTCAAACGAATTTTTTATTAACTACTTTCTTATTATCTTCTCTCCTCTTACTCTCTCAAAATATTTCTTAAAAATTGCTCTTACTTCTACTCAAAATTGTACATAATCAATTCAAACTTCTTGATTTGATTCACTACTATTTATTATCTATTTTCAATTATCTCTATCTCTAACTCAATCAAAGATCAAAATACTGTCCAAGAGGCTATAGGATCCATAGTATCCAAAATTTAAGAAATTGTCTTTGGAAAAACCATCAAACTCTAGTTGTATTTTCTTGGGTGTGATTGTAGCCCATTCAAATCAATTGGGTGTGCTTGGTAGCCTGGAAATTCGAGTGTTATAGCCCATCCAAATAAAGTGGGCGAACCTTGAGCCTAGAAAATCAGGAGGGTATCTCGTAGCCTCGGAATCGAGATTGTAATTAGGTTTCCCTTCTGCCTATTTAAAGATTGGCATTTGAAAAAAAAAATATGTACAAGCAATTGTACAGGACTGGATGTAAGAGAAATCCAAACTAGTATAAAATCCATGGTAAAATTAGCTAACAACAAATCATAATGAGATGCGCAAACCAAACTATCATAATGTATAGGACATACGAGTCCATATAATAGCTTAACTGAAAACTTCAGAGCTAAACACTCGGGTTTTATTGCAACTCTGTTTGAAATAATAACATATACTTATACCTTTAGCATATCATATTATACTTTTGGGACTTTTAAACCAAAATTTGTTTTACCAAAACAACTATAAAGCAAAACTACTATGGTAGCATCCCCCACTTAGAAACTCGAAAGTGAATGCCAATGATGCTGCAGTCATCACCATGATTATTTTCCAATGACAGAAGTGAGTTCAGTGCTTTCTATCTCCTTTAAAATCCTTTTTAAAATATTTCTATTTGTAAATACTTTAAAATGATACTATTATATTTCCTCAAAAATTTTGAAAAATAATTTCCAAAACACCAGGATTTAAATTCTCAAACTCTCGGCTTAAATCCTTTTTGTTTATAAACTATATTTATATAATTTCACTTTCTTATATAAAATCATTTTACAAATGTATATCTTTGTTTAGAATATGATAAATAACTTTATTAAAATTAAATTTTAAACTCACATTATCACCAAACACCTTATAGTCAAACTGTGAAACTGAATTCACAAGGTGTTCGTTTGTAATGTTCCCACAAATTACTATGTACCCAACCCATGCAGTGAAAAGGTAAAACTTTTCATAAACTAGTCGAGCATAAATAATCAAATAATAAGTGGTAATAATATAATATTATCATTCCCTAACGAACAAACACATCATAAATAACTATATCAATTTTCAAAAATTATTGTTTTATTTATAAAATATAATCCTAGGTAAAATTATTCATTTAACAAATTTCAAAACAATACGGTGTCAGTTGGCCTTGTCCAAGTGTTTAGAAACCCCTATTAACACCATGGCGTTCCATGTCTCGACCAGAGTTCATAAACCGTTTAACAGACCAATCAACACAATATAAAACAATTTCTATAGCACTAACAAATACACACTCTTACACACACACACACACACTCAAACTCATTCTACGATGTTAGTAACCCTATCTCTAATGAGTTTACCCCTCCAAGGCCTAGGTGTTCGCTCAACCTAAGCTCGGATACCACGTGTAACGATCAACCTTTCCGACCCTTAAAAGTCGACACTAATACATCCATGGAATTCATGTGCCGAACATCCAAGTATCGGAAAGATAGATTGTTAGGGTAAAAGAAAGAAAAGACAGAATTGAATCTCACATCGTGACTAGTAATATATAGTATACAATAGATCTTTACAAAAGGAAACTATAATATACATACATAAATCAGAGTAAGAATCTATCATCAGCCTGGACAATTATAACAATCCATCCTCACAATTGCTGATAAATACTAAACAACAAACAGAAATGAAAGATATTTGAATATATCTTGGAGGTATCCAGCTCGTCTCCTAAAGCTCAAAAGCATCCATAACAAAATCTAGAAATATGTTCAGTCTGACCCGAGCATTATAAGAAAACAACACCCGGATCAGTCTGGTAAACCAGCATGAGAAATACAAACCAATGGATTTTAATGTTATAATACCTTTCGAAATTAAAGGTATCTCGTAAGATCATGCTGCATATAAACACAAATGGGTTTTTAACTTACGATAACCCAACCATTTATAGGAAATCTTCTGATATTATAATAATGTTTAGGGTTTAAAATAAATATTTAATCATAGCCGAGATGGTTACATTAATTACATTCCAGCATAATAGGTATACAACTAAGTCCGTAAAGGCACGTATTGGAGAATGGATTCCATACAATGACAAGGCTATTGGAGTACTGTCTATCACAGTACACCTCTAGAAAAATGTATAGAGGTCGAAAACCTTTCAACCCCAATGAGTTAGAACCGACCTACCCTTCCTAGATGAATATGATCACCACCCCGATTGCTGGCCAACAATCGTAACCGTCTCACAAGCATAAATAAATGGGTCAATATCGATCTAGATCGGATGATGACCATACCCTAATGGTAGAGAACCACATAGCCCTAAAGCATATCCCATGTTTTAGTCATTATCGGGTGTGAGGCTAGAGGTTACGTTTTACCTTTTATATAGCAACCCCACTTGGAATGCTAACAGTACCCTTAAGACAACAATGTAATGCCAACATCCATCCATACAAGTTGTTTAAGATATGAACAAATCGAAGGCACTACTTCAACTACATCCCCAGGATTAGTAGCAAGTAGCCCTTGCACTTCAAAGAACTCCATATTCAAGATGTCCCAATTCGACCACTTATTTCAATTTGAATTGGTTTACGGATAACTCACATTTATCTGATCCCGGTCTCTCCGAACCGATAATCGATAGTTTCAAAAACTGGCCAATATTTGATAGTCGGTTATTTAACTATCAAATAAACAAATAATTCAAATAAGAGATTTAATTTCACATGGAAACCAAGCATGAAACAGCACCTAAGCAACCACTAAGCCTCTTTAATTAATCCTTTCATTCATAAAATTCTTTTTGTAAATACTCATATCAAAATACTTTTACAAAAGATATATTCATGAACCCTCTCTACTCCTTTCAATACTTGAAAAATATCGATATACTTGTCTCAACTGTATAAGTATACTCACAAAAAATTTCACTTTCTATACTTAGAAATTTTTCCATATACTTATCTCAATGGTATGAGTATATTAACACAACACTACATTTCCAATTCTTCGAAATGTACTCATATACTTATCTCAACGGTATAAGTATATTGACAAATCTTAACAAAGATTTCATTTCCAAAACCATAATTATTTGGGTTAAAACAAATGTCATTTAAAATATAAGTAACAATAAAATCCAAAGCGCTTTTCTCTCTTTGGTGTTAAGTATGAAAAGAATACCTCCCATGCCACCATAATTTAAAATGATCGTTTATGGAAATTGGGTCTCATTCTTTTTATAAAAATTTCTTCTATAATTCCTTTTTATACTTTATAAAACTCCTTTCTATTTATAAAACCCTTTTATATTTACCAACTCTTTTTATAAAATATCATTTATAAACACCTTTTATAAATCTCCATAATTATTTATAACTCTTTTTATAAAACTCCAAATTCATTTATAAAACTCATTTCTATTTAAAAAACTCTTTTATAAATCTCCAAATATAATTATAAAACTCATTTATTTATAAAACTCCTTTTTATAAATCTTACTATTTATTTATAAAACTCCTTTTTATAAGTCTCATTTACTTATCACAAACCTTCAGTTCCAAGATAGAACCAAATACTTTGCATAAAACGCTCATTCCATATATTACTATAAATCCACAAATGTGATATATTATACCAAATTATAAAATGATATCCTTTCCCTTTTTATAAAATACCATTTGTAAATCTTTCCTTTTATTTACTTTTATAAATCTATCTTTTATTTAATCTATCATTTTTATACAACATGTTATATAAAACTCAAATATTTAATCCAAAATATTTCTATCTTCTTTTAAAAACAAAATCACTTAATTATAAAAGATAAATTACCCTTTTTCTTTAAAATAAACATTCATTGTTATATTAACTTTTCTATAAAATAATTACTTTCCAAAATACTTTTAAAACGTTACCAAAAAAATTAGAGTAAAATACAAAAGTACAAAACTATTTTTAAATAAAATATCATGGAAAATTCAAAAAGTCAGATTTTAAAATCATTTTTAAAATCAAAACCATTTCCAAATCAAAACATCAATTAATAGTATTTCAAAATACTATGACGAGGCCAATAGCTACCATAGCACTTAACCAATGCTATTATTACGTTTTTCACTAAAAAGGTTCAACTTTTAACATATATCAATGTCGCATCCAATATTGTCAAACTATCAAATTTTGACATTCAACAATTTATATAACTGGTATATGAATGAAATTCAAAATCAATAATGGCAAGGGAATCCGGATTCCTCTACTGATTCCTTGAATTTCATTTTATATCTCATTCACTTTTCAAAGAAAATTCAGCCAAACCAAACCAATAAATCAATATATGTCATTCACTTTTCAAAGCGAAAATTCAATTAAACCAAACCAATAAATCATTCACGCATAAAATAATAATTTATATCTACTATATATCATTATAATATTCATCCAAAGGTGAGATAACTCACCAAAATTCCATGGATGCTTAAGCGTTCCGGTTTGATCAGCATTCGATTTTAGCTCATATTCCACTTGCTCTAAACTAGACAATTCAGTTCCAATACGTAGATATCGCTCCTGCGAGCGCAACGCAAAAGACCGTGTCTCAATTGGACCTTGTATAAATGAGATACTAATTTTATAAGTTTTAAGATTAATTAAAACAATTAATTACTTAATCACTACAATTAATCACCTAAAATCCATCTTACCCAAAACTAATCTATTCCCGCTCCTGTACATGTGCACACATGCACAACTTAATATCCATCGATCCTCCCTCCTCCAATCTCACTCCACAGTCAATGATTTGGCGAACTGTCAACTCCAGCGAACTCCTCTACTCACATACTTCCTAATGGACCCCACTACCTTGAACTCAGTACTTCACAACATAATGCGACCTGCTGAATGTCGCTCCTTCTCTCATGAAGTCACATCACCCAAATGTCGATCGCAACCCACTATAGTTGCTCCATCAATTCGCCTTCCAATGAAAAGCATGAATCCATCATTACCTCGGCCTAATTTTCCTTCCATCACCTAAAAATTGAAGTCCTAGTTTGCCCTTCATTATGTCAAACTCCCAAATCCCTGCCTCTACCATCACAACACACATAAATTTGAAGATCTTGTCAATACAAACTCAACGAATCTAGTTTCATATATTTTTTAGTAAATGAATTGATTTTGAATTTTAAAGGAGGTGGATTTAATTTTTTTTGTTTTAGTTCACCGCAAAGGAAAAGAGGAGGGAAAGTGGAAAAGAAGGGAAAAAGAAAATGGATGAAAAGTCTTAGTCTAGGTCTATGTTTATTTTATAGTTTACGGCATCTCGCTACACCGCATTTTGTTCGTGTACGAACCGCGAACGACAAAAAAATATGATCGTGCACAAAAATACGACACGATCTCAAAACAACAATAAATACACTTGTTATTTTATTCTGTAAAAATATAAAATACCATCGTTTGCCCAAAAATACAACAAACGGTAATTTAAATATTATCCAAATAAAAAATTATGGAAAAATCCTATATTCAAACAAAAATACATCATTAAAAATCAAGTCATTTATTAATAATTGATTTTCTTATTATTTATTGAATTCGAATCAAATCTGAATATTTAAATAGATTAAATTTTTATATCCGTAATGTTAATTTTTTTTGGGTCGTTGCATATTCTCAATCTCCTGGATGCAATTCTACTCACAGACTTACTCTCTATCATATGCACTAGTTGAACAACCTCAAATGGTCATTAATCCTCATTCCCTAGTGTCATCAATATTAGGTGACTTTACAGGACTAAGCACGTCAATAAGATATAAGGAATAAACATATCTAATCAATATACTCAACTAAACATATAGAAGTCAATAAACAATGTTATTATGTTCTATCATAATCAGTAGTGAATATGTCACATAATAGCATGTAATTAATCACTCATGAACCCAAGTATTAATAGTTTGCATTACTTCATCTTATTATTATTTATACATTAGCATTTCTTCCCTTCAAAACTATCGAAAGCATGCTTTAAAGTTATCAAAATCATACTTTAATATCGGTGAAAACATAATACAAAAGCTATCAAAATTATACTCATATGCTAATGGAAATATAGCTCACTATCTAACAAAAATATAGGTTTGCACTATCGGAAGTATACACAAGTGTTATCAAAAACACAGTTAAATAACTAATGGAAGTATGAACAAACACTACCGAAAACATAGGTTAACACATGCTAGCCAAGGACACTACGGGGTAATGTCGTCAACTAGTGCGGAGAATAAGGCTGTTAAGGAGCGACCATCCGTGTAATTGCTTTGTGCGAGTACCGATATGCCAGATAAAAATATAACTTTTCATCTCAAGAGGAAATCCGACAAACCGATGCAAACTCAAAGCTACTACACAGTGGCTATATGAACTTCGGAAACAAATATAGAAATAAACATAACATAAATCAGTCACAGACAGTTCATATCACAAAGGCGGAAATAGATATGAATATAACACATGAAAGTGTACATCAAAGTAGTGGTCAAATAAGATCCACAATAACACAAAAGAATAGATACAAGTGCAAGGTAAAAGAATATGTATACATCAAGGAGTCTAAATCTCTAATGTATACAACAAAAACTACTAAACTAAAGTAGTTAGCCAAAAGTCAGATGATGGTTCCAGATAGGAAGTCATGAGGAAGCACCTGTAATATCTCAGTCTGACCAGAGTATTATTTAAATAAGAAAATAATAAACGAATCAGTCTAGCTATAATTATCAGATAAAATGAGATATAAGAAGAGATATAATAATAAAACGTATGATAACCAAAAATGTCATACTACGTCAAGTATGCATTCGAAAACCCACAAAAGTCATACAATATCTCAAAAATCTCATAGCACTAAAAAGAACGTCATATTCTGTATTTAATTCACCCAGCCACAAAAATGACATACGTATCAATGCCAATGGTAAAAGTTGGTGAAACATAAATTCCAGAAATCAATATTTAGAAATCCAGAAATCATAAGAAAAGGATGGCCAATCCCATAAAAGTACCAAGGCCAATCACAAGGGTTAATGACACACAAATTCACCAATGCACAAATATTGATAGAGCTTATTAATGTAAATCACAAAAATTGGTGAAACACAAATTCTAGAAATCGTCAATTAGAAATCCAGAAAGATCACAAAAAGGGAAAGAGGCCTGTCACTAAAACGGGAGCATTAAAGCTCACCAACACGTGTATCACAAGATGAGACGCTATCTCATGGTCGCTAACCATCAATTTTGAGCCGAAGCTCTACAAGAACGGCCCGAAGACCATGAGCCGAAGCTCCACAAGAACGGCCCGAAGACCATGAGCCGAAGCTCCACAAGAACGGCCCGATTACCATGAGCCGAAGCTCCACAAGAACGGCCCGAAGACCATGAGTCGCTACCCCACAAAAATTGAGCCGAGGCTCCACAAAAAGGATCTTCGCAGACCACAAGTGTAAATTACACTAAGCTAGTAAATAAATGAGTTAGGCTTCATGTCCCATAACCACTGGCTTAACTTAATTATTTACGAACAAATTGTAGATTTCCACTCGAATATTGTCACAAGGGTTTCAATCGAACAAGTCCAAGAATTAACCGACGAAGTAAACGCAAGCGTTTCATACCACTTTTTTTACTAAGACGTTTAAGTAGATTTCTCGTACGAGTGAGGTAAAGGTTTGTATATACTAGTAGATTAGAAAAATAGTTTAAGAAACGAGCTTTGTAATAAAATAGTGTTGAAATCGTTTTGATGGAAGAGTTTTGATATTTACTACTAGTATTGAAACCTTCATATTTTTTTAAAGTGACAAATCACAAATGTGATTGTAGAAACAATCAATCATCAAAATTCACATACAAAGACGTGAATCAAATCCAAAGAAATCGATACTAAATCCATCAAAATGGATATTCACATAAACCCCGAAAAAGAAGTCATCAAAGTCGATAATAATTGATAACAATAAGTCGGATCAACAAAAATCGATAAACCTTGGAAATTTACTCGAAAATAGGCAAATTAGGCAAAATCAGCAGTTCCAGATATCTGGTAGGTGTTCCCAGACGTCTGGCCCAAGGTTCTGGAAGTCTAATTATTTTCTCCCTTCTATTTTTAATTCCTGGGCCATTTCAGACGTCTGAAAATTTCAACCAGACGTCTGAATTTGATTTCAGACGTTGGATTTTGTTTCAGACGTCTGGATTTTGTTACTGCCTTTTCCAGATGTCTGGATTTTTCAACCAGACGTCTGGATTTGGTTTCAGACGTCTGAAATAAATTTCAGACGTCTGAAATTTTCTGCCAGGCAAAAAAAACAGCCTAGCTCAAAAACGACAAATCCAAACCGAAATGCGATCGAACGAGCGACGAGCACTAAGGGTTTACACCAATCGGCAACCCGGCCCTATAAGCACTTCGATGCATCACCAAAAACATGTTCAAACATCCATAAAAGGATTTTCATAAAATTGAACCAGAACACCAAAAATTGGAGAATTCACAAAACCAATTCAAATCACAGCAAATGAACACAAAATAGATGTTAGGAATTCATACCTAACAACAAAGATAGATATAGACATAGATGTGAGATAAAAATCTCACCTTTATACACGAAAACACAAGAGAGAAGCTTTGAAACAAAGGATAGACCAATTCCTCTTCAATCTCAACTCAAGAAGCTTGAATCTAAGCTTAAAAGAGAAATATTTCCTAAAGTTAGGTTTAGGAATTTCTGAAGTTGAAAGGAGAATGAGTTGGAGAAGAAGAAGGAGATGCTTACCAATAGCTTCTCTTCGAATTTGGAGCTAGAACTTGAGTTTGCAAGAGGAACTAGGGTTTGGAATTTCTATTTCCCATTCTCTTCCCCCATTTTCAGTTGAGCTTGAGTGTGGCAAAATGAAATGAGTGAATGGAGAGGAGAGGGGCTGAGTTAGGATATAGGGCTGAAACCCAAACCCAAACACAAAGTGAAAAAGTAGCAAAATTCTACTAACTCCAAACATATTGAAGTTTATACTCAAAAAGGTCGCAAACGTCATTTTGAACTCAATGGGGGTGGTCTCGAGTCCTAATTCGACTGTTTGCAAAAAGTAGCTTTTCGGACTATAATCCGACTAACGATGAAATATTTAAATAAAATATTTAAATATTCAATCGATAAATATGCGAGTTGTTACAGACTCCCCTCCTTAAAGAAATTGCGTCCTCGTAATACTTAAGAAGAAAATAAATAGTAACAACCATAAAAGCATATCAACACAAAAGAAAATTTGAAATAAGAAGTTCACCAAAAAGAGCACGAAAGAGTTAGCCCAAACGTGTTTGCTCGATGAATTCTCTGGATTCCCAAGAGCTAATAAATCCTTGGTATTTGAGAATCATTAAACTTTCACAAGAAGAACATCTTTATTTCGAATGCGCTCAACCTCCGAAGCAATGATGCGAATAAAATGTTGCTCAAAAGTCAAATAGGTGAAACTTCAATTTCCACAATAACTCCGGGCTCAAGAATAAAATTGGAATCCCTAAGGCATTTCCGTAATTGAAAGACGTGGAACACGTCATGAATAGCAGAAAAATGAGCCGGTAATAAAAGGCGATAAGCCACAGAACCAATACGTTCGGTGATGGGAAACAGACCAATGTATCGAGGCGCTAATTTTCCCGATCGACTGAAACACACATCACCCTTCATAGGTGAAACACGAATAAACACAAAATCTCCCACAGAAAATTCTAATTTCCTTCTTCGGTTATCGACATAGGAATTTTGTCTACTTTGAGCTTCTTTCATCCTACGACGAATAAGGTCAATTTTTTCTGTGGAATCACGAATAAAATCTGGACCTAAAACCAGCTTCTCACCGGCCTCAAGCCAATAAGAAGGAGATCGACATGGCCTTCCATAGAGTGCCTCGATAGGTGCCATACCAATACTAGATTGGAAGCTATTATTATAGGAAAATTCAATAAGAGAAATATGATCTTCCCAACTTCCACCAAAGTCAAGAACACAAGCACGAAGAAGATCTTCAAGGGTTTGATTCACACGCTCGGTTTGTCCATCGGACTGCGGATGATAAGCGGTGCTAAAATTAAGCTTCGTTCCCAAAGCTTTTTGAAGACTCTTCCAAAATCCACTAGTAAACAATGGATCACGATCGCTAACAATAGAAGTTGGAATTACACGTAATTTAACAATTTCTTTAACAAAGAGTTAGGCCAAAAGAGGAACGGTCCGATTGGACCGAACGGGAATAAAATGGGTTGATTTAGTAAGTCGATCAACTATCACCCATAGGCTATCATGACCCGAACGAGAGCGGGGAAGGCCGTCAATAAAATCCATGGAAATTTGATCCCACTTCCACATTGGGATGACTAGAGGTTGCAATAACCCACCGGGCCTTTGATGCTCGGCCTTTACGAGTTGGCAAGTCATGCAACGCTTCACGAAGTTAGCAATATCAGATATCATCCCATCCCAATAATAAAGTCGCTTCATATTCGCGTACATTTTACTACTACCGGGATGAATGGTAAATATAGAACGATGAGAATCTTCCAAAATGTCTTTACGATGATCACTAATATTTGGCACGATAAGTCTACCAAATTTTCAAATACCGCCATGAGCATCAATATCAAAGTTTTTCAACACTTCAATATCAATTTTATCCCTAAAATTTCGGCTAAGAAGAGCCAATTCGGGATCTAGCTTTTGAGCTTCAAGAATGCGGTCAAAAAGAGGAGGATGAGTCTCAAAGCTACATAAAACAAGAGATGAATTTGAATTGGATTCACGATCTTGAATCTCTCAAGTGGACAAGATCTCGAGATCATTCCATTCGGATATCATCAAAGAAATAACCGCTTGTTGCTTAAGACTAAGGGCATCGGCAGCACGATTCTCCCATCCGGGAGTAAACAAAGAGTATCAAGATCATAAGATGCAAGGAACTCGAGCCAACATTGTTGACACCAGTTAAGTTCCTTATGAGAAAATAAATATTCCAAAGATTTATGATCAAGGTGGAGAACAAATTTCTCCCCCAAAAATGATGATGCCAAACTCTAAAAGCAAAAACAATAGCCGCGAGCACTAGATCATGAGTGACATACCTAGTCTCGATAGGCTTTAATGGTTTAGAAACATAAGTGATAGCATGTTCTCTTTTGCAAGGGAACGGCATCGAAACCAATACGATTAGCATTGGTACAAAAGATAAAATCTTGGTTTCCTTCGGGAATCACAAGAATAAGAGTATCGGAAAAGAATTATTTCAAATAATCTTCTTTTCCAAAAAGCTAAAACTTTCAAAAATTACAATTATCTTTATTTAACAATCTTTCTAGAAATTTTAAACTTTTTATAAGTCAATTTATTGTGTCAAATTGTCTCATCAAAGCATTTAGGAGATTCCTATCGATAACGTTGATCAGGCGCATCGACCAGAATTCTTAAAGCACTCAATGGGCAATACAAACACAAAATCATCTTCCATATGATAAAAATATCTCTTAGAAGTTTTAAGAATATTCTTTGTTCATTGAAGAACAAAATCCAATTATACTTATAAATAAATCTTATGAAAAAGATTTGCAAAATTTTAAGTTGCTATTTCCATCCAAAATCAATAAATACAAAAATGAAGTCATCGAGATACTCATAGAAGACTCGATTTATAAAATGGATGAAATAAGCTGGACCAACTGAATGACATAATAAGTCATTCATAAGAATCATAACGAGTACGGAATGCGGTAAGTTGAAGGCTAACTTTCGCAACTCGTAGCAAATGAAAACCGGTGGCAAGGTCGAGCTGAAAAGACCTTAACACCACTCAAAAGATTTCTTAGTCGATAATCCTAAGACAAGCTCAAAAATACCAGAAATTCTCAAACTACATGAATGAGAGAAATAATACTTTCCTCATCATGAGGGCTTAAAGAATTTAATGATGCCATCCAATTGGAATCAAAATCACAAAGAAAAATAGAAATCTGCTTAACAGATTGAAAATGTCGAAGATGAATAGTCCACTCGGGACATAGGATATGGCTTCACAATGATTAAGCCAATCCTTTCACAAAAAATCAATTCCGAGGCCTAAGTAAAAATCGGCTTGGAAAGAAAAATCACATAAAATAATTTCAACATCAATAAAAGCAAATTGAGTGTTGCGGATCCACCAACCGGATTCGCAATCCTTAAAGAAGTCAATAGGCCCAAAAATGTTTAAAGAAAAGGAATCAACAAGTTCTTTTGACATAAAATAATGAGATGAAACCCATATCAAAAGAATTCGAATAAGATAATCACAAAACAAATGTCATCAAGGATTGAATGAAAAATACCTTGACCAAGAGAAGTGTCACTAGGGGCTTTCACAAATTTCGACTATCCCTCTCTTCTTACATTGAAGTTTAGGGCATGTAGATAAGTAATGACCCGAACCTTTGCAATAGCGGCAATAAAGGGGTTTCGGGCACTTAATTACATAATGGTCTGTGGATCCACAATTATAGCATTGTCCACGACTAGGGGTTGGAGTATTTGCTACAGAAGTTTCTTGCTTCCTTTTCTTACTTTGAAGTTTGGGACAAGAAGATAGAAGATGATCCAAACCTTTGCAATAGTGACAAGTAAGGGGCTTTGGACACTCATTTGCATAGTGGTCCATAGAATTACAATTGTAGCATCCTCCACGATTAGGAATTGGAGTCTTTGCTACCGAAGTTGCCAACCTCCCTTTCTTGTTGGGATTTGGCCTTTTGAATTTAATATGCCTCTTCTTGGAAATCCCAATATCACTATCACTTCCTTTACCAACCTCTTCATGTCGAAGAGTGATATCCACAAGCTGATTGAAAGGAACTTCAAGTTTCAAAGGTAAAACCATTTTGGGGTTCTTACACAAAGCACAGATAAACCTTTGATTCTTTACAAGATCCAAAAGTTGTTGGGCAGACATGAATACGCCATCCAGAGAAGGACTACTGGATTGACCAGCGCTAGGACTGCCAGATCCAACCATTTCTTCTTCTTTAAGAAAGAAAGAAAGAAGAAGAAAACGTTAGTCACATAATGAATTTCAATCAAACTTGATTGATAAAACAAGGAATCATAAAAGAAAATAGGATAGAACGGGTCCAATTGACTCGAATAAAATCCTAAGGCACGACTCCTAAGAAAGACTTAGGACAATGATCCTTGTTAGATTATTCTACATTGTTCCAAAGTTTGGCTCTGATACCAAGCTGTGACGCCCCACCTCTATACCCACGCTAGCCAAGGACACTACGGGGTAATGCCATCAACTAGTGTGGAGAATAAGGCTGTTAAGGAGCGACCATCCGTGTAATTGCTTTGTGAGAGTACCGATATGCCAGATAAAAATATAACTTTTCATCTCAAGAGGAAATCCGACATACCAATGCAAACTCAAAGCTACTACACAGTGTCTATATGTACTTCGGAAACAAATATAGAAATAAACATAACATAAATCAGTCACAGACAGTTCATATCACAAAGGCGGAAATAGATATGAATATAACACATGAAAGTGTACATCAGAGTAGTGGTCAAATAAGATCCACAATAACACAAAAGAATAGATACAAGTGCAAGGCAAAAGAATATGTATACATCAAGGAGTCTAAATCTCTAATGTATACAACAAAAACTACTAAACTAGAGTAGTTAGCCAAAAGTCAGATGATGGTTCCAGATAGGAAGTCATGAGGAAGCACATGTAATATCTCAGTCTGACCCGAGTATTATTTAATAAGAAAATAATAAACGGATCATCTAGCTATAATTATCAGATAAAATGAGATATAAGAAGAGATATAATAATAAAACGTATGATAACCAAAAATGTCATACTACGTCAAGTATGCATTAGAAAACCCACAAAAGTCATACAATATCTCAAAAATCTCATAGCACTAAAAAGAACGTCATATTCTTTATTTAATTCACCCAGCCACAAAAATGACATACGTATCAATGCCAATGGTAAAATTTGGTGAAACATAAATTCCAGAAATCAATAATTAGAAATCCAGAAATCACAAGAAAAGGATGGCCAATCCCATAAAAGTACCAAGGCCAATCACAAGGGTTAATGACACACAAATTCACCAATGCACAAATATTGATAGAGCTTATTAATGTAAATCACGAAAATTGGTGAAACACAAATTCTAGAAATCGTCAATTAGAAATCCAGAAAGATCACAAAAAGGTAAAGAGGCCTGTCACTAAAACGGGAGCATTAAAGCTCACCAACACGTGTATCACAAGATGAGACGCTATCTCATGGTCGCTAACCATCAATTTTGAGCCGAAGCTCCACAAGAACGGCCCGAAGACCATGAGCCGAAGCTCCACAAGAACGGCCCGAAGACCATGATACGAAGCTCCACAAGAACGGCCCGATTACCATGAGCCGAAGCTCCACAAGAACGGCCCGAAGACCATGAGTCGCTACCCCACAAAAATTGAGCCGAGGCTCCACAAAAAGGATCTTCGCAGACCCACAAGTGTAAATTACACTAAGCTAGTAAATAAATGAGTTAGGCTTCATGTCCCATAACCACTGGATTAACTTAATTATTTACGAACAAATTGTAGATTTCCACTCGAATATTGTCACAAGGCTTTCAATCGAACAAGTCCAAGAATTAACCGACGAAGTAAACGCAAGCGTTTCATACCACTTGTTTTACTAAGCCGTTTTATTAGATTTCTCGTACGAGTGAGGTAAAGGTTTGTATATACTAGTAGATTAGAAAAATAGTTTAAGAAACGAGCTTTGTAATAAAATAGTGTTGAAATCGTTTTGATGGAAGAGTTTTGATATTTACTACTAGTATTGAAACCTTCATATTTTTTTAAAGTGACAAATCACAAATGTGATTGTAGAAACAATCAATCATCAAAATTCACATACGAAGACGTGAGTCAAATCCAAAGAAATCGATACTAAATCCATCAAAATGGATATTCACATAAACCCCGAAAAAGAAGTCATCAAAGTCGATAATAATTGATAACAATAAGTCAGATCAACAAAAATCGATAAACCTTGGAAATTTACTCGAAAATAGGCAAATTAGGCAAAATCAGCAGTTCCAGACGTCTTGTAGGTGTTCCCAGACGTCTGGCCCAAGGTTCTGGAAGTCTAATTATTTTCTCCCTTCTATTTTTAATTCCTGGGCCATTTCAGACGTCTGAAAATTTCAACCAGACGTCTGAATTTGATTTCAGACGTCTGGATTTTGTTTCAGACGTCTGGATTTTGTTACTGCCTTTTCCAGACCCCTTTCCAGACGTCTGGATTTTTCAACCAGACGTCTGGATTTGGTTTCAGACGTCTGAAATTTTCTGCTAGGCAAAAAAAACAGCCTAGCTCAAAAAAGACAAATCCAAACCGAAATGCGATCGAACGAGCGACGAGCACTAAGGGTTTACACCAATCGACAACCCGGTCCTATAAGCACTTCGATGCATCACCAAAAACATGTTCAAACATCCATAAAAGGATTTTCATAAAATTGAACCAAAACACCAAAAATTAGAGAATTCACAAAACCAATTCAAATCACAGCAAATGAACACAAAATAGATGTTAGGAATTCATACCTAACAACAAAGATAGATATAGACATAGATGTGAGATAAAAATCTCACATTTATACACGAAAACACAAGAGAGAAGCTTTGAAACAAAGGATAGACCAATTCCTCTTCAATCTCAACTCAAGAAGCTTGAATCTAAGCTTAAAAGAGAAATATTTCCTAAAGTTAGGTTTAGGAATTTCTGAAATTAAAAGGAGAATGAGTTGGAGAAGAAGAAGGAGATGCTTACCAATAGCTTCTCTTCGAATTTGGAGCTAGAACTTGAGTTTGCAAGAGGAACTAGGGTTTGGAATTTCTATTTCCCATTCTCTTCCCCCATTTTCAGTTGAGCTTGAGTGTTTGCAAAATGAAATGAGTGAATGGAGAGGAGAGGGGCTGAGTTAGGATATAGGGCTGAAACCCAAACCCAAAGTGAAAAAGTAGCAAAATTCTACTAACTCCAAACATATTGAAGTTTATACTCAAAAAGGTCGCAAACGTCATTTTGAACTCAATGGGGGTGGTCTCGAGTCCTAATTCGACTGTTTGCAAAAAGTAGCTTTTCGGACTATAATCCGACTAACGATGAAATATTTAAATATTCAATCGATAAATATGCGGGTTGTTACAACATAATACAAAAGCTATCAAAATTATACTCATATGCTAATGGAAATATAGCTCACTATCTAACAAAAATATAGGTTTGCACTGTCGGAAGTATACACAAGTGTTATCAAAAACACAGTTAAATGACTAATGGAAGTATGAACAAACACTACCGAAAACATAGGTTAACACATGCTACCAAAAGTAAAAGCATATGCTAATGGAGACATAGCCATCTGATGTCGAAAACATGACTTATAACTAACGAAAGTATACTCCCTTTTGCTAATGAAAACATAACTACGGAAGTATAGCTAACAAAAACATAACACAGAGGTGTTAACGGAAACATGGAGTACAATAACATACATAACGAAAACATGGTTTAGCTGGCGTATGAAATATAGCTATCGAAAATAAAGCAAACGAAAACATGGTGTACTTCTTAATGAATACATAGCTTAATGGAAACGCGGCTATGGAAACATGATTTAACTTGTCAAAGGAAGTATGGTTATCTGAAACATAATTAATGGAAACTCAACCTCTTATTTGCTAGCAAAACATAGTATATGTAATATAATTATGATATCGAAAATACAGGGGCAAACTCAATTAACTTAGAGCTGTTTTATTTCATTTTAAAGCAATTACTTTTGACTAAATCTTTCTATATGTCATTCTCATTTGCCAATCATTTCTTTTATTAGTTTCATATATAAATTTTTTTATATAAAATATTTCTTATATAAATAACCGTATTATTTAATACCTTAATTAATTAATTAATCGCCTTAATTAATTAATTTCCTTCTTCGATTAATTCGCAGTAATTTGAAATCACATGGGAAAATCCTAAAATATTCTGAAAAGTTTAAATCTTTATTTTCTACCATTTATGAAATTTCGATGGAAAATTTATTTTTCATATTTGAATAATTAAATCTTGAAATTACGTCCAAAATTAAAAGCCCATCTCCATTTTAATGCTATAAACAAAATATCCAAATTTCAAATCATTCAGAGGTCAATAAGTGTTGTTTAAATTCAAAACCTCATTTTTAGCTTCAAAACTTTATATCTAAATTCATAGAAGCGTTATAATGATCGTATATACAAAAGCTATGCTTTTATCACTCCAAAACATCTCGGTTTCATTAACAACAAAAAATGAAAACATTAAAATAAAATGGATGATAATATTATTCATCTTTGTTTAAGAATGGAGAGATACGCAATATACCTTCTTCTTCAAGCTTTAAATATTCTTCTTTAGAGAGGTGAGGGTTTTATAGAGTTTTTCTTTCTTTCTTTCTTTTTTCTTGATGATAAAATGAATAAAATGTGTAAGAGAGTAAGTGTTAGGGATTTCTTGTAAGTGGGTTGGACCTTAGCTTTCCTATCTAATTCCTTCTTTAAAATAAATACTTCAAAACTTATACTCTCTTTATTCAGTATTAGTCCCTCTTGCTCTAGAATTCTACTATTACCATCTTTATTAAAAATTTCAAAATCAGCTAAACTCATCCTTTCACATTATCATTATTTAATTACCAATCAATTATATTATTATTAATCATAGGTACTAAAAATATTGATGTTACGTAATGTGATAAAGATCGCCAAATCCAATATCTCATAAAATGTTTACAAACAAGTGATCAATCATCAATGTTAACGTCTTCTATTTCTTTGTAAATGTGAAATACCAATGCCAAAGAGGCACGGGTTTTTCCCTCATGAACCAGAATAGCATATTGTTATTCGTAAATTTTCACACTTGAAGATTCGACAGTGTTGGACTTTTGAAAGATGAAAGAATACATGAGTAACTCATGAATGGCCAAGTTCAAGAGACAACAAAAATGAAACGATGAAAGAACGAAAAGAAAAATGACTAAGTATTGAAAACTCTATCAATGGATACTGATCCATAGCATTGATCAATACTAGTCTATAGGATATTAACATAGGAAAATACGAGATGGAAAATAAAATAAAGGCATCGATGGTACCTATCCACACTTATCCATAAGATAGAGGAATTTTGGGATGAAGTAATAGAGTTGGGGGTATGCCCTAAAGGAAATTATGTAATTTGTTACATAAATCTAATTTGATAACCAGTCTTGTTCAAAATAAAAGATGTTTCCTTTCTATTATATACTTATTATAAAATGTTATAAATCATTAGTTAGTTATTTAAAGGTGTGTGTGTGTGTATATATAAATATATCAGAAAGTCCATAAATGATGTATTTGTGATAGTAGTTACATATAGTTGTAACATGAGTATTGTATCACAATATAATAAGCACATCATTTTAAATATTTCTAGTCAAGATATATCAAGACTGGACATCGATGTATCCATTGAGACTACAGTACGTAATGCTTTCCAAATGTCGGGCAATATATTACTCATAGTTGCTGGAGGGAACCAATGGGTTATGTATTGGTAGTTATTGGATAGTTATGGAATAACTCACTCAAGAGTTTTTTGTTGGTTAATATAACTAAGATCAAACGGAGAATCTTAAAGTAACGATGTTACACATTTCTCTCAACATGAGACAATTGTTGAACTTCAATGTGGACACTTCACTTTAATTATGGTTAAATCATGGCATAACATCCATTGAATAACTATAGTTGGGTCTGAGTTGAATCATTGGAAGGGAAACACTATTCAATAGAGAATTCGAATCCTTAATTATATTAGGTTAGTATCACGGTTAACTATAGTTGATTCAAAGTCAAAATATCTAGTTAGAGTAGTATGGTAAATAATAAATGTTATTATTGAACCAAGGACTTTGTTTTTAGGCTTAGAAAATTTGACTATAGACGATGTTGGAATTTTGACCATAACCATATTCTATAAGTCCTAATCTGATATAGTGTCGACGAAGAGAATTGGTATAAATAATCGTTACTGCCGGGTACAACTTATAATAATAAAATTGAATTTTACTAAGAAGATGTGTAAGCGATAAATTGGGCCAAAATATCTCATCACGGGCTAAGGTGATGTGTGAAAGTTAATATCGAATTGTTCATTATTAATCGTGAACTAAATTTACACCTTTGAGTTGCATAACTGTAATGATGAATGCTTCGAAAAACCACATGATTTAATTAATTTATAATCTTTGTAAATTAATCAAACTAAATAATATTTATGAATTATTAATTATTAATTTTTATATTTGTTTGAATGCCATTTGTAACTATTTGCCTTTTCGACCCTCGAATGTTGACAATAATACATCCACGATATGCACAGGCTAAGCACCCAAGTGTTGTAAATACGAATAGTTAGGGTAAAATGAAAATAAAAGGAAATAGAACAAGAAAGAAGAGAACACAATACCAGAATCTCACATGCGGAATGATAATATATAATATCTCAAAAGGTCTTTACTAAAAGAAGACTTTGATATATATATATATATATATATATCAATCGGAGAAAACTAACCTATTCACGTCAGCCTAGACAGTTTCTATCCTCACAAGTTCTGATAGATACAAACCAAGTAAGGAAATGGAAAATAAATACAGTAAGAAATCATCCAGCTCCTCTTCAAGAGCTCCAATGAACCATAGCTAAATCTGGAAACATACTCGAGCTGATCCGAGCACTAAGAATATATATTTATTATTTCTTAAAACCCTTCAAAATAAGGATATCTCGTAAGACCACGCCGCCAATAAACACGGAAGGGTTTTTACCTTACGATAACTAAACCATTTCTTATAAAATATAGTGATAATATAATAATGTCTAAGGTGTGAAATATAAATAATCACATCACAACAATAATTGGTATACAATCACAACCGCTAAGGCACGTTCGCTAATTGTGTGGGATTTCCACGAAGGTGCTCTCGGTACTTCGAGAACGGTCCTCCTGCACAAGGATCAAAGATATCCTTAATAGCATAGTATATCTTTAGATAAAATATACTATATGAAAAACATAGTTGGTCCATGCCCGAACACGTGGCACCGGCTCACATCACTCCCGCTTGCATATCCCGTAGGTAACACTAGAATGGAGTGCCAACACCCTTTAAGTTAGCTAGACCATATAGGCTAGGTTTTCTATCTCTGGTTTCTATCATTATCGATGGTGAAGTCACTTTCAGCATCTCAACACACGAGCCACAATTCAAATAGATCTCGACACACGAGTCCCTAACTCGAACAGATCTTGGAACCATACATGGATTCCCATTTCTCAACGGATCAAGGAACCACACATGGATTCCTCAACAGACCTCAGAATCACACATGGATTCCCATGCATCAATAGGTCTCAGAATCACACATGGATCCCCACATCCTGAATAGATCACGAAAATCTACATGTGTTCGAGCATCTCAAATAAATCTCAAATATCCACATAGATTCCAGCATCACGAACCAATCACGAAGCAATCATGAACCTCTTTTAAAGCTTAGAACACATATATGGTTTTGGAGTGGTTACGGTTCAAGTCATCTCATATAAGTACACTCCCCCACTTACCTGGTGCTCCAAAACCAATCAATCGATTTTCCGGTAATCTCAACCCTAGTTTTATGGAAAATAAATAGATAATACATAATATTGGTGGTCACCTCCTAACCGTTTAAATGGACGGATTTCCTTATCATTTGTTCTAGAAGAGAGGAAAAAGGTTTATAAATACAATATAGTATCACCGATGATAACTGTACCATATAATTCCCGTATTTCTTCTAGATATTTCCAGAGTATATTTGGTCAAATCAAATAATACTGAGAATAATCACATATGAGAAAATAAGCCACATATATTCATAAAGAAGTAACACTCAAAGTATGATCGAACAAACAAGCACGATCAAGTCATATAAATGACTTATAATCCCCTTTTTAATTAATCTTCCTTTATTAATTAAAAATCTCTTTTATTCGTAAAACTCATTTTACTCAATAAACTCTTTTATAAATGAAATTCCATTTGTTATTTAAACTTTGCTATTCAGTTAAAACATACTATTCATTTTCAACACATTTCAACGCCTCCCAAAAGTATTCATATACTTACCTCATCCATATAAGTATATTCACAAATCAATTTCAAAGGGCTTAAGAGAAATGGTACTCAAACAATGCCACTATAAACCCAAAACTATTTCACTTATGATTATCTTTAAAACATTCTTTTCAAAGATTCATTTACGTTCATAAGTATAATCAAAACGGGTTATAGGCGAATGTTATTAACATATTGCCACAACAGACCCACAACCAATTCATACTTGCTATTATCTTCAAAATTCCATTATTAAATATCTAAATATTTTCCAAACTCATTTATCAATATTTTACCACTTTAAAATATTACAAAGGGTTTTAAAACAAATGTTACTAAAACATTGTTTACAATAAACCCCAAAACGCTTTACCATTCCATTATCTTTAAAATTCCATTTTAAAGATCCAATCACCTTTCAAAAGCATAGTTAAATGGGTTAAAATAGATGTTGCACAAACATCGATATTATAAACCAATAATCACTTTTATACTTGCCATTTACTTCAAAATATCCATTTAAAGTTATAAGTACTTCTCCATTTATTAAACAAGGTTATATACCCTTTTGATAAATTTTACAAAACTGTCAGTTATAACATATGTGTTATAATCTAAAAACTCCTTTTAAATCCCTTCACAAAATATTAAAATTCTTTTTAAATCCCTTTACAAAATATTAACTTCCTTTTTTAAAAACTTTTAGATACACTAAAATACTTTAAAAAGATAGATATTTACATATACTAATTTATTTATAAAACAAAGATATTTAATAAAATACTATAAACCATTTGTAAAATACTATAATATAAAATCCTTTTATTTATTAAATAAATCTTTGACAATTTCTAAAACCATTTATATACTAAAAATATGCTTTTAAAATACTTGTACTGTATTTTAAAACCTTTTATTTAAAACACCACTTTAAAATCCGCTCTGTAATTTAAATCCATAAACGAGTTTCAGAAATATATTTAAACCTTGATGATTTTCGATAATAAGTACACTAACAATACTTACTAAAAATACAAGTAAGCCCTAGGATGTCTTCCAAAATTAACTTTAAAATCGCCGAACATAGCGATTTCAATGTGCATCCATCACGACCGTTTTGCTTCTACCATTTATAGTTTCCATTTCCAATTTATCACAAATGTCCACACCATTCCTTTTATGTCAAACACACCAAAACATGTGTAGAACAACCCGATATATGTGTGTGTGCGTGTGTGCGTGTGTGTGTATTTCCACAATTTGTCCAATTGAACATATGTTAAATATTAGGGATTTCAAAGCATGTTTATAACGACTATATTGTTCCTAACATTTATAACATACTATCACTTTTCACAAACCAATATCAAACATGTAAACAAGTAGTCTAGGCCCTGATACATGTTTACAGAATCAAAAGGGAGATTATACTACAATTTAATGTTTCACTTGTTTTACAAAACAAGGCGGGTTCCAAAAGTAATAACTTACATTATCCGTTATATAGTTTATATTTTCAATACAACAACAATTATATATACAATAATTGTACAATCAACTGGTGAGTTAAACTCACCCAAGCTCCAACCAACGCTTTCGTGTTTTCGAATACTCCTCAGAAATCGAATGCCATTCGATTTTGACTAAAATTCCCATAAGCTCCAAACTCATTGAATCCAACTCGAATGCGTAGATATCATCGCTACGAGTCCAACGCAACTGACCATGTCAAAATCCGACCTCGTATGGACAAGATACGAATTAGTGAACACTTGAAATTAATTAATCATTAATTAAGTTTAATTAATTAGGATTTAAACTTTAATTACCTAATCACGTTAATCCTCTTCGTTCAAACTCCAGGCCGCCTTATTCATGAACCATGTCGCAACTTTCTTTCGATCGCCGCCGCCGCCATTCGCCTCCAGCCACTGCCGCTCCAACACCGAAGGTAGCCTGACCTTGATGTCCCTTACACTACTAGCCATGTCCCCTGAATTGCCTTCGTTAAGGGGATCGAAGCTAAAATCCACTGTGACTTTAAACAGAGATCCATCACCGCCAATGGACTCTCCAGGTGTGACGACCCGCCATTTTGAACGATTCAAGTCGACAATAAACCACACATGTCTAAATCAAACAGTCCAAATGACAAATTATCAATGGAGTTTTACAATAAGAATTAGTACACAGAATCACAGACTCATAAATTTTAGCATAGAATCTCGCAGCGGAAATAAAATAAAACACAAGTAGTTCATGAAGCTACTAATAAAGTTTACAATAAAGTTTTAATACTAGAAATATAACCTGGAAATAAATAAAAAGGTCACTAATACATGTTCCAACTGAACAAAGGGAAATAAAAAGCTAGATAGAACTGGCATCTTCAACACAGTCTTCATCTCCAGAAAAGCACTCCTCAAACACTATAGTACTCAGGCTGACCTGAGCATAATGAAAAAAACACATACTCGACTTAGAACTAAAATTCTCATGTAAGATAAATCAAAATCAGGTGTACAATGTGTAAAATAACTTAAGAGATGTTACGAAATTTTCCATCTCTTAAGGATCCGTTAAACTATCTATATGTAGTAGATACGATACATATATAGTGTCTATCAGTAAAGTAAATATAAAAATAGCGTTATGGCTTTACATTGACCCCCCTTAATACATTTTTAAGCATTGTCCTACAGTTTGCCTTAGTAGCACAACCAGTAACGTCGGTAGCCAGGGAGGCGCCATGATAAGACAATACTAAAACAAAATCGTAGTGGTCGTGAATCAGGATAAAAGTATGACATGGCATGTGAGGCAATGCCCAAGGTAGGATACTACCGTTTTGCGTTTCCTGATTGGTAATCCCTAACGGCCCACCGCATTCAACACTCCTAAAATCCAAAGGAGCGCACCAATCAAATTTCAAAGTTAAGATGGTAATACGAAGAAGTGTGTCCGCTAGAGGTAGCTAGCCACATTGGTCAGGTATGGCTCCTGTTTTAGTCATTTCAAATTGACACAAGTGTCGAGGTCTATCTATCATCGTTCTCTTTTTTCAAATCCAGCAAACGCCACCAATTCAACCTCTACATTCTGGATAACATCCGCTGCGTGCATAGTTATTAAAGTGGTTCCGGTATTGATAGAGAGTATGTCAATATCCGGCCCCGGTCTCTTTAATAACCAATCGTTTATATATGAAAATATCATGTTTTGTCCATTTTATTTTTTATAGAAAAATCTGTGGAGAATCTCAAAAAGTATTTAAAATAAAACGCCTTCCATTTTGCTTCAGGAATGCACATAAAAAATTTCAGGAATTTCCCGAAATTATTATTATTTTTAATATATAAAATACACCATATTTCACGCTATTAAACTTTTTAAAATTTTTTACATTCACAGAAAAATTCCAACTAAAATTACAAAGTCCTTATAATATAGTTTTAGAATTTCCAATACAATTTTAGATTTTTCCCAATCGTTTTGATAATTTTCGTAAATTTCCAAATGACTACTTTTAAGGATTGAATTTTTAAAATTATTAGATGACTGAAATAAATAGACTTACAAAATATCCTTGAAACAAAGTGTAGGAGCTACAGAAAAAAAATTCATTCAAAATAATGATTTTTCAAATTTTCAAAAATTCCAATAATCCTATTTTTCAATGAATAAAATATAGAAAATACTAGATGATAGAATTAGATACTAGTTCCTTTACAAAATATTTTTCTTTTGCTAAGTTGGAGTTACAAAAAAAGTTCAAGTTAAAATAACACTATTTTTCCAATCTTCTTTTATTTCATTTATTTAAAGAAATAATTTATCCTGAAAAAATCTATACATAAACTTACGATCAAATTTTGTACTATACTATTCAAAATATCAACTATTTCAATATAAAAAAATTGGAATTAAATACCTATATGCATGCAAAATTTTCAAATAAGGACAAAACGGCAGTTTATTTGTAAAAATCACATTTTGGTCAAAACAATAAAATTTATCTATTCTAACTTTTTCCACATATCAATATAAGGTGTCCAAGGGTGTTGTTATCATCTTCCAATGTTTCAATGATCCATATGCCATACGAATCAAACAAACAACGATCGACTTCGGATCTCCACACATTGAAACGAACAACACGAGACGACGAACGCTGCAATGGAGCTAGAGATCTGGAAAGGTGGTGGCAAACTTTGGCTACGACTTCAAAAAATTACTTCTTTTTCTTATTATGGAAGTTCTTCAAATCTGTTTCGGACGTAAGTGCTTGGCTATTGTAGGCTAGGCTATGTGGCAAGGAAGGAAGGCAAATGAGGAGAAAGTGGTATGGTTTTCTTCTTTCTTTCTTTTTTTTGGTACACAGAGGTTGGCTGAAGAATGGCCGAGACGGTGAAGTGCGATGGCGGTGGAGGCTAGGCTAGGTGAAGGCGGAGAGGGAGTAGTAACAGAGACGGTTGCAGGTGAAGGAAGGGAGAGGCGACGATGGGTGGAAAGATTTAAAGAGAGAAAGAAAGAAAAAAAATGAAAAGAAGGAGAAAAACAAGATCCGGAGATAAGAAAATGAATGTAGAGGCTAACGTGGGGTGGGAATATAAATGAGCAACAGTGAACAAAATGGAACGTAAGCACGCGCGACCTTCCCATGTTCAACAACGTAACGTATTTAATTAATTTTGGACTTCGGAAACGTGTTATAGCATATTCTAATATGACATAACAGATATACTTAATGCTAAGAATTCAAACATACACATATATTTGTGTACGGGCCTTATTTCAAATTTAGAGCGTACCCTGAATCTAAATTCAAATAGCTCTATAGGGCACACCGGGTGTCCAAAAACAGAAAATAAAACACCAATCTTCTCAGCGCTCGGATACGGACATAAAGGCACACAGGATTTTAAATTTTAACGTTCGCGTCAAAATTCACCGTTTATGCTAATTATGCCGACTCAAAATGTATGACAACCACAAATGGCCGTAAACGAAGCTAGAAAGATCAGAATTTGACTAAACGAACTTTGACGTTTTAATCTGAAAATTTTCTACAACATTTTTATGTAAAAATATTATATTTTGAAAAATAAAAATTTTCACTAAAATATTGACCGGTTTTGAATTAAATTTGAAACCGAATATGTTTCCATATTTCATGACTAATTAATTCACTTTAATTTTAGTTCATCACACATTTTAAATTTAAATTTCATTTCTAATTAATCCCTTTTTTATTTTCTCCATTTTTTTATATTTCAATTTCACCGTTTAATTTAATATTTAACTTGTATGAAAAACTGGATCACTATAATCTCCCCACCCAAAAATTTTCGTCCTCGAAAAGAGCAAGGCAATGGAATAAAAGGAAACAAGCAGAAAGGCAGAAGAGATTCAAGGAAAGAGCTGCATACTAGATTACTATAGCAATTCGGGATTGGAAGCACGAATACTATCTTCTGTCTCCCAAGTGCAATCTCGATCATCACTACTCCACTGGACCTTGATGAGATCTACTAATTTTCTTCTCAGCTGCTTCATACTCCGATCAACAATACAAAGTGGCCTTCTTTCAACAGTAAGATTTGGCTCAACATCTAATCTTCTAGTTGTATAGGTTGAACTATCATTGATGGGTCGTGTAAATATTTGCGGACATGGAACACATTATGCACACCCGATAGTTTTTCTGGTAATTCAACCCTATAAGCCAAAGTACCAATCCTTTCTGTGATATGAAAAGGGCCAACAAATCTTGGAGCTAACTTCCCTTTCCTCCCAAATCGAATCACATTCTTTAAAGGTGAAATTTTGAGAAATACAAGATCTCCTACTGCAAATTCCAAGTCTCTCCTCCTGCTATCTGCATATTTCTTTTGCCTGTCCTGAGCAGTCTTCATTCTTCTTCTAATCTCTTTAACTTTCTCAGATGCTTCGGGAATCATTTCAGGCCTAAGAACAAGTTGATCCCCTGTCTCAATCCAATAAGGTGGTGATTTACAAGGTCGTCCGTACAGAGCTTCGAATGGTGCCATCTCAATACTTGCCTGAAAGCTATTATTATATGTAAATTCAACAAGATGGAGATGATCTTCCCAAGATCCACCAAAATCCAAAACACAAGCTCGAAGAAGGTTTTCTAAAATTTGATTTATTCTTCCAGTTTGACCATCTGTTTGAGGATGATAAGCTATGCTAAGATTTAACTGAGTACCCAAAGTGTCTTGAAAAGCTTTCCAAAATTTGCTAGTGAAGATGGGGTCTCTATCACATACTATGCTTGTCGGAACTCCATGAAGTCAGGAAATTTCCCTTATATAAATCTCAGCAAAACTCGAAGCAGTTCGAGTTTGAAAGTGTACGTGTAGTACTAAGGATCGTGTAATATGGTATATTAATGCGGAAACTGGTAATAACAGTAAAGTAAAAATTAAAGTAAGCACACCAGGAATTTTTATACTGGTTCGAACTTCCCGTTCTACGTCCAGTCCCAGAATACCCTCTGGATTTAAACTAAACCCCTCACTTAACCCGGAGGAATAGGTATACGACACCTGAGCAGCCGAACAGGAATTTTTCCGCCTCAACAACCGAAGAGGACTTCAACTTAATACAAAATGTTTGTTGACGAATGTGTTCTAAATAACACTGATTGTCTTTTGATAGTACAACTTTCCTATAATCAAATCCTCAAGAATATGTATGTGTGTGAAGATTTAGAAGGAAGATAATCACGTAGAATCGAAGTATATGAATAAATTCAAGGATTCTAGTGATATTGAATAAGAGTGAATGCTTTTATTTGCAGAAATGAAAAGAGATTAGATTTCAGAAATATAAACAAGAATCGGTAATTGTAGAAGTGAATTGAATATGTTTATATAGTTGTAGAAGAGTTGTAATCTTTCATGAAGAGTTTTAGTCAACAGTAGTGTCCATACCTCTTGAAATAGAGGACATTACTCTTCATGAAAAGATCGCGTCTCTTCAGAAAACTAGCCGTTTTTCTCTGGTCGGTCGACCGGAAAAACTGGCCGGTCAGCTGAGTTGAAAAACGTATACAAAACAGAAAGTCACTGTGCATATGATACAGGGTCGGTCGACCGAGGATCCTGGTCGGTCGGCCGACCTGGTGTTATATGCACAGTGAACATATTTTTTGATATAAAATGTTTTGTGTGCGTGTGTGATTATTCGAGGAATGATTTTAACATTATTCTAAGACTCAAATAAAATAAAATATCCATACTAATCTCTGAATTGTAAGATTATCTTCTTTGTAGTGCACGGTATGCACTTATTCTCTTTTTGTCGCTTTCATATAGCATTCTCGTCGTATGATCTCTGAAGCTTGTGTCATGAATCAAAACTCATGAATCAACATTCTCCCCCTTTTTGATTGATGACAATACTTATGTGACGAAGTAATATCGACATATATATTATAGTTCTCCCCCTGAATATATGACGACTTTTCTGCAAAAATTCGTTAATTTGCATACATTTCTCCCCCTTTGTCATCGAAAAAAAGGAATACTTATAACAGATTGAAGTAATGCAAAAAAAAATTTAAATTTACATGGTACATTCTTTGAGCTTAATTAGAAATAATTTAAAGATGTTTGCTTAGAACATAACATAACAATTAATTAAGAAACAAAATAACCTACAAGAGATTCTTGAAAGTTAAAATAAATTTAAAAAATACTACAATTACTCCTCATCATCGTCGGTATCCCACTGTTCTGGATGAAGATTTTCATCGAGAGGAGCCGGTTCCTTACCCCGTCTGTGAGTGGTAGGTGCGGGAGTTGCCGATGTGCTGGAACTTGTGTTCTCGGATGTAGACCAAGAGAGATTTGGTGCGGGTCTTTTTCCAGGAGCAACAAATGAAGCACCGGCTTCAGAAGAGCATGATAAGGCATCCCATAAATTTACGAAGAAGCCTTTGATCTTTTTGAAACGCCCATCAATTTTTCGAAGGCGAGAATCCAAAGCTAGTTGATTTTGGGCTAAAATATCTATGGCAGCCGCTGTGCTAGTACCGGGAGGTGGTCTTTGGATAGAGGTTTGACGAGTTAAACGTTCTGTGGAATGAGTGGAGGGTTGAGGAGTAGAATAGCTACGACGTAGTTGTTCTCGTGGAATGGTACGCCATTGCTGAAAGGTTGTGATTTGGGATGGTGCATCAGGTAACTTCATCAATTTTATTGTTCGTGAGTCAAAGGCACGAACTTTGGATGTTTCGGATTCCGGTGCATGAGTGACAAAGTTATTAATCAACCGCATTATGTATTCTCCATAGTAAATATGGAGCATTTTTCCTTGGTTGAATGTAAGGAATTCATCCATAAGAAGTTGTGTCCAATTTACCCGAATGTTTCCACACATAGCATATAACGCCTTGAAGTTTTCGGGATATACTAAGTGGTACGACCCTCCTCTTGGAACAATAGACTTCATCATGAATCGATGAAAAAGTCGTGCTTTAGGTCGGAGAGATGAAGTTTGCCTTAAGTCGGTAGCATCATCTTCAAAGAATAAGTGACTTAGGCGGTCACGAGTTGATGGATTACAATCTACATCATGTAATGAGATTCCACTCGGTCGAGCATTTAAAATATGATTCATTCGATCAATGGAGAGAAACATCGATGTGCCACATACCGAAGTCCAAACACAATTTTCAGTGTTTCTAGGTGGATTGACAAGATTGAGATTTGCTAAGAATAACTTGACCATTATATGATTAATCTTCAAGTTGTTTTTCCTATGGTCAAGAAAAGCATCAAGACCACTTTCAAGAGCGGCGTTTTCAACACCGTAGGCGGTAAAATCAGGATAACTTACAAAAGACTCCTCAAAGATTTTTGCATCTTGAAGCTTTATCCATCCTTCTAAAGCTTTTTCACTTACTAACCAAGAAGCAATTTGAGAATCTACAGGAGTTGAGGCAGATTGGCCAGAGGTAGTCTTAGATTTCTTTTTGGGAGCCATTTTTCTTGAAGAATTTGAAGAAGTTTAGAAAAGTTGTAATGGGGGCTAGGGTTCAAATCTGTTGTGGAAGAGTAAAGTGAAGAGGTGAGATAAAAAGGTGAAGGGTTGGGTTAAAATATGAAGGCAATCTTAGCAGAATAACACGTTCGGTCGACTGAAGGACCTGGGTCGGTCGACCGAGTTTAGGTTCAGAACAGTGCTGAAACTTTCGGGAAAAGCTTCGGTCGACTAGTGCAGGGAATTCGGTTGACCGAGTTTAAAAAATATTCTACTGTTATTCGGGAAATACGTTCGGCTGACCGAGTCAGGTATTTCGGTCGACCGACTTGGAAGAAATCTGTTTTTTTTTAAACTTCTCGGGACAGCTTCAGTTGACCGGTTCAGGCATTTCGGTCGACCGAAAGCATGTCATGTTGTTGTTTTTTTTTTAAATAAGAATTATAGAAATATAATCATATTATTACATCATATTTATTTATACAGCTTATAAAAAAAATAACATATATATACTAAAATATAGCCATGATGAATTAGCATCGACGTTCCCATGAATTTAGAGATGGAACGTTTTCTACCGGTGACCATATTGGAGCTATTGGAGATTGAACATGGTTAGAGGGAGATGGAGTTCTGTAAGAAGGTTCAGCAACATCATCCTTCTTAGATGAACAAAATTTCATGGCAATCTTTTCAAGGAAGCTTAAACGTCTTGCCGTGACTTTCTGTTCGTAATAAAGTTCCCTTTGCATATTCATCTGTTGTTGTTGGTAGTGATGAATTTCATCAATCTTTTGTTTGGTTGATGGAGTTACTACCATTTCCTTTTTCCCTTTCTTTTTATCAGGTGTATAACCTGTATGAGAGTCTTCCCATGGTTTCCACCTGTGTCGGGGATCATTATCTGGAGAGGGAAATTCTAAAACACGATTTGGCATTGGAAATGTAGGATAAGGACCACCTTCGGGGATACGATCAGAATAGTCGTCGTCCGGGGAAGTATAAGAGAGATGAGAATTTTCAGAATTGTAGACATCATTGTTAGAAGACATTTTTGTTTTAAGTTTTTGTTTTGTATTTGATGTTCTATTAAATAAACATATGTATGTATATATATAACCATATTTTCTAAAAAAATAGTGGTCTAAAATCAAATTTTAGTTTTAATCACAGAATTCTTTAAACAAAAACTGTTTATAAATGAATGACATACAATGCTTTAGAGTTAAAAAAAATAGTATATTCTGAAATTAAGTTTCAATGATGTAAATTAGAAACAGAGGTGGAACAAGAAACACCCATAGCCCAAGTGGCTATACTACAACATCTAACATACAAGTCAGAAGTCATGAGTTCGAGTACCGCTTTGGTCAGAAAAATAATTTTATATTTTTCATCATTTTATATATATATATTTATTTTTTTTATTTTTTTTTATTCATAAGTCTTTAAACGACATTATACCTAAATCTCGTCTTAGTTTTATAAAAGAAATTTCATTTAGTGGTTTAGTAAAAATGTCAGCTATTTGATTTTCAGTATTGATAAATTCTAGATTTATTAATCCTTTTTCCAAACAATCACGAAGAAAATGATGACGAATATCTATGTTTTTTGTTCGGGAATGATTGACCGGATTTTTTGAAAGGTTTATTGCACTGGTATTATCACAATAAATTATTGATTTTTCAAGATGACAATTAAAATCTTGTAATGTCTGTTGCATATATACGACTTGTGCACATGCCAAAGCAGCAGATATATATTCTGCTTCACATGTTGATAAAGAAACACAATTTTGTTTCTTACTAAACCAAGAGACTAAGGAACGTCCAATGAAGTGACACGTTCCGCTCGTACTTTTTCGATCCGTCCGACTTCCTCCAAAATCAGCATCACTGTAGGAAACTAATTCTAAAGGACATTCTTTCGGATAAAATAGTCCGAAATCTTTGGTTTTAGTTAGATAACGAATAATGCGTTTAACTGCTCTCATATGTGATTCTTTGGGATTTGCTTGAAATCGAGCACATAAACAGACACTCATCATAATATCGGGGCGACTCGCTGTTAAATAAAGTAAAGAACCTATCATACTACGATATAACTTTTGATCAACACTTTTGCCATCTTCATCTCTATCGAGATGAACCGTTGTACTCATAGGAGTTGGTTTGGCAGCAGTATTTTCAAGACCAAAACATTTGATTAAATTATAACAATATTTTTCTTGATTAATAAAAATTCCATTTTCAATTTGTTTAATTTGTAATCCAAGAAAATATGACAATTCTCCCATATGAGACATTTCAAATTCATTTGTCATTATGGTTGAAAATTCTTGACATAATTTTTCATTTGTCGAGCCGAAAATAATATCGTCAACATATATTTGAATTATTAAAATATCTTTATTAGTTTTCTTAATAAAAAGTGTTTGATCTACTTTACCGATTTCAAAACCAGATTCTAATAAATAACTTTTAAGACGATCATACCAAGCACGTGGTGCTTGTTTTAAACCGTATAACGCCTTTTTAAGTTTATATACATGATCCGGAAATTTTTCATGATTAAACAAAGGTGGTTGTTCAACAAAAACATTTTCTTTTATGAATCCATTTAAAAATGCACTTTTAACATCCATTTGATATAGTTTAAAATTATGAAAACATGCATAAGCTAATAATATTCCTATTGCTTCAAGTCGGGCGACTGGAGCAAACGTCTCTTCGTAATCAATACCTTCTTCTTGATTATATCCTTGTGCAACTAATCTAGCTTTATTCCTTGTTATATTTCCTAGTTCATCTGCTTTATTTTTGAAAACCCATTTAGTACCGATGACTGATTGATCACTAGGTCTAGGAACGAGTTCCCAAACTTCGTTTCGTTCGAATTGATTTAATTCTTCTTGCATGGCAAGTATCCAGTAGTCATCAGTTGAAGCTTCTTTTATATTCTTAGGTTCTATGTTAGAAAGAAAAGCAACATGACCAGCTTGATTTAATTGATGTCTGGTTTTAACATTCGTATTAACTTCTCCAATTATATTTTGCACAGGATGATCTTTTAAAATTCTAGGTGGAGATTTTATTAAATTAGAAGTTACATTTGTATTGGTTTCATGAATATCAAGATTTTCATTTGTACTAATATTCTCATTCTGAGTAGATTCATCATCAGAATCAATAGTAACACTCGGATTTATATTTTTAAAATTTTCGTTGAAAGAAACATGTAAACTTTCTTCAATAATTTGAGTTCGTTTATTATAAATTCGATAGGCCTTGCTTCGTTCTGAATATCCAACAAATATACCTTCATCGGATTTTGGATCGAATTTGCCTAGTTGATCTTTAGTATTTAAAATAAAACATTTGGAACCAAAAACTTTTAGATATGAAATATTTGGTTTTCTTCCATTTAGAAGTTCATATGGTGTATTTTTAGTTAATGGTCGAATAGAAACGCGATTCAGTACGTAACAAGCAGTAGCTACAGCTTCTGCCCAAAATTGTTTCGATAAAGTTGTTCCATTTAGTAAAGTTCTTGCACATTCTTGTAACGTTCTATTTTTCCTTTCTACAACTCCATTTTGTTGTGGTGTTCTAGGAAAAGAGAAATTATGGTTAATACCTTTTTTGTTACAAAATTGTTCAAAAACTTCATTTTCAAATTCGCCTCCATGATCACTTCTTATATTTTTAATTTTCAAAGTTTTAATATTTTGAATTCTTTTAACAAAAACTTTAAAATTATCAAAAGTATCACTTTTATTTTTCAAAAAGAAAATCCAAGTATATCTAGAGAAATCATCTACAATAACAAAAACATATCTATTATGATTAATAGATTGCACTTGAGTTGGACCAAAAAGATCCATGTGTAAAAGTTCAAGTGGTTGTTCTGTAGATATTACTTTCTTTGATTTAAAAGAAGATTTTGTTAATTTTCCTAATTTACATGCATCACAAAATATGTTAGTTTTGAATTTTATATCGGGTAACCCTTTAACTAATTTATTTTTAGCAAGTTTGTTGATGGTATTAAAATTTATGTGACAAAATCTTTTGTGCCAAAGGCAAGAATCATTCTCTTTAGCTACTAGACACAAATTTGAATCATTATTAACATTCATATTTAGGATATAAATATTTTTGTCTCTATTTCCTTCGAAAATAATGTTGTGATTTTTATCAAAAATGTTACATTTATTTTCTGAAAAAGTTATATTAAAACCTTTGTCGCATAGTTGACTAATACTTAATAAATTATGTTTTAAATTTTTAACTAATAAAACATCAGTAATGAGAGGTAAATTAGATGTACCGTTGCTATTGACATTGCCTTTGCCGATGATATACCCTTTTGAGTTATCTCCAAAGGTGACCGCTCCTCCATTTGAGTATATAATGTTTGATAACATTTCTTTGTTTCCAGTCATGTGTTTTGAGAAACCGCTATCTAAAATCCATTTTCCTCTCTTTTTATGTGGTACCTGCAAAAAATTATAAAAAGTTGGTACCCAATCTTTTTAGGGTCCTAAGAGTTAGATCTTAGGAAGCCAAACCCATACGGGTTCAGAATTCCCTTTATAAACATAATTCTTGTTATTATGAACAGTTTCCATAAAACTTTTGATATGTTTATTCCTTATCAATGTATTATTGGTTTTTGGAATCCATATCTTAATAGTTTTAGTATTTGAATAAACTGTTTTCCTAATATCTTTCTTAATTTTATTATTAATTTTACTTTTAGCATAATTATTTTGTTTCTTAAATCCTAGTCCAGATTTATTGTTGGAAGTTTGAGAGTTTTCTAGTATACTAGAAAGATTTTCTCTTCCTTTATTGAAATTAGAAACATTTTTAGAAATATCATCAAATTTTATTTTAAGACTAGATTTTTCTAACTCTAAATCCTTAATTTTAGATATTAAATCATTATTTTCAAATAAAAAGTTAAGGGGTCTTTCGGGTTTTTCATATTCCGATCAAAAAAAAACTTTATTTCCTAAAAAGAGTTTAATCCTTTTCCCCTCAATAGCATATTTGAGGAAAAATAGAAATTCTCACGATTTGTATCCAAAGTTCAATTTCAATTGATGATCATCTTAGGGTGATCCTTTTGTCAACGGATGCGCGGCTGCTCCACTCCGCTGCGGTCTCTTGAACTGCACTTCGTTAACGCCCGGGTCGAAATATGGCTTTCAAATTAAGTTCCGAAGTAAAACATCATTTTTATTTTTCTGAATTTCTAGTTCCTCAGATATTGACGTAATTTGAGAAGATAAGTTAGAATTCGATTGTTGAGAGATTTCAAGTTCTTCTTCCAATATTACCTTCTCATCTTTTAACATATCTACTTCTAAAACTATTCTATCTAACTTTCTTTGCAACTCCTTATTTTTCTTTTTAAGTTGTTTTGTTAAATTTACTAATTCAGAATTTATTTCAATTAAATCTTCAAAAGTAAAATCACTTACATCGTCTGACGAAGCCATGAAGCATACATTTGCTTGTTCATTATCACTTTCACTCTCTGATGAGGATGATGAGTCAGTGTCGTCCCAAGTGACTGAAAAAGCTTTTCGTTTGTTTTTGTCCTTCTTGAAATTATTCTTTTTGCGATCTGGAAAATCTTTCTTCATGTGTCCTTTCTTTTGACATTCATAACATTCCATTGTTGAAGATGATGGTTTGCTGCTATTAGAATTGTTGTTGGAATTATTTTTGTTTCCCTTGAATTTGTTTCTGTTGAATTTCAAAAACTTATTGAAATTTTTAGCGATCATTGCCATATCTTCATTATCTGAGTCGAAATCATCTTTTTCTGCTTGGAATGCTACATTTTTCTTTTCTTGTGCTCCATTTCGTTTTGCCTGTAAATTTACTTCGTAGGACATTAAATTACCTATCAATTCTTCTGGTTTTAATGTTGACAAATCAGTTGCTTCTTCAATAGCTAGGACTTTTCGTTCCCATTCGTCCGTTAAAGAATTCAAGATTTTTGTAACAACATCAAAATCAGTAAACTTTTGTTCTAGAGACAATAGAGCATGATAAATATCCTGAAATCTAGAGTACATGTCATTTATAGATTCATTTGGCCTCATTTTAAAGTTTTCAAATTGATGTTTCAGCATAGAAATTTTGCTCAATTTAACTTTGTTCGTTCCTTCATGTGAAACTTTAAGAGTTCTCCAAATTTCATAGCCGGAAGTACACATACTAACTCTATTGAATTCATTTCTATCTAATGCACAAAATAAAATATTCATAGCCTTAGCATTTGATGTAGCATCTAGTTTTTGTGTGTTACTCCAAGTCGAGTATTCTCCAGTAGGAATTGTGTATTCCCTTTGTATAATATTCCAGATATCAAACCCACTTGATTGCATATAGATTCTCATTCTAGTTGACCAATAATTATAATTTATACCATTGAAAAGTGGAGGTCGTGAAGTCGATTGACCTTCTGTGAAACTAGAATTAGTGTGAGTGTTAACATCGTTAATTTGTGTGGTTGCCATATTACTAAAAATAAGTAAATATCAAATAACTTTGTGATGGTTATAAGATGACCTTGCTCTGATACCAAATGAAAGTGTACGTGTAGTACTAAGGATCGTGTAATATGGTATATTAATGCGGAAACTGGTAATAACAGTAAAGTAAAAATTAAAGTAAGCACACCAGGAATTTTTATACTGGTTCGAACTTCCCGTTCTACGTCCAGTCCCAGAATACCCTCTGGATTTAAACTAAACGCCTCACTTAACCCGGAGGAATAGGTATACGACACCTGAGCAGCCGAACAGGAATTTTTCCGCCTCAACAACCGAAGAGGACTTCAACTTAATACAAAATGTTTGTTGACGAATGTGTTCTAAATAACACTGATTGTCTTTTGATAGTACAACTTTCCTATAATCAAATCCTCAAGAATATGTATGTGTGTGAAGATTTAGAAGGAAGATAATCACGTAGAATCGAAGTATATGAATAAATTCAAGGATTCTAGTGATATTGAATAAGAGTGAATGCTTTTATTTGCAGAAATGAAAAGAGATTAGATTTCAGAAATATAAACAAATTGTAGAAGTGAATTGAATATGTTTATATAGTTGTAGAAGAGTTGTAATCTTTCATGAAGAGTTTTAGTCAACAGTAGTGTCCATACCTCTTGAAATAGAGGACATTACTCTTCATGAAAAGATCGCGTCTCTTCAGAAAACTAGCCGTTTTTCTCTGGTCGGTCGACCGGAAAAACTGGCCGGTCAGCTGAGTTGAAAAACGTATACAAAACAGAAAGTCACTGTGCATATGATACAGGGTCGGTCGACCGAGGATCCTGGTCGGTCGGCCGACCTGGTGTTATATGCACAGTGAACATATTTTTTGATATAAAATGTTTTGTGTGCGTGTGTGATTATTCGAGGAATGATTTTAACATTATTCTAAGACTCAAATAAAATAAAATATCCATACTAATCTCTGAATTGTAAGATTATCTTCTTTGTAGTGCACGGTATGCACTTATTCTCTTTTTGTCGCTTTCATATAGCATTCTCGTCGTATGATCTCTGAAGCTTGTGTCATGAATCAAAACTCATGAATCAACAGAGTTGTCTTTACTGGGATAAAGTGGGCAGATTTAGTCAGTCTATCAACAATCACCCAGATGCTCTCGTTACCTCTTCTCGTCCTCGGTAATCCATCAATAGAATCCATAGAGATTTGATCCCATTTCCACTTTGGAATTTCCAGAGGTTGTAATAATCCTGCTATCATCTGATGATCAGCCTTTATTTGCTGACAAGTAGCACATGTGCTCACATAAATAGAGATGTCTCTTTTCATCCCACTCCACCAATATAACTTCTTCATATTCTGATACATTTTTGTATCTCTGGGACGAATAGAAAGTCTTGATTTGTGATTCTCTCTAAGCACTTCTTCTCTCAAACCGTCCACATTTGGATCACATATTCTGTTATTAATTCTCAGAATTCCATATCTATCAATTTCTATGCCTCATCTGCTCGGTGTATCAACAACTTCCCTTTTTAGAACACTTTCCTTGATATGCCTTAACATTCTATCTTCATCCTGCTTGGCAGCGATGCAGTCAATAAGAGTCGGAGAAGTAGTAAGTTGATATAACACGGCTTTGTTTCTACTCAAAGCATCAGCCACTACATTTGCTTTTCCGGGAGTGTAATTGATGTCGAGGTCATAAGCAGCTAGGAATTCAAGCCATCTAACTTGCCTTTAATTTAGATCATTTTGAGTAAAGATGTACTTCAGTGATTGGTGATCAGTGAAGAGTTCAAATTTTGTTCCCAAAAGATGACGCCTTCACATTTTTAAAGCAAACACTACTGCCAGCAACTCTAGGTCGTGCGTTGCATAGTTGATTTCATGGACTTTCAATTGTCTACTAGCATACGCAATTACCTTTCCATGTTGCATTAAAATAGTACCGAGCCCATTCCTACAAGCGTCTGTATATACTGTCAAACCTTCACTCCCATTCGGAACAGTAAGAACATGAGCAGCGGTTAACTTCAGTTTAATTCATCAAACGCTTTCTGGCATTCATCAAACCAATCAAACTTAACATCCTTCCAAGTCAAAGTTGTAAGAGGTGAGGAAATTCGAGAGAAAGGCTCAATAAATCTTGGTAATAACCGGCTAAGCCTAAGAAACTTCGAACGTCTGTCGAAGTCTTAGGGACTTCCCAATCATTAACCATGGAGATCTTTGCTGGATAAACCGAAATCCTATTTTGAGAGACCATATGCCTAAGAAATCTAACCTCTTCTTATCAGAAATGGCATTTAGTAAACTTAGCCTTTAGCCGGTTATTCCTTAAAATCTCAAGCACGAATTTAAGATGTACTTCATGTTCCTTTTCGGTCTTTGAAAAGACTAGAATATCATCAATAAAAACAAGAACGAATAGGTTCCAAACTTCCCGAAATACTCTGTTCATAAGATGTATAAAGTATGTTGGGGCATTAGTTAAACCGAATGGCATAACTAACCATTTGTAGAAACCGTCTTCGGTACGGAAAGCAGTTTTGTGAATGCTATCCTCTGCAATTCTAATTTGATGGAAACCTGAGGCTAGGTCAAGTTGGGAAAATACTTGTGCTTCGTATAACTGGTCAAACATGTCATTAATACGGGGCATTGGGTATCTATTCTTCTGGGTAAGCTTTTTCAACTCTCTATAGTCTACACACATCCTTAGAGAACCGTCAGACTTAGTAACGAATACCACTGCAGCTCCCCATTCTGAATAACTCCGTCTAATCAGACCTCTAGATAATAAATCATCAACTTGGGTCTTTAACTCTGCATTCTCCTTGGGGGAAATTCTTCTTGGAGGGGAGTACTATGGGCCTAGCTCCAGGGATAAGATCAATTCGGAATTCTATTTCGCGATGAGGTGGTAAACAAGTCACCTCACCAAAAACATCGGGAAATTTTTGGAAAACAGGAATAGTGCTAAGATCGCTAGGATGGGAGTCAAGAGAGAAAATAAAACTCCTAACAAGATTTGGGGGCATTTGACACTCTATTACCAAGTGCACTCTCTTGTCATCTACTAAAGAGACCATTCGAGTTTTGCTAGAAATATTAGCATCAAACTTTGTTAACCAATCCATACCCAATAATATATCGAACCCTTTGAAGCCCAAAACATAGAAGTCTCCTTTGAACCGGTGTCTACCATTTTCAATTCTCACTCCTCTACAAATCATTCCTAGGTTTGCGAAACCACCAATGGGGTTTGATACACATAAAGATTTAGATGCAAGTTCAGGTTTTAAAACATGTTTAAGCTTGTCACATAAGTCTACCGATATAAAACTATGGGATGCTCCAATATCAAATAAAGCACGAACATGCAAATGACGAAATGTAAGAGTACTCGCCATTTTGAATGATTCAAGTCGACAATAAACCACACATGTCTAACTCAAACAGCCCAAATAACAGATTATCAATGGGGTTTTACAAAAAGAATTAGTACACAGAATCATAGACACAGAAATTTCAGCACATAATCTCGCAGCAGAAATAAAACAAAGAACAAGTAGTTCATGAAGCTACTAATAAAGTTTACAATAAAGTTTTAATACTAGAAATATCAACTGGAAATAAATAAAAAGGTCACTAATACATGTTCCAACTGAACAAAGGGAAATAAAAAGCTAGATAGAAGTGGAGTCTTCAACACAGTCTTCGTCTCCAGAAAAGCACTCCTCAAACACTGTAGTACTCAGCCTGACCCGAGCATAATGAAAAAAACACATACTCGAGTTAAAACTAAAATTCTCATGTAAGATAAATCAAAATCAGGTGTACAATGTGCAAAATAACTTAAGAGATGTTACAGGATTTTCCATCTCTTAAGGATCCGTTAAACTATCTATATGTAGTAGATACGATACATATATAGTGTCTATCAATAAAGTAAATATAAAAATAGCGTTAAGGCTTTACATTGATCCCCCTTAACACATTTTTAAGCATTGTCCTACAATTTGCCTTAGTAGCACAACCAGTAACGTCGGTAGCCAGGGAGGCGCCGTGATAAGACAACACTAAAACAAAATCATAGTGGTCGCGAATAAGGATAAAAGTATGACAAGGCACGTGAGGCAATGCCCAAAGTAGGATACTACCGTTTTGCGTTTCCTGATTGGTTGTAACCCCTAACGGCCCACCGCGTCCAACACTCCCAAAATCCGAAGGTGCGCACCAATTAAGTTTCAAAGTCAAGATGGTAATGCGAAGAAGTGTGTCCGCTAGAGGTAGCTAGCCTCATTGGTCAAGTATGGCTCCTATTTTAATCATTTCAAATTGAGACAGGTGTCGGTGTCTATCCATCATCGCTCTCTTTCTTCAAATCCAGCAAACACCGCCAGTTCAACCTCTATATTCTGGATAACATCCGCCGCGTGCATATTTATTAAAGTGGTTCCGGTATTGACAGAGAGTATGTCAATATCCGGCCCCGGTCTCTTTAATAACCAATCATTTATATATGAAAATATGCCATTTTGTCCATTTTATTTTTTATAGAAAAATCTTAGAGAATCTAAAATAGTGTTTAAAATAAAAGGCCTTCCATTTTGCTTCTGGAATTCATATAAAAATTTTCAGGAATTTCCAGAAATTATTATTATTTTTAATATTTAAAATACACCATATTTCACGCTATTTAACTTTTTAAAAATTTGTACATTCACAGAAAAATTCCTACTAAAATTTCATAGTCCTTATAATAAAGTTTTAGAATTTCCAGTAAAATTTCAGATTTTTCCCAATCGATTTGATAATTTCGTAAATTTCCAAATGATTACTTTCAAGGACTGAATTTTTAAAATTATTAGATTACTGAAATAAATATAAGTCTATTTACAAAATATCCTTGAAATAAAGTGCAGGAGGTACAAAAAAATTTTACAGTCAAAATAATGATATTTAAAATTTTCAAAATTTTCAATAATCCTATTTTTCAATGAATAAAATATAGAAAATACTAGATGATAGAATTTGATACTATTTCCTTTACAAAATATTTTTCTTTTGCTAAGTTGGAGTTACAAAAAAAAATTCAAGTTAAAATAACACAATTTTTCCAATTGCCTTTTATTTCATATTTAAAGAAATAATTTATCCTCAAAAATTTATACATAAACATACGATCAAATTTTGTACTATACTATTCAAAATATCAACTATTTCAACATAAAAAAAATTGGAATTAAATATATACGTGCATGCAAAATTTTCAAATAAGGACAAACCGACATTTTATTTGTAAAAAATCACATTTTGGTCAAAACAATAAAATTTATTTATTCTAACTTTTTCCACATATCAACATAAGGTATCCAAGGGTGTTGTTATCATCTTCCAATGTTTCAATGATCCATATGCCAGTCATACAATTTCAATAATCCAAACAAGGTAAAGTCAATGGTCGAACATATATGTTTGCATAAAAAATGGACTAACACCTCAAAGTTGTATGATTTAATAGATCTTAGGTTGTTCTTAGTGATTTTGATGATTTATGCAAATATATGAAAAGCAGGGACTAAAATGTAAAAAGACACGCAGATTTATAGTGGTTCAGCCAGAATGTGCCTACGTCCACTTTATATGTTATTTCTCTTCTCTTGTTTAAATTACAAGTACAAAGCTTTGATACAAGTAAAAGAAAGTTGTTTGAAAGTTCTATCCGTGCTTGAGCTCTCCAACTTTTTTTTCATTGTTGTACCCCTGTCCCTCTATTTATAGAGTGAGGCTGGGGGTAGGGGTCTTGGAGGTATATAGCAGTTGGCGGGCCTAGGCTGATGTAATCTGGCCTGGTGGATCTGGTCCGGTTTCCTTTGGTTCGGTGGTGAGATAAGTGGTCCGGTTGCTTCGTTCGGTGGAGGCTTCATTCGGTGGAGAGGTTTGGACCGGTGGGGAGTTGGTCCGGTATAGGCTGGTTCGGTGGAAGGAGATGAGTGGACCGGTGGAGCTTTGGTTCGGTAGGATGTGGTATGTTGTTTGGACCGGTAATGGGTGGAGTGGTGTTGGTTCGGTAGGAGGTGGTTCGGCATCCTTGGCCTGGGGTGATGGTTCGGTAGGGGTTGGTCCGGCACCTTTGGTCTTGGGTGGTGGTTCGGTAGTCACAAGGAGGGAGATGGTTCGGTAGGGACATCTTGCTTTGATTCGGCAGACAGTGGAACAAGGACTGGTTCGGCTTTGTGTGGGAAGAGTGTTGGATTGGTAGGAGATGGAAACACGCCCAACATTTGCCCCCCAAAGTGGGGCATATGTCAGCATATGTCGCGCTTTGTTTGATGCCACTTAGCTTGGAGGAATTCTTATCCGGTCCTGTGTGCTGAATCCATTGGTCCGGTTGTTGGCATTGGCCTATAAGTAGGGGTTGTAAGTTATGGTTCATTCCTTACCCAGAGGGATAGTCGAATCTGATTTCCTTGCCGAATCAAACCCACTGCCGAACCGTGTTAGAATACCGAATCAGGTGATTTTTCCTTCCCTAGCCGAATGGCTTCCTCTCTTTTTTCTTTTGATTTTGGTTTGCCGAATGGGCAAGGGGCTTTAAGTACCGGATGGAACCGGTGACTTTAAATGCCGAATGGACATGAGAACTACCGAATGGCCTTGAGAATTTTGTATTCACTTTACCGAATGACAACGGGAGTTTGAGCATTTTGATTTTATGAGTGAAATTTCATATTATACACTTACTTGTTTACATCCTCTGTTCTAACAATATGTTTTTCCGACGTTGCAGATAATGTCTCGCAAAGCAGAAACTCGATCAGACAAAAAGAAATCCGAGGGCGAAGGAGGGTCCTCCGCCGTGCCCCCAGCTCAGCCGAATCCAAAACGACGTGGGCCCACTCCGAGATCATTAGTGGACGGGTACGGTCCTCAGGAGCTCCTCAACTTGCCTCCTGATTGCTTCCCTAGCTCACTCAAGGGCGAGCAACTTGATGTTATATCTCGCTCTTTCGGGATCGATCGAGCATGCATGTTATTTCCGGCTGCGGGAGTGATGCCGTATGATCCTCCTGAAGGATATTTTGCCTACAGCAGATACCATTGTATGTGTGGTGCCATCCCGCCTCTCAACGCTTGGGTAGTCAGCTTTCTTACATATCTAAAGGTGGCTCCATTCCAGCTTCAGCCCAACTCTTATGCCATTCTGGTGAGTCTCTTCATCATCTTTCAGAGGAGATATGGGCGTCCTCCTTCCAACCGGGAGATCCGGTATTTGTACAACTTGAGAGGCTACAAGAAGGGGTCTCCCTACATCAGCTTGGAATCTGTCGTATCCTTTAAGCCCGTCCTGGACTTATACTCGAAGTTCAGTATGTTTAAGAAAGAATGGTTCTTCATCAGGGATGACTCTGTTTCCATTCGTCGCTTCACCTCCGGCTGTAAGTGTGAAGCTTTATTTATAATTTCCATTATAACTGTAGTGCTTTATCTTACGTGCTTTTATTTCTTGCTAGCGACAGGTGGTTTTGCGGTTGTGGAGAATGATCGCCTGGTTCAGACGGCAGCAGAGATAGAAGCTATTACTGGAAGAGATAGGTCGGCTGCCTATCTGATCAGGAACGCCACACTCTTGGAGTACAACTTGATCCTTCCACAGCAATCCGTGGTCAAGTAGAGGGACACGGCTGAAGAGAAGGCTGCCCAAGCTAAAGAAGGGACCGCGTCGAAGAGCAGTAAAAGGGGGCCCTTTTCGAAACATCCGGTTGCTGGGGGGAAGAAGCTCAAAAGGTCTGACGGTCCCTCTCCCAGCACACACCCGGATGTTAAGGAGGAGGAGAAAGGTGAGGACGAAGGAGGTGAGGCTGAGGGCGGAAGTGACGGTGATCGTCATGGTGATGATGGTGGCGATGGACAGGGTGGTGATGGCCCCAGGGCTTTGTCTTCCGGGCAAGTAGGCGAAATGCAAGAGTGGACGGATGACGCTTTCCGTCAAGCCTTCGAAGGCTCGGAGTGGACGGAGAAGTCCAAGGGAGCCGATAAAGTGGGGACCGGCGTTGATTTATCTTACGGGAGCGCCTCTACTGAAGCAACTTCGATGGTTCAAGGTGAATTTCTCTTTACTCTTTTAATCTTTGAATGATGGCTTAAAACATACCGGTGACACTTTGGTTTTAATATCAGGAGCGGGTAAAACGGCCAAGACCTCGGATCTTCGGCACAGGCTTGAACAATACAAGCTCTCGAAAGCTTCAGCCAAGCCGAAACCCTCTACTAACCGCCCGGGAGGCGTAGTCGGCTATCGTCCTCTTCTCGGAGTTATTGAAGAGGGTATCCAAAAGAGAAAGGGGGGTCATCCCTTATCTGAACCTTCACTTGGTCCTCAGCCCCCAGCTCAGCCTCTTCATGATATCACGGAGGAGGATACCGAATTCGTACCCTCTCCGCACCCGTCTGAAAATCCTACCGTTACTCAGATTGATCGTCCGGACTTAGCTCGAAATCCATTTGCGGGTCATCCTGATCTGGATCCAAGTTCCCATGATATTACCTTTGACGAGGTCACCGGTGAGAACCTTCTTCCCCACAATCCCATGGTACGGGTACTTGATGAGGCTAAGTCCTTTGATCTCGATTTACTCACTACTCAGATAATTACTATGGGAGACGAGGCCAAGGCTAATATTGATCGGGTGGCGGAGGAGACTAAGAAGCTGATGGGGCATCATGCCCGGCTGGTTAAGGCCGGAGAGGAGATTGGGAGTGCCAACATCCGACTACGATTGGTGGTTTTGGATCAGGCCAAACAGCTTGCGGATCAGGCCATTCAGATTTCTCAGCATGAGGCTGCTTCTGGACGACTAAAGAAAACCATGAAAGAGGCCAGCCGGGCCGAACTGCGGAAAATGGAAGCTACTTGCAAAGAACGGATTGACATGGCTATTGCCATGATGGACGAGGTTCGGAAAGCGGATCTTGAGCAGGTAGAGGAGTTGTCCGGGAAACTTGAGGCTACAGAGCTTGCTCAAGCCAAGTTGAGGGAGGAGATGGAGGCAATTCGGGAATCCCTTCTGGTTGACTGCTCGAGATACCGATCGGAGAGAGATGCTGCCGTTGAAAGGTTGTCGGCTTCCGAGGCCCGGATGAGGGAGTTTGAGGAGAATGAGGGGATGATGGATGAGATGCTCCAGGACATGTACTTCCGTACCTGGAAGCAGGGCAACCTATCCTGGATGGATGATTATCCCAGGGTCATGGCTAGGATCTATCTCCGGGCTCTGGAGGAGGCTAAGGCTGATGCGGATAAAGAGGGTGGAACGGTCTTCAGCATGGATGTGGTCACTGCCCAGTATACCAAGGAGGAGAAAGTGGCGGTAAAGGAGGGTATGCGGTTGCTTGCTGCTGAGGAGGCAGGTGTGCAGGTAGAGGATGACGACCAGGATGGTCAAGAAGCAGGTGCTGGTAAGTCTTCCTTTCTAGTCTTTCCGTTAACTTGGTTGCTTATCACTAATGAATTCTTTTTCTGACCGGACAGGTGGGCAACAGGGCAAGGACAAGACTCCGACGCAGCCGGCTCCCTGATTAAACCTGGAAAATTCTTTTTGTGGACTTGACATGGCTGTATATGTTAGTCTTAAAATAGTAGAGTAACTTTTAGGTTGTAATTCTTGCTACTTGTAATAAATAGCTCTATTCTTGATGTGTAATTCTTTAACTTAAGCTGATTTTGTCGTCTTTTGAATGTTTTTTCTATTTTGACATGTTGCATAAGAAATATAGCTATGCATATTCTTGTAATTAAATTGTGTTTGATGTCAGGTCCTTGTTTAGAACATAATTTCATGACTTGCAGGGTTAGCGTGAGGTGTGAACAAATTATAGGTATATATGAAAGAAGGAAATACCGTCCTTTATATTTTGCTTGTAGATGGCAGCTTTGAATATCTTGCGTGATCGAGTAAGGGATGCGGTCCAGTATCTTGCTGTGAGTATCCGCTTCTATTAGTGAGTGTCTCCTGTTTTGTGTCCTGCACTTCAGGGATTGTTACAGAGGATAGGAGAAAAGTTTCTTAAGTAAAATTGAGATAGTAAAACTTCCAATCACGGAAGGCCTTCGATGTGCTTAAGTTCGTGGCAAACGGGCTTTGTAGTCACTTTCCCTAGCTGTGGGTCTTGGAGACATTGGTCACCCATCTTACACCTCCGCGGGGAGTCAATTCTTTTTTACCACAGCCGCACTTAAGACACATCGGAGCCGAGATCGCGCACAGTAACTACCCGGGCCATTATGGCCCGTAATCGTGGGTATTATTCGATTTACTGTGGCCGACTAGCGTGGATGCCGATCGTCAACTGTGAACTGCCCCTGGCTGGCCACACCTTATGTTGGGGCTTATAGTCGGTTCACAATTGCCGGCGAGCCTAACGCCGTAATGAGCTGCCTCGGCTATAGTCGGCCTTCTCGGTGGCTTATAATCGGCTCATTACAGTTGGCTTTAAGGGTCGTCGCAAGCAATGAGTTAACCCGCAGCAGAGGGATGCCGGAGCAAAAGTGTCTCATTGGCGAGGGCATAGATTCGCATAGTACCTGTTAGGTCTTGTCCAGGAGAAGTTGCGCTATGGAGCGCCTTGAATGAAAATGCTATTTGCACAGGATTTTGTTCAACAGAAAAGGATACAGTTAACAAGCAGCCAAGATACGAAGGAACAAGTTAAAAAGAGACAAGTTTTTTAAAGTGGTTCGGCACGAAAATGCCTACGTCCACTGATTCTCTCTGTTAATTCACTTCATATGGGCAGTATGAGTTAAGAAAAGTATCGACGAAGGTGTTGGATGTTCCATGCCCTCTGGAACACCTCCCCGTCCACTGTTGACAAAATATAAGCTCCATTGCGAAGATCTTTATGAATTACATATGGTCCGTTCCAGATTGGATCTAGCGCTCCGGGGCGCGGGAAGATTCGCTCGAGGATAAGATCTCCTTTCTGTAAGCTACGATGGTTGACTTTGGAGTTGTATTGCGTTGCCACTTTTTGCTTGTGAGCTGCTGCCCTGGGGGGTTGCATCATTTCTTCTTTCCTCAATTAGATCCAAAGACATGAGGAGGAACTCTTCGTTTTCTTCTGGGTTGTAGTGGATCCTATGGTGGGAAGGCACTATAGTTTCAACGGGGAGCATAGCCTCCGATCCGTATGCCAAAGAGAAAAGGAGTATGCCCCGTTGATGTTCTGAAAGACGTGCGATTGGCCCATAGTGCCGTAGGAGGTTCATCCACCCATTCGCCTTTTGACTTTTCGAGTTTCTTTTTGATTAGAGTTTTGAGAGTTTTGTTGACGGCTTCGACTTTTCCGTTTGCCTGGGAATAAGCTACGGATGAGAAGCTTTTGTGAATTCCGTGATCCTGGCACCAGTTGGCGAACTCCTCGCTGTCAAACTGAAGTCCATTGACCGATATGATTTTGAATGGAACTCCGTACAATAAGTTGAGAATCGCTATGAAGACACAAAGAAATGGCTCTGATTCCTAAGGCAAGTTCTAATCCAGCTATCACTGCTTCATACTCTGCATCGTTGTTGGTGGCAGTGAATCCTAACCTTATAGCATAGTGTAGTTCATTTCCCTTGGGAGTGATTATTACCACACCTGCCCCCGAGCCTTGTTCGTTGATGGCGGTGCGAGGATGGTAGGTGATATCATATTGACTTAGTTGAATGCACCATTTAAGTAGTCGTCCAAAAGCGTCGGGACGATGGAGTACCTGCCTTAGTGGTTGATCGGTCAGAACTCTGATGGAATGAGATCGGAAATAGTGACGCAGTTTCCGTGATGTGATTAGCAGGCAATAGGCTAGCTTCTCAAGTTTAGGATATCTAGTTTCTTCTTGTGCGGGGGGCGTTTGTATTTAACTTCGTCTTGAGTGGCCAGGGAGATGTTTTCGATCGTTTCATTTAAAGGAGTATAAGCGTCAAATCTCGGTCCCGGCCGATATAGGCACTTTTCTCCCTTCTTGCCCCCGGCATTGTCTCTAGAAGCATCCCTTCGAACGTCCTTTGCTACAGCGGATGTGTTGCCGTGAGCTGCCTCATTTTGTCGCCCTGACTGCCCTTTAGTGGCAGCGTCTTCAAGCCTCATATATTTCCCGGCCTCATGGAAGAAATCGGGTAAAGTAGCTGGTTTTTCTTTTGTCAATCTTCTAGCAAATTTAGTATCCGAATGCACACCACTACAGAGGGCCATTAAGATAAGCTCCTCATCGGCATCTTGGACTGTGGCCGCTGCGGCATTGAATCGGGTTAGGTATTGCTGCAGCTTCTCTCCTGGTTTCTGCTTGGTACTGGATAGGGAATAAGCATCCTTGGCTTGTTCCACATGAATGCGGAACTGGCTGATGAACTTTTCTTTTAACATCTCCCATGAGCTGATGGATCCTTGGGGTAGATGGCAGAACCAGGAGGTAGCTAGATCTGCTAAGAATAGTGGAAAGCATTTGCACAGCACTCCTTCTGTCGCTCCACTCATGAGCATATGCTGTGTGTATCTCTGTAAGTGTACAACGGGGTCAGAGGTTCCTTTGTAAGGTTCCATTGTTGGCATTTTACATTCTCGGGGGGTGATGGCAATTTCGATATTGCGGGCGAAAGGGCTGGTTACCCTAGCGCCTATCCCTCGATCTCTTTGCTCCCGTTGGATGCACTCTCTGAATAAGCGTGCCATCCTTTCATCAGAATTTGGAGCAGATAGAAAGGAGTTTGGTTCTGTTCTATGGGATTGATTCCGTCCAGATGACCTATAGGGATGGTATCGTCTATTGTTCCTCATATTTTCCAGCGGCTGCCTTTGATCTTCTGGGAGCATGCTAGGGTCAGCTACAGTTGGCCCTTGCCTTGATCTTCCCCTGCTGGGTTCTGATCTAAGCACTTCCTCGGGTCCAACTTCGGGCTGGACTCTAGCTCGGCCCCGTTCACCGGCGTTTCCGTGGTTAGGCAGTATGACAGGCTCAGCTACAGTTGACCTCCATCCGGTACCTCCCCCGTTGGGTTCGGTACCAAACGTTTCCTCAGGCCTAACTTCGGGCTGTGCTTGGTCTCGGCTCCTACCATGGCTACTTCTGCCGTTAGCTCCTTCGAAGAAGGAAGATCTTTGTTGTCTCTGAGATCCTCCAGACTGGGACTCGCCCCATGTTTCAGTGTTGCGGTTGGATTCTTCAGCATACCTTAAGCGTGACATGAGATGGTCCACCAAGGCTTCCTGCTGGGACGTGAAGCGGTTAGTTACTTCAACCACAACTTTGTCCAAATCTGCCCTAGTAATTGCTGCAGGCTGTTCTGTGGCAGGAGTGGTTGGGTTAGCCTGTCCTTCATTTGGTACTGCTAGAGGAGGACGATTTACTTGATTCATGACAGCTGGTTCTGGAAGACTGCTGGATGCGATGTTTTTTCCTTTGTTAACATCTTTTCTCTATTTGGGAGGCATGTTTTCCAAGTGGTGGACGATGCTGTTAGGAAAACTTGTTAAGTGGATGAAGCTGAAGCTTCGAGCTTCCAGTTCTCAGTGAAAGCACCAAAAATGTTTGCACAAAAAATGGACAAACACCTCAAAGTTGTATGATTTAATAGATCTTAGGTTGTTCTTAGTGATTTTGATGATTTATGCAAATATATGAAAAGCAGGGACTAAACTGTAAAAAGACATGCAGATTTATAGTGGTTCAGCCAGAATGTGCCTACGTCCACTTTATATGTTATTTCTCTTCTCTTGTTTAGATTACAAGTACAAAGCTTTGATACAAGTAAAAGAAAGTTGTTTGAAAGTTCTATCCGTGCTTGAGCTCTCTAACTTTTTTTTCATTGTTGTACCCCTGCCCCTCTATTTATAGAGTGAGGCTGGGGGTAGGGGTCTTGGAGGTATATAGCAGCTGGCGGGCCTGGGCTGATGTAATCTGGTCTGGTGGATCTGGTACGGTTTCCTTTGGTTCGGTGGTGAGATAAGTGGTCCGGTTGCTTCGTTCGATGGAGGCTTCATTCGGTGGAGGCTTCATTCGGTGGAGAGGTTTGGACCGGTGGGGAGTTGGTCCGGTATAGGCTGGTTCGGTGGAAGGAGATGAGTGGACCGGTGGAGCTTTGGTTCGGTAGTAGGTGGTATGTTGTTTGGACCGGTAATGGGTGGAGTGGTGTTGGTTCGGTAGGAGGTGGTTCGGCATCCTTGGCCTGGGGTGCTGGTTCGGTAGGGGTTGGTCCGGCACCTTTGGTCTTGGGTGGTGGTTCAGTAGTCACGAGGAGGGAGATGGTTCGGTAGGGGCATCTTGCTTTGATTCGGCAGACAGTGGAACAAGGACTGGTTCGGCTCTGTGTGGGAAGAGTGTTGGATTGGTAGGAGATGGAAACACGCCCAACAATATATAAAATCATCATACTAACCATTATTAACTAATCAAAATTTAACCAAATTCAATTAAACGTATAACACTACAGATATCAGCTACAGAAGATCAGGGTATTTAACTATTAATGAATTTCAATTTTAATGGCAATTTAATTTCACCAACAGCCGATCATATAGTTTAACACAACATGATGTCAATATACTTAACATTGAATTTTAGTAATTCGTGAGTTAAAATACTCACCTTCGATTTCAGTAGCGATTTCCAACAAAGTGAGTTAAACACGAACTAATCTAACCACACGAATCAAATAAACAACGATCGACTCCGGATCTCCACACACTGAAACGAACAACATGAAATGATAAACACTACAATGGAGCTAGAGATCTGGAAAGGTGGTGGTAGACTTTGGCTAGGACTTCAAAAAATTTCTTCTTTCTTTTGTATTATGGAGATTCTTCAGATCTGTTGCGGACGTAAGTGCTTGGCGGTTGTAGGCTGGGCTATGTGGCAAGGAAGGAAGGCGAATGAGGAGGAAGTGGTAGGGTTTTTCTTCTTTCTTTCTTTCTTTTGATACGCGAAGGTTGGCTGAAGAATGGCCGAGGTAGTGAACTAAGATGGTAGTGGAGGCTAGGCTGGGCGGAGGCGAAGAGGGAGTAGCAACAAAGACAGTTGCAGGTGAAGGAGGGGAGAGGTGATGGTAGGTGGAAAGATTTAAAGAGAGAAAGAAAGGGAAAAAATGAAAAGAAGGAGAAAAACAAGATCTAGAGAAAAGAAAATGAAGGTAGAGGCTAACATGGGGTGGGAATATAAATGAGCAACAGTGAAGAAAATGAAAAGTAAGCACGCGCGACTTTCCCATGTTAAACAACGTAACGTATTTAATTAATTTTTGACTCCGAAAACGTGTTATAGCTAATTCTAATTTGAGATAACGGATATACTTAATGCTAATAATTCAAACATACACATATATTTGTGTATGGGCCTTATTTCAAATTTACAACGTACGTTGAATCAAAATTCAAACTTCTTTACAGGGCACACAGGGTGTCCAAAAGCGGAAAATAAAATACCAATCTTCTTAGCGCTCGGATATGGACATAAAGGCACATAGGATTTTAAATTTTAACGTTCGTGTCAAAATTCACCGTTTACGCAAATTATGCCGACTCAAAACGTATCACAACCAAAAAATGGCCGTAAACGGAGCTAGAAAGATCAGAATTTGACAAAACGAACTTTGACGTCTTAATCAGAAAATTTTCTACAACATTTTTATGTAAAAATATTTACATTTTGAAAAATAAAAATTCACTAAAAATTGACCGGTTTTGAATTAAATTTGAAATTGAATATGTTTCCATATTTCATGACTGATTAATTCACTTTAATTTTAGTTCATCACATACATTTTTGTGAGAAATGCAGATTACGGATCTTAAGGCTAGAATTAACACTAGAGGGGGGGGTGAATAGTGTTTTAAGGAATTACTAATTCTTTTTGAGTTTGTATTAATTTGAACACAAATGTATGCAATATTCAGACACAGATATGATCACAAAATCAAACACAGATGCAGATATAAAGTAAAAGCAATAAAGGAAAGAACACAACGGATTTTATACTGGTTTGGAGTTACCCTACATCCAGTCCCGCAACACAAGTACGGATTTCCTTTCAAAATCAATTCTTACAATTACACCCTTGATTTCAAGGCCACGAGGTACACCGCTCCAGATTCACAATCCTCTGGGTAGAGATACTTGATTTTACGGGAAACAAGTTCACCCGATTGATTTTCCAGGCTACAATCACACCTTTTCTCGCTTGATTGAATACAAAGAAGTCTATAACTTTGAATAGCACTGGGATCTTGTTGAGATAGTGATAGAGAATCAAACCAGAGATGATCTAGTTAGATTCAATGGTGATTTCGGCAGAGTAATGATAAAAATGTATATAAAGAAATGTGGAAGAAGAAGAGGTGTGAAACCAGAGAAAATATGATTGTAAATTCGTTTAAAACAGCCCTTATTTATAGTAGAACAACAACCACGTCCATTCGTGAAAGGATAAGACGAATAGAGACTTCCTTTGAAATTCAAACTTTTGAAATAAACTGTCACCTTGTCAACAAGGGATCCTTGGGGTTGTCGACAAGCCTAAGTTATTTTTGGTAATTTGTTTTTCTTTGAAAATAACTTCTATCTTGTATTAAAACTATTTTAAACTTTATTAATATACGTAACTATAGTTAAAATACATAAATAAGTATAGAGAATAATATTTTGGTATATATAAAATTTTACTATAATTTTATATTTAAATCTAAGTATAAATATCAAAAGTTAAATATATTATAATTAAAAGATAGTTTAAAACCAAGGATAATTTGATATTGAAAATAAAGATTATTTTGAGGCTAAAAGTATTTTAAAACCAGGATAGATGTTTTTGATTTAAAAAGGAAGATTTTGAAATCATTTTGAAAACAAGATATAATTTTGTAAAACATTTGAATAAAAGTTAGTGGATACAAAACAATGTTCCACTAGATTTTTCGTAGGTTCCATCCTACTTAGGGTTTCATCCCTTTAACGGGCTCGAAGTGGATTCCATTCCACGAATAAAATGGATTTTAAGATGTCAGTGCTTTTCTAGGAGTTTTAACAAAATTCCTAACTAAATTACTTATCTTGAAATCTTGAACTCTTGATAATCTTGATACTCATGAGCCTTGAATCTTGATATCTTCGATCTTAAGTTCATCAGTTCTTGAATCTCTATACTGTACAGTCTTCATTCTTTGGTACCTGTATATATATCCTGCATATACATATATATCTAAACAATAATGTTAGTATTTATATTTTATAATCTTATTCTAAGGCTGTTGTCATCAAAACCAACTTCTCAAGGACTAACAATCTCCCCCTTTTTGATGATGACAACCTTTGTTTGTAAAATATTACTTCTATCCTAATAACTCCCCCTAAAATTAATAACTCCCCCTTAATCTATGCTTAACTATCCTATTTTATACTTCTCCCCCTTTGTCATCAACAAAAACAAAGTTTAAATCTATATAACTCCCCCTTAATCTAATACTATATTACATGTGATTATAATGATAGTGTTATCATAAATAATCAACACTTAATTCTGAAACTAAAACTTAGCCCTTAATAACTAACTCTCCTAACTAAGAATCCATATATGATAATATTTATGTGAGAATTCAAATATGAGAACACAAATCATTTATTAATTATATACTGTTATATTTACATTTGCGTAGAAAACGTAAGTAAGATCATATACAAATAACGATAAGAAAAAGAGAAAAGAAACTAATGTGTATCCTTGACAATGGGAGATCTATGAACCGAGCAATTTGGGTAGTGGAAACAGAAATTTCCACGTTGTTCGACTAAATTTCCATCCTTGTCAAAGCACACTTCGCCAACGCAAACAACTTTGTCGTCATCTTCAGCGTGTTCTTCTTCCATGGGGGCTTCTTCTTCTTCTTCCTCGATGTCCTCTTGCACTTGAACACTTGAGGATTCTTCATCGATCAAGATGGGATTGGCGTGATTGTCCATTAGAAACTTTTGCAAGTTTCTAAGGATTTTGCCTTGCCGTTCTTGTTCTTTGGCCATTCTGATTTGCACCACTTCAATTTCAGTCATAAGTTGTAGTGCATCCTTCAAGGAAATCTCCATTTTCATCACTCGTGCAAGCGTAGTTCGATGAAATGGTCCGGTAGAAGGAGAAGGGAACCAAAAGGTTGAATTTTTGTTTGATTTGGAGGAGGAGGCCATTGTTTTAATGTTTTCAGAAGTTGGAACGGAGAAAGAACAGAAAGAATGAACAAAATTTCGAAATAAGAAGAATACATAACCACCCATTTGAATTTTGGTTTGAAAATTTCAAAAGAAAAAAATTCGTTATATGTCGACAGGGGTAAAGGAGGGTTGTCGACAAGGTACTTATATTTTTGCTATTTGATTTATTTTAATTTAATTTTAATTATACTTGTTATATATTTATATTCTATATTTCAGTTATTGAACAAATACCTAATTCTCTTCTTAGTTTAGTAAATATAGATTCATTTAAGGGTTTTGTTAAGATATCAGCAATTTGATTCTCGAAATTGATATAATCGAGAGTAATTACTTCCTTACTTATATTATCTCTGAGAAAATGATGTCTAATATCAATATGTTTAGTTCGAGCATGATGTGGAGGATTTTTGGATAAATTTATTGCACTAGTATTATCACAATAAATTGGTGATTTTGAGATATTTAAACCAAAATCTTTTAAAGTTTGTTACATATATATTACTTGAGAACCAGCCAAAGCAGCAGAAATATACTCTGCTTCGGTTGTTGATAAAGAAACCGTGTTTTTCTTTTTACTAAACCAGGAAACCAGAGAATGCCCCAAAAAGTGACAAGTTCCACTTGTACTTTTTCGGTCTGATTTACAACCAGCATAGTCAGCATCACAGTAAGATATTAATTCAAAAGAATCATTTTAGGATAAAATAAGCCATAATCAAAGGTGTGTTTATCATATCTTATGATACGTTTTACAGCTTTTAAGTGGGTCTCTTTAGGTTGGGATTGATATCTTGCACAGAGACAAACACTATGCATGATATCAGGTCTACTAGCAGTGATATAGAGTAGTGATCCAATCATTTTTCTATATAATTTTGATCTACATCTTTCGAGAGATCTTCTTTACTTAGGTACTCATTGGTTGCCATGGGAGTGGGTTTTCCACTTGTAGTAGTCAAACCAAATTTACTAACTAGGTCTTTAGCATATTTTTCTTGATTGATAAAGATACCATTATCTAATTGTTTTATTTGCAATTCTAGAAAGAAGTTTAATTCACCCATATGACTCATCTCAAACTCTTTTGTCATTATTTTAGAAAATTCTTCATTCATTTCAAAATTAGTTGATCCGAAAATGATATCATCTACGTAAACTTGTACTAGTTGAATATCATTTTTATTTCTTTTAGTAAAAAGAGTATTATCTACTTTACCAATTTCAAAGTTTGATTGTAATAAGTAAGATCTTAGTCTATCATACCAGGCTCTAGGAGCTTGTTTTAGACCATATAGAGCTTTCTTAAGGTTGTAAACATGATTTGGTAATTTTTCATCTTCAAAAAGTGGTGGTTATTCAACATATACTTCCTCTTTTACAAATCCATTTAAAAAGGCACTTTTAACATCCATTTGAAATAATTTGAAATTATTATGATTTGCGAAAGCAAGTAGAATCCTAATTGCTTCTAATCTTGCTACGGGAGCAAAGGTTTCATCACAATCTATTCCTTCTTCTTGACAATAATCTTGAGCGACTAACCGGGCTTTATTTCTAACGACCTCACCTTGTTCATTCATTTTATTTTTTTAAACCCATTTAGTTCCAATTATAGTTTTATTTTCAGGTCTAGGAACAAGTTCCCAAACATCATTTCTAGTGAATTGATTTAGTTCTTCTTGCATAGACAAAATCCATGAATCATCAGTTGATGCTTCTTTTAGATTTTTGGGTTCAATAGTTGATATAAATGCTACATTGCTCATTTTAATTAGTTGATTTCTAGTTGTAACAACATATTGCATATCTCCTAGTATATTTTCTATAGGATGATCTTTTAAAAGTTTAATATTTTTATTAGGATGATTAATTTCATTATTAGTTTCAGTTGACTCCTGATTTTGAGTAATTAAATCCTCTTCATTATTTGTATCTTCAAAATTTTTGAGATTTTCATCGAATGAAACATGCATTGTTTCTTCGATGGTGTTAGTTCTTAAATTAAACACTCTGTATGCTTTACTTCTATTAGAATATCCGATAAAGATACCTTTGTCGGATTTAGGATCAAATTTATCTAAGTTATCTTTTGTATTTAAAATAAAACATTTACTTCCAAAAATTCTAAAATAAGATACCTTAGGTTTCTTTCCGTGTAGAAGTTCATAAGATGTCTTATCAGTTAAAGGTCTAATTAAAATTCTATTTAAATATAACAGGCGGTAGCAACTGCTTCTGCCCAAAAATGTTTTGGTAATTTACTATCTGAAAGCATAGTTCTCGCACACTCTTGAATCATCCTATTTTTACGTTCTACTACTCCGTTTTGTTGTGGAGTTCTTGGAAATGAAAAATTGTGAGTTATTCCCTTTTTATTGCAGAATTCCTCAAACTTTTCATTTTCAAATTCACCACCGTGATCACTACGGATGGTTATAATTTTTACAGAAAGTTGATTTTGAATCCTTTTTGTAAAGTTCTTAAAACTTTCAAAAGTATCACTTTTATGTTTCAAAAATATTGTCCATGTAAATCTAGAATAATCATCTACAATTACAAAAACGTATTTACTATGATTTATTGACTGAATTTGAGATGGTCCAAATAAATCAAGATGAAGTAATTCAAGAGGTTTTGAAGTTGAAATCATATCTTTTAATTTAAAGGAAATTTTTCTAAGTTTTCCTAATTGACATGCATCACATAAACTATCTACTTTAAAATTCATTTTAGGGAGACCTCTTACTAGATCATGTTTTGACAGTCTAGATAAGAGTTTGAAATTCAAATGCCCAAATCTCTTATGCCAAATCCAAGGGTCACTTGTATTTGCCAAAAGACACAGGTTATTATTTGAAACTTTCATACTAAGAATATAAATATTCTTTTTCCTAATTCCCTTAAATATTATGGTTGAATTATTATCTTCAACGTGACACTTATCTTTTTCAAATTTAATTTTATATCCTTTATCGCAAAGTTGACTAATACTTAGCAGATTATGTTTCAGATTCTTAACTAGCAAAACATTAGTAATAATAGGAGTTTCAGAGTTACCGACATTGCCGATGTCAATCATATATCCTTTTTAGTTGTCTCCAAAGTTAACCAGTCCTTCGTCTTTGTATATTATATCATTCAGCATATCTGGATTACCAGTCATGTGTCTAGAGCATCCACTATCGAGTATCCATTTATTCTTTTTGATCTGCACAATTTGTCCATTGTGGATTGATTCCTCAGCACCCATAAAACATGTTTCCTGCACATCATACAATTTTGGTAGACAACTTGAATTTGAATATCGATTATATGCAGATTCATGAGACAGTGATGATCTGAATATTTCTAAACTAGTATTAACAAGTTTTTCAAACATAGCCATTTTAAAAGCTTTTTCAAAATTCATATTATGAAACTTTGAAAACCTTGCTCTGATACCAAATGTGAGAAATGCGGATTACGGATCTTAAGGCTAGAATTAACACTAGAGGGGGTGAATAGTGTTTTAAGGAATTACTAATTCTTTTTGAGTTTATATTAATTTGAACACAAATGTATGCAATATTCAGACACAGATATGATCACAGAATCAAACATAGATGAAGATATATAGTAAAAGCAATAAAGGAAAGAGCACACCGGATTTTATACTGATTCGAAGTTACCCTATATCCAGTCTCGCAACATAAGTATGGATTTCCTTTCAAAATCAATTCTTATAATTACACCCTCGATTTCAAGGCCACGAGGTACACCACTCCAGATTCACAATCCTTTGGGTAGAGATACTTGATTTTACGGGCAACAAGTTCACCCGATTGATTTTCCAGGCTACAATCACACCTTTTCTCGCTCGATTGAATACAAAGAAGTCTATAGCTCTGAATAGCACTGGGATCTTGTTGAGATAGTGATAGAGAATAAAACCAGAGATGATCTAGTTAGATTCAATGGTGATTTCGGCAGAGTAATGGTAAAAATGTATATAAACAAATGTGGAAGAAGAAGAGGAGTGAAATCAGAGAAAATATGATTGTAAATTCGTTTAAAACAATCCCTATTTATAGTAGAACAACAGCCATGTCCATTCGTGAAAGGATATGACGAATAGACACTTCCTTTGAAATTCAAACTTTTGAAATAAACTGTCACCTTGTCGACAAGGGGTCCTTGGGGTTGTCGACAAGCCTAAGTTATTTTTGGTAATTTGTTTTTCTTTGAAAATAACTTCTATCTTGTATTAAAACTATTTTAAACTTTATAAATATACTTAACTATAGTTAAAATACATAAATAAGTATAGAGAATAATATTTTGGTATATATAAAATTTTACTATAATTTTATATTTAAATCTAAGTATAAATATTAAAAGTTAAATATATTATAATTAAAAGATAGTTTAAAACCAAGGATAATTTGATATTGAAAATAAAGATTATTTTGAGGCTAAAAGTATTTTAAAACCAGGATAGATGTTTTTGATTTAAAAAGGAAGATTTTGAAATCGTTTTGAAAACAAGATATAATTTTGTAAAACATTTGAATAAAAGTTAGTGGATACAAAACAATGTTCCACTAGATTTTTCGCAGGTTCCATCCTACTTAGGGTTCCATCCCTTTAACAGGCTCGAAGTGGATTCCATTCCACGAATATAATGGATTTTAAGATGTCAGTGCTTTTCTAGGAGTTTTAACAAAATTCCTAACTAAATTACTTATCTTGAAAACTTGAACTCTTGATAATCTTGATACTCAAGAGTCTTAAATCTTGATATCTTCGATCTTGAGTTCATCAGTTCTTGAATCTCTATACTGTACAGTCTTTATTCTTTGGTACCTGTATATATATCCTGGATATACATATATATCTAAACAATAATGTTAGTATTTATATTTTATAATCTTATTCTAAGGTTGTTGTCATCAAAACCAACTTCTCAGGGACTAACAATTTCAAATTTAAATTGCATTTCTAATTAATCCCTCTTTTATTTTCTTCTTTTTTTTATTTCAATTTCACTGTTTAATTTAATACTTAACTTGTACGAAAAACTGGGTCATTACACCAGGCTATGCCGCTCCTCTTTCATGTTAGATAGTTCGCCTCAAACGGCTTCGATCATCACGTATAATCTAGCCGTCGGATTTAGCGGCCATTTTAGGGTTGGTTTTAGATTTTTAGAAAATTGAGAAAGTGAGGTCCTTATATAGAAAATTTTCTAACACTATTGACCCCCCTAAAATCACGAACTCTAATCGAGGCGTGCTCACTAATGTTCTTAGCTAATTTCCCTTATTTCGAACACAATGGAACTAGTATCGAGACCTAATTCCATCATATACAGAAGTTATCTTTTATCATCAAATTATATTATATTAAATTCTTGAAATTAATCGCTACGCATTTCGAGCTCACATGACCACACAATACGTTCGATCGTCATGAAACTCGTCGTCGTACAATGATTCTTTATTCCGAATCCAATAACACTAGTTTTGTCAAAATCTGAGACAGTGCCCCGGAATGACAATTTCACATGTTAATTAATATGAATTAATATTAAAACAATTTTAATCACTTTTAATTCTAAATTAATAGTCTGCTATTATCATTCTTATTTAAACAGAATTTAAATAAGCTTTGGAAATCATTTCTGTTCACAATAAATCCATGATTTAAATACTTAAATAATTCCAATATTTAATTATTAAATGTTCAAAAATATGGGTTATTACACCATTAGTATTTGATAAAGTGCATATATAAAAGTTATATATGTACGTATCAATATATAATATTGATAAAACATTTAAATTAGATTTAAATAGATTAATTACTAAATGGGTCTGGGAATATTTTAAGGCCTATATATCCACATTCGTAGAAGGCCATAGGAAGAAAATAGTAGCTTAAAATCCAATGGTTGGATCTAGAAAATGAAGGGAGTAGGTTAAGGAAGGTTCCTTCTAGAAATACCTTGTCTTTCATTCACTTGACTCCCTTAGTCACTCTCCTTCTAAACCCTAGCCTTCATCTTCATTTTTACATTCTTAGCCGAAAATTCGTGGCTTCCAAACCACAAAAAATCCTAAAACAAAATTAGAACAAATCAAATAACATAAATACAAAATGGTGCTTCAGATTGTTGCAATTTCTGAAGATGATCAATCGGATCTAAGAGCTTTCTTCATTCAAGGTGCAAATCGAAAGGAAACATCAATAAGGAAAATTCAATTAGTTTATATATATATATATATATTCCATGATATTTAGATCTAGTGATTAACTAACAAATTTATATATGCTTTATTTCCCTTATAAATATAAAAGCGTAGATCTAAAGTAATATAACATGTTATCATTTAAATTAGTTTTGATTTGATGTTGATAATTTCTATTAATGATTTTCATTGATAATTTCTATTGATTTTGATCTAAACATAGATCTAGTAATTAATTTGTTGTTTTGTTTTTCGTTTATTGTTTATTCAATTGTTAATGATGGTTCACATTGATTCAAAATTGGTATTCAATTTTAAGATTCATACATATATAAATATACATGTACATGTATGTATGTATTTATGTACGCTAAAATAATTTTAAAATATTTTACAATTAGAAGTTTCAAAAGAATTAAATATATATCTACACACATACTAATAATAAAGAAGAATTGTATTGATGTATAAATGAGCATAAACCAACATAATATTGTTATTATATAAAATATACTTTTGGAAAATTATTATTACTTATAAATTATTTATATTTTATCCTAATTTAAATTATTAACATATACATATAGGTTATACTTGGATTTATAGATCAAGATCTGTTTTCAAATTGTTTTACTAAATCAAATCACTGCATGTTTGGTAATAAATCTTGAAAGTAATAGTTGACTTGGTTGAATTAATTTAGATTTTTTTAAAGGATTCATTAATAATAGATATATATTTGAAATATATTTAAACATATATACATATAAATACACATATATACATATAATTTTAAACAATGCTTTGGACAACCAATACATATATAAAAGCAAATGTTTTAGTTGCGGTGTAAATCCCAACATCCAAATATGTACACATTAGCTTTGTACACAATATGATCTATTGCACTTACACAATTTATGTTAGACTATACTTGGATATACATACATTTTATGCCATGTATAAATTGCTAATTAATGACACTTAATGAATCAATTAATTTAATTAAAAAGAGAAAAATGAAAGGTTTCTCTCTCCATATAAAGAAAAATATGCTCTCGATTAATTACATAATTTTTGAGAAAGAATTCCTTCTCTAAATTAACTCTTATAAGTAATTGTTGGATGTATTTTAACATTATATATTTGAAATTAAATTAATTTTAAACTTCTTTTTAACCAAATTTAAATAAAATAAGATTTTATTTAAAAACTTTATTAGATTGGATCTAATTTACTCTCATACTTTATAGGTCCAATAAATACAATATAGGAGAATTTTTGAAATTTACTCTTTAACTCCATTGCGGATTGGTCCAATTTCAACAATGGTATCAGAGTGAGGTTGGTTGAGGTGTCACCTAGTACATTGGATGTCCCAGGTTCAATACCAACAACTAGCATGATAGGGGTTCTCATATTTTGATATGTGACGAAGCATTGCCTCTTACCCCTACATTTCCTATGGTTGTTGTGCTAGTCGTATAGCTGCATGTAAAACTCACCCGTAAGGTACCTAGTTGTTTCACCCAAAAGAAGTTTGGGCAGGAGCAATAGTGATACCAAAGCTTAATAGCATATGTGGTCTAAATTAGTCATGTTATGGCCAACAAATTAAGCTTTCCCACTTATTATGTTGTCTAGAAAGGTAATTATCTAGGATTGAATTGGATAATCAAGTACCATGTCCTACATGGTTATCGACCTGGCCTAAAATGTGAAGTGAGCCCAAAGGTTGCCCTTAATAGACAAGGCCTAATTCGAATTGGGCCTTGGGCTATTTTTTAAAATTGTTTTGAAAATTAAAGTAAATATTTAAAATTTAAAAGTTAAATTTGAAATGAAACATGTTTATTATAAAAGTTATATTATAACATAAGTATTCAAAATATTTGAAAAGACAATGAAAATTTAAAAGTGTTTGAAAATTTAAAATTTTCACATTAATTCAAAAACTAATTTATCAATAAGAGTAATAAAATAAATTAATTATATAAGTTAATTAATTAAATATGTATATTGATGTATTATATATATCGATATATGTTATCTTATCTTAAAATGTTTATGATAGTATAAATATAAATATAAATATATATGTATATATAAAATGACTTTTGAAGTTAACATAATTGAACTAAAAGTGTTTAATTAAATAAATTAGTGGTTAATTGATCAAATTAAAGATACATGCATATATATATATATATGATATAAATGTATTACTATGAAGGCTATAGTATATACTATAAAGGTTATAGTATACATGTCTAGTGTAAAAGTTGTATTGGAATGATAATATAAAATTAATTGAAGAATTAATTAAATAAGATTTAATTAAGATAATATATACATAAAATTATTATATAAGTTAATTAAAATATAAAAGTTATACAATAATGAAACTTACATAATATGAGTGTATAACTAAAGGTGGACCACTATAGAAATCCTAAATAGACTTTAAGGAATAAATACATATGTAAATGTATGTATACCGTGATTTCCGATGTGTCAGACACTTGAATCATGAGGGTATATCATTAAAATACATTATTCAATAAGTCGATATAACTTTATAAATATATCGAAGATTATGAATCTTTAATATAATTTGTCATCTATCATTTATATATTAACAAATTACTTGCATACTCTCTAGTGTTGAACAAACTCAAGCTAGAGATGTTATGTGTAGTATTATTAATATATTTACTAGACGGGATAAGATAAATATATGTATTTGTTGAGCAAACTCAAGGTACGTATACTATACTTAGGCTGACGTGAAATGGTACATATGAGTGAATAATTTCTTTTGATTTGTTGGGCAAACTCCAGGTCAAAATGGTATTAGGACAAAGAACCATAGACTAGGAGTAGTATATGATACAACCAATAAGGAGTTGTCCAACGTTTGTAGGGCTATAACTTGTTGATCAGACTCAAGAACGGAATCCCAAGACAGATGAGTCATAACACCTACCCATGAAGTCGAAAAACTTCTATGTTTAATCTTAGGGTTTGGAAAACATAAAAGACTAGTGAGAGCCTTATTAGAAAATGTAATAGCAACATTTAACCTTTCTAACATTGTAAGAACATATGCTATATAATGTTATAATAATCTAAATTTATAATTTGTGCATTTAATATGATTGGTAAAAGTTTATCAATGAAAATATACAAATGAACTAAGTTGAAGATTGACAAATAGAAATATAATATATATACTTACTATTAAATACTTCTTACAAGTTAATATTTTCTATACCCATGCATGTACCTAATTTTACAACTACTAAATACATGAGTAATTTGGTCGTTTACGTGTTTATTTGGCCGAGACCTTGTGTTGCATACTATGAGTTTCGAACTCTAAAGCAATAAAATACTATGAATATTTGATCCATATACTGTCACATATAAGTTTTATGTGGTGAATGGTCACAGTTCGCACTTCAACGAAATTAGTTCATTTGAAATAAGTGAAAAAAACCATACTACTTGATTGATTACTATGAAGATCATATTGCATTAGATGTAACACTAGATCAAAACAACAAAAAGGATCTAAGAACTCGATCGCTGAAATTTCAGTTTGATCGATTTACGTAAAGTGCAACATATTTAATATCCTTAAATGTTAAGGATGATCGAGTGTGCTTTTGTAAAGAGTTCATTCTAATATCATAGTAAGGGCTTCCTTCTGATTAGTTCAACCGTTTAGAAATGAAAATGAATGTACAAGAGTAGATGTAATTTAAAGTACAGTTGAGATAAAGAGATTGAATGGTCACTTCTACTCCATAAAAAACATCAGAAACGAGAATTGTAAAATAATAGTTGATACTTAACATTGGAATAAGAAATATGATTTCTACTCCTAAATGTATTTTCTTATAGAAAATTGTTTTCTATGAGATTTATTTCTTTGAATTTAAGATAATTGATCAAAGAACTCCAACTGTAAAATTGTTACAATATACGAAATAAATAATCTATATTAAGTGGACGATGAACGTCCATATTTAGTAGGCTATAATAGTAAGGTCGGAAATAATGGAAGCATGCCACATGGCCCTTATTGATTGTAGCAAGTTACGAAAATTATTTGTGTAAAACGTACCGCACATTATTTATGTATCTGTTTTTCGATAATGACTGAAGATTAAACATAGTTTTATTTCAATGAGAAAACTATGAATATTGGTTATGAAATAAAACTATAATATGGTATTTGTTTTCATAACAAAAGTGATGCATTGGAAAATACCGAAGGATCTTATAACGGCTCACTATTTTGAACCATTCGCATCCACACATGTCAGACTTGAATTGCTCAAAACAACAGATTGTTAATTTTATATTTGGCAAAACTCAGCATATACAGTAAATAAATCAATCACAGAATCACAGACACAGAGTATTACAACAGTAAGCAGCGGAATAGATAAATAGTAGTTCATGAAGCTACGATATAAACATCAGAGTTTGAAATAAAATACAATAGAATATCTCAAATACCATGAAGTCTAGAATACTAACAGATGACATTATCTGAATATAAACAACTGGAGACAACTGAATAACTGAAAGATAAATGGATATAGATGGATCTCCAAGCGAAGCTCCAAACTCCAAAGGTGAGTCTCAAATGTTGTGACACTCAGTCTGACCCGAGCATAAAGCAAAACACAAAACACTCGAGTCGGGATTAACATTCTTATACTAGTAAATTCAACTCAAGTGAAATGTCAACTGAAATACAAGTAACTTAAAGGATGTTTGGGATATCCATCCTCTAAGGATCCGTGGAACTATCTACTATGTAGTAATATACGCTATTATAATATGTCTATAGTAAAGTAAACTATTAAAATAGAGTTAAGGCGTTACCCATATCCCCCTTAACACATTTTATATATTCTCATAGTCTATATAATACCGTAACTCCCCCCGTAAACTGGAGGCTATCAGAGGGCAATCCATAGGTATGGTACAAACCAAACTCGTAGAAGGTGCGATAAGGCATGCAACACGGCACTCGAGGCAATGCTATGGTAGATATACCATTTGCACTCCCGGACTGGTGGTAATGCATAGCAACTACTACCGCCCACCTCGTGACACACTCCCAAATCAAAGGGTGCACCCAATCAAATCACAAAAGAAATAGAATGGTATCGAAGAAATGTGCCCGATCGGGGGAATAACCCCACTTGGCCCGGTATAGCTCCTGTTTTAGCCACATCAAGCTGACTCACGGGAGTCAGGCCACATAAATACCATACAGAATCGTTCCCCAAACCATCCTACTTCATTCTGGAATCTCCACCACGTACACAGTTGTTAAAGTGGTTTTCGGTATTGGCAGAGAGTATGACAATATCCAATCCCGGTCTCATTAACAAACGACCGCTTATTTCACACCGCTGTCATTTCATTTCAAAGTTTATACTTCGTATCAAAATATCATATTCATTTCAAAACCATATCAATTCAATATCATTATTCACTTTAAATAATATTCATTTCCAAAATTGTAACACTTTCAAAATCATAACACTTCGGAAATCATAACACTTTTGAAATCATAACACTTTGGAAATCATAACACTTTTGAAATCATAACACTTTGGAAATCATAACACTTTTGAAATCATAACACTTTGTATATTGAAAATAGTATATATATTAAAATAATTTATATATTAAAATAGTTTTTTATATATATTAAAAATACTTTATATAATAAAATAGTTCCTTAAATTTCACAAATCGATTCAAATCATCTTAAATTCCAAAATTCAACTTAAATCAATTCCAGTTTAACTATTTCAATTTAAAGTTCAAAGATTCAAGTTTAAGTATTCAAACATTTACAATAGAAATTTCATTTATATTTCAACATTTAACTTTAATTTTATTCAAATTGGAAAATATTCAATTAATCATTTTAATAACAATTTATTAAAATCTCAATTTATAAATTTAACTAAATATTAAATATTCAGTCTCAATTTTATTTAAAGTTGAGAATATTCATTTAATCACTTTTATCAAGTTATAAATCATATTTTTCAAATCTCAAAATTAATAAGTTTCAAGTCAATTTTATTTAAGTATAATTCTTAAACAAATACAATTTCAAATCAATTTCAATTTCTTTCCAACTTTAATTTATTATAGTTATTACAAAAACTATTTTTAAAATATAAATTTAAATAAATACCTAAACATATTATATACTAATTAAATTAAATTTTATTAAATTAAATCTTATTATTAAATTTATTTTATATTAAATCTATTTTTATATATTTTAAAATAGTAAAATTATAAGTAAAATCTTAAAATTTATATTTTTCAAAACTAACTTATAAATTTAAAATTTCCAAAACATATAATTTTAAAAACCTAAAATTTAGACTTATATAAAAAAAACATTTATATATATTATATTTCAAATCAATATTTGTCAAAACCATATATTTCCTTTCAAAACTTTGGAAATCATTTTTCAAATATATAGACCAACGGTGTCCGTATATAAATTTTCTATCCTATGGTCAAGTGATAAGGATATTTATCATTTCAATCCGCAATTTAAATATCTACGGGTATATATCATTTCAACCCGCAATCCCAAAATTCAGAATCAATGGAAATCGCTTGGGTTTATCATTTCAACCCATAACGATTTTCTCCTATTCTAAAATATCGTTCGGGTATGTATCATTTCAACCCATAGGGAATTCTACACTAACCGGGAACTTGTAGAGTGAGAACAAATATGATAATAATATAACATATCAACAACAGGCATATATCATCAGTGATAAATTTAATAAAATATGTACAACAGGATACGATGTCATATATTCCAAGTGAACAATTACAGATAATGGCATATCATATTTAAAAATTTAAAAACTAGCAATCCAAATTTAACAGCATATTTCAATTGTCGTTTCAAGTGAAATCAAATTTACTAACTGTAAGAATGTTAATCGTAAGTGATTGCTCACCTTTTGAGGCTAGAGAAGTTAGATAATATGACAAGCTATGATTTGAATCACGATCTAGGCAATCGACCAATCCAACAACAACAAGTCTCAAAGCGAAGTAAGCTGAACACGGATTTGATGGACAAAGCTGATAAATAGGAATCGATGAGAACAAATCAAATTAGCTTGATATAAGCTGAACAAAATATACATTATATATAATTTTTCTCCAAAACCAATTTTTTAAACATATATTTAAAATAAGATATATATATTTTCAAATCAATATTTATTTAACACATATATATAAAATTTTAAACCATCTATATATCATATTTTAAATTAAACACATATATAAAATCAAACACATATATGAACTTATGTAAACTTATATATGTACGAACAAACAGCTTATATATAACTTATATACAAAATATATATAATATCAAACCGATTGTATTTATTATATAAACATATATATAATCAGATATATAACTAACATAGCCTATACCTAGTAATAACTATATATATATATATACACGTGTAAAATACTAGAAATAGACATATGACATAGATATTTTTATTTCAAAACATTAATGTACGTATAAAATACTAACACTATAATACATATATAATACGAGCAGGTCTAGAATGCACCTTATATGTATATATAAATTTATAACACAGAACAACAAAAACAGCTAATACTATATATATCTATATAAGTTTTTTTCTAAAAAATAAAGTATATTTCAAAATATTGACATAAACATCTAAATACATACATTTCAAATTATTAACAGAACATATTATATAAGTGTATACATTTCAAATTATTAACAACATATCATATATACCTTTCGGTATATAATGAGCAACCAGAGAGGAGGGGAGGGAGACGTTGTGTCACAGCTATGCTCGGGTAGGTTGCGAGAAGGTGGCAAGGAAGAGATGGACATGGCGGAGGCGAGTGTGGGGTCGGCCAATGGTGGACGGAGGCCAAGCTCGGGCTTCGGTTGCAAGCTGTAACAACCTGTGATTGCGGTTACCAAATAATAAATTAAAATTGGGATTTTAATTTAATTGGAGCTATTGATGATTTTTTTATGTGACTAATTTGTTCAAAAGTTATTTATTTTGAATAAATTAATATTTTGGGCCTAAGTATAAAATGGAGAATTTAATGGAAATTAATTAGGGTAAATGGAAATTTATAATATTGCAAAATTTTATATGTGTCAAATAGTGCAATATTTGAATTGGGAATTTAATTTACAATTAAATTGCAAAACGGTGATTTTGGGCAATTTTGAGTAAAATGTGTTTTGGAATAATTAGGGGTTAAATTGTAAGTTGGCAAATATTGTGATGTAAAATTTTATAACTATAGCTAAATTATTTTGGTAACATATTTTAAAATTTTATGGGTAAATAATGTGTAGTTTGTATTTAGAGAAATTAGCTAACTTGAGATATAGAACATATTCCAAGTCCTAATGGGTATTAGGCCCACTAACCCACTTCCATTAGCCTATAAACCATCTTCTACCCATTTGTTTCAGCCAACATCTCAAAATCCTAACCCTCATTCATTCCAACCCTAATCAAATTCCTAAAACCCTAAACCTAAAAATGGCCTCCATGCTTAGGAAAGCTCCATCCTCTCTTATATTGGCTTAAGCTAGTTAAAGTAAGGGAAGGTAATGCAAAAACCCTCTTGTAATCCATTTCTAACTCTCTTTAATTTCTCGAAATCATGTTGTAACTCTTGGTTTTATGTGTTTTGGTATTTTTCTAGCTCCTTGATCATCATCTCTTAGCTTTGGTTAGTGCCATATAGGTGTTTATTCTTTTGCTTGAGAGGAATACTAGGTAAACCCTCTCCTAATCTATATATAAGCATCTCTTAATTTCTGAAATTATTTTGTAATCCTCTTTTTTGTGCATTTAGATTGTGAAACTCTTTGATCTTCTTTTCATTGCTTGGGAAAGAGGTAATATATGCTAGCTGAAATTATAATTAGTTTATTGCTGTTAGTAAATTAGGCATATCTCATTCATCTTAAATTGGAATTAAGATTTTCTTGATGTTCTCGAAAGCTTATTCTGTAGGCTATAACTTTTATGTTTTGAGCTTTGCCTAATTTTTTAGTTTGAATGGTCGAAATCAAGTTTGTTTGTCGCCGACCTGACAACAAACTACAGGTTGATAAAATAAAAACCTGAAATTGATTTGACCATAAGTTACTCGTTTCTTATCCAAATCTAATAATTTTAGATGTTATGGAAAGCTTTGATTTAGGGCTAAAACTTTCATGTTTTGAGCTTCATGAAATTTCAAAGTTAATTTAGTCAAAACTGTGCATTCTTACTACTGTCCCGAGAGCACATTGACAGTGATATAGAATTTAAATCTGAGAATTGTTTTAGTCATAAAATTTTCATCCCCGATCGGAATTTGACGATCTTGGTCATTCCGGAAAGCTTAGAAACTAAGCTACAACTTTTATTTTATTCATTTTGTCAGAATTGGAAGTTTACTATGCCAAAATTGTGGTTTTTCATCTCTGGTCTGTTAGTGCATAACTATAGGCCTTAGTCTCTTTTCTCCCGTTGTTTTCAGTACAGAACCCCGAATTTGCGACGCCATCCCGGGCTCGTCCTTTGTCGGATTTCATCGATTTTGGACTCGTTGTAAAGCTGGAGTTCCGAACTCCATCTCTAGAAAGTTTTATTAGTATCCGAGTTCATTTGACTCTTCGAAATTGCTGTCGAAGAGAGACCCGGATCTCAGCCTGAAACAGTATATTCACTGTATCCGGGTCCGACTTTGGAGCATCGATGCAACTTCGTTTCAAGTCGGAATCATGTAATTCTTTTAGCGTTCTGAAGTAGGAATGTCGGACTACGTTCATACCAATTTTCATGCCATTCGGATTCAGTTTGCTGGTCCAAATAAATTTCCGAACTTGGGTTCACGTCAGTTTTGGACTATTTTCCAACACTTAGAATATTTTAAGTGATTTTCTGGTTTTATCGATTTCTTTGAGATTTGTCTCTGGATTTCATACACTGGCCTTATAAAAAGGTTTTAAAAGGATTTTTCACTCCGAAATGGCTTTCGAAATTATTATATAATATTATTTTTAATTATTAAATTAATTACTCCATAATAGGAGAGTTTTCTAAGGCCGTTTTAAAGTGATTTCAAACCAATTATAAATCCGTTTTCCGTAATTATTTTCTATAATAAAATCCCACACTCACACTTTAGCACTTCGAGCGAAGTGGAAAGGTGCTTAAACGGTTGGGAAAAACTCCGGCCTATGAAACCGTGTGTATTTCCTTTCCGGTTAATCCCAGACCTATTAGATTGATCGTTTTGGCCTTTCGGCCTAGTTTACCGATGACATGAGGTGAACTTTTTACTGCTTTGAGTGTGGAAGCTTACTATTGGTTAGTATACCGTTTAGTGCGAACGTGGGGTATGAGACTCACGTTAACACTTTACAGGTTCCTTGCTAAAAGTTCGTGACACATTCCTTTTATTACCTTTGGGATAGTGTCTTCGGACTGTCTCCCTTAGAGGTATCGTTTTGGCATCTCTACTTAGATGACCGATATACATCTCTACTTAGATGTATCGTTTTTGGTATCTCTACATAGATGGCCGTTATACATCTCTACATAGATGTATCGTGTTTGGCATCTCTACTTAGATGGCCTGTTATACATCTCTACTTAGATGTATCGTTTTTGACATCTCTACTTAGATGTTTATGTTTTGGCATTTGTGCTTACGTTATGCCGATGATATGAGGCTTATTATACATCTCTACTTAGATGTTTTGTTTTGACATTTGTGACTATGTTATGCCGATGATATGAGGCTTATTATACATCTCTACTTAGATGTTTTTTTTTGACATTTGTGACTATGTTATGCCAATGATACAAGGCTTGCTATACATCTCTACTTAGATGTTTATTTCTTCTCTATGTGAGAGTTTGTGGTCTATAGTACTATGTTATATATCGCCTCATTATCTATCATGTTTATCTCAGTTTATTAACTGATTGTTTGGCTAGCCTGACCCGAGTGTTTTTCGCTCGGGTCAGACCGAGTTGTTTCAGGTTAGGTCTCTGGACTTAGCTTTCTGTGCTTCCGCTTGGACATTATCTGCTATGCTGATAGATAGCTCTTTATATTTGTCCACTATTTTGATACTCTGATTATTCAGTCTCTTATGTACATATCTTTGACTCACATGTGTGAGCGGTGGCTTTGTACCCACCTTTTTGATATTTGGATCTGTATTGACGATATATTGTACCTATGTTCTGTGACTGTTCTGTGATGATGATGTTATCATTTAGTATTATGTTTGTTCTGAACCTATTTTCCTTAGCCATTGTAATTTCGTTATAAATATCTATTGGATATGTCGAACCACTGGAAAAAAAAAGCGATACCACATTTCGACGTATTCAGTAGATAGTTATAGCTTGATTATATATGCTCGCTTCCATTACACTCTATTCTTCGTTCCAGCAGACGGTATTACTCCGTAATACTCTTTGTTAGAATGGGTCTCGGAGTGGGGCGTTACATCTTGGTATCGGAGCCAAGGTTCAGAATTAAGCATAACAAACACAGAATAGACACGTAGTACAATACGTTATAATACGATCCAAATTGAACATATCCACCTTTAGATAAATAAGTTAGGAATATGTGTAGGAATCTATTATATTCTCTAATATTCCTTAATTAATTATCTATCTTTGAATCGTGCTTAACTAAATCTACCGATCATATGTTTAAAGAGTGTCCCAAGACTCTTTTCTACCGCTATTGTAAGAAAGAGGGTCATCATTATTCCACTTGTCCTACTGCACTTCCTAGATCTGGCAAGCTTAATGCTGCCAAGGCTTCTACATCTTCAGCTCAGCCTCGCGGTACGCATCCTTCCGTTCTCGAAGGTTCTATTTTATTTCATGGTAGATCTTATAGAGTTCTCTTTGATACGGGTGCCTCTCACTCATTCGTATCAAAGGAACTAGTTGATACTTTATCTTTGGATGTTACTTGTTTGGTTTCTTCACTAAGGATTTTGAATCCCATCGGCGGATCCACGACCCTTAGCTTCCTTTGTGAGGATATAGATATTGATCTTTGTGGATTTTCTTTCCGTGCGAATCTGCACGTTATGGAGTATTTGGGTTTTGACATGATTCTTGGCATGGATTGGCTCGCTCAGTACGACGCCAAAATCATTTGTTCGGAGCGGATATTATTTCTTTGTCATCCTGACTCGTCCGCTCCGTTAGCTATTGCTCTTCAGGATGTTGGGATTTCTGATATTACTTCATTTGCTCTTGATTCACGAGATGAGGATGTGGACATATCTCGTATTCCTGTTGTTCGGGATTTCCCCGATATATTCAAGCCAGTATCAGGCCTGCCGCCAAAGCGGGCCATTGAGTTCCGCATCGATCTCATTCCAGGCTCCCACCCAGTTGGGCGTCCTCCCATGAGGATGTCTACTAAAGAGAATGAGGAACTCAGGAAGCAGTTAGTAGAGCTTGAGGCGAAGCAGTTCATTCGGTCCAGTTCTTCGCCATGGGGTGCTGTTGTGGTCTTCGTTAAGAAGCCCGATGGCTCTCTTAGGCTTTGCATTGACTATCGCAAGCTTAATGAGTTGACCATCAGAAATCGTTATCCATTGCCACGGATAGACGATATGTTTGATCAGTTGAGCGGTGCGAAGGTCTTTTCCCAGCTCGACCTTGCCACCGGATTTCATCAGCTCTGAGTTGCGGAAGATAGCATTCCTCTTACCGCTTTCCGCACTCGTTATGGTTCTTTTGAGTGGTTGGTCATGCCATTCAGCTTGATGAACGCACCGGCTTTCTTCGTCAATCTTATGAATCAAGTATTCCGGGAATACATCGATAGATTCGTTCTGGTTTTCATCGACGATATTCTTATTTATTCTAGATCCAAGGCAGAGCATGCTCATCAATTGCGGATCATCTTGGATACTCTTCGTCAGCATCAGCTTAAGGCCAAGCTCTCCAAGTTCCATTTTTGGATGAGCAAGGTCAAGTTCTTGGGCCATATTGTATCATCTGAGGGTATTTCTATCGATCCTGCCAAGATCGAAGCTATTCAGAATTGGAAGCAGCCCGAGAACGTTCATGATATTTGCAGCTTCCTTGGTTTGGCGGGTTATTACCATCGGTTTATCAAGGATTTCTCTCGAGTTTCACTTCCCCTTACGACGCTGACTCCTAAGGGTGTTCGCTTTATTTGGTCTGATAAGTGTGAAGCTTCCTTTCAGCGACTGAAGGAACTTCTCACTCATGCTCCTATTCTAGTGGTTCCAGAGAGTAACCATGATCTTGTTGTTTACACCGATGCTTGTGGTAGCGGGCTCGGTGCTGTGCTTATGCAGAAGGATCAGGTAGTTGCTTATGCTTCCAGGCAACTGCGTCCGAATGAGGTTCTCTATCCTACTCATGATCTTGAGTTAGCAACTATCGTCTTTGCCTTGAAGACGTGGCGTCACTTTCTACTAGGCGAATGCTTCATTCTTTACACCGATCACAAGTCACTGAAGTATCTATTCTGTCAGAGGGATCTCAATATGAGGCAACAACGATGGCTTGAGTTTCTCGCCTCATATGATTTAGATATTCAGTATACCACTGGTAAGGGTAATCGTGTTGCAGATGCTCTCAGTCGCAAGCACTTGGCGGTAGTTTCTATGATGATTGTCGAGTGTGATATTCTTGAGACCCTATCTTTGTGTGATATTAGAGATCGAGCTCCATCTTCTGATTCTCCGGTCTTATTATTCAGCTTGGAAGCTCGTCCTATCTTATTGGATCGCATTGCCCATGCTCAGCGGCAGGATCCAGACTTATTGCATCTTATTCATCTTCTCGAGTCGGGACCAGTGTGAGACATTGCCGGATTATTCCCTTGATTTTCATCAGTGTCTTCGTAGGAGGAACCGTATTGTTGTACCATCTGATTTATCACTTAGGCGTGACATTCTGGACGAGTGCCATCGCTCTAAGTACACTATACATCCCGGTTCGAGTAAGATGTATGCCAATATGTGCCGGCTATATTATTGGGAGGGTTTGAAGAGAGATGTCGCAAGTTACGTGAGCGGTTGCATGACTTGTCAACAGATCAAGGCCAAGCATCAGCGTCCATCTAGTCTTCTTCAGCCTCTAGAGATTCCATTATGGAAATGGGATCAGATATCCATGGATTTCATTGACGGTCTGCCTCGATCGAGGTCAGGCCATACTTCAATCTGGGTTATTGTTGATCGCTTGACCAAATCGGCTCATTTCATTCCGATTAAGTCCACTCGGACTCCATCTCAGTTGGCCAAGCTCTATGTGAAGGAAGTCGTACGACTTCATGGCATTCCTAGCTCTATCGTGTGTGATCGAGACACCATTTTCACTAGTCACTTCTGGAAGTGCCTACAGTCAGCTTTGGGCACAAAGCTGAATCTCTCTACTGCTTATCACCCTCAGACTGACGGTCAGACTGAGAGGGTGAATCGTGTTTTGGAGGATCTTTTGCACTGTTGTATTCTGGATTTCGGGGGTAGTTGGGAGGATCATTTACCTCTCGTAGAGTTCTCCTACAACAACAGCTATTAGTCTAGTATTGGCATGGCACCTTTCGAGGCTTTATACGGAAGGCCATGTCGCTCTCCTGCTTGTTGGTTAGAATCTGGCGAGAAGCTCATTCTTGGTCCAGATTCAGTTCGGGAAACTTCTGAAAAGATTGTTCTTATTGGTCAGAGAATGAGAGAGGCACAGGACTGCCAGAAATCCTAGGCGGACAACCGTAGGAAGCCTCTTGAGTTCTCCATTGGTGATTTTGTCTTTAGTCGGATTTCTCCCATGAAGGGGGTTGTGCGTTCAGCTCTACAGGGAAATTGGCTCCTCGCTATGTTGGACCATTTCCTATCACGGAACGCATCGGCCCCGTTGCTTATCGTGTGGCTCTACCTGCTCATTTTTCCGGAATGCATGACGTGTTCCATGTTTCTCAGCTTCGCAAGTGTGTTCGCGATCCTGATTCTGTTATTGATCCACTTATTATACTAGATTTAGAGATTTCTCCTGATTTATCTATTGAGCAGCAACCTCTTCGTGTGCTTGATTCGGAGGTTAGACGCCTTCGAAACAAAGAGGTCCCGCTCGTGAAGATTCAATGGTCGTCTAATCCTAAGGACTACACTTGGAAGACCAGAGAGTTTATCGAGCGTACTTATCCTGGTTTTCTATCTTCATCTGTTGTTGGTGAGTATTTTTACTTCACCTTCGTTTGATTTATTTTAAGGATTAGATGTTATAGATAACTTCCATGATAGGGAATTGCGGGGACGCAATTTTCTTAAGGGGGGGAGTCTGTAACAACCCGTGATTGCAGTTACCAAATAATAAATTAAAATTGGGATTTTAATTTAATTGGAGCTATTAATGATTTTTTTATGTGACTAATTTGTTCAAAAGTTAGTTATTTTGAATAAATTAATATTTTGGGCCTAAGTGTAAAATGGAGAATTTAATGGAAATTAATTAGGGTAAATGGAAATTTATAATATTGCAAAATTTTATGTGTAAAATAGTGCAATATTTGAATTGGTAATTTAATTTACAATTAAATTGCAAAACGGTGATTTTGGGCAATTTTGACTAAATTGTGTTTTGGAATAATTAGGGGTTAAATTGTAAGTTGGCAAATATTGTGATGTAAAATTTTATAACTATAGCTAAATTATTTTGGTAACATATTTTAAAATTTTATGGGTAAATAATGTGTAGTTTGTATTTAGAGAAATTAGCTAACTTGATATATAGAACATATTCCAAGTCCTAATGGGTATTAGGCCCACTAACCCACTTCCGTTAGCCTATAAACCATCTTCTACCCATTTGTTTCAGCCAACATCTCAAACTCCTAACCCTCATTTATTCCAACCCTAATCAAATTCCTAAAACCCTAAACCTAAAAATGGCCTCCATGCTTAGGAAAGCTCCATCCTCTCTTATATTGGTTTAAGCTAGTTAAAGTAAGGGAAGGTAATGCAAAAACCCTCTTGTAATCCATTTCTAACTCTCTTTAATTTCTGGAAATCATGTTGTAACTCTTGGTTTTATGTGTTTTGGTATTTTTCTAGCTCCTTGATCATCATCTCTTAGCTTTGGTTAGTACCATATAGGTGTTTGTTCTTTTGCTTGAGAGGAATACTAGGTAAACCCTCTCCTAATCTATGTATAAGCATCTCTTAATTTCTGAAATTATTTTGTAATCCTCTTTTTTGTGCATTTAGATTGTGAAACTCTTTGATCTTCTTTTCATTGCTTGGGAAAGAGGTAATATATGCTAGCTGAAATTATAATTAGTTTATTACTGTTAGTAAATTATGCATATCTCATTTATCTTAAATCGGAATTAAGATTTTCTTGATGTTCTGGAAAGCTTATTCTGTAGGCTATAACTTTTATGTTTTGAGCTTTGCCTAATTTTGTGGTTTGAATGGTCAAAATCACGTTTGTTTGTCGCTGACCTGACAACAAACTACAGGTTGATAAAATAAAAACCTGAAATTGATTTGGCCATAAGTTTCTCGTTTCTTATCCAAATCGAATAATTTTGGATGTTCTAGAAAGCTTAGATTTAGGGCTAAAACTTTCATGTTTTGAGTTTCATGAAATTTCGAAGTTAATCTGGTCAAAACTGTGCATTCTTACTACTTTCCCGAGAGCACATTGACAGTGATATAGAATTTAAATCTGAGAATTGTTTTAGTCATAAAATTTTCATCCCCGATCGGAATTTGACGATCTTGATCATTCCGGAAATCTTAGAAACTAAGCTACAACTTTTATTTTATTCATTTTGTCAGAATTGGAAGTTTACTATACCAAAATTGTGGTTTTTCATCTCTGGTATGTTAGTGCATAACTATAGGCCTTAGTCTCTTTTCTCCCGTTGTTTTCAGTACAGAACCCTGAATTTGCGACGCCATCCCGGGCTCGTCCTTTGTCGGATTTCATCGATTTTGGACTCGTTGTAAAGCTGGAGTTCCGAACTCCATCTCTAGAAAGTTTGATTAGTATCCGAGTTCATTTGACTCTTCGAAATTGCTGTCGAAGAGTGACCCGGATCTCAGCCTGAAACAGTGTATTCACTGTTTCCGGGTCCGACTTTGGAGCGTCGCTGTGACTTCGTTTCAAGTCAGAATCGAGTAATTCTTTTATGTTCTGAAGTAGAAATGTCGGACTACGTTCCTACCAATTTTCGTGCCATTCGGATTCAGTTTGCTGGTCCGAATAAATTTCCGAACTTGGGTTCACGTCAGTTTTGGACTATTTTCCAACACTTTGAATATTTTCAGTGATTTTTTGGTTTTATCGATTTCTTTGAGATTTGTCTCTGGATTTCATACACGGGCCTTATAAAAAGGTTTTAAAAGGATTTTTCACTCCGAAATGGCTTTCGAAATTATTATATAATATTATTTTTAATTATTAAATTAATTACTCCATAATAGGAGAGTTTTCAAAGGCCGTTTTAAAGTGATTTCAAACCAATTATAAATCCGTTTTCCGTAATTATTTTCTATAATAAAATCCCACACTCACACTTTAGCACTTCGAGCGAAGTGGAAAGGTGCTTAAACGGTAGGGAAAAACTCTGGCCTATGAAATCGTGGGTATTTCCTTTCCGGTTAATCCCAAACCTATTCGATTGATCGTTTTGGCCTTTCGGCCTAGTTTACAGATGACATGAGGTGAACTTTTTACTGCTTTGAGTGTGAAAGCTTACTATTGGTTAGTAAACCGTTTAGTGCGAACGTGGGGTATGGGACTCACGTTAACACTTTATGGGTTCCTTGCTAAAAGTTCGTGACACATTCCTTTTATTACCTTTGGGATAGTGTCTTCGGACTGTCTCCCTTAGAGGTATCGTTTTGGCATCTCTACTTAGATGGCTGTAATACATCTCTACTTAGATGTATCGTTTTTGGCATCTCTACATAGATGGCCGTTATACATCTCTACATAGATGTATCGTGTTTGGCATCTCTACTTAGATGGCCTGTTATACATCTCTACTTAGATGTATCGTTTTTGACATCTCTACTTAGATGTTTATGTTTTGGCATTTGTGCCTACGTTATGCCGATGATATGAGGCTTATTATACATCTCTACTTAGATGTTTTGTTTTGACATTTGTGACTATGTTATGCCGATGATATGAGGCCTATTATACATCTCTACTTAGATGTTTTGTTTTGACATTTGTGACTATGTTATGCCAATGATACAAGGCTTGCTATACATCTCTACTTAGATGTTTATTTCTTCTCTATGTGAGAGTTTGTGGTCTATAGTACTATGTTATATATCGCCTCATTATCTATCATGTTTATCTCAGTTTATTAACTGATTGTTTGGCTAGCCTGACCCAAGTGTTTTTCGCTCGGGTTAGACCGAGTTGTTTCAGGTTAGGTCTCTGGACTTAGCTTTCTGTGCTTCCGCTTGGACATTATCTGCTATGCTGATAGATAGCTCTTTATATTTGTCCACTATTTTGATACTCTTATTATTCAGTCTCTTATGTACATATCTCTGACTCACATGTGTGAGCGGTGGCTTTGTACCCACCTTTTTGATATTTGGATCTGTATTGACGATATATTGTACCTATGTTCTGTGACTGTTCTGTGATGATGATGTTATCATTTAGTATTATGTTTGTTCTGAACCTATTTTCCTTAGCCACTGTAATATCGTTATAAATATCTATTGGATATGTCGAACCACTGGAAAAAAAAAGCGATACCACATTTCGACGTATTCAGTAGATAGTTATAGGTTGATTACATATGCTCGCTTCCATTATACTCTATTCTCCGTTCCAGCAGACGGTATTACTCCGTAATACTCTTTGTTAGAATGGGTCTCGGAGTGGGGCGTTACATCTTGGTATCGGAGCCAAGGTTCAGAATTAAGCATAACAAACACAGAACAGACACGTAGTACAATACGTTATAATACGATCCAAATTGAACATATCCACCTTTAGATAAATAAGTTAGGAATATGTGTAGGAATCTATTATATTCCGTAATATTCCTTAATGAATTATCTATCTTTGAATCGTGCTTAACTAAATCCACCGATCATATGTTTAAAGAGTGTCCTAAGCCTCTTTTCTACCGCTATTGTAAGAAGGAGGGTCATCATTATTCCACTTGTCCTACTGCACCTCCTAGATCTGGCAAGCTTAATGCTGCCAAGGCTTCTACATCTTCAGCTCAGCCTCGCGGTACGCATCCTTCCGTTCTCGAAGGTTCTATTTTATTTCATGGTAGATCTTATAGAGTTCTCTTTGATACGGGTGCCTCTCACTCATTCGTATTAAAGGAACTAGTTGATACTTTATCTTTGGATGTTACTTGTTTGGTTTCTTCACTAAGGATTGTGAATCCCATCGGCGGATCCACGACCCTTAGCTTGCTTTGTGAGGATATAGATATTGATCTTTGTGGATTTTCTTTCCGTGCGAATCTGCACGTTATGGAGTATTTGGGTTTTGACATGATTCTTGGCATGGATTGGCTCGCTCAGTACGACGCCAAAATCATTTGTTCGGAGCGGATATTATTTCTTTGTCATCCTGACTCGTCCGCTCCGTTAGCTATTGCTCTTCAGGATGTTGGGATTTCTGATATTACTTTATTTTCTCTTGATTCACGAGATGAGGATGTGGACATATCTCGTATTCCTGTTGTTCGGGATTTCCCCGATATATTCAAGCCAGTATCAGGCCTTTCGCCAAAGCGGGCCATTGAGTTCCGCATCGATCTCATTCCAGGCTCCCACCCAGTTGGGCGTCCTCCCACGAGGATGTCTACTAAAGAGAATGAGGAACTCAGGAAGCAGTTAGTAGAGCTTGAGGCGAAGCAGTTCATTCGGTCCAGTTCTTCGCCATGGGGTGCTGTTGTGGTCTTCGTTAAGAAGCCCGATGGCTCTCTTAGGCTTTGCATTGACTATCGCAAGCTTAATGAGTTGACCATCAGAAATCGTTATCCATTGCCACGGATAGACGATATGTTTGATCAGTTGAGCGGTGCGAAGGTCTTTTCCCAGCTCGACCTTGCCACCAGATTTCATCAGCTCCGAGTTGCGGAAGATAGCATTCCTCTTACCGCTTTCCGCACTCGTTATGGTTCTTTTGAGTGGTTGGTCATGCCATTCGGCTTGATGAATGCACCGGCTTTCTTCGTCGATCTTATGAATCGAGTATTCCGGGAATACATCGATAGATTCGTTCTGGTTTTCATCGACGATATTCTTATTTATTCTAGATCCGAGGCAGAGCATGCTCATCAATTGCGGATCATCTTGGATACTCTTCGTCAGCATCAGCTTAAGGCCAAGCTCTCCAAGTTCCATTTTTGGATGAGCAAGGTCAAGTTCTTGGGCCATATTGTACCATCTGAGGGTATTTCTATCGATCCTGCCAAGATGAAGCTATTCAGAATTGGAAGCAGCCCGAGAACGTTCATGATATTCGCAGCTTCCTTGGTCTGGCGGGTTATTTCCGTCGGTTTATCAAGGATTTCCCTCGAGTTGCACTTCCCCTTACGACGCTGACTCGTAAGGTTGTTCGCTTTATTTGGTCTGATAGGTGTGAAGCTTCCTTTCAGCGACTGAAGGAACTTCTCACTCATGCTCCTATTCTAGTGGTTCCAGAGAGTAACCATGATCTTGTTGTTTACACCGATGCTTGTGGTAGCGGGTTCGGTGCTGTGCTTATGCAGAAGGATCGGGTAGTTGCTTATGCTTCCAGGCAATTGCGTCCGAATGAGGTTCGCTATCCTGCTCATGATCTTGAGTTAGCAGCTATCGTCTTTGCCTTGAAGACGTGGCGTCACTTTCTATTAGGCGAACGCTTCATTCTTTACACCGATCACAAGTCGCTGAAGTATCTATTCAGTCAGAGGGATCTCAATATTAGGCAGTAGCGATGGCTTGAGTTTCTCGCCTCATATGATTTAGATATTCAGTATACCCCTGGCAAGGGTAATCGTGTTGCAGATGCTCTCAGTCGCAAGCACTCGGCGGTAGTTTCTATGATGATTGCTGAGTGTGATATTCTTGAGACCCTATCTTTGTGTGATATTAGAGATCGAGCTCCATCTTCTGATTCTTCGGTCTTATTATTCAGCTTGGAAGCTCGTCCTATCTTATTGGATCGCATTGCCCATGCTCAGCGGCAGGATCCAGACTTATTGCATCTTATTCATCTTCTCGAGTCGGGATCCAGTGATGAGACATTGCCGGATTATTCTCTTGATTTTCATCGGTGTCTTCGTAGGAGGAATCGTATTGTTGTACCATCTGATTTATCACTTAGGCGTGACATTCTGGACGAGTGCCATCGCTCTAAGTACACTATACATCCCGGTTCGAGTAAGATGTATGCCAATATGTGCCGGCTATATTATTGGGAGGGTTTGAAGAGAGACGTTGCAAGTTATGTGAGCGGTTGCATGACTTGTCAATAGATCAAGGCCAAGCATCAGCGTCCATCTGGTCTTCTTCAACCTCTAGAGATTCCATTATGGAAATGGGATCAGATATCCGTGGATTTCATTGACGGTCTGCCTCTATCGAGGTCAGGCCATACTTCTATCTGGGTTATTGTTGATCGCTTGACCAAATCGGCTCATTTCATTCCGATTAAGTCCAATCGGACTCCACCTCAGTTGGCCAAGCTCTATGTGAAGGAAGTCGTACGACTTCATGGCATTCCTAGCTCTATCGTGTGTGATCGAGACACCATTTTCACTTCTGGAAGTGCCTACAGTCAGCTTTGGGCACAAAGCTGAATCTCTCTACTGCTTATCACCCTCAGACTGACGGTCAGACTGAGAGGGTGAATCGTGTTTTGGAGGATCTTTTGCACTGTTGTATTCTGGATTTTGGGGGTAGTTGGGAGGATCATTTACCTCTCGTAGAGTTCTCCTACAACAACAGCTATCAGTCTAGTATTGGCATGGCACCTTTCGAGGCTCTATACAGAAGGCCATGTCGCTCTCCTGCTTGTTGGTTAGAATCTGGAGAGAAGCTCATTCTTGGTCCAGATTCAGTTCGGGAATCTTCTGAAAAGATTGTTCTTATTTGTCAGAGAATGAGAGAGGCACAGGACTGCCAGAAATCCTACGAGGACAACCGTAGGAAGCCTCTTGAGTTCTCCATTGGTGATTTTGTCTTCAGTCCGATTTCTCCGATAAAGGGGGTTGTGCGTTCAGCTCTATAGGGAAATTGGCTCCTCGCTATGTTGGACCATTTCCTATCACGGAATGCATCGGCCCCGTTGCTTATCGTGTGGCTCTACCTGCTCATTTTTCCGGAATGCATGACGCGTTCCATGTTTCTCAGCTTCGCAGGTGTGTTCGCGATCCTGATTCTGTTATTGATCCACTTATTATACTGGATTTAGAGATTTCTCCTGATTTATCTATTGAGCAGCAACCTCTTCGTGTGCTTGATTCGGAGGTTAGACGCCTTCGAAACAAAGAGGTCTCGCTCGTGAAGATTCAATGGTCGTCTAATCCTAAGGACTGCACTTGGGAGACCAGAGAGTTTATCGAGCATACTTATCCTGGTTTTCTATCTTCATCTGTTGTTGGTGAGTATTTTTACTTCACCTTCGTTTGATTTATTTTGAGGATTAGATGTTATAGATAACTTCCATGATAGGGAATTGCGGGGACGCAATTTTCTTAAGGGGGGGAGTCTGTAACAACCCGTGATTGCAGTTACCAAATAATAAATTAAAATTGGGATTTTAATTTAATTGGAGCTATTAATGATTTTTTTTATGTGACTAATTTGTTCAAAAGTTAGTTATTTTGAATAAATTAATATTTTGGGCCTAAGTGTAAAATGGAGAATTTAATGGAAATTAATTAGGGTAAATGGAAATTTATAATATTGCAAAATTTTATATGTGTAAAATAGTGCAATATTTGAATTGGGAATTTAATTTACAATTAAATTGCAAAACGGTGATTTTGGGCAATTTTGACTAAAATGTGTTTTGGAATAATTAGGGGTTAAATTCTAAGTTGGCAAATATTGTGATGTAAAATTTTATAACTATAGCTAAATTATTTTGGTAACATATTTTAAAATTTTATGGGTAAATAATGTGTAGTTTGTATTTAGAGAAATTAGCTAACTTGAGATATAGAACATATTCCAAGTCCTAATGGGTATTAGGCCCACTAACCCACTTCCGTTAGCCTATAAACCATCTTCTACCCATTTGTTTCATCCAACATCTCAAACTCCTAACCCTCATTTATTCCAACCCTAATCAAATTCCTAAAACCCTAAACCTAAAAATGGCCTCCATGCTAAGGAAAGCTCCATCCTCTCTTATATTGGCTTAAGCTAGTTAAAGTAAGGGAAGGTAATGCAAAAACCCTCTTGTAATCCATTTCTAACTCTCTTTAATTTCTGGAAATCATGTTGTAACTCTTGGTTTTATGTGTTTTGTTATTTTTCTAGCTCCTTGATCATCATCTCTTAGCTTTGGTTAGTGCCATATAGGTGTTTGTTCTTTTGCTTGAGAGGAATACTAGGTAAACTCTCTCCTAATCTATGTATATCTTAATTTCTGAAATTATTTTGTAATCCTCTTTTTTGTGCATTTAGATTGTGAAACTCTTTGATCTTCTTTTCATTGCTTGGGAAAGAGGTAATATATGCTAGCTGAAATTATAATTAGTTTATTGCTGTTAGTAAATTAGGCATATCTCATTCATCTTAAATCGGAATTAAGATTTTCTTGATGTTCTCGAAAGCTTATTCTGTAGGCTATAACTTTTATGTTTTGAGCTTTGCCTAACTTTGTGGTTTGAATGGTCGAAATCACGTTTGTTTGTCGCTGACCTGACAACAAACTACAGGTTGATAAAATAAAAACCTGAAATTGATTTGGCCATAAGTTACTCGTTTCATATCCAAATCTAATAATTTTGGATGTTCTGGAAAGCTTCGATTTAGGGCTAAAACTTTCATGTTTTGAGTTTCATGAAATTTCAAAGTTAATTTGGTCAAAACTGTGCATTCTTACTACTGTCCCGAGAGCACATTGACAGTGATATAGAATTTAAATCTAAGAATTGTTTTAGTCATAAAATTTTCATCCCCGATCGGAATTTGACGATCTTGGTCATTACGGAAAGCTTAGAAACTAAGCTACAACTTTTATTTTATTCATTTTGTCAGAATTGGAAGTTTACTATGCCAAAATTGTGGTTTTTCATCTCTGGTCTGTTAGTGCATAACTATAGGCCTTAGTCTCTTTTCTCCCGTTGTTTTCAGTACAGAACCCCGAATTTGCGACGCCATCCCGGGCTCGTCCTTTGTCGGATTTCATCGATTTTGGACTCGTTGGAAAGCTGGAGTTCCGAACTCCATCTCTAGAAAGTTTGATTAGTATCCGAGTTCATTTGACTCTTCGAAATTGCTGTCGAAGAGGGACCCGGATCTCAGCCTGAAACAGTGTATTCACTGTTTCCGGGTACGAATTTGGAGCGTCGCTACGACTTCGTTTCAAGTCGGAATCGAGTAATTCTTTTTGCGTTCTGAAGTAGGAATGTCGGACTACGTTCCTACCAATTTTCATGCCATTCGGATTCAGTTTGCTGGTCCGAATAAATTTCCGAACTTGGGTTCACGTCAGTTTTGGACTATTTTCCAACACTTTGAATATTTTCAGTGATTTTTTGGTTTTATCGATTTCTTTGAGATTTGTCTCTGGATTTCATACACGGGCCTTATAAAAAGGTTTTAAAAGGATTTTTCACTCCGAAATGGCTTTCGAAATTATTATATAATATTATTTTTAATTATTAAATTAATTACTCCATAATAGGAGAGTTTTCAAAGGCCGTTTTAAAGTGATTTCAAACCAATTATAAATCCATTTTCCGTAATTATTTTCTATAATAAAATCCCGCACTCACACTTTAGCACTTCGAGCGAAGTGGAAAGGTGCTTAAATGGTAGGGAAAAACTCCGGCCTATGAAATCGTGTGTATTTCCTTTCCGGTTAATCCCAGACCTATTCGATTGATCGTTTTGGCCTTTCGGCCTAGTTTACCGATGACATAAGGTGAACTTTTTACTGCTTTGAGTGTGGAAGCTTACTATTGGTAAGTAAACCGTTTAGTGCGAATGTGGGGTATGGGACTCACATTAACACTTTATGGGTTCCTTGCTAAAAGTTCGTGACACATTCCTTTTATTACCTTTGGGATAGTGTCTTCGGACTGTCTCCCTTAGAGGTATCGTTTTGGCATCTCTACTTAGATCGCCGTTATACATCTCTACTTAGATGTATCGTTTTTGGCATCTCTACATAGATGGCCGTTATACATCTCTACATAGATGTATCGTGTTTGGCATCTCTACTTAGATGGCCTGTTATACATCTCTACTTAGATGTATCGTTTTTGACATCTCTACTTAGATGTTTATGTTTTGGCATTTATGCTTACGTTATGCCGATGATACGAGGCTTATTATACATCTCTACTTAGATGTTTTGTTTTGACATTTGTGACTATGTTATGCCGATGATATGAGGCTTATTATACATCTCTACTTAGATGTTTTGTTTTGACATTTGTGACTATGTAATGCCAATGATACAAGGCTTGCTATACATCTCTACTTAGATGTTTATTTCTTCTCTATGTGAGAGTTTGTGGTCTATAGTACTATGTTATATATCGCCTCATTATCTATCATGTTTATCTCAGTTTATTAACTGATTGTTTGGCTAGCCTGACCCGAGTGTTTTTCGCTCGGGTCAGACCGAGTTGTTTCAGGTTAGGTCTCTGGACTTAGCTTTCTGTGCTTCCGCTTGGACATTATCTGCTATGCTGATAGATAGCTCTTTATATTTGTCCACTATTTTGATACTCTGATTATTCAGTCTCTTATGTACATATCTTTGACTCACATGTGTGAGCGGTGGCTTTGTACCCACCTTTTTGATATTTGGATCTGTATTGACGATATATTGTACCTATGTTCTGTGACTGTTCTGTGATGATGATGTTATCATTTAGTATTATGTTTGTTCTGAACCTATTTTCCTTAGCCATTGTAATTTCGTTATAAATATCTATTGGATATGTCGAACAACTGGAAAAAAAAAGCGATACCACATTTCGACGTATTCAGTAGATAGTTATAGCTTGATTATATATGCTCGCTTCCATTATACTCTATTCTCCGTTCCAATAGACGGTATTACTCCGTAATACTCTTTGTTAGAATGGGTCTCAGAGTGGGGCGTTACATCTTGGTATCGGAGCCAAGGTTCAGAATTAAGCATAACAAACACAGAATAGACACGTAGTACAATACGTTATAATACGATCCAAATTGAACATATCCACCTTTAGATAAATAAGTTAGGAATATGTGTAGGAATCTATTATATTCCGTAATATTCCTTAATGAATTATCTATCTTTGAATCGTGCTTAACTAAATCTACCGATCATATGTTTAAAGAGTGTCCCAAGCCTCTTTTCTACCGCTATTGTAAGAAGGAGGGTCATCATTATTCCACTTGTCCTACTGCACCTCCTAGATCTGGCAAGTTTAATGCTGCCAAGGCTTCTACATCTTCAGCTCAGCCTCGCGGTACGCATCCTTCCGTTCTCGAAGGTTCTATTTTATTTCATGGTAGATCTTGTAGAGTTCTCTTTGATACGGGTGCCTCTCACTCATTCGTATCAAAGGAACTAGTTGATACTTTATCTTTGGATGTTACTTGTTTGGTTTCTTCACTAAGGATTGTGAATCCCATCGGCGGATCCACGACCCTTAGCTTGCTTTGTGAGGATATAGATATTGATCTTTGTGGATTTTCTTTCCGTGCGAATCTGCACGTTATGGAGTATTTGGGTTTTTACATGATTCTTGGCATGGATTGGCTTGCTCAGTACGACGCCAAAATCATTTGTTCGGAGCATATATTATTTCTTTGTCATCCTGACTCGTCCGCTCCGTTAGTTATTGCTCTTCAGGATGTTGGGATTTCTGATATTACTTTATTTGCTCTTGATTCACGAGATGAGGATGTGGACATATCTCGTATTCCTATTGTTCGGGATTTCCCCGATATATTCAAGCCAGTATCAGGCCTGCCGCCAAAGCGGGCCATTGAGTTCCGCATCGATCTCATTCCAGGCTCCCACCCAGTTGGGCGTCCTCCCACGAGGATGTCTACTAAAGAGAATGAGGAACTCAGGAAGCAGTTAGTAGAGCTTGAGGCGAAGCAGTTCATTCGGTCCAGTTCTTCGCCATGGGGTGCTGTTGTGGTCTTCGTTAAGAAGCCTGATGGCTCTCTTAGGATTTGCATTGACTATCGCAAGCTTAATGAGTTGACCATCGGAAATCGTTATCCATTACCACGGATAGACGATATGTTTGATTAGTTGAGCGGTGCGAAGGTCTTTTCCCAGCTCGACCTTGCCACCGGATTTCATCAGCTCCGAGTTGCGGAAGATAGCATTCCTCTTACCGCTTTCCGCACTCGTTATGGTTCTTTTGAGTGGTTGGTCATGCCATTCGGCTTGATGAACGCACCGGCTTTCTTCGTCGATCTTATGAATCGAGTATTCCGGAAATACATCGATAGATTCGTTCTGGTTTTCATCGACGATATTCTTATTTATTCTAGATCCGAGGCAGAGCATGCTCATCAATTGCGGATCATCTTGGATACTCTTCGTCAGCATCAGCTTAAGGCCAAGCTCTCCAAGTTCCATTTTTGGATGAGCAAGGTCAAGTTCTTGGGCCATATTGTATCATCTGAGGGTATTTCTATCGATCCTGCCAAGATCGAAGCTATTCATAATTAGAAGCAGCCCGAGAACGTTCATGGTATTCGTAGCTTCCTTGGTCTGGCGGTTTATTACCGTCGGTTTATCAAGGATTTCCCTCGAGTTGCACTTCCCCTTACGACGCTGACTCGTAAGGGTGTTCGCTTTATTTGGTCTGATAAGTGTGAAGCTTCCTTTCAGCGACTGAAGGAACTTCTCACTCATGCTCCTATTCTAGTGGTTCCAGAGAGTAACCATGATCTTCTTGTTTACACCGATGCTTGTGGTAGCGGGCTCGGTGCTGTGCTTATGCAGAAGGATCAGGTAGTTTCTTATGCTTCCAGGCAACTGCGTCCGAATGAGGTTCGCTATCCTACTCATGATCTTGAGTTAGCAGCTATCGTCTTTGCCTTGAAGACGTGGCGTCACTTTCTATTAGGCGAACGCTTCATTCTTTACGTCGATCACAAGTCGCTGAAGTATCTATTCAGTTAGAGGGATCTCAATATGAGGCAGCAGCGATGGCTTGAGTTTCTCGCCTCATATGATTTAGATATTCAGTATACCACTGGTAAGGGTAATCTTGTTGCAGATGCTCTCAGTCGCAAGCACTCGGCGGTAGTTTCTATGATGATTGCCGAGTGTGATATTCTTGAGACCGTATCTTTGTGTGATATTAGAGATCGAGCTCCATCTTCTGATTCTCCAGTCTTATTATTCAGCTTGGAAGCTCGTCCTATCTTATTGGATCGCATTGCCCATGCTCAGCGGTAGGATCCAGACTTATTGCATCTTATTCATCTTCTCGAGTCGGGATCCAGCGATGAGACATTGCCGGATTATTCTCTTGATTTTCATCAGTGTCTTCGTCAGAGGAACCGTATTGTTGTACCATCTGATTTATCACTTAGGCGTGACATTCTGGACGAGTGCCATCGCTCTAAGTACACTATACATCCCGGTTCGAGTAAGATGTATGCCGATATGTGCCAGCTATATTATTGGGAGGGTTTGAAGAGAGATGTTGCAAGTTATGTGAGCGGTTGCATGACTTGTCAACAGATCAAGGCCAAGCATCAGCGTCCATCTGGTCTTCTTCAGCCTCTAGAGATTCCATTATGGAAATGGGATCAGATATCCATGGATTTCATTGACGGTCTGCCTCGATCGAGATCAGGCCATACTTCTATCTGGGTTATTGTTGATCGCTTGACCAAATCGGCTCATTTCATTCCGATTAAGTCCACCCGGACTCCACCTCAGTTGGCCAAGCTCTATGTGAAGGAAGTCGTACGACTTCATGGCATTCCTAGCTCTATCGTGTGTGATCGAGACACCATTTTCACTAGTCACTTCTGGAAGTGCCTACAGTCAGCTTTGGGCACAAAGCTGAATCTCTCTACTGCTTATCACCCTCAGACTGACGGTCAGACTGAGAGGGTGAATCGTGTTTTGGAGGATCTTTTTCACTGTTGTATTCTGGATTTCGGGGGTAGTTGGGAGGATCATTTACCTCTCGTAGAATTCTCCTACAACAACAGCTATCAGTCTAGTATTGGCATGGCACCTTTCGAGGCTCTATACGGAAGGTCATGTCGCTCTCCTGCTTGTTGGTTAGAATCTGGCGAGAAGCTCATTCTTGGTCCAGATTCAGTTCGGGAATCTTCTGAAAAGATTGTTCTTATCTGTCAGAGAATGAGAGAGGCACAGGACTGCCAGAAATCCTACGAGGACAACCGTAGGAAGCCTCTTGAGTTCTCCATTGGTGATTTTGTCTTCAGTCCGATTTCTCCCATAAAGGGGGTTGTGCGTTCAGCTCTACAGGGAAATTGGCTCCTCGCTATGTTGGACCATTTCCTATCACGGAATGCATCGGCCCCGTTGCTTATCGTGTGGCTCTACCTGCTCATTTTTCCGGAATGCATGACGCGTTCCATGTTTCTCAGCTTCGCAAGTGTGTTCGCGATCCTGATTCTATTATTGATCCACTTATTATATCGGATTTAGAGATTTCTCCTGATTTATCTATTGAGCAGCAACCTCTTCGTGTGCTTGATTCGGAGGTTAGACGCCTTCGAAACAAAGAGGTCCCGCTCGTGAAGAATCAATGGTCGTCTAATCCTAAGGACTGCACTTGGGAGACCAGAGAGTTTATCGAGCGTACTTATCCTGGTTTTCTATCTTCGTCTGTTGTTGGTGAGTATTTTTACTTCACCTTCGTTTGATTTATTTTGAGGATTAGATGTTATAGATAACTTCCATGATAGGGAATTGCGGGGACGCAATTTTCTTAAGGGGGGGAGTCTGTAACAACCCGTGATTGCAGTTACCAAATAATAAATTAAAATTGGGATTTTAATTTAATTGGAGCTATTAATGGTTTTTTTTATGTGACTAATTTGTTCAAAAGTTAGTTATTTTGAATAAATTAATATTTTGGGCCTAAGTGTAAAATGGAGAATTTAATGGAAATTAATTAGGGTAAATGGAAATTTATAATATTGCAAAATTTTATATGTGTAAAATAGTGCAATATTTGAATTGGGAATTTAATTTACAATTAAATTGCAAAACGGTGATTTTGGGCAATTTTGACTAAAATGTGTTTTGGAATAATTAGGGGTTAAATTGTAAGTTGGCAAATATTGTGATGTAAACTTTTATAACTATAGCTAAATTATTTTGGTAACATATTTTAAAATTTTATGGGTAAATAATGTGTAGTTTGTATTTAGAGAAATTAGCTAACTTGAGATATAGAACATATTCCAAGTCCTAATGGGTATTAGGCCCACTAACCCACTTCCGTTAGCCTATAAACCATCTTCTACCCATTTGTTTCAGCCAACATCTCAAACTCCTAACCCTCATTTATTCCAACCCTAATCAAATTCCTAAAACCCTAAACCTAAAAATGGCCTCCATGCTTAGGAAAGCTCCATCCTCTCTTATATTGGCTTAAGCTAGTTAAAGTAAGGGAAGGTAATGCAAAAACCCTCTTGTAATCCATTTCTAACTCTCTTTAATTTCTGGAAATCATATTGTAACTCTTGGTTTTATGTGTTTTGGTATTTTTCTAGCTCCTTGATCATCATCTCTTAGCTTTGGTTAGTGCCATATAGGTGTTTGTTCTTTTGCTTGAGAGGAATACTAGGTAAACTCTCTCCTAATCTATGTATAAGCATCTCTCAATTTCTGAAATTATTTTGTAATCCTCTTTTTTGTGCATTTAGATTGTGAAACTCTTTGATCTTCTTTTCATTGCTTGGGAAAGAGGTAATATATGCTAGCTGAAATTATAATTAGTTTATTGGTGTTAGTAAATTAGGCATATCTCATTCAACTTAAATCGGAATTAAGATTTTCTTGATGTTCTCGAAAGCTTATTCTGTAGGCTATAACTTTTATGTTTTGAGCTTTGCCTAACTTTGTGGTTTGAATGGTCGAAATCACGTTTGTTTGTCGCTGACCTGACAACAAACTACAGGTTGATAAAATAAAAACCTGAAATTGATTTGGCCATAAGTTACTCGTTTCATATCCAAATCTAATAATTTTGGATGTTCTGGAAAGCTTCGATTTAGGGCTAAAACTTTCATGTTTTGAGTTTCATGAAATTTCAAAGTTAATTTGGTCAAAACTGTGCATTCTTACTACTGTCCCGAGAGCACATTGACAGTGATATAGAATTTAAATCTAAGAATTGTTTTAGTCATAAAATTTTCATCCCCGATCGAAATTTGACAATCTTGGTCATTCCAGAAAGCTTAGAAACTAAGCTACAACTTTTGTTTTATTCATTTTGTCAGAATTGGAAGTTTACTATGCCAAAATTGTGGTTTTTCATCTCTGGTATGTTAGTGCATAACTATAGGCCTTAGTCTCTTTTCTCCCTTTGTTTTAAGTACAGAACCCCGAATTTGCGACGCCATCCCGGGCTCGTCCTTTGTCGGATTTCATCGATTTTGAACTCGTTGGAAATCTGGAGTTCCAAACTCCATCTCTAGAAAGTTTGATTAGTATCCGAGTTCATTTGACTCTTCGAAATTGCTGTCGAAGAGGGACCCGGATCTCAGCCTGAAACAGTGTATTCACTGTTTCCGGGTACGACTTTGGAGCGTCGCTGCGACTTCGTTTCAAGTCGGAATCGAGTAATTCTTTTTGCGTTCTGAAGTAGTCATGTCGGACTACGTTCCTACCAATTTTCATGCCATTTGGATTCAGTTTGCTGGTCCGAATAAATTTCCGAACTTGGGTTCACGTCAGTTTTGGACTATTTTCCAACACTTAGAATATTTTCAGTGATTTTATGGTTTTATCGATTTCTTTGAGATTTGTCTCTGGATTTCATACACGGGCCTTATAAAAAGGTTTTAAAAGGATTTTTCACTCCGAAATGGCTTTCGAAATTATTATATAATATTATTTTTAATTATTAAATTAATTACTCCATAATAGGTGAGTTTTCAAAGGCCGTTTTAAAGTGATTTCAAACCAATTATAAATCCGATTTCCATAATTATTTTCTATAATAAAATCCCACACTCACACTTTAGCACTTCGAGCGAAGTGGAAAGGTGCTTAAACGGTTGGGAAAAACTCCGGCCTATGAAATCGTGTGTGTTTCCTTTCCGGTTAATACCAGACCTATTCGATTGATCGTTTTGGCCTTTCGGCCTAGTTTACCGATGATATGAGGTGAACTTTTTACTTCTTTGAGTGTGGAAGCTTACTATTGGTTAGTAAACCGTTTAGTGCGAACGTGGGGTATGAGACTCACGTTAACACTTTATGGGTTCCTTGCTAAAAGTTCGTGACACATTCCTTTTATTACCTTTGGGATAGTGTCTTCGGACTGTCTCCCTTAGAGGTATCGTTTTGGCATCTCCACTTAGATGGCCGTTATACATCTCTACTTAGATGTATCGTTTTTGGCATCTCTACATAGATGGCTGTTATACATCTCTACATAGATGTATCGTGTTTGGCATCTCTACTTAGATGGCCTGTTATACATCTCTACTTAGATGTATCGTTTTTGACATCTCTACTTAGATGTTTATGTTTTGGCATTTGTGCTTACGTTATGCCGATGATATGAGGCTTATTTTACATCTCTACTTAGATGTTTTGTTTTGACATTTGTGACTATGTTATGCCGATGATATGAGGCTTATTATATATCTCTACTTAGATGTTTTGTTTTGACATTTGTGACTATGTTATGCCAATGATACAAGGCTTGCTATACATCTCTACTTAGATGTTTATTTCTTCTCTATGTGAGAGTTTGTGGTCTATAGTACTATGTTATATATCGCCTCATTATCTATCATGTTTATCTCAGTTTATTAACTGATTGTTTGGCTAGCTTGACCCGAGTGTTTTTCGCTCGGGTCAGACCGAGTTGTTTCAGGTTAGGTCTCTGGACTTAGCTTTCTGTGCTTCCGCTTGGACATTATCTGCTATGCTGATAGATAGCTCTTTATATTTGTCCACTATTTTGATACTCTGATTATTCAGTCTCTTATGTACATATCTTTGACTCACATGTGTGAGCGGTGGCTTTGTACCCACCTTTTTGATATTTGGATCTGTATTGACGATATATTGTACCTATGTTCTGTGACTGTTCTGTGATGATGATGTTATCATTTAGTATTATGTTTGTTCTGAACCTATTTTCCTTAGCCATTGTAATTTCGTTATAAATATCTATTGGATATGTCGAACCACTAGAAAAAAAAGCGATACCACATTTCGACGTATTTAGTAGATAGTTATAGCTTGATTACATATGGTCGCTTCCATTACACTCTATTCTCCGTTCCAGCAGACGGTATTACTCCGTAATACTCTTTGTTAGAATGGGTCTCGTAGTGGGGCGTTACACAAGCCATGGTGTGGGCTGCACTTGGTGGGGCTGGAGGGCGAGGTCCATGCGGAGGTCGGTTGTTGGAGAGAGGGAGACCGGAGCAAAGGGCTTCAGTGAGGAAGAATGGTTGTCGGGGTGGATCGACCATGGCTTTCACGTGAAAAGGTGGGGAGGATGGAAGTGGCCGTGGTAGATTGAGATGGCTGTCATGGGTGGTTGTCGGGAGGTGGGGCGAGACTCAATGGAAGGGGTCGGGTGAAGGTAGGTAGCGGCCATGGCTTGGGGTTGCTGAGGCAAGGGTTGTGGCATGCGAACTAGGTAGGCGGCGGATATGGAAAGCGAGGGGCTGCTGCACGTTTTATCATTTTTTTTGTGTAACAGCATACTTAGAAATGAAACAAAAGAAAGGGGATGAGCAGCTTTCCACCATGAAAAATAGCAGCCTTATTATAATAATTTTTTTTATTGGCCGAACAAAAGATGGGAAGGGTAGCTGTAGGCAGAATAGTGAAGGATGATGGACATATAAATATTTACTATAGTATACATTATATATATTTTTCGAACAGAATGAAAAGGAGCTGAACCAATGAAAATGAAACAAATGGGGATTGAAAGGACCAAATAATATAAATGGAGTATAGGGAATAGAGAAAGTCAATAGTCATATTGCAGAATTCATAAATGCTAATGGCTGTTTGAATTATATGGTTGGCAATTGAAAAGACAAAGGGTATAAAAAGCTCGAATACGGAACCGATACGACAAATCGTTTCGTCGATTTCGTCGCGCATCGAACACCGAAACATACTAATGAATATACTGCGTAGATCAGCACGACGAGACGAATAGAACGGTACACAGATATGAGTGATGCGATCATCCTATCAAAAGTCGATGTTTCGCTGCTAAACTGTTGCAAATTCACTGAAAATAAGATAAACGGGACTAGAGAAATCCAAATTTGACGAAACGAAATATGACGTCTCACTCACAAAATAGTTTACATTTGTATTATATAAAAATATTCAGATTTCGAAAACATTTTATTTTCATCAATTTCAACTGATTTATATTTAAATAAAATTACACAACAAAAACTAACTTCCATATTATCTGATGAAAATCTGATATTCGCTATGTCTAAATAGACTCATTTCAAATATCAAATTTTCATTGCTAAATTTTATAATTAAATTTCAAGCAAAATTTCAGTTAATTACATTATAAAAACCGTTAAAATTTCCGGGTCATTACACTCTCCCCCACTCAACATTTCGTCCCCGAAAAGGAACGAGATAGGAGATTAGAAGCAACCAGAAGACAAGAAAGATTTGAAATATACACAATACCAGATACCACAACAAATTCCAAAACCATATAAATCTCATTTTATTTTAAAATTGGTTTATATTCAATTAATTGATTTCAATTCATTTCACTTAATCCATAAAAAAAATTCGTTCACATTTGATTGATTTTAATTCTATATATTTTCATTCAATTGATTTGTTTACAATTTATTAACATTTATTACAAAAAATTTCACAACAAAATTTGTTTTATTTAACTCATTTATTAAATCTATTTGATCAACTATAGTTAATTTCACCTCAACATTCAACTTCAACTATTCTTAAGTTCATATTTATTTATTCAGATAGCATTTCCCATTTATTATTCAATTTCTTTTACTGACATATTTTGCAATATAAGTTAAGTGTATTGCATTTATTATAATTACCTAAAAAAATATTTATGAATTCCCTAACAAATTCATTTTGGACATCTTATTTATTACCTTAATATTGTTTATTTATTACCTTAATATTGTATATTATTCAATTACCTATTCACATTTAACCATTCTAGGTAAGTTATATTAAGGTTCTGAGTGTAATTAAATACAATACAAATTCCCCCCCCCCTTTTTTAACATTTATATTAACCCAGGTTTTAGCTTGAACAATTTATTACTTAAGTTTTCTTTTTTGTATAACCTTTAATTATACCCTAACATTTTAACTTTTTGAATATTTAGGTAAGTTATATATGTTGGAATGCAATTAAGCATTATAAAAATAAATTTTATCCTAGTTCAACTATTTCAAGTTATATTTTAAATTCCAATTTAAATTTTTAAACACTTCAAATATTTCACAATTTTTGATTTATTTCAATAATTGAAAACCCTAACTTAATATAGAATTTAAGAATTGAATTTCAAATTTCACTTTAAACAATTTTGAAATAAATATATACATATATGTTATATAAATCAAATCATATTCAAGAAATTCAAATCGAAAATCCATTTTCCAAAACAAAGTGTAGCAAAGCTACTAAGTGGTCTCTCACTTTGAGACTCGAAAATGAATGTCGATGATGCTGCAGTCATCACCGAAATTATTTTCTAGCAACAAAAGAGGAGAGTACCGATTCACTTCTTTTTAAAATTCTTTATAACAATTTTCATTAAAAATACTTTCAAATAACATGTTTCTAAACTTTGAAAACCAGATTTTGAAAAACACCGGAAATTTAATTCTCAATTCCTAAATTAAAATCATTTCATTTGGAAATAAGATTCATAAACCATGTTTTAAAATTTCATTTCTTTATAACATAGAATAATAGTTAGCAGTTAAAGAATGTTGACAAAACAATAAATGATAATCTAGTATTATCATTTCTAACAATCAATTCACTTAACTATTTAATTTCAGAAAGTTATACTTTTATATATATATAATATATAGTCATATAGAAAATTATTTCATTTACCAATTTTGAAAACAATATTGTATCAGTTTGCTCTATTCAAATGTTTTGGAATTCCTATCGATAGCGTTAGCTAGACGAATCGATCGAAACCCAAAATTCAAACTCAAACAACACAATATAAAACATTCTTATATTAATTACAAATACACTTCCTCATAGGATGATTCAAGAATAGATCATAAACAAGAACAGAGATTCAAATTTAGAGGGACCTTGGTCAAAGTGAATTCTAACTAAGCAGATAGGCTCGGAAGGAAGATAAAATAATTAAATTACAAAGAGGAAAGAATGGATAGACTAATATTAATCGTGGGTGACCTTATCCGGGTCAACCGAGATTCCAGGAATAAGATCGATGCAGAAATTCAATTTCCCGCTTAAATGGGAGAGATGCGACTTCACTAAAACATTAGGATATTCTCTGATTATCAGGGTGTAGTCAAGATTACAAGGAAATTACCCTGATCGTCTACAAAAGACGGTTCGGGATTTGCAAGAAATAATAGCATCTAAACCGAGGACGTAGAAATCTCCGGTGAATCGATGCTTGTTGTAAAGGAGTTTCACCCCTTTACAAATCATACTAAGGTTGTCGGAAAAGAAATGGAGTTATGGGATGCTCCAGTATCAAGAAGAACACGAGTAGGGAGAGACAAGAATCGATTTCAGAACAAAAGGGAAAGTTACGAAATTCAAAAGAGATCCTAATCAAAGAGGAGAAATTCAAGCTCGAACGAAGGTGATTCTGTAATTAATTTTTACTCCATATGCTAAGTTTGCCTAAACCAGAGCTCTGATACCAACTGTAACGGCCTGCTATTTTGAACCATTCGCATCCACACATGTTAGACTTGAATTTCTCAAAACAACAGATTGTTAATTTTATATTTGGCAAAACTCAGTATATATAGTAAATAAATCAATCACAGACACTGAGTATTACAACAATAAGCAGCGGAATAGATAAATAGTAGTTCAAGAAGCTACTATATAAACATCAGAGTTTGAAATAAAATACAACATAATATCTCAAATACAATGAAGTCTAGAATACAAACAAATGACATTATCTGAATATAAACAACTGGAGACAACTGAAAGCTGAATGGATATTGATGGATCTCCAAGCGAAGCTCCAAACTCCAAAGGTGAGTCTCAAATGCTGTGACACTCAGTCTGACCAGAGCATAAAGCAAAACACAAAACACTCGAGTCAGGATTAACATTCTTATACCAGTAAATTCAACTCAAGTGAAATGTCAACTGAAATACAAGTAACTTAAAGGATGTTTGGGATGTCCATCCTCTCAGGATCCGTGGAACTATCTACTATGTAGTAATATACGCTATTATAATATGTCTATAGTAAAGTAAACTATTAAAATAGCGTTAAGGATTTACCCATATCCCCCTTAACACATTTTATATATTCCCATAGTCTATACAGTATCGTAACTTCCCCCGTAAACTAGAGGGCTATCAGAGGGCACTCCATAGGTATGGTACAAACCAAACTCGTAGAAGGCGCGATAAGGCATGCGACACGGAACTCGAGGCAATGTTAGGTTAGATATACCATTTGCACTCCCGGACTGGTGGTAACGCATAGTAGCTACTACCGTCCACCTCGTGACACACTCCCAAATCAAAGGGTGCACCCAATCAAATCACAAAAGCAATAGAATGGTATCGAAGAAATGTGCCTGATCGGGGGAATGACCCCACTTGGCCCGGTATAGCTCCTGTTTTAGCCACATCAAGCTGACTCACGGGAGTCAGGGCCACGTAAATACCATACAGAATCATTCTCCAAACCATCCTACTTCATTCTAGAATCTCCACCACGTACACAGTTGTTAAAGTGGTTTTCGGTATTGGCAGAAAGTATGACAATATCCGATCCTAGTCTCATTAGCAAACGTCCACTTATTTCACACCGTGGTCATTTCATTTCAAATAGTTTATACTTCGTATCAAAATATCATATTCATTTCAAAACCATATCAATTCGATATCATTATTCACATCAAATACTATTCATTTCCAAAATTGTAACACTTTCGAAATCATAACACTTTGGAAATCATAACACTTTTAAAATCATAACACTTTGGAAATCATAACACTTTGGAAATCATAACACTTTGGAAATCATAACACTTTGGATATTGAAAATAGTATATATATTAAAATAATTTATATATTAAAATAGTTTTTTATATATATTAAAAATACTTTATATAATAAAATAGTTCCTTAAATTTCACAAATCGATTCAAATGATCTTAAATTCCAAAATTCAACTTAAATCAGTTCCAGTTTAACTATTTCAATTTAAAGTTCAAAGATTCAAGTTTAAGTATTCAAACATTTACAATAGAAATTTCATTTATATTTCAACATTTAACTTTAATTTTATTCAAATTGGAAAATATTCACTTAATCATTTTAATAACAATTTATTAAAATCTCAATTTATAAATTTCACTCAATATTAAATATTCAGTCTCAATTTTATTTAAAGTTGAGAATATTCATTTAATCACTTTTATCAAGTTATAAATCATATTTATCAAATCTCAAAATCAATAAGTTTCAAGTCAATTTTATTTAAGTATAATTCTTAAACAAATACAATTTCAAATCAATTTCTATTTCTTTCCAACTTTAATTTATTATAGTTATTACAAAATCTATTTTTAAAATATAAATTTAAATAAATACCTAAACATATTATATACTAATTAAATTAAATTTTATAAATCTTATTATTAAATTTATTTTATATTAAATCTATTTTTATATGTTTTAAAATAGTAAAATTATAAGTAAAATCTTAAAATTTATATTTTTCAAAACTAACTTATAAATTTAAAATTTCCAAAACATATAATTTTAAAAATCTAAAATTTAGACTTATATAAAAAAATACATTTATATATATTATATTTCAAATCAATATTTGTCAAAACCATATATTTCCTTTCAAAACTTTGGAAATCATTTTTCAAATATATAGACCAACGGTGTCCGTATATAAATTTTCTATCCTATGGTAAAGTGATAAGAATATTTATCATTTCAATCCGCAATTTAAATATCTACGGATATATATCATTTCAACCCGCAATACCAAAATTCAAAATCAATGGAAATCGCTTGGGTTTATCATTTCAACCCATAACGATTTTCTCCTATTCTAGAATATCGTTCGGGTATGTATCATTTCATCCCATAGGGAATTCTACACTAACCGGGAACTTGTAGAGTGAGAACAAATATGATAATAATATAACATATCAACAATAGGCATATATCATCAGTGATAAATTTAATAAAATATGTACAACAGGATATGATGCCATATATTCCAAGTGAACAACTACAGATAATGGCATATCATATTTAAAAATTTAATAACCAGCAATTCAAATTTAACAGCATATTTCAATTGTTGTTTCAAGTGAAATCAAATTTACTAACTGTAAGAATGTTAATCGTGAGTGATTGCTCACCTTTTGAGGCTAGAGAAGTTAGATAATATGACAAGCTACGATTTGAATTACGATCTAGGCAATCGACCAATCCAACAACAACAAGTCTCAAAGCAAAGTAAGTTGAACACGGATTTGACGGACAAAGCTGATAAATAGGAATCGATGAGAACAAATCAAATTAGCTTGATATAAGCTGAACAAAATATACATTATATATAGTTTTTCTCCAAAACCAATTTTTTTAAACATATATTTAAAATAAGATATATATTTTCAATTCAATATTTATTTAACACATATATATAAAATTTATAACCATCTATATATCATATTTTAAATTAAACACATATTTAAAATCAAACACATATACGAACTTATGTAAACTTATATATATACGAACAAACAGCTTATATAAAATATATATATAATCAAACCGATTGTATTTATTATATAAACATATATATAATCAGATATATAACTAACATAGCATATACCTAGTAACAACTATATATATTTATATATATACACACACACGTGTAAAATACTAGAAATGGACATATTACATAGATATTTTTATTTCAAAACATTAATGTACGTATAAAATACTAACACTATAATACATATATAATACGAGCAGGTATAGAATGCACCTTATATGTATATATAAATTTATAACATAGAACAACAAAAACAGCTAATACTATATATATCTATATATGTTTTTTTTCTAAAAAAATCAAGTGTATTTCAAAATATTGACATAAACATCTAAATACATACGTTTCAAATTATTAACAGAACATATTATATAAAGAGAAACCAGAGAGGAGGGGAAGGAGATGTGGTGTCACAGCTATGCTCAGGTAGGTTGCGGGAAGGTGGCAAGGCAGAGATGTACATGGCGGAGGCGGGTGTGGGGTCGGCCAGTGGTGGAGGGAGGCCATGCTCGGGCTTTGGTTGCAAGTCATGGTGCGGGCTGCACTTGGAGGGGTTGGAGGGCTAGGTCCATGCAGAGGTCGGTTGATGGAGAGAGGGAGACCAGAGCAAAGGGTTTTGGTGAGGAAGAATGGTTGTTGTGGTGGATCGGCTATGGTTGTCACGTGAAAAGGTAGGGAGGATGGAAGTGGCCGCGGTAGATTGTGATGGCTGTCACGGGTGGTGGTCGGGAGGTGGGGCGAGACTCGATGGAAGGGGCCGGGTGAAGGTAGGTAGCGGCCATGGCTTCGGGTTGCTGAGGCACGGGTCGTGGCATGCGAACTAGGTAGGTGACGGATATGGAAAGCGAGGGGCTGCTGCACATTTTATCATTTTTTTTTGTGTAACAGCATACTTAGAAATGAAACAAAAGAAAGGGGATGAGCAGCTTTCCACCATGCAAAATAGCAGCCTTATTATAATAATTTTTTTATTGGCCGAACAAAAGAAGGGCAGCTGTAGGCAGAATAGTGAAGGACGATGGACATATAAATATTTACTTTAGTATGCACTATATATAATTTTCGAACAGAATGAAAAGGAGCTGAACCAATGAAAACAAAACGAATGGGGATTGAAAGAACCAATTAATATAAATGGAGTATATGGAATAGAGAAAGTCAACAGTCATATTGCAGAAATCATAAATGCTAATGGCTGTTTGAATTATACGGTTAGCAATTGAAAAGACAAAGGGTACAAAAAGCTCGAATACGGAACCGATATGGCAAATCGTTTCGTCGATTTCATCGCGCACCGGACACCGAAACACACTAATGAATATACTCTAGAAATCAGCACTATGAGATGAATAAAACGGTACACAGATATGAGTGATGCGATCATCCAATCAAAAGTCGATGTTTCGCTGCTAAACTACTGCAAATTCACTGAAAATAAGATAAACGGGGCTAGAGAAGTCCAAATTTGACGAAACGAAATATGACGTCTCACTCATAAAATAGTTTACATTTTTATTATATAAAAATATTCAGATTTCGAAAACATTTTATTTTCATCAATTTCAACTGATTTATATTTAAATAAAATTACACAACAATTTTTTAAAACTAACTTCCATATTATATGATGAAAATCTGATATTCACTATGTCTAAATAGACGCATTTCAAATATCAAATTTTCATTGCTAAATTTTATAATTAAATTTCAAGCAAAATTTCAGTTAATTACGTTATAAAAACCGTTAAAATTTCTGGGTCGTTACATATCAAAAATTATTTACAATTATTTTAGAATTATAAACTTAGCCGTAGTTTCGGGAATAAATTTTATTGTATGATTGAATCATATGATATTGGTTAATTATATCTCAGACAATTAAGGGAAAGCATCTTTTTAGTGCGAGCGTCAAGTGTTGATGAACTCTTTGGATTGATACATAGATATATGCAATCACAAATCTAATAATACCAAAAGGTTCCACATACTTTGTTATATTCGTCGATGAATTATCGGAAGCATGAATATATGTATTTGATGCATATGGGGCATGTCTATGATAAGTTCATAGAATATAAAACAGAAGTAAAATAAAATAACATGCGAAAGAAATAATTCGATTTGATCGAATGAGTGAGTATATCGGCAAGATTTCCAAACGTACCTAAAATGAATTAAGGTTCGGTATCAAGTGTCACTCCTCCTTATAATACACAATGATGTGTTGGCAAGGAGTAATCGAACTTTGTTGGACAAATTTTTTTTATTTTAATATATTTTTTATTTTTTTGCTTTGCCAAAAAAAACTTTGTTGGACAAAGGATGATTACATGATGAGCGAAGTTGAGTTAAATTCTTTCTATAAGGTGTGTACTTAAGAGTAGTACACAAGGTTAATATTAATATCATCCGAAGAATAGTTTACAAAGTCGTACAAGGTATGGGTTTATAAGAAACCCCATCATATCCTAGGCCAATGAGTTGGCTAGTTGTGTGAGTTAAAAGATAGTGTGTAATAATTGTACGTAAGGGATCTTGTGTGAATCACACCAAAAGAAGTTTGGGAACGATAGTCATTAAATGACTAATTTACGTTTTGAACATAAATATTATGAACTAATATCAATTCAATTTTATATAAGGCAATTCATAAAATGTCTATGAATGCGCTTTCCATTGCGTTGAGAAACAGCCGTTTTCAAGAAATGCCAACTTCATAGTGAAGGAATTTATTTTAGAAATTATTGGCAGTAAAATGAATATGGATATGATCCAAGGTTAAACTGATTGCAAGGGATGAAATGAAATTAACCAAACCTAAACAAATACAATACATTAGAATGTCTAATGAGTATTCTTGCATGTCAAAGAGAAACTATGAGTTTCTCGTCAATGTTAAGAATAAGCAATCCTCGATTGTTTAATTAAACCATTAAGAGCATTGACTCTATGATATGGTACGATGCACAAATCTAAAATAGATTCCAAATACAATGTCAAAATATGATTTTGATAGTTGTACCCGAAAAGATATATCCATCAGTCACAAATGTGTCTTTAAGAGAAAGTCAAATGCAGTTGGAATATAGTGAGCCACATTGATAAGAATAACATCGTGAATTTCAATTGTTGAAATTAGCATAACAGATTTGCTATTCAATGGCTTGATGTGATTCGGATTTACTCATAAAATTATTGCCTAGTATGACTTTGTGTTTTGGTACATATGTATTGAAACAAAAAAATCTAAATAAAAACTTAGACTAGACTGTTTGCACATAACAATCAAAGTGTCTCGAAGTCAGTGGGAGTGATATTAAGTTTGTGGGTTTTGGATATGTTCTAAGAACAGGTACGAAAATATCGTTCGACAAGCATCAAAATTAAACAAGTATTTTGATAGAAATACCGTATAGTTTGATTTCAGCCAAAATGCATGTGTCCATAAGAAAGAATGCTAAAGGTATATTGGTATTTCTAAACATAAGAAAACAACACGCTACTAATTGTTAATGATGTACTTGCGTTAAAAATCAGCTTTTAGTTGTTTTAATACTCGACGTTGGATTTGCAAATGATGTATTTTATAGTGAGTACAAAGGACGTTAGGAATGTCCCAAACAATATGTAGATTTATTAAATTGTTTAATAAAAAACATGTAAGATGGATTCCTTGTGCATTGGCAATAGGAAATATCAAACATGTTATGTTGTCAATAGTGTCGTGATTTGTTTATGTATTTGATACATGAAGCAAATATCAGATCCAAATTAAGGACACTAAATGGTAGTTTAGAGTGTTCTTGTATATTTACGAAATATAGGAGAATGTTTATAGAAACAATGAACTCCTTATGAAGGAGCGTTCAAGCTCAGACTTCATATGTGATATAGAGTATGGTATGTCAATATAAAATTCTCATTCAAAGCTTGGTTAAGAAGCTTTAGGTTGGAAATGTTCTTAATGAGAGATTGCGGATGACTTAATAAAAGACCAAGTACATCATCTTGAGTAGCGCCATAATAAAAGCAATGTATATACATAGTAAATGCATAAATTTATAACTGAGCTGAAGGGTAATTCTAAATTTTGAGAATCCCATAAAATAGTTATATAATGACAATGTCGTGATATAGTTCATAATAGAACTTAGAGCTCACTATAGGTTGAGAGCTATACCCCAAATTGTTCCACACGATAAAGGAGGTATATCGGTGTCAAAAAGAGTTGATTGACATAGTAGAAAAAACATAATAGCATACCCATTCACTGAGGGACTGACCTGATTCGTTTTGAGGAAACTGATTAGAGAAGTTGGAGTAAGATTCTATAACTGACCACGAATGCAAGTGGGAGATTGATAGAGTTGGGGTATGTCCTAAGGGCAATTATGTAATTTGTTACATAAATCTAACTTGATAACCAGTCTTGTTCAATAAAAGGTTATAAATAATTAATTAGTTAATTTAATTATATATATCATAAAGTCCATAAATAATGTGATAGCAATTACAAATAGTTGTAACCATGAGTCTTGTAGCACAATATGATAAGCACATCATTTTAAATATTCCAAGTCAAGAAATATCGAGACTGAACATCGATATAACCATTGAGATTAGAGTATGTAACGCTCTTCAAATGTTGGGCAGTGTATTACTCATGGCTACTGAGGGTGCCAAAGGGTTACGTACTGATAGTTATTAGATAACTATGAAATGACTCACTCAAGGGTTTTCTATTGGTTAATGTAACTAAGGTCAAATAGAGAATCTTGAAGTAACGATGTTACACGATTCTCTCGACTTGAGAATACTGTTGAACTTCAATATGGACACTCCACTTTGATTATGGTTAAATCATGACATGGCGTCCATTGAACGACTATAGTTGGATCTGAGTTGAAGTATTGGAAGTGAAACACTATTCATTAGAGAATTCGTCTCATCGATTAAATGGGGTTAGTATCACGGCCAACTATAGTCAATTCAAAGTCAAAATCTCCAATCAGAGTAGTACGGTTAATAATAAATGTTATTATTGAACCAACGACTATGTTTTTGGACTTGCAAAGTTGAATGTGGATAGTGTTGGAGTTTTAACCATAACCAAATTCCATAAGTCCTAATGTGATATAGTGTTCACAAAGAGAATTGGAGTAAATAATTGTTACTATCGGGTACTGCTTATAATAATAAAATTGGATTTTAACAAAAAGACGTGTAACCGATAAATTTGGCCAAAATGTCACACTACTAGCTAAGGTGATGTATGAACATTAATATTCAAATTGTTCATTATTATTCACTAACTGAATTTACACCTTTGAGATGCACGCGTAATGATGAATGCTTTAAAAAACCACATGATTTAATTAATTTATAATCATTGTAAATTAATTAAATTAACTAATATTTATGAGATATTAATTATTAATTTTATTTATCTATTTGCTTTGTTTGAATGTCATTAGTATTTGATAAAGTGCATATATAAAAGTTATGTAAGTACGTATCGATATATGATATGATAAAACATTTAAATTGGATTTAAATAGATTAATTACTAAATAGGTTTGGGAATATTTTGAGATCTATATAGCCTCATTCATAGAAGGCCAAAGGAAGATAAAGGAGGCTCAAAATCCAATGGTTGGATCTAGAAAATGAAGGGAGAAGGTTAAGGAAGGTTCCTTCTATAAATACCTTGTCTTTCATTCACTTGCCTCTCTTAATCACTCTCCTTCTAAACCGTAACCTCCATCTTCATTTTTTACATTCTTGGTTGAAAATTCATGGCATCCAAACCATAAAATATTCCCAAACAAAATCACATAAAATAAATACAAAAGTGGTGCTTCAGATTGTTGCGCTTTCTTAAGGTGATTCAATCGAATTTAAGAGCCTTCTTCATTTAAGGTGCAAACCAAAAGGCAACATCAACAAGGTATATTCAATTATTATTTTTTCAAAATATTCCATGATATTGTAGATCTAGTGATTAATTCATTTTGACAAATTTATATATGCATTTGTTGTCCCTTATAAATATACAAGTGTAGATCTTTAAGTAATATAACCCGTTATCATTTGAATTGGTTTTGATTTGATGTTGATAATTTCTATTGATTTTGATCTAAATATAGATTTGTTAATTAATTTTTTATTTGGTTTTTTGTTTTTTATATACTTGTGAATGATAGTTTACATTGATTCAAAATTGGTTTTCTATTTTAAGATTCATACATATATAAATATACATATATGTGTGTGTATGTTTAAGTATGTGTGTGTGTGTATGTACATGTATGTTAAAATAATTTTAAAATATTATACAATAAAAGGTCCAAGAAAAATTATGTAAAGGCCTAAATTTCCATACCCTTTGAGTCGACATTAAACCGTACATGTCCAGCCCAAATTGAATGAAAAGATGGATCTTTAAAGGTAAGAAAGAAAAATAGATAGAACAGAATCTTACTCGAATGGAATAACATATATTATTGAACAATAATCTCTACAACAGAAAATTTTAAAAATATATATATATGAGTCTAACCTAAATTCAGCTTGAACGGTGATAATACCGGTCTTTACAATTGCTGAAAACAACAAACAAGTGCAGCGGAAATAGAATACGTTCATATGTGTTGAAGGTTTCCAACTCTCCTCTAGAAACTCCCAGCGTCTTCAGCTAATCTTGAAACTACTTGGGCCTGACTTGAGTATAAAATTACCTGGATCAGTCTGGCAAACCAGCGTGAGAAACTCAATTCATACATGACAGTGTCATGGATCAGAGATTGGTGACAAAAACCTTTTGAAAAGAAAGAGTATCTCATAAGACCACACCGCACATAAACACGGACGGGTTTTTACCTTATGAAAACTAAAACATTTCTATCAAAACATTTGATATTATTTTTAATGACATTCTTTGAAAACATTTGCAAGTAAACTTATTAATCTTAACCAAAATTGTTACATTGATTAAATTCCAGCATACTAGCCACAAAGTGGGTTATACAAACAAAATGGAAAGCACTTATTGGAGAATAGATTTCCATACAAATGGTCAGGTGAATGGACTACCTTCCGGTAGTACATCTCTAGAAGAATGTACTGAGGCTACAGAACATCTGCACCTCTACCAACGCAAGACCGACCTACCTCTTCCTAGATAATACCAAATATGTCATCACCCCGGTCGTTACCGACCTTTTCTAGTGCGCTCCAGCATACACCACATTAATTTAAACCCGAACGTCATAGCAGGTAGAAATATATCTTGAAGGGGATGATCATACTCTAATGGTTGCAAACCACATAGCCTTGCCGCATCTACCCTGTTTTGGTCATTTTCGGGTGTGAGGCCTTGAGATAACGATTAACTTTTCATATAACACAACTTCCTTCTTCTTTGAATGCCACATTGTCATTCCATAATCACACAATTGATTTCTATAAATGTATAACTCCTGAGCTCGTACGTCTCAGGAAAGGGTGTTAAGCTAAGAGAAGTTGTCTTCTCCGCCACTAAGTAGATGATAAGTTTATAGAGATCAATTAATGTGATTTTAAATGCAACGTCAGACATTCGTCCATACAAGTTCATTCTGGGACTGAACGAAACCGAAGGCACTCCTCCTACCGCATCTTGTTTTGGGAATCACCCCTAGGATCAGTAGCGATTAGTCCTTGCAATTTGAAGATTTTCATAACGGAGCACTACTGCCAATATATATGATATGGTAAATTTCTCCAATGGTCTAATGGCAAGTAGCGCTACATCATGAATATCTTCGTCTTCAATCATCTTATCTTCAACATGTTTTACTTCGAAACGTGAATTGGTTCAAAGTGGTTTTTGGATAGGAATTTACCCAGATCCGACCTCGGTCTCTTCGAAATCCAATCATCGATAAAAATGTGAATATGTGTATATAGGATTTGTTAAGCCTCTTTTCATTTTAACTTTTTACCGATACATCAAAATTCTTTTAACTTTGGAAATCTTCATCATTTACTTTCAAATCAAATCAAATTCCATCTTTCGAAAACATGTCTTAACTGGGTCAAAATCAATGTACTAAGATATCGTTTACTATTAACTCAAAACCAGTTATATTGAGTAAAAGGTTAGACTAATTTTACCTATATTAATTTCCGTATTCAACTCGTACTATTTGTGAACTAACGGTGGAATACCACCTCTTAATTTTACGTGGATAGTACAAACTTCCCTCCTCATAACTTAATACAGAGTTTGACTAGAACATTCTTTATATTACCGAAAACCATGTTTAACTGTTTTTATTTTGGAAAAACTTGAATATGATCTTTTCATTTAGAGCATCCGGGCCTTCCCTTCGACCTATTCCACCCCTCGCCTAGAAAGAGAAAACATAGGCCCAGTAAATTCAAGACACTGGTTGCTCCATTCCTAACCTTAGTTACACACCTTGTTTTGTCTTTCTTGATCTCATAGGCGGGAAAAATGTACTAGTCATTTCCACATACTCAATTTGTTATTACATTCAAGGAAATGATTTCAATATTATTGTTTAAGTGTTATAAATAATTTCCCTTAACCATTTATTTAGACTCTTATTAAAACTTTCAAATCATCTTTAAAATACTAAATTATTTATTTAAACACATTTAGAAAAGATTCGGAAAAGAATAGTTAAGTTTAAATTTATACTTCTAAAGTTTATTAAAACTACTGTAGAAAAGTACTGCAAAAAGTGCTTTTAAAAGCTTACTTAATTAAAAAAAACTTTTCTATCATTTGAAAATCCATATTTATAACTCAAGTTTCTTTTAAAACATTTCAACATATTTATCAAATTTATTTGATATTTTTAAACATTTAAAAATATTTCTTTTGAAGAATTTTACACTTTGATCACTTATCTGCAAAAGCACGATTTCCTGAAAACTTGATTTGGACATAACTTAAAATTACAAGATGAAATCTTGGTTTTTCTTTTCCATTTAAAAACTATGGTTATAAGGATCCCTAAAATTCTTATTCCAAAGATTTCCAAGCTATTCCACTTCGTATGCTCATTTGAATTCTTCAGCACGAAATCGCGCCCTTGCGCGACGCTCCTACTTTTGACTTGTTTTTCAATATTTGTCGTAACACTTCCAAATAAGTTTTATTTGCTTAAAAACCATTTATAAACTATTTAAAATCAATAATTTATCATTTTGATTATTTAATATTTATGTTTCACCTTTTTCAAAATATCTCATATTATATTATTATAATATTAAAATTGCCATCTTTTAATCTTTTAAACCATATATTATTTGTTTTTGAAACTTTAAACCTTTAAAATTAATTATCCTTAAAATCTCAAAAATTAACTTCCATTTCCAAAATAATTTCAACTATTTTTTTTTTTGAAACTTTTGGTTTTTCAAATCAATTCTATCTTTTCCAAATTGAATTTCTTTCCTATAATTGATTTTGAAAAGAGGCTTACTATTCCAAATATACCATTTATATGGCCTTATTTAACAAAGGTAATGGTTAATCGTTTAAAATAAGTAAACATAACCAATTTAGCTAGGATGCCAATAAATTATCATCAACAATTCTTCCATTCAACCAAACTCATCCATGTAACATCCTAACATTCATATTAACAACTAAATGGTGTTAATTATCATAGCATCATAAGGGTATAAACATGAACATCATAGCACAGCAATAAATAGGATTTTAAAAAGAGATAAAAGTTCACTCACTTTCATTTCTCTTTGCAAATCTTTTTCTACAACTAGCGTGCTTCTTTTTTTTTCTTTGCAAAATCAACACGACTTATCTTGAACCATCTTTAAAATGGTGAAACGGATGGACTAAGGTTTGATAGATAGTGGGTATGGCTTTGCAAATGGAGCATATGGGGGTGTGTGTGGGGTATCGACTTGTCCGTGGGTAGGTGGGGGTGTGCCTGGGTTTTGGAGGCAGGTGGAGGTGGGTTTGTAGGTTTGTGAGGCGGGTGAAGGTGGGTGTGTGGGTTCGGGCATGTGTATGAAGGGGTAAGGCTTAGGTTTGGCTCGGATATGGGGGGTTTGAGGGGGTGCGTGGGTTTTGGAAGGTGGGTGCATATGTTGTGGAGGGGGTAGGGCAAGGTTATGGGGAGTTTTTGGCCGTGGGTGGTGGGTTTGGAGGCGTGTGAAGGTGGTGAGGTGTAGGAGCTATGGAAGAGGATGAGAAAGTAAAGAAAATGAAGAAGGAAATGTTGTGAAAATGAAGAGGATGGATGTGCTATTTATAAGTGCAACTAAACTATCAAATTACCAAACTAACCTTTGCTACTTTTTTACTTTTCAACCATTATTTTATTCTTCTTTAATGCATGAAGAGATAGTCATTAATGAGATAGGATACTTAGATCTGAAATGGTACTTAAGTGTAATGATTATGTTATTTTCCATTAAATAACAAAATATACAAAATGGAAATGCTCCTTTTCCATGTATGGATTTGACATGTGCATTTATGTGGAATGGATGCTTAAGTACTTTTGGTAATGATTTGGTTAGTAAAGAAGTTATTAATATAAACATATCAAATCAAAATCTTTTATATTTTGTTTTATAAACTTTCCAAAAATAAGATTTTGTCTTATATGCTAAATGTTCATATGTTTACAAGTGTATAAATGTCTTAATGTGTAGTTATGTATGTTTTAAAAGAAACCATGTTGCGGTATCCTTTAAACAACTTTTGTTCCGTAATCAGTCGTAAATCCAAGACTAGATTACCAGCACTATTTATAGTTTTTATTTAAAATATCTATCCATGTAATCAAAATTTGAAAATAAGTTTCTTATTAGTCTTAAATAATCAAAACAAGTTTATTTTAGTTATAAAACCATATTAAATAATATTAATATCTAATTGTAAAAATACGACATTGATTTGTCAATGTGCGACAAAATTTATCAATCATTATAAAATAAGTATATATGTTTATAAAATCATCAAATTACTATCATTATATAAAAAAATTAAAGAATTAATTATCATTAAAACAAAAATTGAACGTATATTCAATTTTATTGAAAATTAACTTTTGTCGCTTTTCGATAAAAATCCAAACTTCTTGATTTTGTAATCAAATTTTAAAAAATAAATTTATCATTCTTATTTATCACATAAAACATAATTATTAAGTTTGAAAATTCTATATTTGAATATTTAAAATAAATTAAATATCTTATTTCCAAAGTGGTAAAATTACGGGTCGTTACAAATTACATATTATTTATATACACACACATACTACTAATCTAGGAGAATTTTATTGAAGTATAAATGAACATAAATCAACATATTATTATTATAATATAAAGTATACTTTTGGAAAATTATTATTACTTATAAAATATATATATTTTATCCTACTTTAGATTATTAACATATACATATAGGTTATATTTGGATTTATAGATTAATGTCTGTTTCAAATTGTTTTACTAAATCAAATCACTACATGTTTAGTAATAAATCTTAAATTTATAATTGTTAGTGGCTTAGGTACTGGTTTTGATGTAAAAACTATAGGACATTGTATAAAATATAGATACTAATGTTTTATCAAGATATATATAGTATATAGTGCAGGATATTGGACATATATTGATTAAGAAGACCGTACAGTATCAAGATGCTGATATCAAGAGCACATTCAAGATGTTATATAAAGTTTTAAGAGTTTAGGAATGAAAACTCATGAGTATTGAAGGGTTTAAGATTTCAAGATATTCCAGAAAAGTTATAGAGTCATAGATTTTATGTTAAAACCTTGATAGCACTTTCCTAATCTCTCTTACCTTCTTTAATTTTATTTTAAATTGTTTTTAAAATATTCTATTTTTAAAATAATCTTTTCAAAATATTTACCAAAATAATTTTCAATAAAGATATCATTTTAATGTTTTTATGTTCATATATATTGAATTTTTGTTCATATTTTAATATTGATTTTTATATATATTATTGAATACTCTTATTAAATCTTTCAAAATTAATTTATAAAGTTTTGTGAAGTTATATTGATTAAAATGTGTATAAACTGTATTTAACTGATTCTATAAAGTATCAAATTGTTTAACAAAGCAATGGATTTCAAAATAATATTTTTAAAGTGATTTTCAAAATACAAAGGGATATGTCAACATATCCTATCTATGAATGTCGACATGGTGGCTGTAAAATTAAGAATTCCAATTTGAATGGAAGTGAATTTTCATCATATTTATTCGCAAATGGACATGACCGTTGTTTTCCTGTGTATACTAGACTTCCAAATGAATTTTCATTAACTACTTTTTTATTTTTCTCTCCTCTTTTCACTCTCTTGATTTCTAAATCAATTTCTATCGAAATTCTGCCGAAATTCAACCAGAATCATATTTAATCATTATAGTTTGATTCTCTTTCATATACTCTTTGATTTCTCTCATCTCTCTCAAGATCAAAGTGCTATTCAAGATTTATTGGATCAATTATAATCAAGATCGAAGATCTGAGTCTGTAAAATCTATCAATTCATACTCTTATGCTTTATGGTGTGATTGGTATCTTTGAAATCCAAGTAGGTGTGATTCTAGCCTGTTAAAATCCATTAGATGTCTTAGTAGCATGTAAATCTAGTGGGTGTGCTTGTGGCTTGGAAATCAAGTGACTTTACCGAGAGGTCGGGATTCTGGAGGGTGTGTCTCCTAGCTCATTTACTAGTTGAAAAAAATCCATACAAGGAATTGTGCGGGACTGTATGTAGGGTAACTCCGAACCAGTATAAAATCCTACTGTGTTCTTTCCTTTTTACGTTTACTCCATTTAATTTTATTTGCACTTTGATTCTTTGATTGTTTCTGTGATTGTTAATTACATCATTCCAAGTAGAATCTTAAAGAATTTGAAAAATATTCATATAATCCATTATACACTATTCGCCCCCTCTAATGTTAATTTAGCCTTAAGATCCTTATTATGTTGACTCACATTTGGTATCAGAGCATTGGTTTTCAAATTATTCATCATCTGATTTTTGAAAAAGTTTAAATGGCTACCAACACGGGTAATAGTACTATTAGTAACACTATTAATATGCTTGTTAGTAACTCATTTGCCAAAGAACAATCCACTGCTAGACCTTCACTTTTTAACGACAGTAAGTACACATATTGGTCATGTAGAATTAAAATTTATTTATAGTCAATTGGTTTAGACACTTGGAATATCACACAAACCGAGTACAATGAACCAAAGATAAATTTTGCACAGTGGACTACTGACCAAAAAGCAATTGCACAAAGTAACTCTAAGGCTATGAATATATTATTTTGTTCACTGGATAGAAATGAATTTAATAGAGTATCTATATGTAAGTCTGCATTTGAAATTTGGATAACTTCGCAAGTTACACATGAAGGGATAAGTAAGGTTAAATAGACCAAAATTTCCATGTTGACAAACCAGTTTCAATTATTCAAAATGAGTTCAGATGAGTCCATATCTGATATGGATAGTAGATTCCAAGATATAATACACTCACTTATTACACTGGGTAAAAGTTTTTCTAAAGAGGATCAAGTTAGAAAAATACTCAATTCACTAACTCCTGACTGGGATCAAATGACTCTTGCAATCGAAGAGGCTAATGACATTATGTAACGACCGGGGATTTTTGACCCTCGAAAATTGACACTAATACATCCACTGTATTACATGCCGAGAAATCGAATGCGGAAAACTCGATTGTTAGGGAAAAAGAAAGAAGGAAGAAGATAAGAAGAAAACTAAACAACACAGAATCTCACAGCGAAACGAATAATCTATAATATACATCAATCTTTACACAAAACAAACTGTAATGTATTTATATTCAAAACATCAATCAGAGTATTCGAACCTACTTCAGCCTGGACAGTTATAACAGTTTGTCCTTACAATTGCTGATAAATACAACAACGAATACAACGGAAAAATAACCATCTGCGTGAATCTGTCTCTGGGCCTCCAACCCGTCTCCTGAAGCTCTAAAGCATCCAAACTAACTGTAATATGCTCGGTCTGACCTAAGCATTATAATAAAATAACACCCGAGTCTGTCTGGAAAACCAGCATGAGAAAACACACCCAACTGGATTTAAAGTTATAAGAAAAATCTTTGAAATCAAAAGTTTCCCGTAAGACCACACTACACATAAACACGGACGGGTTTTTACCTTACTTAACCAAAACATTTTCTATAGAAAATGCATTTATATTATAATAATGTCTAGGGGTCAAAGTCAAATATGAATATAGCTGAAATGCTTGCATCTCATGTTTCAGCATAAGTCCGTATAGTGCTTACTAGAGAATGGATTCCATATAATGACTGGGCTATTGGGGTACCGCCTGTCACGGTGTATCTTTAGAAAAATAACACTAAGGTCGAACCTATCGACCCCTGCCAACACAAAGTCGGCCTACCTTTTGCTGGATAGTACCGAATAAGATCACCCTTTGGTTCAACTCGGAAACTGTACCGAAGCATACATAAGTTAATAGTAGGGACTTTAGACAGGGATGCCTTTACCCTCATGGGAGCGACCTACCTAGTCTTGCTGCACCTCCCATGTTTTAGTCATTCCCGATTGATGAGGCTTGAGGCTACGTTTTACCTTTTTATATAGCACTTCCCACTTGGAATGCTAATACTGCCTTCCAGGCGACAATGCAATACAAGCATTCATCCATACAAGTTCGTTCTGGGACTGAACGAAACACTTGAGAGCTCGGTCTCCAATTCCATCATCTTCGAGATGTCTTCACTTCGAAATGCATTCCTTGGATCGAAGTGGTTTTCAAATAACATACCCGATCCCGGTCTCTTCGAAACAACGTTCGATAATTCCCAGTAAACTCAACCCCGATTCTTTAGGAAATAAACAATCAAAGATAAGATCGGAGATCACCTCCAAACCATTAGTGGACGTATTTCCTTATTATTGTCCTAGGAGAACGAAACGAGATTTATACGCACGGTACAACATCATCGGAGATGACTGCACCATATAACTCACGTGTTTCTCCTAGATATTTCCAAAGTTACGTTTGGGTCCAATTTCGATAGTCGGTTATTTAACAATCGCATAACAAACATTTAATCAAGGATTTATTTCATATGGAAAACCAACATTGGTTAAGCATATAAGCAATCACTAACCTCCTTTTATAAATCTTTCATAAATAAAATCATTTTTAAATTACTTGTATAAGAATATTTTTACAAAGATATATCCACCGATTACTATATTTTCAATACTTAGAAAATATCCATATACTTATATCAATGGTATAAGTATATTTATACACTGAGAAATATTCCATTTTTATTCGATTCAAAAATCATTCATAAACTCCTTATAATTCTCTAAATCATTTATAAACCATTTTATAAAACTTCTGGAAACATTTATTAAGCTTCTTTTATACATTTCAATCATTTATAAATTCTTTTGTACTTTTCTAAAAATCATTTATAAATCCTTTAAAAATCCATAAACCATTTATAAAACTCCTTTTATAAATCTATAAACCCATTTCTTAAGTCTGTTTGTAATCATCTAACCATTTATAAAACTCTTCACCTTGTAAATAATCTTCCTAATGTCTCCAAACCATTTTATAAGCTCTTTTATAAAATCCAAGTCTTTCAACTCTATTTGTGGGTCTCGGAAACATTTATACACACTTAAAAGTCTTTACTTCAAAACAGTTTCATATAAATAATTATTTAAATTAATATTATAATTAAATAAATAATAATTATCTATCTTAAAACATCTTAAAATAATTATCAATCTTTTCAAAAGTAATAATAATAATTTTATTTTCAAAATCTTATTAATAACCCTTATTATTAATTTCAAACCATAATTAATCTTGAAATAATTAACCTTTCAAATTATTAATATTTCGATAAATTGTTTAAAACAATATTAACTATAAACAAATAATTTAAAACAATTCTAATATAATTAAATAACCTTAAAATAATATTACTATAATTAAATACTTTTAGAGAATATTAATTAATTAACTTTAAAACAATATTACTATAATTAAATAACTTAAAAAATATATTAATATAATTAATTAATTTTTAACCAATATTACTATAATTAAATAACTTCGAAACAATATTAATATAAATAGATAATCTTTAAAACAAAATATTTCTGAAACCCAATTTCGGATTTAAAACTCATTTCCTGCCTCAAAAACCAATTCCAACTCAAATGGAAATTTATAGTATATTTTAAAAACAGTAATTTGAGGCCAATAGGCACCCAAAACTTAACCAATATCGATATTGATTTTCTATCACTATTGGGTTTTATTTTCAAACATATAATGATGCTATAACCACATAGTCCACAATCATGTTCATTATTCAATTATCCATATAAAAGAAATATTATTGAAACAATTCAATAATAGTGAGGAATCCCGTTGGATCCCTCCAACCTGTTTCTCCCTCCATCACAAAAGTTATATAATCATAAAATAAAATCAACCGCTTCGAGGCGGGATTCGTATACAAAGGGTCATCCGCTCTTACACGGAAACGTAATAGGGTCTCATCCTCTCCAATATGCGGGAATATATCCAAACGAACAAATAAATATAGTAATTCATCCAAACAATCATTCAATAATTTTTATCAACTATATATCGTAGTAGTTATTCAAAAAGGTGAGTTTAACTCACCGAACTTTTCTGTTGTCACCGAGGCGTTCTGGTTTGGAACTAAAATCGAACGGTTGTCCGATTTTTAGCCTAAACAGTCTCTAAATTCATCCATACCTGTTCCATCGCAAAGCTTTCGTCGATACGAGCGCAATGCAAAAAGTTTCGTCTCGATCGAACCTCGTATGCCAAAAGTTATTAAATTTTTAAGTTAATGATTATTTAAATCTAAAATTAATAAACTAATAACATAACATTTTAAATAATTACAACAATACCCTCCTTCTTCCTCCTCCCTCAACAGATATTCCCTATGCATGAAACACCCAATTGCATAGCCGTGCACGCGGATCTTCTCCCCTCTTCATTCCTTAATGATTTCAACAACCGACTTTACCAACGCCATCTCCTTTCCGCCCTCTACACGATGCTCCCCTCAACTCCACACCTGAGCCACCCCACTGAAATCTGACATATTCCCCTCACCGCATAGACCCACCTGACCCGATTCGCTCCTATGAGTCGTACCTCCCTATATTCAAGCCGCAGGTGCCATTTATTACCAAGAACAAGGATCCGAACTCCATTCACCACATTACAACTTCAAACAACCTAGAATTTAAACCCTAGTTTCTTAGCTACTAATGTACACGATTCGAGCAACGCCAATCATAGCCGCATCCTTCAAAACTAGTATCAGTATGTAGATCTACTTGATTGCAACCCAATGAAGCAAGCTTTTTATTTTTTTGATTTTATTTGTAATTTTTTTGAATTTTAAAAGGAGAGGATTATTTTTTTCTTTTTCTTCTTCTTTGTTCTAGTTTGAAAAAAAAAGTTAAACAAGAGAGAGGGAAGGATGCATTTAAAAAGATACGAGGGCATGGTTAGCACGTGCAGAGGTATGGACAATGGTATGGAAGAGTATGGTAATTACAAATTAATATATATAGTATTTTATATCCGAAATATCCAACTATAAAATGTCTGAAAATTCCGAACTCCAATCGAGACGTGCCGCCAGACATTCTATATGTTTTACCCTTATTCCGAATGCAATGGAACTTGTTTCGAGACCTAATTCAATCGTATGCAGATGATAGGTTTTTAGACCCAGTTATTATATTAAATTTTCGATATTAATTTCTACGCGTTTCGATCTCGCACGACCAAATGATACGTCAGATCACCACGAAATTCGATGACGTAATATAATTCAATATTACGGATCCAATGAAACTAGTTTCGTCGAAATCTGAGACAGTGCCCCAGAAGGCTCTTTTCAAATGTTAATTAAAACGAGTTATTTTCAAAATTGGTTAAGTCACTTTTAAATCCGATTTAAAAGTTTTAATATCTTTATTTTTTATTAAATAGAATTTAACTAAGCTTTGAAATTATTTTTATCCAGCTTAAAACCCAAGATTCAATTATTTAAATAATTTCAATTATTAAATTCAATAATTAAATTATCCAATAAATCGCTATATTTGAAATTCGAGTTATTTAACCTATAAAATTAACCTTTCAATATTTAAAATCAATTAAATATTCCAATTTCAAATGATTGAAAATTCTGGGTTGTTACACTCTTCCCCTTTTAAAAGAATTTCGTCCCCGAAATTGCTAAGATAAGAAAATTGCCCAAACCCATTACTTTTTAAAACCAATTAGTTGAAATAGTTCGCCAAATTATTTTAAGCATTTAACTTTCCCCAAAAAAATCAACTCGTTGAAACTTTGTTACTACTTTTGCTAAGCTTCCAAATTCATTCATAGATTCCAACTAATATCATCACATTCAACCCTTTTAGGTTATGTGTGACAACCCACATTTTTAGATAATTTAAATTGACAATAAACCACACATGTCTGACTCAAATAGCTCAAAAGAATAGATTACCAATGGGATTTTATTCTAAAGAAATAAGATACAGAAAAATAAAATTACAAAATATTGCAGCGGAATGAAAAAATATAATAATTACATTAATAGTTCATGAAGCTGTTTAACAATATACAATAATTTCACTTACAATATCATTAGAGTTATATATTTAACAAATATAAAAAAGTAATGCAGCAGAATAATATTAATAAATACGGTCTTCAAACTCCATCTTCATCTTCAAGAAATAATATCTTCGAAACGCTGAAATACCTAGGCTGACCCGAGCGTAAAGGAAAATAATACACTCGAGTCAGAACTAAAATTCTTATGCAAATTAAATCAAAATCAAATGAAATATGTAATGAAGATAACTACATTTTTAAAGTTTCAAATTTTCTAGAAGAATTATTATTTTTATATTCAAAATATAACAAATTTCACAATAGATCCATTCTAATAACTTACAAATTTATAGAAAAGTTCCAAATTAAATTTCAAAGTTCAAGAGATTTGATTTATGAAAATTTTCCAAAGTCTCAAAATTCAATTTATGAAAACTTCCCGGGGTTTCAAAATTTAAATTTGAAAACTTCAAATAAGGTAGTGGCAGTTTATTTCTCAAAAATCATTTCTATGTTTCAAAAAGTAAATCTAAGTATACTAATTTATTTCACATGTAAATATAAGAAATTCAAGGGTTTTGTATCCTTATTCAGTGTTCAAATAATCAATATGAAAATTTATATAATTAAAATAAACTAGGGTGATAACATGGATATATCAAAATAAATGAACAAACAAACATTCAATCATAATTGCATCCATCACAACATACAATCAACATTCAAATCAATCAATTCAACTAATCAACCAATTCAACAACATGTCATAATAATTATTAGTTATCACATATTGGTGTTTGACTATCAGGGGTATTCAAATTAAATGTCAAATTAAAATTCTCAACCAAAAATCAATAAGTTTGTCACTATATGTGTAACGACCCGTATTTTTGGGTCTTCGAATTTGAATACTTAACTTATTTAAATTTTAGTTAAATCTAAATTTCAAATTAAGAACTGATTTTTGATGACGTATTTTTAATTTAATTTTTAGAATTTTTCCATAATTTTTAATTTGGAAAATAAGTAAATTCTCGTTTGACGTATTTTACGGGAAAACATTGGCATTTTGAACTTTTATAGGATTTAATAACTTGTCCATTTTCTCATTGTTTTGTGATTGCATCTCAATTATGTATGTGATCATATCTCATTTTTTGCCATTCGTGGCTCGGACGTGGACGTGATGTGGGGTAGCCGGGTACCGTGATCTATTCAAATCAACACCTGTGTACAAGCACCTCAGTATGTACACAAGTACACAGCAGCATAACATTTTTTTTTCCTTTTTCCCTACCATCTCTCCCTGTTCTTGATTTCCTTCCATCTCAGTATCTCAGTAGCCACCATTGTCCTCCTTTGATTTGAACTGCATTTATGAACTTGGATTTGATGGGTTAGGGCTCTACATACATACATACACACACACACACACACCATGTCCATCCACAGCTTCTCCTTCTTCTTCATATTTTTTCTCTGTAATGTCAAAAATCAAGAAGAAAAAACTTCCCTCGATATTCCAAAACTCAAATACTCCCAAACTACCCAGTTTCAAATCCATCTTCCAATATGAAAGTTGTTCGTAATCGAATCTACTTTCCTCTAAAAATAATTTTAGGGATTTTCGTCAAGTATTTAGAGAGATATCTTTAAATTACTGCAAGTGGTCGAGAAAACGATTGTTTTCGACGATCACGGATTGGCGAACTGAGGGTATGGATGGGTTTGTAGCGGCGATTGGGGATTTTTAGAGGCATTCGTGTGATTTCTAGTGGCTTGGTTTATCGTAGGGAAGGAGATGATCGGAAAACGTTCGAAAAATAATTTTCGGCAAACTAGTGGTCGAGAGGTCGAGCGAAGATGTCGGGAAGGACCCTTGGGACGAGGCGGAGGTTGTGACCGTGGTTGATTTTTGATTTTGGCTTTGGTTTGTCATGGATGGTTCGAATTAGGGTTTTAGAGCACTATTTGGATGGTGTTCGAACTTTGTCGAACTGCGGCATGTTGGAGTGGTCGAGTCGCTGCACGCGTGTCATGGAGGAGGCACAGGGTGTGGCGGTCCGTTCGGAGGTGGTAGCGAGGCAAAGCATGGAATGTAGAGGGTGAAATCGCTCGATTTCTGGTTACGTTTGGATTCCAGGCTTCAAGCTATGGCAGGCCGACTTTTCGTTTCTGACGACCGGAGTGGAATGTGGAAGGTCGGAGGTGGTGCGCATGGTTAGACGGAGCTGATGAGGCTATGGGTGAGGCATCAGGTGGCTCGGGGTATGTGTGCACGTGCACACACTCGACCATGCACAAATTTCTTTCATTCCAGGACTTTTGTTCATGAGGGAGGAAGACGGCACTGTGCGTGTGTGGGTGGGTAGCGGGCTTGGGCTTTGGGCCAAAAAATGTGGTGAGCAAACATTTACCTTTGTTTAATTATATAAAAATAGGCATTTAGTTTAAAACATGATATCTGGGTCGTTTTAAAACCAATTGACCTACGAATTTTTGCGTTGTACTTGTATTTACGGGTACAACATTATAGAGTAACTTGTTGGAAGCTTTGGACAAGTATAAATTTACGACATATTTAAACGGACAAGCTTTAAATCACGTTATTTTAAATAATAACGTCGTTTAAATTTATACACCTTAAATATTTATGTTTATTTGGCCAAATAAACATATGTTGAGTTAAATTGGATTGAATGTGATAATTGGACATCTATTTAAGTGGAATAAAATACCGTTCCACTAGTTAAATTAATTTGGCAATTAATTAGTAGAATAAATCCCCGTTCTACTATTTATTGATTTGGACATTTGATTTAATACCGTTAATTGATATTCCGCCTTGAATATGTGATATATTAATTGATGATGGTTAAGTGTTGAATTTATTTACGTAGTCGTTGATCATGTAAATATTTGTTGTTAACTTGAAAAGTTAATTGAATAATATGGTGACTTGTTTAAGTACCATGGTGATCGTTAAGCCTCCTTCAATTTTAAAAATTCAAAATCTGGTTTGGAAGCTATTTAAGAATAATTATTGTTTATTAACAAGATTTAAAAGTAATAATTATTTATCAATAAGTTTTAAAGATAATTTATAAATCTTTTTTTATAATGATTTAAAATTAATTATTTTATTAATTGATTCTTAAAAGTTATTTCTTAATGTTATTTAAGAATGGTTAATTACTATTTCAAAGTTATTTAGTTTTGGTCTAGAAATGTTTTAATTATACTTTAATTAATTGTTAAAATGGTTATCTATATTTTAATTATTAATTAAAGTTAATTAATTATATTTATTTAAGTTATTTATTTATATTTAAAGAATAATTAATTTTTATATTAATATTAGTTTAACGTTAATTAATTATTGTTCTAATAATGGTTTAAACATTTATAAATTTCATATTAATATTTTTTTTGAAATTAATTTATTAATACAATAATAGTGTTTGAAATTAATCTAATATATTATTAAATAGATTCTAAAGTTATTATTTTAAAAAAGATTTGATTTAAATGAAATATAGGGATGTTTAAATAGTAATTTGTTATTTAAAGTTATTTTAAATAACTTATGGTTTATCAAGAGGAAGTATTAACTTAAAGAGTCTGTTAAGGATTTGGATTAAATATGGGAAGAGTTTTTATAAATTGCTTCGGATAATTATAAAGGAATTTATAAATGAGTTTTAAAGAATCTAAGAAGGAGAAGTTTTATAAACGGGATTTTGGAATTTATTAAGGATGTTTTATAAAGGGATTGGTATTTTGGATTTCTCCGTTTAAGTGATATTTGGGATTGATCATTTAAAATATGATTTCAAATTAGAAAAATCTTTCTAAGTGTTGGTGAATATACCTTCCAAGTTTGAAAGTGAGATGGTTAAATATACTTATACCGGTGAGATAAGTATATGGTTATATTTTTTAAGCGTTGGAAATATAGTAGTTTGTGAATATACTTATCCTGTTGAGATAAGTATATGGAGGTGATTTCTAAGTATTTGAAATGTGATTTTAAATAATGGAAATTTAATTAAAATGAGGCTTAGTGATTTCTATGGGAAATGTAATCTTTGTTTTGAATGGTTTTTTATTTGATAGTTAAATAACCAACTATCAAATCTGGACCAAAACATAACTTTGGAAATATCTAGGAGAAACACGGAAATTATATGATATAGTTACCGTCGGTGGTACTATACTATATGTATAATCTCGTTTCGTTCTTCTAGGACAAATGATAAGGAAATCCGTCCATAAATGGTTAGTAGGTGAACTCCGCTTTTATCTTTGTCTGTTTATTTCCTTAAGAACCGGGGTTGAGTTTACCAGAATTATTGAAAGTTGTTTCGAAGAGACCGGGATCGGATATGTTTTTCGAAAACCACTTTGATCCAACTAATGCGTTTCAAAGTGAAGACATCGTGAAGAACATGGAATCGACGATAGAGATGTGAAGTGCAAGGGCTTATCGCTACTGATCCTGAGGGTGATTCCAAAATGGATGTAGTAGGAATAGTGCCTTCGGTTTCGTTCAGACCCAGAACGGACTTGTATGGATGAATGCTATCAACACATTGTCATTGGAGGGCAATGAGCATTCTAAGTGTGGATTTCTTGAGAGGTAATTGTAGCCTCAAGCCTCATCAACCGAGAATGACTGAAAATTAGGGGAGATGCAGCAATGCTAAGTGGGTCTCACCCATTTGGGTATATTGTCACCCTTCTAGATACATCTACATATTTATGGATTAGTTGTGCATGAGATCTCGATAAAAAGGGTTACAAAGCAACCGGGGTGATGACATATTTGGTACTATACAGTCAGGAGTAGGTCAGTCTTGTGTTGGCAGGGGATTCAGGCGAGGCCCTTAGTACATTTTCTAGACGTGTACCATGATAGGTGGTACCCCAGTGCCTAGTCATTGTATGGAATCTATTCTCCAATATGCGCCGTATGGTTTTGATTATGCCCAACTATGTTGAAATGTGAGATGCAAGCATTTTAGCTATTTTCATATTTTACTTTGACCTCTACACATTATTATAATATCACTGGATTTTATGATATAAAAGGTTTTGGTTATCGTAAGGTAAAAACCCGTCCGTGTTTATGTGCGGCGTGGTCTTACGAAATACCTTTGATTTTAAAGGATTTTAAAAGTTATAATAAATAAAATTCCTTGTGATTTAAATTTTCACGCTGGTTTTACCAGACTGGCCCGAGCGTTGTTTTCCTATAATGCTCGGGTCGGACCGAGCATATTTTCAGGTTTACTTGGATATTTGGAGCTTTAGGAGAGGAGCTGAAGGCCTAGAGACGTATTCACATAGATATTATATTTCTATTGCCTACATTGTTATATATTAGTCAGCAATTGTGAGGATGGGTTGTTATAATTGTACGTGCTGAATAGGTTATTATACTCTAATTTATGTCTGTATATACTTATATTACAGTTTTGTTTTTGTGTAAAGACTTGTTATATAATATAGATTATTCGTTCCACTATGAGATTATGTGTTGCTTAGTTTCTTCTTGTCTTCTTTCTTCTTTCCTCTCCCTAACTATCCGCCTTTCCGTTAAATTTGGGTTGGGCATGTGTGGTTTATTGTCAGATTAATGTGTACGGAAAAGTGGGTCGTTACAGTTGGTATCAGAGCTTAGGTTGAGCAAACACCTAGGCTTTGGTGGGGTTTACTCACTTGACATAGGGTAAGCGAGACCCTAGGATGACTTTGAGAGTGTATTATATATAAGAGTGCATATTTGTTAGTGATATAAAAGTGTTTTATATTGTGTTGTTTGATCTGTTGAGTGGCTTAAGAATTCTGGTTGATGCGTTTGACCGACGTCATCGATGGGGATTTCCTAAACACTCGAACAAGACCAATTGACATAGTATTGTTTTAAAAAGGGGTAAATGAAATAATTTTACTTGGAAATATATTTTATATATAAAAGAATAATTTTTCATAGTTATTATGATTGTGCTTGGTTGTTAGGAAGGATAGTATTCCATCATTATCATCTAGGATTTGATCGATCATGCTCACCCATTTCTATGCATTGACCATTATCCATTAATCTATCTTGAATCTTCCTTTTTGAAATCTGGATTGGGCAGATAGGAATTTGGGAATATTGAAACAAATACCTTGTGAATTAAGTTTCACCATTTGAATATAAGGTGCTCGTTGATAATGTTGGGTTAAAACTTGATTTTTAAAGGTTGTTATTTAAAAAAAAGAAATATTTTGAATATTTTTGAAACAATTTTATATATAGGTTGATTTGGTAAAATTAAGTGAATGTTGTTTTGTTAAAAGGAAATTGGGAATACTTTGGGATAATATTTAGAAATGATTGAAGACATAAGTTGGTTGTATTAAATTGAAATTTTATAAAAGAAGTTTATTAAAGGAAAACGAATTTTTTTTTGAAATAATACTTGAGGAATGATTTATATAAGGCCGATATATTTTCACAATGAATATTTGAGAATGATTTCCTTTAAAAGAGAATATCTATAAATTTGATTTATAAAAATGTATGAATTAAATAAAAGGAATTCGAGAGTTAAATCCCGGTGATTTTGGACAAAAATGGTTTTCAAGGTTTAAAAGTTAATAATAATAATTGAAAATGTTCTTGGGATAAAATAAATTTTAATTTGATTCCAACAAGTATGGTTTGATTTACTATGAAATAAATGTATATTATCATTTCAAATGATTTTGGGGGGAAAGGAAATAATAATTTTGTTTGAGATAGTTTTAGAGCATAAATGACTTTGGAAATGATAATAATAGTTTCTTAAAGAGGTTTTAATGTATCTATATTTTGGAAATAGTACACTTAGAAATATATCTAGGTATAAATATCTTTGAAAGGAATTTTATGGTAAGGTGTATTCCTTTGGATTTGGTTTGGGGAACGAGTCCCGATTTGTTTTGTGATGATCGAAATAATCTTTTAAGTGACGATCAGATGTTTGCTGAGACGAACGGTATTGTGCACTTAGTAAATTACTCTCTTTGTCATTGTACGGTTGGGACGAGTTCGAATCCGGATGAATTCGAAGTAGGTTGAAATGGATGTAGGTTGAAATGGATAGTTGTTAAAACCATTTATTTGGAAATATATTGATATGGTTTCAAAAGAGGGATTTTGAAAATTGGAAATTTTATTTTTTAGTTAACTAGTTCGAGTGGCTCGAAAATAACTAGAAATGGGTAAGAGACACGTTCGGATGGAAAACGTTTCTCTTGAGTATTATCCTTATCGTAAGGAAGTATATGATACTGTTTGGTAGTACCCAGTTTCTTGGTATAATTTTGGGGTTATCGGGCTATATATATATATATTTGCTATGGTTTAATATATATATATAATATCATTTCAAAGGTTTTTGACAATAAATATCCAAGTATTTGACTCTTAAGTTCCAAAATATATGGTATCATTTAAAAAGTGTTTTGAATAGAAACCGGGTGTTTTAAATTCCTAAGTGAATTAAAAATAAAGGTTTGAATTTAATAGTTGTGTATACCTTTGTAATATGGTAGAATGTTTTATATGTTTTACAAATCCAATGGAGTTATATGAATTGTTTTTCATAAATGTTTTAATGGGAATAGAATTGGTATTGGAATAACCAATTGAATAGGTACGTAGGATGGATGTAGATCATTTCTCTTTCCATATAGTTTCGATCTGATATTCGAGAACAAGGCTTTGAGGTGTTTTACACTATTCTGAATAAGGATCTATTACTCGATTTTTGACGGTGAGCACTTGATGAGGGTTCTTGATATGGAACCAAAGTTATCTATCATAGCTAAACCTATGTAAGGAAAGTAGAGGTTCCTAATCAGGGAGCCTGATCAGGGTCCGCACTAGTAAATTGGGTGAACGATACTGGTTTGGAAGTGGAATCATGTATTCGAGTAGTGATCGAATCAGATTCTGTATATGAATGATCTATGGACATTATGCGGGCTTATGAACAGTATTGAATGTTCTTGTGCTGGAATTTCGGGGACGAAATTTTTTTGGGGGGGGAAGGGGAGAGTGTAACGACCCGTATTTTTGGGTCTTCGAATTTGAATACTTAACTTATTTAAATATTCAGATTTGATTTAAATTTTAATAAAATCTATATTTCAAATTAAGAACTGATTTTTGATGACGTATTTTTAATTTAATTTTTAGAATTTTTCCGTAATTTTTAATTTGGGAAATATGTAAATTCTCGTTTGACGTATTTTACGGGAAAATGTTGGCATTTTGAAATTTTATAGAATTTAATAACTTGTCAATTTTCTCATTGTTTTATGATCGAGTCTCAATTTTGTACGTGATCATATCTCATTTCTGCCATTCGTGGCTCAAACGCGGACGTGATGTGGGGTAGCCAGGTACCATGATCTATACAAATCAACACTTGTGTACAAGCACCTCAGTATGTACGCAAGTACACAGCAGCACAACATTTTGTTTTCCTTTTTCCCTACCATCTCTCCCTGCTCTTGCTTTCCTTCCATCTCAGTATCTCAGTAGCCACCATTGTCCTCCTTTGATTTGAACTTCATTTATGAACTTGGATTTGATGGGTGAGGGCTCTGCAGACACACAAACACACACACACACCCCCCATGTCCATCCACAACTTCTCCTTCTTCTTCATATTTTATCTCTGTAATGTCAAAAATCAAGAAAAAACAATTTCCCTTAATATTCCAAAAATCAAATACTCCCAATCTACCCAGTTTCAACTCAATCTTCCAATATGAAAGCTGTTCGTAATCGAATCTACATTCCTCTAAAAAAATTTAGGGATTTTTGACGAGTATTCGGAGAGATATCTTTAAATTACTGCAAGTGGTCGAGAAAACGATCGTTTTCAACGATCACGGATTGGCGAACGGAGGGTACGGATGGGTTCGTAGCAGCAATTGGGGATTTTTAGAGGCGTTCGTGTGATTTCTAGTAGCTTGGTTTGTCGTAGGGAAGGAGATGATCGAAAAATGTTCAAAAAATAATTTTTGACAAAACGGTGGTCGAGGGGTCGAGCAGAGATGTCGGGGAGGAGCCTTGGGACGAGGCGGAGGTCGTATTCATGGCCGATTTTTGATATTTGGCTTTGGTTTGTCGTGGATGGTTCGAATTAGGGTTTTAGAGCACTATTTGGGTGGTGTTCGAACTTTGTCGAACTGCGGTATGGTGGAGTGGTCGAATCGATGCGCGCATGTCATGGAGGAGGCGCAGGGTGTGGCGGTCCATTTGGAGGTGGTGGCGAGGCAAAGCGTGGAATGTTGAGGGTGAAATCGCTCAATTTCTGGTTGCATTTGGATTCCAGGCTTTAGGATATGGCATGATGGTCGAGTTTTCGTTTCCGACGACCGGAGAGGAAGGTAGCAGGTCGGAGGTGGTGCACGTGGTTAGGCGGAGCTGGTGAGGCTATGGGCGAGGGAGCAGGTGGCTCGGGGTACGTGTGCATGTGCACACACTTGACCATGCACAAATTTCTTTCGTTCCAGGACTTTTGTTCATGAGGGAGGAAGACGGCATTGTGCGTGTATGGGTAGGTAGCGGGCTTGGGCTTTGGGCCGAACAATGTGGTTAGCAAACATTTATCTTTGTTTAATTATATAAAAATAGGCATTTAGTTTAAAACATGATATCTGGGTCGTTTTAAAACCAATTGACCTGCGAATTTTTGCGTTATACTCGTATTTACGGGTACAACATTGTAGAGTAACTTGTTGGTAGCTTTGGACAAGTATAAATTTATGGCATATTTAAACGGACAAGCTTTAAATCACGTTATTTTAAATAATAACGTCGTTTAAATTTATACACCTTAAATATTTATGTTTATTTGGCCAAATAAACATATGTTGAGTTAAATTGGATTGAATATGATAATTGGACATCTGTTTAAGCGGAATAAAACGCCGTTTCACTAATTAAATTAATTTGGCAATTAATTTGCGGAATAAATCCCCGTTATGCTATTTATGGATTTGGACATTTGATTTAATACCATTAATTGATATTCCACCTTGAATATGTGATATATTAATTGATGACGGTTAAGTGTTGAATTTATTTACATAGTCATTGGTCATGTAAATATTTGTTGTTAACTTGAAAAGTTAATTGAATAATATGGTGACTTGTTTAAGTACCATGGTGATCGTTAAGCCTCCTTCAATTTTAAAATTTTAAAATCTAGTTTGGAAGCTATTTAAGAATTTTTTTTAGCAAAGCTAGCCGGCTTTATAGTGGGCTGTGCCACTGTATATAAATAAAGAACTGGTGTTTTGTGCATGCATAGAGCATCTGATTAAAGTGGATGAGCCACCAAAAACTAAAGAACAAGAGATAGACAAGAAGGCCTATACTACTACAAAAGAACTTGCCTAACCCCCTGACAGGGTGGAAGGACAAGTACTATCATCATCTGATACAGCACCAATAACATCAGCATACGCAGTGAAAAGTAGAGCCAGGTTAGAAGCATCACCAACAGAAGCAAGAGAGTAAATAAACTTCATATCCCACATAACATCATAGAACTTACTCTTGTTCAGCTCACCTATATCACCCTCCCTAGTGAGGGTAAGGCCCTCACCATCAATATGGTAAATATGACTTCTCATATCCTCAACAGAGTCACTGATGTAAGCATAAAAGGTATTTCGCGCAGGCGAAAACCTCATGTCAGAAGGAAGGTGCAGCCAAGCACGCTCATGAGGGTCCCAAACAATAGTATCAGAGGTAGGTCCATCAGACAAAGGGACAGGGGAAACATCCACAACCAGATCAATAACAGGAGGAGCAACCTGAATGATGTCATCAGAAGGAAGGGAAGGAATAACAGGGGCAGCTTTCTGAACCCACTTCCTAACAAGGGGTCTAGGAAGCGGGATCCTCGAAGACAAAGGAGCAGCAGATGACCCATGCGAACAAGAATAAGAGGAAGGCCCAAAGGACTGACAGAATGTACATATATCCGACTTCCAACTGTAACGAACAAGAATCTCAACTTCATGACCATCAGGAAGACAAAACCGAAGAGAAGATGGTAAGGCCTTGGTAGGAGTTATCTCAATCAAGGCTTTAGCATAAACTAGTCGCTTCCTTGCCACCGTGTTCTCATCATAGCAAATCACCTTGCCAACAAGGCCGGCCAGCCAGTCAAGACCGATCAAAGGCTATAGCATTGAAGGAATACGAGAAAAGTAGGCCCATACAGGAATAGATAATACCCGCTCGATATCTCTGTCAACAAAAGGATTCCAGGAAGTGATGATGAATGCCTTCCAAGCGATAAGAATCAGATCAGATTCTAGGATACATTGCCTCTCATCAGAACGAGTGAACTTGAAATAATACATAGCATTATCAAAGTGAACACTTAGACCTCCTCTGGGCTTCCAAACCATATTGCATCTCGCTTTAACCAATTGATAATCTGGTTTGGAATCCAAGAAAAATCCAACCAAGTAGTCCTTCCAATAGTCAATGCCAGCTTGAATCACCTCGGAAGGAGGAACCATAGCTCCTTTATGCACAGCATTATCAAACACTCTCGGGGAATGAACACCCGCATTACTGAGCAGTTTAGTGAATAGAGAAGACCATGGTGATGGAAATAGGAGAAGAATCCGAGGAAGAACATGCAGACCTGCGTTTAGCATCTGCAGCCACACAGTCATTTCCACAAGCGGTATTAGTGCGTTCACCACATTTCATTTTGTTTGTTCCAGCCGAAGAAACAATTGGCGCAACTACATCGGAGACATCAATGAGTTAAAAGTAATAATTATTGTTTATTAACAAGATTTAAAAGTAATAATTATTTATCAGTAAGTTTTAAAGATAATTTATAAATCTTATTTTATAATGATTTAAAATTAATTATTTTATTAATTGATTCTTAAAAGTTATTTCTTAATGTTATTTAAGAATGGTTAATTACTATTTCAAAGTTATTTAGTTATGGTCCAGAAATGTTATAATTATATTTTAATTAATTATTAAAATGATTATCTATATTTTAATTATTAATTAAAGTTAATTAATTATATTGATTTAAGTTATTTAATTATATTTAAAGAATAATTATTTTTATATTAATATTAGTTTAAGGTTAATTAATTATTGTTCTAATAACGGTTTAAACATTTATAAATTTTTATATTAATATTGTTTTTGAAATTAATATATTAATACAATAATAGTGTTTGAAATTAATCTAATATATTATTAAACAGATTCTAAAGTTATTATTTTAAATAAAATTTGATTTAAATGAAATAGGAATGTTTAAATAGTAATTTGTTATTTAAAGTTATTTTAAATAACTTATGGTTTATCAAGGGGACGTATTGACTTAAAGAGTCTGTTAAGGAGTTGGATTAAATATAGGAAGAGTTTTTATAAATTGCTTTGGATAATTATAAAGGAATTTATAAACGTGTTTTAAAGAATATGAGAAGGTGAAGTTTTATAAATGGGATTTCGGAATTTATTAAGGATGTTTTATAAAGGGATTGGTATTTTGGGTTTCTCCATTTAAGTGATATTTGGGTTTGATCATTTAAAATATGATTTCAAATTAGAAAAATCTTTCTATGTGTTGATGAATATACCTTCCAAGTTTGAAAGTGAGATGGTTAAATATACTTATACCGGTGAGATAAGTATATGGTTATATTTTCTAAGTGTCGGAAATATAGTAGTTTGTGGATATACTTATCCTGTTAAGATAAGTATATGGAGGTGATTTCCAAGTATTTGAAATGTGATTTTAAATAATGGAAATTTAATTAAAATGACGCTTAGTGATTTCTATGGGAAATGTAATCTTTGTTTTGAATGGTTGTTTATTTGATAGTTAAATAACCAACTATCAAATCTGGACCAAAAGGTAACTTTGGAAATATCTAGGAGAAACACGAAAATTATATGATACAGTTACCGTCGGTGGTGCTATACTATATGCATAATCTCGTTTTGTTCTTCTAGGACAAATGATAAGGAAATCCGTCCACAAATGGTTAGGAGGTGAACTCCGCTCTTATCTTTGTTTGTTTATTTCCTTAAGAACCGGGGTTGATTTTACCGGAATTATCCAAAGTTGTTTTGAATAGACCGGGATCGGATATGTTATCCGAAAACCACTTTGATCCAACAAATGCGTTTCGAAGTGAAGATATCGTGAAGAGCATGGAGTCGAAGATAGAGATGTGATGTGTAAGGGCTAATCGCTGCTAATCTTGAGGGTGATCCCAAAATGGATGTAGTAGGAATAGTGCTTTCGGTTTCGTTCATACCCAGAATGGACTTGTATAGATGAATGCTATCAGCACATTGTCATTATATGGCAATGAGCATTCTAAGTGTGAATTTCTTGAAAGGTAATCGTAGCCTCAAGCCTCATCAATCAGGAATGATTGAAAATGAGGGGAGATGCGGCAAGGCTAAGTGGGTCGCACCCATTAAGTTATGTTGTCACCCTTCTAGATACATATACATATTTATGGATTGGTTGTGCATGAGATCTCGATAAAAAGGGTTGTAAAGCAACCGGTGTGATGACCCACATTTCGGAAGGTTTAAATCAACAATAATCCACACATGTCCAACTTAAACCATCCAGAACGTAGATAATCAATGGGGTTAAATAAGAAAAATAAGTAAAGAAGAAGAAAACAAACACAGAATCTCACAGCGGAACGATAAAATATAATAATCACATAACAGTTCATGAAGTTGTTTACTATACATTTGATTAAAATCTGTACACATTTATCAGAGTTATATATATACATCATGGATAAATAATCAATATAGCGGAATAGCATGATGCAGGGGATAATAATAATAGTAATATACCAAAACTAAATCTTCGTCTTCTAGAGAATAGTATTCAATACGTTGAAAAACTCAGGATCGACCAGAGCGTAATGAAAAGACAAAACACTCGAGTCATGACTAAAATACTCTTATATAAGTCAAATCAATATCACAAATATGAGTGCAATAACTTAAGAGATGTTATGGAATTTTCCATCTCCTAAGGACCCATTAAACTATTTATATATAATAGTATACGCTATAATAGAGAATGTCTATCAGTAAAATAAATATAAAAATAGCGTTAAGGCTTTACATTATCCCACTTAACCCATTTTTATAGGTTCAAAACCAAAGTCGTAATGGGCTCGTATAGGGATAAATATGACAAGGCACGTAAGGCATTGCCCAAGGTAGGATTCTACCAGTTTACCCTTTCTAGCTGGTCGTAACCCATCCGTGGTCGACCGCGACAATCAATCCAAACGACAAAGGTGCACCCATCGAATATGAAAACACAATAGTAATACGAGGGATCAACGTCGCTAGAGGTAACTAACCTCATTGGCCAGACATAGGCTCCTGTTTTAGTCATTTTAATTATGACACGAGTGTCAAAGCTATCCATCACCGTTCTCTTACTTCATTCCAGTAAACATCGCCAATTCAACCACTACTTTTTGGATATCATCCACCGCGTACACAGTTGTCAAAGTGGTTCCAGTATTGACAGAGAGTATGCCAATAAGAGGCCCCGTTCTCTTTAACAACCAATCGTCATTTTACACACCGGTTGGTACTTTAAAATTTCGAAAATAATTCGTATTTGATATCAAAATATCATATTCGCTTCAAAATCAAATCCATTTTGAAATCATCGTATTTACTCCAATATACCATATCCATTTCGAAATCATCATATTCGCTTCAAAACCATATTTTTGCTTTAACCGTTAATTCAACTCGATATATTGATTTCACTTCAAAACTTGATTCGAATTACAGTTTGGTTATAATTCACTTTAACCTAATTTGCATTTTAATCCAAGATTTAAATATAAACATTCCACCCTTTGACCAGTTTGATTTAAAAAAAAAATAGTTTTAAATAGTTTTAAAATAGATAGAATAGTTTAATAGAAAATAGTTTGAGTAATAAAAATGGTTTATATAGTAAAATAGTTTGGATAATTAAAATAATTTGAATATGTAAAGAATACAGATTTTAAACCGTTTATACTAAAATAATTCATTTAAAAATAGTTTCAATGTCAAACTGGTTCACTTTTCAAATTTTCCAATTCAAATCAGTTCTAATTTCCATTTCGATTTAATCGATTCAATTCCGATTTCAAGTCGAATTTTACTTCGTTTCCAAATTAATTTTTATTCCAATTCAAAATTAATTTCAACTCCAATTCCAAATTAATTTCGCTTCCGATTCCAAATTAATTTAAATTCCAATTTTAAATAAATATCAACTCCAATGCCAAATAAATTTAAATTTAAATTTCAAATTAATTTAAATTCCAATTCCAAATTAATTTCAATTCCAATTTCAAATTAAAACCATTTCGATCTATATCCATTTCGAGTTCGATTTTCAAAGTATCGATTCAAAAACTTAAATCAAATTTTCCTTCAATATCCTATTAAAAATCCAAATCTTCAAATATAATTCAAATCCGAGCTCAATTTCGAAATATCGTTTTATATCACTTATCTTAGCAATATTCAAAGTTCGAATAAAAGTCCAATCTTTTAAACAAATCAATTTCTAAAATTCACGTCATATTTCGATTATAACTTTAAAAACCTTAACTTCGATTATCTAAACAATTTCGTTTACCAAATTTAAATTTCAACATTTCGAGCTCCAGTTCCAAAATAATTAGATTTCAATAAATTCGATTTTATTTCTTAAAATAAAAAAAATTGATTTAAATAATTTTAAATCTAAATCTTAAAATCATTTAATTTAACCAATCCGATGTTCGTATATAATTTTCTACGCTATGGCCAAGTGAATCAGTTATTCCAATTTAATCCCAAGGATGGATATATATCATTTCAATCCAAAATAAATATCATAGGTATATATCATTTCAACCTATTTTATTTATTTATTCGAAATAATTCAATTTACAGTTTTATATACTATAAATAATATACAGAGTGATAACATGATATATTAAAATAAATAAACATCCAAAATATCAACCAATAGCATCCATCACAACCAATCATCCAAACAGTCAATAAATCACGATAATTTCATAATTATGAACATCGGGTGTTTTACGAGCAATTAAATTCTAATTTACATCAATTCAAATTATATCAATTAAATAAGATGCCAATTTCAATGTCAATTAAACTTATCAAACAACAATCAATAAATTTCAATCACTTCACGATAAAAATTTAACTACATAAAAATTATTTCAGTCAATTGTGAGCATATAAACACTCACCTTTGATTTGAAACTGAAAATTTTTCTAGCTTCAAATAAATTCCAAATCAACTCCATGACGTAGCCTTCGTCGATACGATTCCAACGCCTCTTGTTTCGCCCGAATCGGACCTCGTATGTAAAAGTTATGATTTTTATAAATTTATGATTTTAATTTAAACTTAAATTAACAAAACTAAAAATAAAAAAAATAAGAAACGTTACCTTTCTTCTCCTATGATCTGAAACACACGCAACAGGTACAGAACCCACTCACGCAGGCACCAATCCCAACTCACGCACGCCCCTATACTCGACCGGATATTGATCAACAACCATCAACATGTGCGCCTCAACCTCCTCCTCCATCGTTCCAAGCCATGTACGCGCACGCACCACTATCGTCACGAAAACCCAAAAAAATGTGCGTGCCTTTGAGCTGAGATCTCGGCGAATCCGAGACGAAATAGCACGAATCAACCGTTGGATGTATAGAACTCGTCGAGCTCTACAACTTTCATGTTCGAAGTTTTCGATTTTGTTGAACGGATAAAAAGAAATCAAAGGGAGAAGCATAGGAATTTTCGGCCATCGAAAAGAAAAGAGGAGCGGCAGCTAGGGTTTCTGAAATAAAATAATAATAAATTTCTCGTTTTGGGTGCCATATTTATATAGTTAGGTCCAAAACCGTCCAAACTCCGATCGAGGCATGCTGTTTGGCGTTTATAATGTTTTACCCCCATTCCGAACACAATGGAACTAGTCCCGAGGCCTAATTCAGTCGTTTGTAGAAGATAGCTTTTCAAAGTCAATTTATTTTAACAAATTCCTTAAATTAATTTCTACGCGTTTCAAGTTCGCACGGCCAAAAGACAAGTCTGATCGCTATGAAACTTGAAATCCTACAATAACTCACTATTACAGATCTGATGAAATTGGTTTCGTCGAAATCCGAGACAGTTGCCAAAATGGCTATTTTTACCCGTTAATTAAAATATAAAATTTTCATTTTTTAATTATTCACATTTAACTCCAATTTTAAATGTTAACTATCTTCATTCATATTCAAATAAAATTTGAATCAATTTCCGATACCATTTTTAATCGTATTAAATCCATAATTCAATTATTCAAATAATCTCCAATATTAAATTTAAACAAATTAAATTATCCAATAAATCAATATTAACAAACCATTAAATTTCAAATAAATTTTAGTTATCAACATTATTTTATTTTTATCTAAATAATTCAAATTTATTATTCAACTGCGGTTATTTATCATAAATACCATCGATACATATAATTTATTTCAATATAAATAATTTCCAAATTTTCAAAATTGTTTATTTCAAGATTTTTATCCAAATTCATATTCAATAACTACACTAATAATTCATTAAATTTATTGTTAGCCATTTTTATTCAATAATTATATCAAATCCTAAAATTTAAAACAGTTAAAAATACGGGTCGTTACAACCGGGGTGATAACATATTCGATACTATCCAATCACGGGTAGGCCGGTCTTGTGTTGGCAGGGGATCCAGGCGAGATCCTCGGTACATTTTCTAGACATGTACCATGATAGGTGGTACCCCAGTCTTTAGTCATTGTATGGAATCCATTCTCCAATACGCACCGTATGGTTTTGATTGCGCCCAACTATGTTGAAATGTGAGATGTCAGCATTTCAGCTATTTTCATATTTTACTTTGACCTCTAGACATTATTATAATATCACTGGATTTTCTGATATAAAAGGTTTTGGTTATCGTAAGGTTAAAACCCGTACGTGTTTATGTGCAACGTGGTCTTACGAGATATCTTTGATTTTAAAGGATTTTAAAAGTTATAATAAATAAAATTCCCTATGATTTAAATTCTCACGCTGGTTTTACCAGGCTGACCCGAGCGTTGTTTTCATATAATGCTCGGGTCAGACCGAGCATATTTCCAAGTTTACTTGGATGTTTGGAGCTTCAGGAGAGGAGCTGGTGGCCCAGAGACGTATTCACGTAGATGATTATATTTATGTTGCCTACATTGTTGTATATTAGTCAGCAGTTGTGAGGACAGGTAGTTATAACCGTCCGTGCTGAATAGGTTAGTATACTCTGATTTATATCTGTATATACATATATTGCAGTTTTTTTTGTGTGTAAAGACTTGTTATATATTAAAGATTATTCGTTCTACTATGAGATTCTGTGTTGCTTAGTTCTTCTTGTCTTCTTTCTTCTCCCTAACTATCTGCCTTTCCGTTCAATTTATATATATATATAGAGTATATTCCAGAACTGTGAATTTTGGTCAATATGGTCAAACTTTGACTTTTACATTTAAAATTTAAATATTTGAATTCATGAATTTTATCTTTTATTATGAAAATATATTAAATTTTAAGAATACTACTTTTCGTTTCGTTGAAATCCGATTTATACTGTGAAAGTTATGCTTTTTACAATATTGGGTGTATATTGATTTATTTAATAAAATTATCTATTTTAATTTATACAAATAATATTTTTATTTGTCAAATCATGTTATAATATGTGTTATATGACATGTTAGGTATATATTTTATTTTAAAATATTTTTAAAGTGATAATAGAATTTTTCCAAAATTTATTGCATTTATTTCCTATTTTTAAAGGCTAGTTTCCATTTTCTACTGTTTTCTTCATTTAAATTATATTTAATTAAAATTTATTTATTTATTTTTGTGAATGCATTTTTATTTTGTGTTCTTATCTTTATTTATAAATATTTTTCAAGTACATAAAATTTTTCCAAGGTTTATTCCATTTATTTTCAAATTTTCTAGACAAGTTTACAATTTTTGCCATTTTTCCTAATTTAATTATATATAATTAATGTTTATTTATTTATTTTTGTTTATTTACTAAATTTTCGTGTTTTTATCTGAATTTATATGTATTTTTCAGTTATTTAAAAATTCCAAAAGAAATATGGAAAACTGAAGAGTTTGTGACCTTTGATTTGCTTAAGGCTTTTTGTCTTCTTGTCTTTTCATTATCAACCAACACTTTAATTCATTTTGCTGCCTTAACTCCTACCTTTCAGCCGACCATTTCATTTCCATTTCACGTGAATTTCTTTTCTTCTCATCTCACTAAATAATTTGGCCTCCTTTTCATTATCAACCAACACTTTAATTCATTTTGCTGCCTTAACTCCTACCTTTCAGCCGACCATTTCATTTCCATTTCACGTGAATTTCTTTTCTTCTCATCTCACAAAAAAATTTGGCCTCCTTCCTTGTAAAAAAGTTTGGTAAAAATCTCTTTTCTTTTCATTGTTTCTATACTTGTTTTCATGAATTTGCACTTGCTTCTTCTATCTCTAGGCTCGGCCCTTGCCACCACCAGCACCTTGGCTGCCTCCACCATCACCTCAACCAATCTCCACCACCTCCGGTCCAACCCCAAGCCATTCCGTGGTCCCTAGGTTGAAGATCCACATGAAAATGCACCAAACTCCACTTGAATGTACATAGCCATGCACCATGATGTTCCACCACCTCAAACACCCCCTTGGCCGCCACCTACACCACCACCTCCAACCTGACCTGCACCCTCTACCACGTCATCCCCTGACCCCACCAGACCTGGTCATGCCATGATTTCTTTGGCCGAGCCTTTGTTTGCTTTGAACCATGTTGTGTTGCCTTGTTTTGTGTAGTTTCATGCCATACCTTTACACCATCATTAAATCTATGCTAGGCCGACCCATTTGAACCCAAAGACCAGATCCTAACCCATTCTTAGCCATTTGTTTCTGACCCTAGACTGAAGCACAAGTGGTTGAAGCAAGTGCAAATACTTTGGTGATGTTTTGTACATTCATTTCTAACATTGTTTTATTATATTCGGGTTTAAAACTTATGTAGATTGTTTTGTTTGTTTGAATGTATTCAAGGTGATTAATCTTTGGCTCTCCCAATCTCAAATCTTATTCATGCTTTTGTGCCTTCGAAGATCTTAGTTTGTGTGTTTCAGTTGTCATCTCCAGCTTATACCAGTGAGTTATTCTCACTAGACAGTGTATACCTATATAACTAGTAAATTGACCACTTTTGAATCTGTAAAATGCATCACCATATTATATCTGCTATGTTATGATTATATGATGTTCACCCATGCTTAAACACCTGTTATATCATATGTTACTGTTATATTATGTTGTTCTGTTATTTTTATCAGTTTATCACACTACAAGTTCCGTTTAGATTAGAATCACTGTGGGTTGAAATGATACATACCCGAACGGACTTTAGAATAGGAGAAAATCGTTATGGGCTGAAATGATAGGCCTGAATGATTTTCAATTATTTTCATTTACTTGGGATTGTGGGTTTGAATCAAACCCGGGTTTTCTTTGTAAATTACGGGTTGCAATGATATATTACCCGTATCACTTTACCTAGGCTAAAAAATGAAATACAGACCCGTAGTTAAAATATGTTTTTCTAAAAATTTTAAAATATTTTAAAAATGTAAATATTATAATATTTTGATTTAAATTTGATTAAAGATGATTTTTGTAAAGCATTATTGATTTTCTAAAAATTTATAAGTGAAATAAATTAATGGTAAAGTTAGAAAATCTGAAATGTAAGTTATTTTGGGAAATTTTAATTTGGTGATAATTGGAATTTAAATTAAATATGAAATATGATAAATTCATGATAATTTGGATTAAAGTGAATTTAAAAGATTTTATAATATATTAATGATTTTTGAATAAAGTTAAAATGTGAAATGAATGAATATTTAAGTTGAAATTTTGAAATATAACTAAAATTGGAAATTTATGAATTTGGCTTAAAAGTGAATTCTAAGTTAAGTAAATAAAAATGAAATTAAGTTAAATTTGAAAATTTAAACTTAAGTGTTAAGTTAAATTTAATTTAATGAATTTAAAATTTAATGTTGGAATTTAATAAGTGAATTATTATTAAATTTTGATTTTTGAATGGAAATTTAACTTTATAAAATCATGAATATAAGGGTATTTAAATGATGACTATAAAAGTGAAATTATATGATTTTATAAGTTAAAGAAAAATGATTTAAATAAAAATATAATTGTTTGTGAAATTATACTGAATATTTGAAGTTAATTAACTGCATTTCTGAAATGCTATTAATTCTAATGTAAATGATAATACAGCATTTGAAAATGCTGTAGTTGATAATAATGAACCAAATGGCTAAATTTAGTTAAAGGCTATTATAGCATTTTTGTAAATGTTATAATTGATGAATTTAACTAAGTTTATTTGAACTAATGTAACCCTATTACAGCATTTTTAAATGTTATCTTTTGTTAAATTGAACTGTTTTGAATGTGACTTTCCGTAGCATTTTCTAAATACTTCGAAAGTTGAAATTTTCATTCTTTTAATAAATTTAAGTGAATAAATGAACTTTGAAAGATTTAAAATTTTGGAAATTTGATAATTTAATTATTAAATATAATAACTTCATTTTAATGATTTAAAATGAAGTAATTTGTTTTGAAATATAAACTATTTGGAAATGTGTGTTGAAATGGTATTTCAAATAAAATGAATGTGGTTTTTGGAAAGATACGATATTTTGATATTTTGAAATGGATTTTTGAATGATATTGAATTTTGAAATGATATTCTATTTTGAAGTATAAAATATTATTTTGAAATTTTAACCACGGGATGTATTTAATTTATAGTTTAACTGATCCTTAAAGGATGGGCGATCCCAAGCATCCTTTGAGTTATTGTGCATTTCTACTACAGTTCACTTGAGTTGGTTTACATTATATAAGCATATATGTCCTGACTCGAGTGTTTTGTATTTTTCTTTACGCTCGGGTCAGCCTGAGTATTTACAGCTTAGCTGTGGATCTCTTTCTGGAGCTAGAAATCGTTGGAGATTCTGCTTATCTAGTTATATCCATTTCAGTTTCAGTTGTTCTATTTCAGCTCTGGTATTATAAACTTCTATGTATTTGAGATTTCTATTGTATATGTTTTCAGACTGATATTATGTATTTTGTTTTGAGAGTTTGTTATAGTAGCTTCATGAACTACTATGGTATTTTAATTTCCGCTGCGAGTTATTCTGATATTCTGTGTCTGTGATTCTGTATTTGATTTTATTGCTCCAAATTTATTTACAATCTGTTATTTTGAATTATTCAAGTCAGACATGTGTGGATTATTGTCGATTTGAATGGTCCAAAATAGTGGGTCGTTACAGTTGGTATCAGAGCTTTGGTTTTTAGGCAAACCATAGCCTGCGGAGCAAAAACTCATTAGAGATAGGGTAGAAATACCCTAGAATGAGTGAAATCAATCTCAGAATCCTTTCTTTGTGAGAGAACGTATTTTCGAAGTATAAAATGATTTCTAAATGATTTTTAAAGGATTTTCAAAGATTATTTTGGTATAAAAATCCTCTTATTTTGAAATCAAGATTTTCTAAACTTCATCTCTTCGGTATCCACCTTGTTAGAAATCTCTTGGTTAGGATTCTTATCGACTTGGATTCCTTAAACTGTGGAACGCTCCCACTTGTTCTGAAATCCAATCTTGTCTTCCCTATTTTTACCCTTTTGATTTTGGGGCATTCTGTAACCCCACTTTGGAATGACCTCTCTAAAGAGCGGTGATTCCATAAATCTTTGAATGATTTGTAAAGGGGTGAAACTCCCTTATAATTGGCATTGATTCACCGGAGATTTCTGTATCCTAGGTTTACGATGTTTTCTATCTTCTGCTATATTTAGATTCTATCTCTAGTGATCAAAGGTCGATTTGCCTTAGATTTCGCATCGATTATATTCCTGAAGTCACGGTTGGCCCTGTTAAGGTCGCCCGCGATTTATATAGGCTTATCCATCTTCTATTTGGTAATTTAATCATCTTATCTTCGTTTGAGCTTATCTTTGAATCAGAATTCTATTTGATTAGAGTTCCTCTAAATTTGAATCTCTGTTTTGTTTTGAAATCCATACTTGAATCATCCATTGGAAAATTTATGGTTGATTGTCTTTTGAAATTTGTGTATTCATCGTAGTTTTATTTTGATAAGGATGACCATATTTTTATATAAAGGTGAAATGTTTTCTATAAGGATCTATATACCTTTTAAATGAGAATTTGAAGTTTTGAATGGATTAGAAAGTTTTGAAAATTTATAAGGAATGGTTTCATATAAAATGATTTATAACTAAGGATTTGAATCTCAATTTGAGTAATTGAACTCCGGCATTTTGGAACTGGTTTTAAGATTTTGAAATAATAAATAATATGATTTGAAAGTATTTTCCGAATATGAAATGTTTCAAATGATTTTATTATTTTAATGAGTTTCAAATGATTTCGAAAGAAATTTCAAAAGAAAAATAAATTGAAGTCCAGAACCCACTTATGTCGCTGGAAAATAATTTCGGTGATGAATGCATGCATCATCGACATTGATTTTCGAGTTTCAGAATGGGGGAGAGGCCACTTGGTAGCTTTATTATGCGGGTGACTTATGAAACTAATTTTGATTTCAAATTCCGAAGTGTGATGTGATATTCGAAAGATATATGTATATATATTTGAACAATTTGAATTGAGTCGGTGTTTAGTCCTCGAGTTTCGGATTTGAAATCCATCTTTTGAAATTGATTTACTAATTTGTTGTTGATTTCCAACACTTGGATTGAAATATGATTTCTTCGACTATTTTGAAGGTTCGAGCACTTCTAAATCAAGGTTAACTTTTCAAAGCTAAGAAATTTTGAAAGGTATAAGGTATTTGATAAAGAATATAAGTTTAGTTTGTATGTTTCAAGTATGAAATAATATGATTTGTATAAGTTGAAACTGTTTTGTTAAGTAAATAAATAAGACTATTTTGAATTATACTAATATGAAATTTAGTTTTGAAATGTTTTGGATAAAAATTAGTCTTCAAATGTTAGAGAAAAATTTGGTTTTAAATGTTTTAACTTAGTAACATCTTTATGAAACTATTTATTTAACAAGTTGGAATAAATACATAAGTTGTGTGTATGCTATTTTATTCGCATAATTAATTTGATCCAAGTTTGAGTACACAAATTCGAGGTGAATTACACCATTTCATGTTAGGATTTTTCATTTGATTCTTGATGGCGAATATTTGATATGGATTTTGGGCTTGATTCTAGAATTCTCTATCATAGTATATGGCTATGCAAGGAGACTGATGGCTTCTAGTCGAGAAACCATATCGAAGTCCGCATTAGGGAAGTCGAATGGTGTAACGACCCGTATTTTACGGATCGAAAAGTTTGTCAAAATCTGGGATTTTCAGCATTTTCTAGTTGTTTCAGATTTTGGTTGAAATTTGCCTAAGTCCTAGGTCGTACGCGACCTAGAGGTTAGTAAAAATGTTGTTGGCGACTTAGGAGATAAGTCGTGAGCGACTTAGAGAAGGTCTACGACCTAAGGGGATAGGCGAGTTAAGAGTTAGGTCGTAGCCAGATTAAGTGGTAGGTCGCATTGTCTTGAGTCGCACCTAAGTGTTAAGTCGTTCAGGTGATAAGTCGCAAGGTGGTTTAGGTCGTGGACAGTTTGGAGCGACCTATGGGAGTAACAAGTTAAACCCAGTAGTTAACGACCTAGGGATGGGCGACCTAGTGATTCCGAATTAGCATTGTTAGGTCGGCAACGACCTAAGAAGTTTGGAGATAGCTGTGTTGCGACCTAGTATCTTGGTATGACCTATAGGTTAGCGACTTAAGGAGTATACGACTTAGGGAAGTTAAGTGGTAAGTCGTAGACGACTTATAGGGACAGCGACCTAAGGAAGCTAGGGGATAAGCAAGGAGCTACCTATAGTAGTACGCGACCTAAGGGTTAGCGAGTTAACAACCCAGTATGTTGCGACCTAGTGGATAGCTTGTTAGCATAGTTAGGTCGTTAGGCGACCTAAGGAGTTAGGTCGCATAAGTTGTTAGGTCGCTAGGATAGTTTAAGTGTTAGGTCGTAACACTAGTAAGTCCCTGGGTTGGTAGGTCGCGTGAGCTGTTAGGTCGCTGGGTTTTGTTAAGTGTTAGGTCGCTAAGCGCGTAAGTTGTTAGGTCGCGCGTGCGATAAGTCGCTGGGTTTGGCTATCTGTTAGGTCGAAGAGCTGTTAGGTCGTATGGGTTTTAGGTAGGCAAGGTCTTAGGTCGTAGGTCGGAGACGACCTAATACCGAGTTACGACTTAAGAGATTTCTGCTATAAATAGAGGGGGGTTGTTCTCACTTTTTGGGATCCGGATTTCGAAGCGACGAAGTGCTGCCATTTTGAGAGCTCGACTTCTACACTTCTTCACTTCTTTTCTCCACTCTAATCTAGTGATTCCATCCATCCAAATCGAAGATCAAGATTGAAGATTCAAGAGCTTAGATTGGAGATCTTCATCTTTTCAAAAGAGATTTCTTCGTTTGAAGTAGATTCGTGATAGATCAAGCTTGATCCCTCGTTGTCTAGATCTGAAGCGTGTTGATTAGGGTTTGTTTTGGTAATTTGGTGAGTGGTGATTATCTCTCACACGGATCCAAAGGAGTATATCGGATTGTTGGCTTGATTTGGTGTTAAAATAGTGATTTCTATGCATTTCCTTCATCCTAAGTGTAGATCCATGTAGATCCATTGTTCATGATGATTTGACAACCATTTTACTAAGTGTTAACCTATGCAAGTTCATTCATAAAGATTGTAGAGATAATGCTCATGATTTCATGCTTATTAGACTTTCAACTCTTTAATTACGAAAATGCCATTATTGTTATAATTGTCCATTTTGCTTATATTTGAATGCTTGGTTACTTGGATTGATGTTTGACATGATTGATTGCTGTGAATTAGATGATTGTTGATTGGTTTTAGACCGAAGATGATTCAAAAGCTAAGGGAAAGGCTCTTGAATTGGGAAAGCTGCTCGTGGCATATGTAGCGGGATAATGAAGCTCTTATGCATAGACTTGATGATGTGATGTTGAGATGAGGCTTTGCAAGGATGTGCTGAAGCGAGGCAATCATGTGATGAAGACTTGGTCTAATCCAGACGGGATCATTCCAAGCATGTTGATAACTCGGTGATATGATTCGAGTTGAGGATAATGAATGGATATGAGAATAGTCGTCGAGGAGGATGACTAGGAGGCTTGGATAGCATCGTTGTTGAAGGTTCTAGCATGCTCTAAGCAAGAGTACGTTTGGGCAGATTCGATAGTCCCAACGACTAACTATTGATGGTCGAGTACTCTGGGCAGATTCGATAGTCCTAGGCACGGGCTGCGACGACGTGCGGGAGTTATGTCTAGAACCGGGGTTTCCATTAGCCCTTGACGGACGGCTGAAAGAATGTGCCGGTCATTCAATTAACGGTGATATCGAAGCAATGATAACAGTGATAGCCAGAGTCATGGATGTTTGGTTGTATCGTCATTCGGACTCAAGAGCGGTATTTTCTGGGTGCTTATCTGATTTAGGCCTTGGTACTTGGAAAACATCGCCCTTGACTCGAATGATTATTACTTTACTTTAAATTGTATGCTCTGCTGTGTTGCTTCTGCTTAGTGTGTGTCTGGGGGCTATCACTGTAGAAAGAGGTGGAGTGGGAGGGTGTATTCCTATTCCTTTTCCTTTATGCTCTTTTGGTATGTTGTTAGTTAATTTACTGCTCACTAAGACTGTAGTCTGACTCAAGGCTTTATGTTTTAATTCTTATTGCCTTGGGCTGTTTGTCCATTTTTGGGACGGGCAGACTAGGTAGCAGGTGACAGGTGTTGTTCTCTTCTCACGATGCTGATATCGAAGACGAGCTGGAGGGTTGCATATTATCTTCTTATTATATGTACTGGATGCTCCACTGTTTTGTATTCTCTGAGTGTTATGTAGTGAGGCTTGATGTATTGGCTATTTGGATGCTTGTATTCAACTATTATGGAGTTTTATATGATGTCATTTTGTTCTGTAAAGCTTCACTATACATATGTTCTATTGTATTTTGTCCATGCGCTGTGAGTAATACGATAGATTCTGTTGTTTTAATCTACCCTGACAATCGTCCATGGTCGCCTGGCACACTCTTCAGCGCACTATCTCTAGATTCGGTGCAGGGGTCATGGGCGGTCGTCACATTTGGTATCAGAGCATTGGTTAATCGATTTTACCCAACGCTCGCTGTCGTAACTACGTATGAGAGACGTAATTGTAATTTGATGGATGATTACTATATATAATATAGTAGCTTAGTAGAGTTTGAGTCCTTTATGCAGTTGTTTCTCTAGAAGTTCTAATCATTCCATTTTATAGATATTGAGAATGAGTCGAAGAGGGAGACCAGCTGCTAGGGAAGGCCGTGCTACTGAGGGGGCTGCTGATTATGCAGCTATGTTCGAAGCTATGATGACTTCGATCATGAGAAGGATACCAGTTCCAGGGGCAGCAGTAGATGTTGGAGTTCAAGTCCAAACTCCGAAACCAGTAGATTTTGCTAAGTTGTGCAAGGATTATACTGCTCTTGGAGGGAAGGTTTTCTTGGAAACGGAATCAACTATTGAAGTCCAGAGATGGATCGATGCTTGTAGAAGGATCTTTGGTGATTTGGAAATTGATGATGCAACTAAGAGGAAGTTGGCATCAAGGCAGCTTCAAGGGAGAGCCTCTGATTGGTGGAACTCTATTACCATCAATACTGCGGAGGAAGAGATTACTTGGGAGCAATTCCAAGCTAGATTTGAAGCTAAGTTCATTTCTACTGCTCAGAAGTCTGTTCTGTTCAAGAGGTTTGTGGAGCTCAAGCAAGGTGGAAGATCTGTTCTTGAGTATGTTTCTGAGTTTGAAGCTTTGTCCAAGTATGCTCGGTCATATATTGAATCTGCATATCAGAAGAACGAGAAGTTTGTGACTGGCTTGGATAGTTATCTTGGGAGGCAGTTGGTGGATCATTTGGACGATTCATTTGAGAAGCTTGTGGAGAAAGCTCTCAGGCATAAGAGTCTGTTTCCTAAGGAAGGATCTGTTGTTGCTGTGACCAGGGAAGAGTCTAAACCCCGGCAGGGTGGAAACAAGAAGAGGAAGCAGCAGCAGCAGAAGGGTAAGGATGGTCAGAAGAAGCCGAAAGGCGAGGTGACTTGCTACAATTGTCAGCAGAAGGGCCATTTCTCTAAGGATTGTAAGAATCCGAAGGTGCCAATGAAGTGTCACAACTGTGACAAGCCAGGGCATTTCAGGAAGAATTGACCAGAACTGAGGAGGGACAAGCAGATTGTGCAAGCTTATGCTTTGGGAGATGTTCCGTCGTCTTCAAAAGCTCCTACTGCTGAAGAGAAAGGAAAGAGTGTGGTTGTTCAAGGTACTCTTTTCCTATGTGGTGTTCCAGTTAGAGTTTTGTTTGATACTGGAGCGTTGCATTCGTTTGTTTGTAATGAACTCGTAGGCCGGTTAGATTTGAAGCCGGATATTGTTGATAGGCCATTGGTTGTGACTAATCCAGTTGGGGGTTCGTCTTGTTTGTGTATGTTATGCCGTGGTCTAGTTGTGTCGAGTCATGGTTGCTCTTTTGTTTGTGATTGTTTTGTTCTGAACTTTGCGGGGTTCGGAATTATTTTGGGTATGGACTGGCTTAGGAGGTATGCGGCAAAGGTTGATTGCGAGAGGTTGGAAGTGACAGTCGAGAATGTGGAGGGGCGAAAGGTTGTGATACGATGTAAGCATGAAGAAGGCATCTTCATGAGCTTCATGTATTCGCTGGTTGTTCCACGGGATGGACTGTCATCAGTACCAATCGCTAATGGATTCGAGGATGTCTTTGACGAAGTCAAAGGGTTGCCGCCGCATAGAGAGATCGAGTTTCGTATAGATCTAGTTGAAGGAGCCAGACCTGTTGTGATGCCTCTTAGGCGGATGGCGCCTAGGGAACAGCAGGAGTTGAGGGTGCAAGTTGATGATCTTTTGCAGAAAGGATTCATTCGGCGTAGTGTGTCCGAGTGGGGAGCACCAGTTGTGTTTGCAACCAAGGCAGATGGGTCATTGAGATTGTGCGTCGATTATCGTGAGCTGAATAAGGTGACTAAGAAGAACAAGTATCCATTGCCGAGAATAGATGACTTGTTTGATCAGCTTCACGAAGCTAAGGTGTTTTCTCAGATGGATTTGGCAACGGGATTTCACCAGTTGAGAGTGGCTAAGGATAGTGTGCCGAAGACTGCTTTTAGGACACCATCCGGTTTCTTTGAGTGGCTGGTAATGCCGTTTGGGTTGACTAACGCACCAGCATATTTTGTGGATCTTATGAATAGAGTGTTCAGAGATCCGTTGAACAAGTTCGTACTTGTGTTCGTGGATGATATTCTGATTTATTCCAGAACGGAAGAAGAGCACAAGACGCACTTGCGTATTGTTTTGGAAATCTTGCGGAAACATCAGCTGAAGGCTAAGTTTTCGAAGTGTCACTTCTGGAAGAGTGAAGTGAGGTTCTTAGGCCATGTGATTTCTGGAAATGGAATAGCGGTTGATCCCGCTAAGGTGGCAGCAATCCAGGATTGGGTTAGACCTAAGAATGCATCTGATGTGAGAAGTTTTCTTGGATTAGCAGGATATTATCGACGGTTTATCAAAGACTTCTCCAAGGTAGTTGCACCGTTAACAGGATTGACGAAAAAGAACCAAGTGTTCAGTTGGGATGCTAAGTGTGAGCAAGCTTTCGGAATCTTGAAAGAGAGATTGACGAGTGCTCCTGTTTTGACTATTCCGAGTGGAAATGATGAGATGGTGGTTTACACCGATGCATGTGGTACTGGACTTGGAGCAGTGCTGATGCAGAGGGATAAAGTTGTTGCGTATGCAAGTCAACAACTGAAGCCGCATGAAAGGAATTACCCAACTCATGATTTGGAGTTAGCGGCGATTGTATTTGCTCTGAAGATGTGGAGACATTATCTGTTGGGAGTTCGGTTCGAGTTATTTACGGATCATAAGTCGTTGAAGTATCTTTTCTCCCAAAAGGATTTGAATCTTCGGCAGCAACGTTGGCTAGAGTTTTTAGCATCATATGATTTTGGTATAGCTTATACTCCGGGAAAAGGTAACGCAGTGGCAGATGCGTTAAGTCGAAGACATGCAGGATTGGGAGCCATGTTTTCGGAATGGTCGAGTATTTAGCTGGATTTGACTTCAGGCCTAGATGTGAATTGGAACCTGAGATGTTGGCAAACTTATCGATAAGACCTTCTCTTGTGGAAAGGATTGGCGAGAGCCAAAAGCGAGACGATAAGCTTGTCAGGATTATCCGTGATTTGGAATCTGGATTGGATCCAGAAAAGGATAAAGGATTCGAGGTCGATCGAGAGGGTTGGCTTCGGAAGCAAGGACGACTAGTTGTTCCCGATATAGATGAATTGAGGAGTGAAGTTCTGAAGGAAAGTCATCACTCGAAGCTGACAATTCATCCAGGTGGAAATAAGATGTATCGGGATATGAAGAGAACCTACTACTGGGAAGGCATGAAGAAGGATGTTGGAAATTTTATTTCCAAGTGTATGAACTGCCAGTTGGTTAAAGCTGAACAGAAGAAGCCAAGTGGATTACTACAGCCATTAGAAGTTCCGACATGGAAGTGGGAGCAGGTATCGATGGATTTTATTGATGGATTGCCTAGAACCAGAATGGGAAATGAAGGGATTTGGGTCATTGTAGATCGTCTGACTAAGAGTGCAAGATTCATTCCTGTTCGATCGACTAGGACTGCATCAAAGTTGGTTGAGTTGTATGTTAAGTGGATAGTTCGATTCCATGGTATTCCGAAGAGTATAGTGAGCGATCGAGACCCATTATTCACTAGTGGATTTTGGAAGAGCTTCCAAGAAGTTTTGGGGACTGAGTTGTGTTTGAGTACAGCTTATCACCCTCAAACAGATGGTCAGACCGAGAGAGTCAACCGAGTTTTGGAAGATCTCCTCAAAGCTTGTGTTTTGGATTTGGGAGGATCATGGGAAGATCACCTTCATTTGGTGGAGTTTTCGTACAACAACAGTTACCAGTCAAGCATTGGTATGGCACCGTATGAGGCATTGTATGGAAGACCGTGTAACTCTCCGACATGTTGGTTGGAAACTGGAGAAAAGCTGATACTTGGGCCAGAGATGATTCGGCAGACTTCAGATTGTATAGAGATCATTCGGCAACGAATGAAGGCAGCCCAAGACCGTCAGAAGAGTTATGCTGATAAGCGTCGAAAGGATTTGGAATTCGACGTAGGAGATATGGTTTTTGTGAAGATTTCTCCACTGAAGAATGTTATTCGATTCGGGAAGAAAGGAAAATTGACTCCGAGATTTGTTGGACCATTCCCGATCATCGAGCGAATTGGAAAGCTCGCCTATAGATTGGAGTTACCGAAGAAGATGTCGGGTGTGCACAATGTTTTTCACGTATCATATCTACGGAAGTACATGCACGACTCGAATACGGTGGTTTCTACTGATAGCTGTGAAGATTTCGAAGTTGATCCAGTCGATAGAAGACCTCGTAAGCCGCTTCGTGTTGTGGAAACCGACACGAAACATCTTAGGAGGAAGGTAGTTAAGTTGCTCAAGATACAATGGAGTGATGATGATAACGACTGTACGTGGGAGGTGGAAGAGAGGATGAAAGCAGCTCATCCTGAACTCTTCAAGGTATGGCCCTAAGGTGTCGTCTCATCTCGCGATATTGTAACTTGTTCTAGTTTTAGAATTCTGTACGCTAAGCTAGAATTGGATGCATGGTTTGTTGATTGCTATGGATGGTAGGCGTACAGAATAGTTTTTGATTGCTATGATTGCTTGGAATTTCGAGGGCGAAATTCCTAAGGGGGAGAGAATGTAACGACCCGTATTTTACGGATCGAAAAGTTTGTCAAAATCTGGGATTTTCAGCATTTTCTAGTTGTTTCAGATTTTGGTTGAAATTTGCCTAAGTCCTAGGTCGTACGCGACCTAGAGGTTAGTTAAAATGTTGTTGGCGACTTAGGAGATAAGTCGTGAGCGACTTAGAGAAGGTCTACGACCTAAGGGGATAGGCGAGTTAAGAGTTAGGTCGTAGCCAGATTAAGTGGTAGGTCGCACTGTCTTGAGTCGCACCTAAGTGTTAAGTCGTTCAGGTGATAAGTCGCAAGGTGGTTTAGGTCGTGGACAGTTTGGAGCGACCTATGGGAGTAACAAGTTAAACCCAGTAGTTAACGACCTAGGGATGGGCGACCTAGTGATTCCGAATTAGCATTGTTAGGTCGGCAACGACCTAAGAAGTTTGGAGATAGTTGTGTTGCGACCTAGTATCTTAGTATGACCTATAGGTTAGCGACTTAAGGAGTATACGACTTAGGGAAGTTAAGTGGTAAGTCGTAGACGACTTATAGGGACAGCGACCTAAGGAAGCTAGGGGATAAGCAAGGAGCGACCTATAGTAGTACGCGACCTAAGGGTTAGCGAGTTAACAACCCAGTATGTTGCGACCTAGTGGATAGCTTGTTAGCATAGTTAGGTCGTTAGGCGACCTAAGGAGTTAGGTCGCATAAGTTGTTAGGTCGCTAGGATAGTTTAAGTGTTAGGTCGTAACACTAGTAAGTCCCTGGGTTGGTAGGTCGCGTGAGCTGTTAGGTCGCTGGGTTTTGTTAAGTGTTAGGTCGCTAAGCGCGTAAGTTGTTAGGTCGCGCGTGCGATAAGCCGCTGGGTTTGGCTATCTGTTAGGTCGAAGAGCTGTTAGGTCGTATGGGTTTTAGGTCGGCAAGGTCTTAGGTCGTAGGTCGGAGACGACCTAATACCGAGTTACGACTTAAGAGATTTCTGCTATAAATAGAGGGGGGTTGTTCTCACTTTTTGGGATCCGGATTTCGAAGCGACGAAGTGCTGCCATTTTGAGAGCTCGACTTCTACATTTCTTCACTTCTTTTCTCCACTCTAATCTAGTGATTCCATCCATCCAAATCGAAGATCAAGATTGAAGATTCAAGAGCTTAGATTGGAGATCTTCATCTTTTCAAGAGAGATTTCTTCGTTTGAAGTAGATTCGTGATAGATCAAGCTTGATCCCTCGCTGTCCAGATCTGAAGCGTGTTGATTAGGGTTTGTTTTGGTAATTTGGTGAGTGGTGATTATCTCTCACACGGATCCAAAGGAGTATATCGGATTGTTGGCTTGATTTGGTGTTAAAATAGTGATTTCTATGCATTTCCTTCATCCTAAGTGTAGATCCATGTAGATCCATTGTTCATGATGATTTGACAACCATTTTACTAAGTGTTAACCTATGCAAGTTCATTCATAAAGATTGTAGAGATAATGCTCATGATTTCATGCTTATTAGACTTTCAACTCTTTAATTACGAAAATGCCATTATTGTTATAATTGTCCATTTTGCTTATATTTGAATGCTTGGTTACTTGGATTGATGTTTGACATGATTGATTGCTGTGAATTAGATGATTGTTGATTGGTTTTAGACCGAAGATGATTCAAAAGCTAAGGGAAAGGCTCTTGAATTGGGAAAGCTGCTCGTGGCATATGTAGCGGGATGATGAAGCTCTTATGCATAGACTTGATGATGTGATGTTGAGATGAGGCTTTGCAAGGATGTGATGAAGCGAGGCAATCATGTGATGAAGACTTGGTCTAATCCAGACGGGATCATTCCAAGCATGTTGATAACTCGGTGATATGATTCGAGTTGAGGATAATGAATGGATATGAGAATAGTCGTCGAGGAGGATGACTAGGAGGCTTGGATAGCATCGTTGTTGAAGGTTCTAGCATGCTCTAAGCAAGAGTACGTTTGGGCAGATTCGATAGTCCCAACGACTAACTGTTGATGGTCGAGTACTCTGGGCAGATTCGATAGTCCTAGGCACGGGCTGCGACGACGTGCGGGAGTTATGTCTAGAACCGGGGTTTCCATTAGCCCTTGACGGACGGCTGAAAGAATGTGCCGGTCATTCAATTAATGGTGATATCGAAGCAATGATAACAGTGATAGCCAGAGTCATGGATGTTTGGTTGTATCGTCATTCGGACTCAAGAGCGGTATTTTCTGGGTGCTTATCTGATTTAGGCCTTGGTACTTGGAAAACATCGCCCTTGACTCGAATGATTATTACTTTACTTTAAATTGTATGCTCTGCTGTGTTGCTTCTGCTTAGTGTGTGTCTGGGGGCTATCACTGTAGAAAGAGGTGGAGTGGGAGGGTGTATTCCTATTCCTTTTCCTTTATGCTCTTTTGGTATGTTGTTAGTTAATTTACTGCTCACTAAGACTGTAGTCTGACTCAAGGCTTTATGTTTTAATTCTTATTGCCTTGGGCTGTTCGTCCATTTTTGGGACGGGCAGACTAGGTAGCAGGTGACAGGTGATGTTCTCTTCTCACGATGCTGATATCGAAGACGAGCTGGAGGGTTGCATATTATCTTCTTATTATATGTACTGGATGCTCCGCTGTTTTGTATTCTCTGAGTGTTATGTAGTGAGGCTTGATGTATTGGCTATTTGGATGCTTGTATTCAACTATTATGGAGTTTTATATGATGTCATTTTGTTCTGTAAAGCTTCACTATACATATGTTCTATTGTATTTTGTCCATGCGCTGTGAGTAATACGATAGATTCTGTTGTTTTAATCTACCCTGACAATCGTCCATGGTCGCCTGGCACACTCTTCAGCGCACTATCTCTAAATTCGGTGCAGGGGTCATGGGCGGTCGTCACAAATGGACAATACTAGTTCGAAAGCGAACTTGTGTGATCGAGCGAGCGATCGAATGTAACATTGCGAAATGATGACATATGTACATCTTATATCCTAATATCATTGGTATACTTGACGCTGAAATTGAAAGTTGTTGGGTTGGATATCTTTGTAATTTAATTGGAATTTTTTTATATGAAAACTACTATCAAATTTAAAACCATTTTTCAAAACTATTTTTCTTTTATTCTTCTTAAACTAACTATTTTATTCTATTTTTCATACAAACTATTTTATATACAAAACTATTCTTAATTAAAAAAATCTTTTAGTAAGCAAAGATTTTCAATCCCATATGGCTTTTCATGCAACGGAATTTATTTTTTGAAAAATTTTGATCCTTATATAAGATGGACTTTATGTAAATATAAGATGATGTTGAAAACCATTGATGTTGGAAATAAATTGTTTGACTTAAATTATATTGATTTGGAAATTTGGATTTATTTTCTAAATTTATTATTTTGGAAACTTTGGAACTGAAGATATTTGATTTGGGAGGATAATTTGGTGAAAGCGTATATGATTTTGAAAATTATATTGATATTGAAACAAATTGAAATTTGAGAACCTTATGTTACTAAATACTTGATTTGGGAGTTATCGAACTTATATAAAATTTGGTTTGTATAAGTATGATGTTGATTCGAAAACTATGGAGTTGAAAAGGTACTCAATTTGAAAAGTGAAATCTTATATAATGGAAGTCTATATAAGTGTGATTTGATATACTATTGATTTTGGAAAGTATTTGATTTGAAAATGAAATCTTATATATAATGGACTTTATATAAGTATGATATTTGAAAGTGATTTGAAAAGGTACTATATGATACATATTTTCGAAGTAAAGATATGGAAAGTGCCTTCTGCTTGGTATCCGCTTTGTAGCCACATTGTGGATTCATTCTATCGATATTTCTCTGATTTTTGGTTTTCCGGATATGATACTCGAGTTTCCATCGAATTCCATGGAAATCTCCATGGTCTTACGAGCGCGACTTCATAGCGTAATCGCAGGGTTGGGGGGTGGCCTACGGGTACGGATGTTTCTTGGGAGATCCAGGCGTAACCATTGTGTATCTGCGATCTATTGGGTTGCTTGGTAACGTAATCAGCAGGGGCTGCGAGAGCCTAGGGTACAGATGTTTCCTGGGAGATCCAGGCGTAACCATTGTGTATCTGCAGTACTACCAGTCTTCATGGCATAATCGCAAGGTTGGGGCGGCCTAAGGGTACGAATGTTTCCTGGGGGATCCAGGCGTAACCATTGTGTATCCGCGATCCATGATCGACATGTTTTGTTTTTTTTTGGATTGTACTTTCCATACCTGTTTTAAAAGTTTTCCAGTATTTTCACTAGGTGTTGAAACAAGTCTACTAAGTACCTGGAGAATTATAGCTTTGCGCCTGATCAATGCATTGCCAGAGTCTGCAGGAACGAGGATAAACTTGTTAAGACATCGAGTTATAAAAGTATTTTGATAAAATATTATATAAAGGATACTTTGATTAGTTATTTCCTTTCTAAAGGATTTTAAAGTGTTTTAAATATTTTACCTCTTTAACCAACAATTTTAATTAATGGCTCATCCTTGTCTTTCGTCCTATTTTCCCTTCTAGCTATTCCTATTCTCCACCTTGCTAAACTTACGTGTAACAACAGTTATCAGGTATAATTTTAATCTTCTTGTCATCTTATCTTGACCCTATTCCATTCTATTTTTTTGTGTTTTTCGTACCTCATTCCTTTTCGAGGATGAAAAGATTTGAGTGGGGGAGAGTGTAACAACCCTGTATTTGTGATTATTTTAATGGGGCATTTCACCAGAAGGACAAACTTTGTAGTCCAATTAGATTCTAGGACACACATTCAAAGAAATTACTTTCAAGACCAAAGTCAGCAGAATAATTACTTTCAACGACAAAGTCAGCAGTCCAATTACTTTCAAGGACATAATTTCATAGATTTTAGGCCCTAGAAACTAATTATTTTGCGTTTTGTCCTTGAAAGTAATTATTTCAGTTGTGTGTCCTAGAAACTAATTCCACCTGCTAAAGAGGCCCTTGTGGCTAATTTCCACTATTTTAATTGTGTATTTTAATTATTTTAAATTGAATTTCCTGATTTAGAAACTTTATTCTTTTATTAAAATGGATAATTTTTGTTATTTTAAATATAAATTTTGATTTTTATGTGAATTACAATTCCAAAAAAAAAAAATATATATAGAGTATTTTCCAGAACTGTGAATTTTGGTCAATATGGTCAAACTTTGACTTTTACATTTAAAATTTAAATATTTGAATTCATGAATTTTATCTTTTATTATGAAAATAGATTAAATTTATAGAATACTACTTTTCGTTTCATTGAAATCCGATTTATATTGTGAAAGTTATGCTTTTTACAATATTGGGTGTATATTGATTTATTTAATAAAATTATCTATTTTAATTTATATAAATAATATTTTTATTTGTCAAATCATGTTCTAATATGTGTTATATGACATGTTAGGTATATATTTTATTTTAAAATATTTTTAAAGTGATAATAGAATTTTTCCAAAATTTATTGCATTTATTTCCTATTTTTAAACGCTAGTTTCCATTTTCAGCTATTTTCTTCATTTAAATTATATTTAATTAAAATTTATTTATTTATTTTTGTGATTGCATTTTTATTTTGTGTTCTTATCTTTATTTATAAATATTTTTCAAGTACATAAAAATTTTCCAAGGTTTATTCCATTTATTTTCAAATTTTCTAGACAAGTTTACAATTTTTTGCCATTTTTCCTAATTTAATTATATATAATTAATGTTTATTTATTTATTTTTGTTTATTTACTAAATTTTCGTGTTTTTATCTGAATTTATATGTATTTTTCAGTTATTTAAAAATTCCAAAAGAAATATGGTAAATTGAAGAGTTTGTGACCTTTGATTTGCTTAAGGCTTTTTGTCTTCTTGTCTTTTCATTATCAACCAACACTTTAATTCATTTTTGTAACGACCCAGGATTTTGACCAAATTAAATTGAGAATATTTAATTAATTTTAAATATTTGAATGATAATTTAATTTGAATCCTCAATATAACTTTGAAATTGGCGATTTAATTTCAGAATTTAATCTATTGAATTGAATAAAAATTTATATCTTCAATTTTAAGTTGAAGAAAAATATTTCGAAGGCTTTTAAAATTCGTATTGACAATACTGAAGATAATTAAAGCTTCAGAATCTAATTTCAAACTGTTTCGTTCAGTTTTGAAATTATATCGTTCGTATCGATATTCAAAAATAGCCGTCCGAGGCGCAGTCTCGGAATTCAACGAAACCAGTTCCATTGGGTCCGTAATAGTTTGTTATTGTCAAATTTCAATTTTCGTATTTTTCGGAGTTATGGTGTGAACACACGGCGTGTAAACGCATTGAGAATTTATATCGGTTTGAATTTAAATTTAAATCGAATAAATTTTATTGGTCAAAATCAACATGTTATTCGTTCCTAAAATTACGCCTAAGATCCCGAACAAAAAATCACGTAACCCATGCCTCCATTCATTTTAAAACACTCCGTCTAAATCAGTTTCGAAGAGAAAATAAAAAAAATAAAAACTCTCGTTCAAATTTTAATGGCAACCGAGTTCGACGAGGCAGTTCCCTCGAGGCGCGTGATTCGTTCGAGCTAGGATTAGCTTCTTGGATTCGTTCATCAAATTTTATTTCGAGCACGAGCTCGTATGTGGGTCGCGGCATCATCGCGACTTTGTAGGCGATTTCTTGGGGTTAGCCAAGTGCCGCCTGGGGGCTTTGATAGATCTCGGTAGGGAAGTCGACTTTCTCGATTTCAAATTGGGAAATCGAGCACGTCGTCGCGATTAGAGGAGGAGCATGGTATCGCCTGTCGCGGCATGGTGGCGCTCGTGTGGAAGTGGTGGTCTGGCGCGAGGCAAGGGGAATTCCGGTGGGTCTTCGGTGATGCGGCGACCAGGGCTGTTCGCGCGAGTGGATGGGAAGGCTCGTCAACGTGGAATCGGTGATTTGCGGTGGGGGGAAGGAGCAGTTCATGGCAAAGGCGTACGTTTCGATTGCGGCAGTGAGGTATCTACAAAATGTCTATTCAATTTGAATTTGAAAATAAATTTAAATTATTTGTATTGTTGCAAAGGTAATATACTGTGATTTTTTTATAGAAACAGAAAATGTATTTAAAGAAAAAAATATATATATATGCACATAGTTCAGTTCCAGATTAAGTTACAGTGAATAAAACTATGTATACACAGAGAAGGATAAGGGTAGTATAAGTATAAATATATATATACAGGTTGGGGAAATTATAAGTTAACGGTTAAACAGTAAGGTATTGTTTTATAAATTGAAAGTTTGATTTTACAGAAAAAAGTAATCTGTTAAATAATGTAATATATTCATTTGTTCAATTACTAATTTTATTTAAATAATTTAATATGGGATTTATTTATTAATGAACTCATTAATTTATTTTAATCAATAAAGATCTTTTATAAAATAAAGTTTGGATTAAATTTAGTTTTAAATTTAAATGGTTAGTTAGATAAATTTATTAAAGGAGAAAATATTGGTTTAAATAAAACTATCAATTAATTTAACTATTAAAAAGAAACCACTAGTGCATCGAAATTATCAAATGAAAATTTATTATTCGATTTGTTCGAATATTAACGAATTGTATAATTATTTATACTAGGTCAAAATCTGTAAAGAAATCAAGCCGAGAATGAAAATGGAGTGCAAAATAAAAAGCTAAGGTGAGATCTTCTCACTCAGATTTAAATTTGAATTGCAGTTATTGATTGTGTTGATTGCTATTGAATGTGCTATTAGATATAGTAGGATATATCTATTATATATAGCAGTATATACATATTGGCATATGTATATATTGGATTGATGATTTCCCGCCTCGTATAGCGGATGAGACCCTATTGCGCCGTTAGTAAGCGGATTTATAAAAACCTATATACCGCGATAATTCCGTACTGGAGCGGAATTGGTATTGTGCTAACGTCTTTGGATGCAGGGAAACAGGTTGGAGGGATCCAACTGGACCCCTCACATTGATTGAATTTATTTCTACTGTGATATGAATCTATGAAATGATTATATTGATGTTATTAATCATATTGATATCTGGAAATTATTTGAATGCTAAAATTTAGCTGAATGGATGTTTGATATCATTGGATTCCAAAAATATATGAAATTGAATTTTTGAAATCAAAATAGAAATTTTTAAGTAAATAAATTTTTAGAAATTGAATAAATCCGAAGAAAGGAATTTTAAAGTATAAAAAAGTTAATTTTTATATTCTTATCGAATTAATTCCAGAATCAAGTGAAAACGTTAAGTAAATGAATTTCGTATAATAGTGATTTTAAATTGAAGAATTTAATTAAAATTTGGATTTCTAAATAGTTGGAAAAAGATAAAAGGGATTTATTTTCTTTAAGAGGAATTTGTTTAAAATGAAATAAGTTGGAAGTCCAATTATAAATTAATTGGCAAATTGAAACAAGTTTAGAAAAATCAATATAAAATGATTTGGGATGGAAAATTAATTTAGAAATGAATATTGAAATTGATTGTTATTGAAGTAAATTAGAAATCAATTTGGGATTTGATTTTGGGGTTAAAAGTGAATATTTGGGAATGTGGATTTAAAATTGGAAATGATGTTAAAATGGGTTTATTTACAGTTTGTAAAGTTTAAAAGAACGATTTCTTTTAAAATAAATAAATTATAAGTATTTAACTTATAATATGGATTTTTGATGTATACATTGAGTTAGAAAATTGAATGGGTCATTAAAGGAAATTTATAAAATCGAAGTTGTTATAGAATAGGAAATAGAATTTATAAACGTTGTTTTATAAATTCAAAATCAATTGGGTTTGATAAATTAAATATAGAAAGACATTAAAGAAGATATATTCGCGATTTTAAATAGCGAATTTTTATTGAAATAAAATGTGTAGAAAAGACTGAAAATGTGATTAGTGAAGTATATTCACGATTTTGGACAGTGAATATATTTTTAAGTAAAATGGATTCATTTTTGAAGAAGTAATATTTTAAAAATGAAGTTAAACATTTTAAAGGTGTTTTAAAATGTGTTATGAATCGAAAGCATAGATTTCAACATTTATTGTTGAAATAGACGTTTTCGAGAAATTTAAGGAAATGGTGGACTATAACACTGTTGTTATAGTAAATGATTTCCGAAAGGAAATGTTTTTATGTAGTATTGGGATTTATAAATATCTATCTTAATTTTCAAATCCCTATACTAGTGGTTTTGAGTCGTCGTAACGATGTTTTACGCAACATTCGTTTTGACTCAAATAAATGTGATTTAAGAATGATTTCCTTAAAGAATGAGATATATACTTAATTTGATTTAAGTATATCGAATATTTTCTAAGTGTTGAAAATAAATGATTTGTGAATTACTTATTTTTAAATAAGTATGGAAATGCTTTTCCAATGTGAAATGAACTGTTTGAGTTTTTATCTTTTAAAGATAAATTGAAAAGTGAATATTTGAAATTGTTTTCAAATGATTAAGAGTGGAAATTTTATATCTAGTAAAAGATATTTTTGAAGATGAAATAATTTGGAAAATTATTTGGAATCTGATGATGTTGCGCATCTTTATTGATAGTTAAATAACCGACTATCAATAATTACCTTTAGATAGGTATTTGTTGTGAATTGGATGAATTGAATGCCACACTTGTTTTTAAATAATCGCTCACTATTCGGGTTAGCCGGGAAAGGACCATGGGGTCGTATAACCCATTCCGAATATGTGATACGTCGTTATGAATTGCATTTGAAGACCGGTGTTGAAGACCGGATATTTTTGAAAACGAAAGGATGACCGTCGAGTTACTCTACATCGGCTGATCTCCGGTTTAGAGGTTTTATCACCCTTAGTGACGGGAAGTCCTGACGTGATTGAAAATTATCCGGATACGCAAGGGCTTCGTGAGAAGTGCCTTCGGTTCTGTTCGATCCCGGAACAGACTTGTATGGATTGTGTGTCTGACGTTACAATTTGAGATATAAAGCTGATTTCTTTCAAATACATTTCTGTTGGTGGCGGAGAATTTATTCTCTTAGCTTAACACCCTTCTCTGAGACGTACGAGCTCAGAGGTTATGTAGTTGAAATTTATCAGCGATATATCCCAATTTGGTAACGTGGCATACTGAGTGTTGCTGTGAAATGATCAGTGTTTGATCATTTGTGATATGATCATTTGTTTGATCTTATATCTTTATGATCATAGGTTGATCATTTTTGTTTGACCCGAAGCAGGGCTTTGTAGAAAGCGTAGCTTTGTGGACGAGACTTCATCGAGCCTCACACCCCGGAAATGGTCGAAACAGGAAGGATGCAGCAAGGTTCTAGGGAGTAGCGCCCCTTAGTGTATGTCATTCCTTCTGGATAAAGGTGGTATCATGGTATGGAGCCCAGATACTTAACCTCTGTGGTTACTGCATTATTTTTATCTATGTGGTTTGTTGCGAATCGGGGATCCTCGGGAAGATCGGTGACGATCGGGGGATGGCATACGCGTGTCAGTAGTTACCTATTTTTGCAGAGGTAACCCGGCCTTGTGTTGGCAGAGATCCGGTTAGGTTCTCGGGTCGTCTATTCCAGGGACGTACCCATCGTGGATAGGAAGTTCCTTAGCCTGACCATTTGTTGGAAATCCAAAGAAACAATACGAGCTTGGTACGGATTTAGTTGTAGAACCTATCATTCACTTATGGTGGCGCCCCACTGTTTGGATGGTAGCTATAGTAGGCATAGTTCGAAATGTCTATGCTGGCTAAGATTTATATTATACTTTCGAAATGATTTCTACACTATGCACTAATAATAATATCAAAAATGATTTGATTTTGCGTAGTAAGCATCTTTGACTATCATAAGAAGAAATCTCCTCCAATTCTGCGTTTGCATTGTGTGTGTGGCGGGAGGTCTTATGGTAGTTTCATTTTCCAAAAACATTTCGAATTGACTTTAAAAATATTCCTCCGTTTATTTTAAAGATAACTGTTTTACGATCTCACACCAGTCACCATGACTGACTCGGAGTTTATTGTTTCCCTTCTAAACTCTGGGTGCCCACAAATTTCCACACGGGCAGCCTAGAGTTATGTTATCAGGATATTCTGGATATTCTGGAGCTTGGAGATAAGCTGGAGTTCGAGACGTAGTATTTGTATCTGATATTTTTTTATTCCGCTGTGTATTCTGTATGAGGACGAGTTTATATAACTGTCCATTGTTGTATATTGACTCTGATGATTGATGTATGTATAAAATGATATAGTTCTTTGTTTTAAAGATTACTGATTTATCTATTATATATTGTTCCGCTGCGATGTGTAAGATTCTGATATTGTTTCTGTTTCTGATGTTGTTCTGTTGTTGTTCTTTTTCCTTCTTTCTTCTTTTTCTTCTATCTTCTTCTTCTTCTACTCTTTCTTCTTTCTTAAAACCCTCACTATTGGAGTTTCCGGCACTCGATTGCTCGGCAGTCGATAAAGTGAGTATCGATGTCGAATTTTCGAAAGTCGAAAATTCTAGGATGTGACAATTTTGCTACCTTAACTCCTACCTTTCAGCCGACCATTTCATTTCCATTTCACGTGAATTTCTTTTCTTCTCATCTCACAAAAAATTTTTGCCTCCTTTTCATTATCAACCAACGCTTTAATTCATTTTGCTACCTTAACTCCTACCTTTCAGCCGACCATTTCATTTCCATTTCACGTGAATTTCTTTTCTTCTCATCTCACAAAAAAATTTGGCCTCCTTCCTTGTAAAAAAGTTTGGTAAAAATCTCTTTTCTTTTCATTGTTTTTATACTTGTTTTCATGAATTTTCACTTGCTTCTTCTATCTCTAGGCTCGGCCCCTACCACCACCAGCACCTTGGCTGCCTCCACCATCACCTCAACCAATCTCCACCACCTCCAGTCCAACCCCAAGCCATTCCGTGGTCCCTAGGTTGAAGATCCACATGAAAATGCACCAAACTCCACTTGAATGTACATAGCCATGCACCATGATGTTCCACCACCTCAAACACTCCCTTGGCCGCCACCTACACCACCACCTCCAACCTGACCTGCACCCTCTGCCACGTCATCCCCTGACCCCACCAGACCTGGTCATGCCATGATTGCTTTGGCCGAGCCTTTGTTTGCTTTGAACCATGTTGTGTTGCCTTGTTTTGTGTAGTTTCATGCCATACCTTTGCACCATCATTAAATCTATGCTAGGCCGACCCATTTGAACCCAAATACCAGATCCTAACCCATGCTTAGCCATGTGTTTCTGACCCTAGACTGAAGCACAAGTGGTTGAAGCAAGTGCCAATACTTTGGTGATGTTTTGTACATTCATTTCTAACATTGTTTTATTATATTCGGGTTTAAAACTTATGTAGATTGTTTTGTTTGTTTGAATGTATTCAAGGTAATTAATCTTTGGCTCTCCCAATCTCAAATCTTATTCGTGCTTTTGTGCCTTCGAAGATCTTAGTTTGTGTGTTTCAGTTGTCGTCTCCAGCTTATACCAGTGAGTTATTCTCACCAGACAGTGTATACCTATATAACTAGTAAATTGACCACTTTTGAATCTGTAAAATGCATCACCATATTATATTTGGTATGTTATGATTATATGATGTTCACCCATGCTTAAACACCTGTTATATCATATGTTACTGTTATATTATGTTGTTCTGTTATTTTTATCAGTTTATCACACTACAAGTTCCCTTTAGATTAGAATCACTATGGGTTGAAATGATACATACCTGAACGGACTTTAGAATAGGAGAAAATCGTTATGGGCTGAAATGATAGGCCTGAATGATTTTCAATTATTTTCATTTACTTGGGATTGCGGGTTTGAATCAAACCCGGGTTTTCTTTGTAAATTACGGGTTGCAATGATATATTACCCGTATCACTTTACCTAGGCTAAAAAATGAAATACAGACCCGTTGTTAAAATATGTTTTTCTAAAAATTTTAAAATATTTTAAAAATGTAAATATTATAATATTTTGATTTAAATTTGATTAAAAATGATTTTTGTAAAGCATTATTGATTTTCTAAAAATTTATAAGTGAAATAAATTAATGGTAAAGTTAGAAAATCTGAAATGTAAGTTATTTTGGGAAATTTTAATTTGGTGATAATTGGAATTTAAATTAAATATGAAATATGATAAATTCATGATAATTTGGATTAAAGTGAATTTAAATGATTTTATAATATATTAATGATTTTTGAATAAAGTTAAAATGTGAAATGAATGAATATTTAAGTTGAAATTTTAAAATATAACTAAAATTGGAAATTTATGAATTTGGCTTAAAAGTGAATTCTAAGTTAAGTAAATAAAAATGAAATTAAGTTATATTTGAAAATTTAAACTTAAGTGTTAAGTTAAATTTAATTTAATGAATTTAAAATTTAATGTTGGAATTTAATAAGTGAATTATTATTAAATTTTGATTTTTGAATGGAAATTTAACTTTATAAAATCATGAATATAAGGGTATTTAAATGATGACTATAAAAGTGAAATTATATGATTTTATAAGTTAAATAAAAATGATTTAAATAAAAATATAATTGTTTGTGAAATTATACTGAATATTTGAAGTTAATTAACTGCATTTCTGAAATGCTATTAATTCTAATGTAAATGATAATACAGCATTTGAAAATGTTGTAGTTGATAATAATGAACCAAATGGCTAAATTTAGTTAAAGGCTATTATAGCATTTTTGTAAATGTTATAATTGATGAATTTAACTAAGTTTATTTGAACTAATGTAACCCTATTACAGCATTTTTAAATGCTGTCTTTTGTTAAATTGAACTGTTTTGAATGTGACTTTCCGTAGCATTTTCTAAATACTTCGAAAGTTGAAATTTTCATTGTTTTAATAAATTTAAGTGAATAAATGAACTTTGAAAGATTTAAAATTTTGGAAATTTAATAATTTAATTATTAAATATAATAACTTCATTTTAATGATTTAAAATGAAGTAATTTGTTTTGAAATATAAACTATTTGGAAATGTGTGTTGAAATGGTATTTCAAATAAAATGAATGTGGTTTTTGGAAAGATACGATATTTTGATATTTTGAAATGGATTTTTGAATGATATTAAATTTTGAAATGATATTCTATTTTGAAGTATAAAATATTATTTTGAAATTTTAACCACGGGATGTATTTAATTTATAGTTTAACTGATCCTTAAAGGATGGGCGATCCCAAGCATCCTTTGAGTTATTGTGCATTTCTACTACAGTTCACTTGAGTTGGTTTACATTATATAAGTATATATGTCCTGACTCGAGTGTTTTGTATTTTGCTTTACGCTCGGGTCAGCCTGAGTATTTACAGCTTAGTTTTGGATCTCTTTCTGGAGCTAGGAATCGTTGGAGATTCTGCTTATCTAGTTATCTATCCATTTCAGTTTCAGTTGTTCTATTTCAGCTCTGGTATTATAAACATCTATGTATTTGAGATTTCTATTGTATATGTTTTCAGACTGATAATATATATTTTATTTTGAGAGTTTGTTATAGTAGCTTCATGAACTACTATGGTATTTTAATTTCCGTTGCGAGTTATTCCGATATTCTGTGTCTGTGATTCTGTATTTGATTTTATTGCTCCAAATTTATTTACAATCTGTTATTTTGAATTATTCAAGTCAGACATGTGTGGATTATTGTCGATTTGAATGGTCCAAAATAGTGGGTCGTTACAGTTGGTATCAGAGCTTTACTTTTTTAATTACAGTAACGGTTACATTAATGCAACCAATTTACAAGTTTTACCATATATAAAATGGAAAAATAAATATATGTGAACATGTGTAATTAATGTACAATTGTTAATACAAGGTAATTTTTAATTGATTCCACAACATTTACACAACCATAAACTCTCTGATATATTTTAAAATTTGAATACTAATAAGTGTGTTTATATATATTATTCCAAAACTCAATTTTTCTTTTTATAAAATCATGCTTATTCAAAATGAAAATTTTATTTTATACGTCTCAAAACATACTTTTATTTTAATTAAAATGTTCATTTCATTTTAACACAAAAATGCAAGTTTCTATATTAACTCATTCATTACAATTTCATTCATGTTTCCTTTTAATTGAAACTTTCAATTAATCTAAACGAATTCTAACTATAAAACAATGTTTTCTTCTCATTTATACTAATTCAAACATGTTTTATAAAATTTCGTATACAACAAAGTTTATACACTATTTATAAAGTAAATATTTTATATTATTGAAAATCAACTTCTCCAAGATACATTTCAAATAACAGCTTATGTTATTCTTTCATTAAACATTCACTCAATTCTTTATTAAATTCAACATTTGTTATTCTGATTAGAGATAAACATTCAATTTATTATTTTCAAGTCAAAGCTTAAACTTCATTAAAATGTTCATTTTAATTTAATTTAAGATGTGAGTTCTTATGTTGAACTTATTAATTACAATGCATTTGTCTTTTCTTTTCAATTAACGGATTCCAATAACACTTGTTGCAGTTTATATTCAATATTAGATTTCAAACGAATTCTCATTATACCCCAACTGTTTTCTGTTCATTTCATATATTCAAACATTTACTTCATAAATTATTCCATCCTTATATTAACACATATTATTACAATCAATGGAACAATTATTAAATAAACCATATTCAAATCAATATCATTAAATTATATTCTAATATGCATTACAATCTTTTACCTAATTAAAATTAGTTGTTTTAGCATTTTAAGATCATGTTTTATATCCTAACAAATTTTACATCAATAAATCATAAATTTTTAATTTCTAAAAAATTTGAATTTCAAGCCTTATTTAATTTAATATTTTTAATTGTCAAAAATACGGGTCGTTACAATCTCCAGCACTCAAAAATTTTCGTGCCCAAAAAGGAACATAATGAATCAATTTATAAAATAATTTTAACTTACTTAGTTTTAATATAATTTTTAAAATAAACCAATTTCCATGAAAATTTCCTAAGTCCTAAATTTTTGAAAAATTTCGACAGCGTCTCCTTTGCGCGGCTAGGTCCAGAAAAAACAGTATCAATAATTACATGGTATACATCTTGCTTTAATAATAAAGCATCCCAAACCATGGGAAAAACAATAAAATATTGTTACAAAAACCATAATTCGAAAACCTACCTTATTATTATTAATATGAGCGAGTTTGCTCTTTCTAAAGTGAGCAAAAGCGAGCCAAAACGCATATACGTCCGAATGGGCTCCAAATGTACCTATCTCAATTTTAATAGTAGTTGCTAATAGAAAGATAGAGAAAGCATGCATGAGTTTGATAGAACTATATAACACGAATTCTTAATCTAAACCATAAGCACAAACACTAATACACAACTTAACAATCATATGCAACCAAAAGTAGCTATAACAATGATTTGTAACAAAGGAAACCATTAAGCAAATAATATTCATCAAACTATTTCATAACTATTTTATAACTATTCAAGTCATTAGAAAATAATTTCTAGTTAAGTATAAATACTTAATTTTAGAAGACTTATAAAATTTTAGGCTAATTATGAACCAATTTCATATTCGAAACAAATTTTGATTATAAACAAAATCTTTAAGTTTTTGGTATTTGTCTTTGAAAAGGAACAAAATATTCTAATATATCTTAAAAGATTAAGCTTATAAAACCTTCAAACTTGTTTATATAAGATATACATAAGTATTCTCACAGTATTATACAAGGATTTTCTGAAATTTTTACAATACTATTAGAAATTTGATATCAAACATCCTAAACGAACTTTAAAATAACATTTCTTTAAATCCAATCATTTATTAATTTCATAATTTAGAATAAGTATAAGCTCAAAAATCCTTAGTTTAAAACTAATAATATGTTCAAATCTTATATTATATTTTCTATTTCAAATCAAGTGTAAAGATTTCATATTTTTCATAATCAATTAAAAAAATACTTACTTCAAAAATAATTATTCAAATCATGAATAACATTTACTTAGGTTTATTTAAAAATCTAAATATTTCAAAACTTCTAAATTTCATATATTTTCAAATCAAGAGTGTATGAAATTTAATACCTTTCTTTCAAAATAAATATTCAACTCATTTGTTTATTTTTTTTCAAACATATTAAACTATAAATAAAATTTCCCAAATCATTTGTTCTGTAAAATTTTAAAACAGAAAATTTTATGTATACGGTTTATTTAAATAATATCTCTAAATTGAAATTTTTCAAAGAAATTTATATAAATCTCATTTAAAAATATTTCATTTAGAAATCCATTTGCAAAATCACTAACTTTAATATATCAATACTTTTACAAAAATTCAATTTAAAATTTATTACTTTATATAAAGTAACTTCATTTAAAAAAAATTCAAAATAGACATCCTTATAAAATGTGTAAACTATTTGAAAATAATCATCAACTTCATTACTTATATTTAGAAAGAAGCTATTTAAATTCTTAAATCCATTACTTAAAATTTTCTAGTTTTAATATCAAAATACCTTTCAAGCATTATTTATAATCGTTAATAATCGTTCTCTAAACATTATAATAATCATAGTAATTTACTTCTAAATATTTTAAATAAATGACAATAATTAATTTCAAAACAATATAATAATTGTTAACTTTAATTATTTAGGATATAAATTAGATAACGTAGAACATTGCTAATAATAGTTATTATGTAACATTTTGCTAAATAATATTTATAAACATTTAAGTTGAGCATAAAACATTAAATTGTATATAAACAACTCTTTTTAAAACATTTCCAAACAATTTCAGAACAAATGATTTAGAAAATGTAATAAGTTTTATATCAAAATACCTTTTGTAACTAGATGTCTTAACAGATTTATCCTCATTCTTACAGATTTTAGCCATACGTTGCTCAGGCGCAAGACTAAAAGCTCTAAGTATTTAGTAGATGTATTTCAACATCCAGTGAAAATACTTGGAAAAACTTTAAAACAGAAATGGAAAGTACCGCTTAACAGTCAAATGTAAAATGATGATGATCGGTTAGCAGTGGCCCGCTGCTCATTCCATTGTTTATGCAATGGACACAAAACCTTCCAGAAGATCCATCCACCTTCCGGATTCCAAAAGAATATCGTAGCCATTTTGTAAACAAGGGACCATCAACCCATGCAGTAGTGGTAAGCTGCTTTAATGATTTACACAATAGTTGCACTTCCTTCTCGGAAAATCCATAAACAACAGATCCCAAGATTGAAAGCGTATCCATTGGGTAAACTAAAGAACCATCTACTCTGGAAAAAAATCGAGGAGCTCATGAGTTTAAGTCCGGACAACCTATATCGGTTCGAATCCATTTCTGGGTTCACCCAAGTCCATTAGGGTTATCGGTCGAATCCATTCTTGGATTCACCCAAGTCCATTAGGGTTCGAAGCATATCATACTATACTTCTTCGCGGAGGCCCATATCTTCAATTTCGAAGTGTATCATAATATACATAGTACCATTTTCAAAATCGTAACTTCAAATATCACACTTATATAAATTCCATTATATATAAGATTTCATTTCCAAATTGAGTACTTTCCAAAATCACTAGTCTCGAATATCTCATATCATTCTTATATAAATTCTGTTATGTATAAGCTTATCGCTCTTCAGATCGAATACCTTCCAAAATCAATAGTTTTAGAAATAACTTCATACTTATACAAACCATTTTCATATAAGAATCGAAAACTTTCAAAGCAGATATTTATATAGAGTTAAAGGTCTTCGAAATCAATCCATTTTCAAATATCAGTTCAGTTTCAAATCCATGTACAATCTCAACAATCAAATTTTTTTCAATCACATATCACTCAAATTCAAAATTTTCCAAATTTCAAATCAATAGTTTCCACAACTTCAGTTTTATATTTATATCAAATTCAGATAAAACCAAATTACCTTCCAAATCAAATACTTTTCAAAATATTTTATTATAAAACATTTACTAGGTTCAAAATATTTCTTAAAACAAATTCCATTATAAACCATTCAAAATTATTATTTGTATTTATACAAAGTCGGAACTGCTTAAAAATAAATTTGCCAATAATAAGTTTTCGTAATATTTACTATGTTCAAAACATTTGTTAAACTCTTTTCATTTTAAAACATCTCACCTCTAAATTTCATACTTGTATATTTCAAAATAATCTTATATAATTTATTTATCAAACTATTTAACATTTTAAAACTTGTTCAACTTCTATTAGTCTTTACTTGAAAATTTTCAAAATTAAACTTTATATACTTTCCAAAATACTTAGCTTTGAAAATTAATTCTCAATTCGAAAATGTCTGACTATTCTGAATAATCGAAAAATCAAATTCCAATTCAAAATTGGAAATCAGCAATCAATCATCTCAACTAGATGCACAATCAATCGATCAATCAATCCTAATGCATAGGATACATGTGTCCATAATATCATTCAACCGAAATTCAAGAACTGAACACTGAGTTGATTTCAAATCATTTGAAATATATATATATATATATATATATATATATATATATCTTTAGAATATCATATCAAATCATACTTCGGGGATTTGAATCAAATCAATTTCATTAAACAATCGAGTAGCAAAGCTACTAAAGTGGCCTCCCCCACTTTGAAACTCAAAAATGAATGTCGATGATGTTGCAATCATCACCAAAATTTATTTTCCAGTGATAGAAGTGAGTTCTGCACTTTATTTCTTCCGAAATCATTTTGAAAACATTTCAGTACGGGAGATACTTTCAAACAATACTACTATATTTTTTCAAAATCTTAGAAACCAATTTCAAAACCCCGGAATTCAAGTTATCATTTCAGTTTGAATAACTTTTTAGTTATACATCATATCTATCTAAACCATATTTTATATATCACTTTCGGATATGGTATCAAATACTCGGTATAATAATACAATGGGGAATTCAGATATGTATTTATTTGAAATCCCATATTGAAAATATGCAATTTCTTATAAACCGTTTAAAACTATTTCAAAAATTCATGACAATAATCAATGCTCAAATCAACAACCAATAGTCGATGATCATAAACTGGCCGAGCACAACTAATCAATCAATAAATGATAATAAGCACTACCATTCCAATCAATCAATCAGTAAAGTGATAACGGTCACTAATCATGAAACAATCGTAAAGGACTATATCATTTTATTAAATTCATTCTTGTATATATATGTACAAAATATAATCCAAGTTAAAATCATTTCATTTATCAATTTCAAAACATTTATAACACTAACAAATATGCTCTCCCGTATATATACTCTCAACTCATAATAGGGCATTCCATAACCTTATCTCTTAATGAGTTTACCCTAATAGGCTAAGGTATCTCTAAACCTGGCTCTGATACCAACTGTGACGACCTACCTTTTTAGATAATTTAAGTCGACAATAAACCACACATCTCTGACTCAAACAGCCCAAAAGAACAGATTATCAATGGGGTTTTATTCTAAAGAAATAAGATACATAAAAATAAATTACAGAATCTTGCAGTGGAATGAAAAATATAATAATTACATTAATAGTTCATGAAGCTGTTTAAAAATATACAATAATTTCAATTTACAATATCATCAGAGTTATACATTTAACAGATATAACAAAGTAATGCAGCAGAATAATATTAATAAATACGGTCTTCAAACTCCATCTTCATCTTTAAGAAATAATATCTTCGAAATGTTGAAATACTCGGGCTAACCCGAGCGTAAAGGAAAATAACACACTTGAGTCAGAACTAAAATTCTTATGCAAATTAAATCAAAATCAAATGAAATATGGAATGAAGATAACTACATTTTTAAAGTTTCAAATTTTCCAGAAGAGTTATTATTTTTATATTCAAAATATAACAAATTTCACAATAGATCCATTCTAATAACTAACAAACTTACAGAAAAATTCCAAATTAAATTTCAAAGTTCAAGAGATTTGATTTATGAAAGTTTTCCAAAGTCTCAAAATTCAATTTATGAAAACTTCCCAGGGTTTCAAAATTTAAATTTGAAAATTTTCAAATAAGGTAGCGGCAGTTTATTTCTCAAAAATCATTTCTATGGTTCAAAAGTAAATCTAAGCATACTAATTTGTTTTACATGTCAATATAAGAAATCCAAGGGTTTTGTATCCTTATTCAGTGTTTAAATAATCAATATGAAAATTTATATGATTATAATAAACTAGGGTGATATCAGGGATATATCAAAATAAATGAACAAACACAAATCATAATATCATCCATCACAACATACAATCAACATTCAAATCAACCAATTCAACTAATCAACCAATTCAACAACATGTCACAATAATTATTAGTTATCACATATTGGTGTTTAACTGTCAAAGATATTCAAATTAAATGTCAAATTAAAATTCCCAACCAACAATCAATAAATTTATCACTATATAACTTGGTTTAACTTGCAATAAAATTTTAGTATTTCGTGAATGAGTCTTGTGACGCCCCACCTCTATACCCACGCAAACCAAGAACACTACGATGTAGTGCTGTCAATTAGCACGGAGAATAAGACTGTGGAGGAGCGACCATCCATGTAACTTCTTTGTGCGAGCACCGATACGTCAGATAGAATAGAATGCATATCTTTTAAGGAGGAAATCCGACATACCGATACAAACACAAAGCTATCACACGGTGGCTATATATATAATCTTCGGAAACAAACATAGAAATAATCATAACATAAATCAGTCACAGACATCCATATCACAAAGGCGGAAGAAGATATGAATAAATATATAACACATGAAAGTATACATCAGAGTAGTGGTCAAAAAGATCCACGATAATACAAAAGAATAGCATCACGTGCTATACAAAAGAATAGATACACAACATAGAGTCTATATCTCAAATGTGTACAACCAAAAACTACTAATCTAAGTAGTTAGCCAAAAGTCAGAATAATCCAGAAGAGAAGTCAAGCAGAAGCACCTGTAACATCTCGGTCTGACCCGAGTATTATTTATAAGAAAATAATAAACGGATCAGTCTAACTATAAATATCAGATGACATGATATAGGATAAGGGGTATGGCATAAACATATAATAACCATGATGGCATACTACTATAAGTATGTAAATGATAATCAACAAGGGATTAATCAAGGTCACAAGAATCTTCTCAAAGATCCAAACACATAAAAAGGGTAATGACACACAAATTCACCAATACACAAAAACTGATATCATATCAGTGAAAACCACAAAAGTTGGTGAAGCACTAAATCCAGAAATCAACACACGAAATCCAGAACAAATCCCAGAAATCAACACACGAAATCCAGAAATCACTAAAAGGGGGAAGTCCGAACACACGGACGAGAAGCTATCTCATGGAAGCTATCCATTTGAATTTTCCGAACACACGGATGGCCCGAAGGCAAGTCCGACACACAGACGAAGAGACATCGCACAATCGCTAGTCTAAATCACAAAAATGATCGTCATGATCATAAGGAAGTGTCAATCACACCAAGCTAGTAAATATATGAGTTTAGCTTCATGTCCCATAACCACTTGCTTAACTTAAATATTTACGAACAAGCTGTAAATCTTCACTAGGAAATTGTCACAAAAAGGGTTCAATCGAACAAGTCCAAGAGCTAACCGACGAAGTGAACGCAAGCGTTTCATACCACCCGTTTTACTAAGTCGTTTAAGTCGATTTCTCATTCGAGTGAAGTAAAGGCTTGTATATACTAGTAGATTGAAAATCGGTTTGAGAAAACGAACTTTTGATATTTAAAATAGTGTTGAAATCGCTTTGATGAAAGAGTTTTGATATTTACTATTAGTATTGAAACCTTCATATATCTTTAAAGTGACAAGTCATAAAACGATTGTAGAAACAAATCAATTCACGTTCGAAGACGTGAGTAAAGTCCAAAGAAGTCAATCCCAAAACCACCAAAGTAGAAATTCTGATAAATGTTTTTCAGAAGAGATTGCCTACGCAGAGTAATACGGGGTTCGACCTAGTGAAGGCAAGCGGTCCAGCGACCTAAGGAAAAATAGGTCATACGACCTAAGGAATTCGCGAACTAAAAAGACCTAAGTGTAAGGTCGGCGACGACCTACGACTTACAGGGTCCTGCGACCTAAGTGGGATGCGACTTAGTGGGGCATAGGTCGGAGACGACCTACGACTTAAGGTCAAGCGACCTAAGGTAAATGGTCCAACGACCTAACTCGAACGACCTAGAGGGTCGAACGACTTAACTGGGGGCAAGAGACTTACGACTTAAGGGAGGCAAGCGACTTACGACTTAAGCCTTAACTCGTGGACGACTTAGCACTTTAACTCGTGAACGACTTAGCACTTTAACTCGCGAACGACTCAAGCCAGTAACTCGTGAACGACTCATCACTTTAACTCGCGAACGACTCAAGCCAGTAACTCGTGAACGACTCAGCACTTTAACTCGCGAACGACTCAAGCCAGTAACTCGTGAACGACTCATCACTTTAACTCGCGAACGACTCAACGAGGTAACTCGTGAACGACACATCACTTTAACTCGCGAACGACTCAACGAGGTAACTCGTGAACGACTCAACACTTTAACTCGCGAACGACTCAACGATGGCCAGAAACGACTTAAGGCCAGAAACTCACCAAAACGCCAAAATTTATAGTTTTTCGCCAATCCAATCCAAACCAAATGCAAATGCTGATGCTAAAATGATAGGGAACCATTCCCAACAGTCCAAGATAGATATAGGCAAGATGTGAGATCAAAAATCTCACCTTTTCCACGAAATTGATGAAGATGAAGATTGAAAGCAAGGAGAAGCAATCCAAAGCTTGAATCCACAATCTTCTACTTGAATTTGATGTTGAATCTCGGATTTGCAATAGAATTTGAGTTGGGAGTTTCAATTTCCACTTCCCACCACCATTTTTGATGAAGCTTGAATGTTAAAACAAATGGTGAATGAAGTGAGGAAGGGGGTTGGGCTGAACTAAGGAAGTGCAGTCCAAACCAAAGTCACACGCGGGAAAAGTGACGAAAATTTCACTATCTCCAAACATATCGAAGTTTACTGTAACGACCCAGAATTTTGAACAAATTAAATTGAGAATATTTAATTAATTTTAAATATTTGAACGATGATTTAATTTGAATCCCCGATATAACTTTGAATTTGGTGATTTAATTATAAAATTTAATCTATTGAAACTGGATAAAAATTTATATCTTCAATTTTAAGCTGAAGAAAAATATTTCGAAAGCTTTTAAAATTCGTATTGATAATACTGAAGATAATAGAAGCTTCAGAATCAAATTTGAAATTGTTTTGTTCAGTTTTGAAATTTATATCGTTCGAATCGATATTTAAAAATAGTCAATTTTCAAACAGTCTCGGAATTCGACGAAACCAGTTCCATTGGGTCCGGAATGTTGTATTATTGCCGGATTTCAATTTTCGTAATTTTCTGAGTTGATATGTGAGCACACGGAAATTTAACGCGTTGAAATTTAAAAAAAACGAATTTGAATTTAAATTTAAATTTAAAAATTTTAAACAAAGGACAGCATCCCTAAAGGCACGGCTAGATTCACGCCTGGTATCACGAGAAAATCGTGTAAGCACGTTCCTCTGTCTTCCCCCTCTTTTTAATCACGCAACTTTCTTTCCCCCCATTCCTCAGTTAAAACGAAATAAATAAAAAAAAGTGGCGTCTTCAATTCTGTTCGAACGAAAGCATCTTGTTCAAAGGAATTAATGGCCGAGCTTCATCCCCCCTATACCATTCCTAATCAAAATACAACCCATTCGAAATCAAACCAGAAATAAAACCCACCCTCTCTCAAATTCAAATCGGCAAAGGCGGCAACGATGTCGCAGTCAATTTCAAGCAGAGGGGAATCGCGTCAGGGTATTGGGGGTCGAGCACGGTGGGGTTGCGGTGATTCGCGAGTGCGAGGAGATGGGGTGGAGGCACTCATTCACGCGACGACGTCGCGAAGGCGAGGCAGCGACTAGGGTTTCGCATGGGCTGCTGGAGGGGTACGAAGAGCGGCGAACTTCGTATCGCGATTTGAAGACGAAGGCGACAATCTGGGAATCAGAGAAGGATGTCGAACGGCGTGTCGCAACTGGGGCGCGCGTGGAGGGGATTCGCGAATCTCGCGAGTGGCTCGCGAAGATCGTGGCTGTTGGGGAGTTCGCCTGTGGGTTCGTCGAGGCGAATTGCAGTTTTGCGAGTTGTAGGGTGAACTCGAGCCGTGTTCGAGTGGAGTCGGATGGCCATAGAAATCAATCGGAGCTTTGGCATCTCGTGTAGCGAGGAGGAGGCATTCGTGTGCATGGTCTCAGGGAGGGGGTAGCCTGAGTTTGATTTTTGCAGAGGTATAGAAATTTCTTATTTATGATAATCTCAGTTTAATTTAAATCTGGGTTAAATTGAAAGAAGAAATTTGTTTAAAATAAATTATCTCCCGAGAAAAAAAAATGTTTACTGATAATTTTAAAATTTTAAATTGAAGTTAGATAAATTTAAATAAAGGAGAAGTTGTTAATTAAAACTATCATAACGGAAAATTGATAGTTCGATTTAAATTCGAATGTTAATAAATTTATAAAATTGTTTATACAAGGTATAAATCAAGAAATCAAGCCAAGATGGAAATTGGATGGCAAATTAAAAAGCTAAGGTGAGATCTTCTCACTCAGATTTATAATTGAATTGCAGTTATTGATTGATTTGTTTGAATGTGCTATTAGATATGATAGGATATATCTATATATATAGCAGTATATACATATTGGCATATGTATATATTGGATTGATGATTTTCCCGCCTCGTATAGCGGATGAGACCCTATTGCGCCGTTAGTAAGCGGATTTATAAAAACCTATATACCGCGATAATTCCGTACTGGAGCGGAATTGGTATTGTGCTAACATCTTTGGATGCAGGGAAACAGGTTGGAGGGATCCAACTGGACCCCTCACATTGATTGAATTTATTTCTACTGTGATGTGATAATCTGTGAATGATTATTGATGTTGTTGAATTGATATCTGGAAATTGTTTGAAAAGCTAAAATTTAGCTGAATGGATGTTTGACATCATTGGATTCCAAAGATAAACGAAATTGAATTTTTGAAATTCAAGAAGAAAATTTCTAAGTGAATCAATTTTTGAAATTGAAGAAATTTTGAAGAAAGGAATTTATTTAAAAGAAGATAAGTTGGAAATTCAGTTGGAAATTTAATTGGTAAATTGAAATAAGTTGTGAAATCAATGTAAAATGATTTCGATTTGAAGAATCCATTTTAAAACAGAATATTGAATAATTTGAGAAAAAATAAGGAATTTATTGTAGTAGTGATAAATAAAATTTGAAATCAATCTGTAATTGATGTAATATTTAGAAATGAATTTTTGAGAAATCAATATGGAAATTTTATTCAAACGTTGAAAATAAAATTAGAAATCAATATTGAAGTTGATTTGGTATTGAAGCTTTTATAAATAGAATTAAAATTTATAAAAGTTGTTTATAAACCCAAAGTCACTTATTTTGATAAGTTAAATATAGAAATTGATAAAAGAAGGTTTATAAGTCGAAGTTGTTATTAAAAAGAGAAATAGGATTTATAAACGTGCTTATAAATTCGAAAATAGATTGAATGTGATAAATTTAATATAGAAGATTATTTAAGAAGATATATTCGCAATTTTGGACAGTGAATATATTATTAAATAAAATGGATTTATTTTTGAAGAAGTGATATTAAAAATGAAGTTAAACATTTTAAAGATGTTTTAAAATGTATTATGAATCGAAAGCATAGATTTCAACATTTCATTGTTGAAATAGACGTTTTCGAAAAATAAGGAAGATATGGACTATAACGCTGTTGTTATAGTAAATGATTTTCGAAAGAAAATGTTCTATATAGTATTGGGATTTATATACACCTATCTTAATTCCGAATCCCTATACTATTGATTTCGAGTCGTCGTAACGATGTTTTACGCAACATTCGTTTTGACTCAAATAGATGATAAAAGAATGTTTTCCTTAAAGAATGAATTTATACTTAATTTGATTTAAGTATATCGAATATTTTCAAATGTTGAAAATAAATATATTGGTGAAACACTTATTTTTAAATAAGTATGGAATTGTTTTTCCAATATGAAGTGAACGTTTGAGAATTTATCTTTGTAAAGATAAATTGAAATTGAATATTGAAATCGATTTGAAAAATCGAATATTAGTAGATATTCGAAAAATATGAATTCAATATGGAATTTATAAAAGAAAAGGGAATTTGTTTAAAAAAATAAATATCGATTTATTTTAGAAGTGTGGAAATTTTATATCTAGTAAAGATATTTTGGAAGATAAAATAATTTGGGAAAATTATTTGGAATCTGATGATGTTGCGCATCTTTATTGATAGTTAAATAACCGACTATCAATAATTACCTTTAGATAGGTATTTGTTGTGATTGGATGAATTTGAATGCCACACTTAATTTTGAATAAGCGCTCACTATTCGGGTTAGCCGGGAAAGGACCATGGGGTCGTATAACCCATTCCGAATATGTGATACGTCGTTATGAATTGCATTCGAAGACCGGTGTTGAAGACCGGATATTTTTGAAAACGGAAGGATTACCGTCGAGTTACTCTACATCGACTGATCTTCGATTTAGAGGTTTTATCACCCTTAGTGACGGGAAGTCCTGACGTGATTAGAAAATTATCCGGAAATGCAAGGGCTTCGTGAGAAGTGCCTTCGGTTCTGTTCGATCCTGGAACAGACTTGTATGGATTGTGTGTCTGACGTTACAATTTGAGATATAAAGATGATTTCTTTCAAATACATTTCTGTTGGTGGCGGAGAATTTATTCTCTTAGCTTAACACCCTTCTCTGAGACGTACGAGCTCAGAGGTTATGTAGTTGAAATTTATCAGCGATATATCCCAATTTGGTAACATGGCATACTGAGTGTTGCTGTGAAATGATCAGTGTTTGACCATTTGCGATATGATCATTTGTTTGATCTTATATCTTTGTGATCATAGGTTGATCATTTTTGTTTGACCTGAAGCAGGGCTTTGTAGAAAGCGTAGCTTTGTGGACGAGACTTCATCGAGCCTCACACCCCGGAAATGGTCGAAACAGGAAGGATGCGGCAAGGTTCTAGGGAGTAGCGCCCCTTAGTGTATGTCATTCCTTCTGGATAAAGGTGGTATCATGGTATGGATCCCAGATACTTAACCTCTGTGGTTGCTGCAAAATTTATTTCTTTGTGGTTGTTGCGAATCGGGGATCCTCGGGAAGATCGGTGACGATCGGGGGATGGCATACGCGTGTCAGTAGTTACCTATTTTTGCAGAGGTAACCCGGCCTTGTGTTGGCAGAGATCCGGTTAGGTTCTCGGGTCGTCTATTCCAGGGACGTACCCATCGTGGATAGGAAGTTCCTTAGCCTGACCATTTGTTGGAAATCCAAAGAAACAATACGCGACTTGTACGGTTTTAGTTGTATTACCTGCTATGGAATGTGGCGGTAACCTGCTATTGAACATAGTAGCTATAGTAGGCATAAGTGCGGAATGCCTATGCTGGCTAAGATTAATATTATACTTTCGAAATGTTTTCTACACTATGCACTAATAATAATATCAAAAAGAATTTGATTTTTGCGTAGTAAGCATCTTTGACTATCATAAGAAGAAATCTCCTCCAATTCTGCGTTTGCATTGTGTGTGTGGTGGGAGGTCTTATGGTAGTTTCATTTTTCCAAAAGCATTTCGAATTTACTTTAAAGTTATCCTGTTGTTTATTTTAAAGAATAACTGTTTTACGATCTCACACCAGTCACCATGACTGACTCGGAGTTTATTGTTCCCTTCTAAACTCTGGGTGCCCACCAATTTCCACACGGGCAGCCTAGAGTTATATTATCAGGATATTCTGGGTATTCTGGAGCTTTGGAGATAAGCTGGATGACGAGACGTAGTATTTGTATCTGATAGTATTTATTCCGCTGTGTATTCTGTATGAGGACAAGTTATATAACTGTCCATTGTTGTATATGACTCTGATTGATGTATGTATAAACTGATATAGTTCTTTGTTTTAAAAGACTAGTGTTATCTATTATATATTGTTCCGCTACGATGTGTAAGATTCTGATATTGTTTTCTGTTCTGCTCTTGTTCTGTTGTTGTTCTTCTCTTCTTCTATTTTTTTCTACTATCTTCTTCTTCTTCTACCTTTTTCTTCTTTTTAAAACCATAACTTTTCGGGTTTCCGGCATTCGATGGCTCGGCAGTCGATAAAGTGAGTATCGATGTCGAATTTTAGAAAGTCGAAAATTTCGGGATGTTACATTTGGTATCAGAGCATATGGTTAAGCGACAACCCTGCTCTGTTGGGTGTTACTCATTAGAGATAGAGTCAGCAGAACTCTAGAATGAGTTTGAGTGTAATAATAGATATGAGCACGTATTTGTTAGTTAATATAAAATTATTTTGTATTGTGATGATTGGTTTATTGAGTGGCATATGAACCTTCGTCGGCACAGTCTTGCAAAACTGTATCGAAGGGGTTTCTAAACACTTGAATAGAACAATTCGGCACAGTATTGTTTTAAATAGGGTGAATTTTGTATAGAAAAGAAATGATTTTTCTATGAATTATTATAGTATATGGTTGCATGAATGTTAGAAGTGATAATATTAATCTACTATCATTGAAATTGAATAAGGAACTGAAATCGTAACTCCAAAATTAAGAAATGAATTCATATACGAACGAAATTTGTAAATGTAAATTATAGATGTGATTTGTAATTTAAACCGGAATTCTAGAGAAGTTTTTGGAAATGTTTTGAAAGGAATTTGAAAATTTTGGAGATTTGGAAAGTTAAATCATTTTTGGAGTTGGAAATGAATTTCAAAGGTTTTGAAAAATGTTCTGAAAGAATGAAAAGATCTAAACTCTTTTCGGTCGCTGGAAAATAATTCCGATGATGATCGCGACATCACCGGTGTTCATTTTCGGGTTTCTAAAAGAGGAATTGCTGCCTAATGGTTTTAAATGGAAATTGTTTAGAAAATTTTGGTTTTGTTTTGGAGATTCAAAGAATAATTTGAATTGTTTTCAAAATGGCTTTGATGTTGAAAAGACTCTGGAATACTATATATAAAAATATTATGAAATTGATAACTTATAGAATATTTGAAATTTGATTAGAATGAAATTCAAATTGAAAAACGAATGAATTAGTGAATGAATGAATAAATTGCGATTGCAAGTGCCAGAAATTGAAATTGAAAAATGAAATGAGACTTGAATCAAGTGGAATAAAATCCAAACCTGAGGAAAATGAATAAGGATTGAATCCGAATAAACTACTTTGATAATTAATTGATTCATGAAATGGAAGTTGAATTAGTTAAATTGAAACTTGAATTGTGAACTAAATAAAAGAATGGTTCGAAATTGAAGATAAATTCAAGTAAGAAGAAATAAATTTCAAATGAATGGAATTTACAATTGTAAGTGAATAAAATTAAAACTGAATGTTGAAACAAATTTGAATTGCGTGAAATAAAATGAAGCTTTAAGATTAGTTTGAAGTGAACTAAAGATAATTGATGAAATGCAATATTCAGAAGTAAACTGAATCTAAATTAGATTGAAAGTATAGATTAAATTCAAATGAATGTGGAATGTGAAATTGAACGATAATGGATATAACTTCTATAGTAAACTAGAAATGGTATAAGAAGTTGATATTAGAAGTTTGTAATAAAATTTGCAAAATAGTTGGATGTTATAACTAGATATTATGGCTAGTAGATATACAGGTATAAAGGGAATTGAATTTGATTTCACAGATAATTTGAATTGCTCGACAAAAGGTACGTATTTGAATTATAATATGAGTTTTTGATGATTTCTTGTCTAGCCGCTTGGCTTTTTCTTTTTCTTTTTGAAATCTGAGAGTCCGTAGGGACGTTTTGTAGTAGTGCCGTATTAGCCGCGCAAAGGAGACGCTGGCGAAATTTTTCGGAAATTTCGAGTGTTAGAAAATTTTTGAGAAATTTTGAACGTTTAAAATTTGAATTTAAACTCGAATTTGAACTTTGAAGTAAAACAATGATATTTGAAAACTATGAAAGATTCTAGGAAGTTAGTTGAGTTAATAGCGAATCTTTAATAGAAAGATTTGTTTTGACAATTTGATAAAACTATTGGATGTTGAAAAATGATAGACGAGTTAAGGACCTTTTTTCCTAACTTGTAATTTCGGGACGAAATTCTTTTAAGGAGGGAAGTCTGTAACGACCCAGAATTTTGAACAAATTAAATTGAGAATATTTAATTAATTTTAAATATTTGAACGATGATTTAATTTGAATCCCCGATATAACTTTGAATTTGGTGATTTAATTATAAAATTTAATCTATTGAAACTGGATAAAAATTTATATCTTCAATTTTAAGCTGAAGAAAAATATTTCGAAAGCTTTTAAAATTCGTATTGATAATACTGAAGATAATAGAAGCTTCAGAATCGAATTTGAAATTGTTTTGTTCAGTTTTGAAATTTATATCGTTCGAATCGATATTTAAAAATAGTCAATTTTCAAACAGTCTCGGAATTCGACGAAACCAGTTCCATTGGGTCCGGAATGTTGTATTATTGCCGGATTTCAATTTTCGTAATTTTCTGAGTTGATATGTGAGCACACGGAAATTTTACGCGTTGAAATTTTAAAAAAACGAATTTGAATTTAAATTTAAAAATTTTAAACAAAGGACAGCATCCCTAAAGGCACGGCTAGATTCACGCCTGGTATCACGAGAAAATCGTGTAAGCACGTTCCTCTGTCTTCCCCCTCTTTTTAATCACGCAACTTTCTTTCCCCCCATTCCTCAGTTAAAACGAAATAAATAAAAAAAAATGGCGTCTTCAATTCTGTTCGAACGAAAGCATCTCGTTCAAAGGAATTAATGGCCGAGCTTCATCCCCCCTATACCATTCCTAATCAAAATACAACCCATTCGAAATCAAACCAGAAATAAAACCCACCCTCTCTCAAATTCAAATCGGCAAAGGCGGCAACGATGTCGCAGTCAATTTCAAGCAGAGGGGAATCGCGTCAGGGTATTGGGGGTCGAGCACGGTGGGGTTGCGGTGATTCGCGAGTGCGAGGAGATGGGGTGGAGGCACTCATTCACGCGACGACGTCGCGAAGGCGAGGCAGCGACTAGGGTTTCGCATGGGCTGCTGGAGGGGTACGAAGAGCGGCGAACTTCGTATCGCGATTTGAAGACGAAGGCGACAATCTGGGAATCAGAGAAGGACGTCGAACGGCGTGTCGCAACTGGGGCGCGCGTGGAGGGGATTCGCGAATCTCGCGAGTGGCTCACGAAGATCGTGGCTGTTGGGGAGTTCGCCTGTGGGTTCGTCGAGGCGAATTGCAGTTTCGCGAGTTGTAGGGTGAACTCGAGCCGTGTTCGAGTGGAGTCGGATGGCCATAGAAATCAATCGGAGCTTTGGCATCTCGTGTAGCGAGGAGGAGGCATTCGTGTGCATGGTCTCAGGGAGGGGGTAGCCTGAGTTTGATTTTTGCAGAGGTATAGAAATTTCTTATTTATGATAATCTCAGTTTAATTTAAATCTGGGTTAAATTGAAAGAAGAAATTTGTTTAAAATAAATTATCTCCCGAGAAAAAAAAATGTTTACTGATAATTTTAAAATTTTAAATTGAAGTTAGATAAATTTAAATAAAGGAGAAGTTGTTAATTAAAACTATCATAACGGAAAATTGATAGTTCGATTTAAATTCGAATGTTAATAAATTTATAAAATTGTTTATACAAGGTATAAATCAAGAAATCGAGCCAAGATGGAAATTGGATGGCAAATTAAAAAGCTAAGGTGAGATCTTCTCACTCAGATTTATAATTGAATTGCAGTTATTGATTGATTTGTTTGAATGTGCTATTAGATATGATAGGATATATCTATATATATAGCAGTATATACATATTGGCATATGTATATATTGGATTGATGATTTTCCCGCCTCGTATAGCGGATGAGACCCTATTGCGCCGTTAGTAAGCGGATTTATAAAAAACCTATATACCGCGATAATTCCGTACTGGAGCGGAATTGGTATTGTGCTAACATCTTTGGATGCAGGGAAACAGGTTGGAGGGATCCAACTGGACCCCTTACATTGATTGAATTTATTTCTACTGTGATGTGATAATCTGTGAATGATTATTGATGTTGTTGAATTGATATCTGGAAATTGTTTGAAAAGCTAAAATTTAGCTGAATGGATGTTTGACATCATTGGATTCCAAAGATAAACGAAATTGAATTTTTGAAATTAAAGAAGAAAATTTCTAAGTGAATCAATTTTTGAAATTGAAGAAATTTTGAAGAAAGGAATTTATTTAAAAGAAGATAAGTTGGAAATTCAGTTGGAAATTTAATTGGTAAATTGAAATAAGTTGTGAAATCAATGTAAAATGATTTCGATTTGAAGAATCCATTTTAAAACAGAATATTGAATAATTTGAGAAAAAATAAGGAATTTATTGTAGTAGTGATAAATAAAATTTGAAATCAATCTGTAATTGATGTAATATTTAGAAATGAATTTTTGAGAAATCAATATGGAAATTTTATTCAAACGTTGAAAATAAAATTAGAAATCAATATTGAAGTTGATTTGGTATTGAAGCTTTTATAAATAGAATTAAAATTTATAAAAGTTGTTTATAAACCCAAAGTCACTTATTTTGATAAGTTAAATATAGAAATTGATAAAAGAAGGTTTATAAGTCGAAGTTGTTATTAAAAAGAGAAATAGGATTTATAAACGTGCTTATAAATTCGAAAATAGATTGAATGTGATAAATTTAATATAGAAGATTATTTAAGAAGATATATTCGCGATTTTGGACAGTGAATATATTATTAAATAAAATGGATTTATTTTTGAAGAAGTGATATTAAAAATGAAGTTAAACATTTTAAAGATGTTTTAAAATGTATTATGAATCGAAAGCATAGATTTCAACATTTCATTGTTGAAATAGACGTTTTCGAAAAATAAGGAAGATATGGACTATAACGCTGTTGTTATAGTAAATGATTTTCGAAAGAAAATGTTCTATATAGTATTGGGATTTATATACACCTATCTTAATTCCGAATCCCTATACTATTGATTTCGAGTCGTCGTAACGATGTTTTACGCAACATTCGTTTTGACTCAAATAGATGATAAAAGAATGTTTTCCTTAAAGAATGAATTTATACTTAATTTGATTTAAGTATATCGAATATTTTCAAATGTTGAAAATAACTATATTGGTGAAACACTTATTTTTAAATAAGTATGGAATTGTTTTTCCAATATGAAGTGAACGTTTGAGAATTTATCTTTGTAAAGATAAATTGAAATTGAATATTGAAATCGATTTGAAAAATCGAATATTAGTAGATATTCGAAAAATATGAATTCAATATGGAATTTATAAAAGAAAAGGGAATTTGTTTAAAAAAATAAATATCGATTTATTTTAGAAGTGTGGAAATTTTATATCTAGTAAAGATATTTTGGAAGATAAAATAATTTGGGAAAATTATTTGGAATCTGATGATGTTGCGCATCTTTATTGATAGTTAAATAACCGACTATCAATAATTACCTTTAGATAGGTATTTGTTGTGATTGGATGAATTTGAATGCCACACTTAATTTTGAATAAGCGCTCACTATTCGGGTTAGCCGGGAAAGGACCATGGGGTCGTATAACCCATTCCGAATATGTGATACGTCGTTATGAATTGCATTCGAAGACCGGTGTTGAAGACCGGATATTTTTGAAAACGGAAGGATTACCGTCGAGTTACTCTACATCGACTGATCTTCGATTTAGAGGTTTTATCACCCTTAGTGACGGGAAGTCCTGACGTGATTAGAAAATTATCCGGAAATGCAAGGGCTTCGTGAGAAGTGCCTTCGGTTCTGTTCGATCCCGGAACAGACTTGTATGGATTGTGTGTCTGACGTTACAATTTGAGATATAAAGCTGATTTCTTTCAAATACATTTCTGTTGGTGGCGGAGAATTTATTCTCTTAGCTTAACACCCTTCTCTGAGACGTACGAGCTCAGAGGTTATGTAGTTGAAATTTATCAGCGATATATCCCAATTTGGTAACATGGCATACTGAGTGTTGCTGTGAAATGATCAGTGTTTGACCATTTGCGATATGATCATTTGTTTGATCTTATATCTTTGTGATCATAGGTTGATCATTTTTGTTTGACCCGAAGCAGGGCTTTGTAGAAAGCGTAGCTTTGTGGACGAGACTTCATCGAGCCTCACACCCCGGAAATGGTCGAAACAGGAAGGATGCGGCAAGGTTCTAGGGAGTAGCGCCCCTTAGTGTATGTCATTCCTTCTGGATAAAGGTGGTATCATGGTATGGAGCCCAGATACTTAACCTCTGTGGTTGCTGCAAAATTTATTTCTTTGTGGTTGTTGCGAATCGGGGATCCTCGGGAAGATCGGTGACGATCGGGGGATGGCATACGCGTGTCAGTAGTTACCTATTTTTGCAGAGGTAACCCGGCCTTGTGTTGGCAGAGATCCGGTTAGGTTCTCGGGTCGTCTATTCCAGGGACGTACCCATCGTGGATAGGAAGTTCCTTAGCCTGACCATTTGTTGGAAATCCAAAGAAACAATACGCGACTTGTACGGTTTTAGTTGTATTACCTGCTATGGAATGTGGCGGTAACCTGCTATTGAACATAGTAGCTATAGTAGGCATAAGTGCGGAATGCCTATGCTGGCTAAGATTAATATTATACTTTCGAAATGTTTTCTACACTATGCACTAATAATAATATCAAAAAGAATTTGATTTTTGCGTAGTAAGCATCTTTGACTATCATAAGAAGAAATCTCCTCCAATTCTGCGTTTGCATTGTGTGTGTGGTGGGAGGTCTTATGGTAGTTTCATTTTTCCAAAAGCATTTCGAATTTACTTTAAAGTTATCCTGTTGTTTATTTTAAAGAATAACTGTTTTACGATCTCACACCAGTCACCATGACTGACTCGGAGTTTATTGTTCCCTTCTAAACTCTGGGTGCCCACCAATTTCCACACGGGCAGCCTAGAGTTATATTATCAGGATATTCTGGGTATTCTGGAGCTTTGGAGATAAGCTGGATGACGAGACGTAGTATTTGTATCTGATAGTATTTATTCCGCTGTGTATTCTGTATGAGGACAAGTTATATAACTGTCCATTGTTGTATATGACTCTGATTGATGTATGTATAAACTGATATAGTTCTTTGTTTTAAAAGACTAGTGTTATCTATTATATATTGTTCCGCTACGATGTGTAAGATTCTGATATTGTTTTCTGTTCTGCTCTTGTTCTGTTGTTGTTCTTCTCTTCTTCTATTTTTTTCTACTATCTTCTTCTTCTTCTACCTTTTTCTTCTTTTTAAAACCATAACTTTTCGGGTTTCCGGCATTCGATGGCTCGGCAGTCGATAAAGTGAGTATCGATGTCGAATTTTCGAAAGTCGAAAATTTCGGGATGTTACATTTACACTCAAAATGATCGCAAACGTCATTTTGAACTCAATGGAAGTGGTCTCGAGTCCTAATTTGACCGTATGCAAAAAGTAGCTTTTCGGACTAACATCCGACTAACGATAAAATATTTAAATATAAAATCGATTGATATGCAGGTTGTTACAAGTCTAAACACTTACCTTTTGGCTTTCCCTTTTCTAGTCAGATTTGGATCCACTACTACTTTTTCTTTTTGTTTTGTTTCCTTACTATCTTAGTCTTTTTTTTAGAAAGTTTTGTAAGAGGCAAAGAAGTTTGTGTAGATCTGGATTTAAAGAAAAAGATTTGGAAAGAAGAAGAAGGTTTGAAAAAGAAGAAGAAAATTTAAAGAAGAAGAAGAATTGAAAAAGAAAAGGAAGCTTTGAAAAAGAAAAGGAAGATTTGAAGAATAAGAAAAAAAGGATGCTTTAAAAAAAGGAGGAAAAGGAGATTTGAAGAAGAAACATGAAAAAGAAGGAAGAGGAAAGTGAAGAGAAAAAAAATGAAGCTACAGAAGATGAGATTTGAAAAATGAAATGAGGCTACAGGAATGAAGATGGAAACAAGTGAAAAGCTAATACAGTAAATATAAACAAACTGGGAATTGAAATAAAGCAAAAATATGAACAGCCTTAAAAAGAGGGTAGATATTAAAAGAGGTGAAGTAAAGGAATAAAAATATGAATGAAGATAAACTAAATCTTCCGTTTTTAAATATGAAGCTTTAGGAGAATAAATTGCCAACGAAAGGAAGCTACAATAACTAATAATGCATAAATAAAATGAACTTCAAAAATGGATAATAGTAAATGCTAATAAGGTGGCATGAATATTAATTTGGATGTTCACAAATGGAAAAAAACTTCAGGTAAAGTACTTGGAAAGGAGCAAACGAAACAAATGAAAAGAATGCGGCACTTATTAATTAGAAATAAATCAAATGAGGCTACTATTAATTAATAAGAAATGAATGAGTAGTCTAACAATTAAATGGATGCTCAAGTGGGACCTACATGGAGAACTTGAAAATGAAAAGAAAGAGAATGCAGATGTGATAATAAATATAAAGCAAATGAAGGGACCATGTATATATTATAAACAAACTTTTAGGGTCCAAATTTAAAAACTTACTCCAATTAATTAATTTCATTAAACTCAAATATACACATATTTATACCATCTAATTCTTTATTAAAACATTTGTTTATGTTAATATGTGCATATTCCATTAACTCAGCCAATCAATTAACAATCAATCAATCAATTAATCAACCAACCAATCAATTATTTATTTATATTACTCAAACCAGTTTTCTTAATTCATGAATATATATCTATCTATGTGATGCCCCACCCCGAGTCCCACATTAACAAGGAGTATTATTGGGAATACCGTCTGCTAATGCGGAGCATAGGGCTGGTTAGGAGCGACCATCTATAGCCTTGTCTTAAATATCTATTGAATACATCGACAAATGCCATATTTTTTTTCCTCCCAAATGGATCGACATATCCAATAAATACTTAACGCAAAGCCATAGGTGGCTATAGGATCTATCAGAACAAAATACGACTCGAATGCAAAACACATCACAGAACAACAGATCATCACACACACACACACATATATATATATATATATACATATACATATACATCACAGAGTATACAAAATGATACATGTCAAGTGGTATAGCGACCACAATATACAAGCGAGTCAAAAGATTATACATATCAGAGTAGCAAACAAAAAGAACTATACAAAAATCTATAACAAAAGGAGCTAGCAGAATAATCCATGCAGAAGCAGAATAGGGTAAGTCCAAATGTACCTAACCTGAAACACCTCGGTCTGACCCGAGTATAAATACACGGGCCAGTCTAGCTAAACAAATCGGTTTAAGAGAATATATGATAACAGAAGCATAAGATAGAGGTGATGTTCTTCTTAAGCAAGAAGATACAATACTAAGTAAGCATGGGCATAAGTATGGTATGTATGGTTACTTCTTGTGATGAATGGTACCACTACATAACATATAATCTCAAAAGAGATAGAATAACCCATAAAACGCTAATTGTAGCGAGCCTCATATCATCGGCATTTCATAAAACATCAGATATGGTTTAGGGGAAATCCTAAACCCACCAAATCGGCAAATCCAAAAACATACTCAAAGAGATCCTATCTCAAACACGCCATAAGGCAATTATATCTCCAAAGAGGAGAATAAAATCTAAGTAAACGCCAAAAGGCAAATTTCATATAATGTCGCCAAAAGGCAAATCTCAAATAACGCCAGTGTAGGCAATTCAAATCTCAAAAATAGAACTCCCAAGAGTTCAAATTCCCGAAAGGTAATCACCACAAATATATATCGAATGGTTCAAAGGACCAATTCCGGAAAGGGGCGATACATTAGGGAAAATAGTCAAAGAAATCATCTCAAAAGTGTTTGCACGTGCATGTGACCGAAGCCTTGCCAAGTACCGTTATCTCAAATAGGTACCTCGCCCAAAGGGAAAACGTCACAATGAAAAATACGCCGTAATGGCAAATACGCCGCAATGGCAAATGCCGCAATGGCAAACGTCTCGAAGACAAATACGCCGCAATGGCAAACGCCGCAATGGCAATGACCCGAAGGTCCAGTACTGGCACCCCGCAATGGCAAATGTGTCACAAACTCTCGGATAGGAACCCGAACAGTGTTAACGTGTATCCTATACCACACGTTTGCACTAAACGGTTTACTAACCGCTAGTAAATTCACACTCAAAGCAGTAAAAAGTTTACCTCATCTCATCGGTAAACTCGACCCAAAGGTCAAAACGATCAAACAGACAAGTTGGAAATTAACCGATAAGATAAATGCATGTGTCCCATACCACATGTTTTACCAAACCGTTTAATTCTCCTTCTCATTCGCTCGAATAGTGAAAAAACGTGTATTATATATATAAAATAATTTACTTTAAAAACAAGCTTTGAAAACCAATTTTCGAAATCAATTTGAAAACCCATATTTGAAAATTTCCCTTATTATAGAGAATAAATAGATTTTACACTTGGAAATACTTTAAGATATTATATAATAATTATTTTGAAATGCCCATTAATTTTAAAAATCATTTCAAAAAGATTTGGAGAAAACCGTGCTCGAAAACGAATAAAAACAAGGAAAATCACTCAAACCGATATTCGAATTTAAATTCAAATTAAATTCAAAATAATTCAAAATTTGAATTTCAAAATCTCCAAAATCTGGCTAGTCTATTTATAGACATCATGGCCTTCAAAACGATAAAAAACATCACAAATTTTAGCAAGAGAATGAAGCGAAACGGCTAAAACACATCGGAACAAAGGGAAGAGGCAAGGCAAGTTTTTGCCTTGCCCAGGTCGACCTTGTGGTCGACCTCCTTTGTCCCTAGGTCGACCGTACGGTCAACCTAGGAGCCTCTAGGATGACCTGCATGTCGACCCAGGGAGGTGTGGCAGTCGACCTAGCATACAAACTTTTCTTTAGCTCGATTTCTGTCTGCGAACTGATTTTCTGAGCAACTTTTGACATATCAAACAGCAATATTTTTCAATGAAATTTTACAGGGACGAAGTTCAACATGCAAGCTACCAAATTCAAGAAATCCGACAGCATTTCATTGCCGGAATCAAAAGTTTTAAGGTTTCAAAGTAGCAACAAAAATCAGATTATAATCAAACAAAATCAACTACAAAAAAATTTACACGGCAAGCAAAGTTTCACATTTTTGAGCGATTTGAGCTTTGCTCAGCTAGCATTTGTTAGTTTTAGGAACTCACCTTGCTATTAGATGCAAATACCTAGATTATGCAGCGAAGTTGAAGCCTTTTTGCAAGATTGAAGCTTTTAAAGACCTGTAGAAAAGAAGAACAGTACATGCAAACCACAATTTACAGTAAGTTAGAAATCTTCACGGTAACAAGAATTTTTTTTATGATAAAATTAAGTAGTTTGGAGTCGATTACCTTTGATTAATATTCTAGAGCAAAAAAGACTTGAATTTGGAGAATTAAAATGAAGAAAATGGTTGGATTTGAGAAATTAGAAAATGGGTTTACTGACTTTTTCTTTTCAACTGAAGGAAGAAGAAGAAGGTATGAATTAAATGTACAACCAATTCCTTTTTCCGCTTTTCTTAACCAGGCTAAATGAATATGGGCTGAATTGAACCCAAATTAAAAAAAAAGATGGCTTAAGGTTAAAATCAATACTTAGCCAAAAATATGTGTGCATATCACATATACACACAAATAAAAATTCATTTTCTTCATTTTTACACATAAGAAAAATATGAAAACTTGTATACTTATAAAATAAAACATTTTCTATCATATAAAAAGATTAATTTGTATTTTTAAAACTTTTTAATTAATAAAAAAGGACGTTTTTCCCGAATAAATGAATAAAACCATGTTTTTAACTTCTAAAATTCCACAAAAATTATTTTCTCACTTAGAAAAATATTTCAAACCATTACACATCTTATTTATAGCCAAAACTTATTTTTAAACCAATTTCTACCTTTTTATTTCAATAAACCACCTTTAAAATAAAATACTTCTCTTTAAAATCATTAAGAGAAGTAAATGGGCAATAATTGATATAATTATTGCATTTCCACTTAAATAAAATCATATTCCATTTATTATTAACCCAAACAAAATAGAATAAAGTTTAGAACTTTATTTTCTCAATTTAATTACAATTTCATTGTTTATTTCAAATAAACAATTTAATTTCTCCAATTTTAATTTAATTTACAATATTAAATTACAATTATCATTATAATTCAATATTGAAAGGTAATCTCCAAACCAGGGTTGTTACAATCTATGCATTATAAAAATGATTTACTTTACTTTTTTAATTACCGTAACGGTTACATTAATGCAACCAATTTACAAGTTTTAACCATATATAAAATGGAAAAATAAATATATGTGAACATGTGTAATTAATGTACAATTGTTAATACAAGGTAATTTCCAATTGATTCCACAACATTTACACAACCATAAACCATCTGAGATATTATAAATTTTGGATACTAATAAGTGTGTTTATATATACTATTCCAAAACTCAAATTTTCTTTTTATAAAATCATGCTTATTCAAAATGAAAATTTTATTTTATACGTCTCAAAACATACATTTATTTTAATTAAAATGTTCATTCCATTTTAACACAAAAATGCAAGTTCCTATATTAACTCATTCGTTACAATTTCATTCATGTTTCCTTTTAATCGAAACATTTCAATTAATCTAATTCCAATTAATTTCATTAATAATTTCAAACGAATTCTAACTATAAAACACCATTTTCTTCTCATTTATACTAATTCAAACATGTTTTATAAAATTTCGTATACAATAAAATGTATACACTATTTACAAAGTAAATATTATATTATTGAAAATCAACTTCTCCAAGATACATTTCAAATAACAACTTATGCTATTCTTTCATTAAAGCATTCACTCAATTCTTTATTTAAATTCAACATTTTTTTACCGATTAGAGATAAACATTCAATTTATTCTTTTCAAGTCAAGGCTTAAACTTCATTAAAATGTTCGTTTTAATTTAATTTAAAATGTAAGTTATTATGTTGAACTTATTAATTACAATGCACTTGTCTTTTTTTTCAATTAACGGATTCTAACAACTCCTATTGTAGTTCATATTCAATATTAGATTTCAAACGAATTCTCATTATACCACAACTGTTTTCTGTTCATTTCATATATTCCAACATTTACTTCTTAAATTATTCCATTCTTATATTAACACCTATTATTATAATCAATGGAACTTACATTTAAACAATTATTAAATAAATCATATTTAAATCAATATCATTAAATTATATTTTAATATGCATTACAATCTTTTACCTCATTAAAATTAGTTATTTTAGCATTTATTTAAGATCATGTTTTATATCCTAACAAATTATACATCAATAAATCATAAATTTTTAATTTCTGAAAAAATTGAATTTCAAGCCTTATTTAATTTAATATTTTTAATTGTCAAAAATATGGGTCGTTACATTATGACTCATAATCAAATTTTAGTCATCAATAATTTCTTCAAAATTTCTCAAAAATTTTCTAACTTCTTATATTCATGGAAAATTTTGCCAGCGTCTCCTTTGCACGGCTAGATCAAAACAACTACGAATCGCCACTTAGGACCTAAACCAGCAAAAGAAAACAAAAGTCAAGTGGCTCAATCATAAAACCATCAAATCAATCAACAATATAAACATGTACCTTTTTGTTGGGCAACCAAATTTTACTTATGAAATCAAAGGCATCAAACTTGCTCTTGCTTTTATATACCTACATCTTATTTACCAATGGTATCCAATCATATAGTTCATAATCACATTATTTTGCATTTTCAATTTCCAACATTTACTTTACTGAAGCCCGTACGATGTACATATATCATCCGTACGCAATATAAAATCCGATTGCTCGCTCGATCACACAATTTCACTTCCGAACTAGTATCGTTCACACGACCACTCTAGTGCGGACTCAGATCCGGTTCCTTGATTAGAAACCATCATTCTCCTTACATAGCTGTAACAACCCGCATATTTTACGATTATATATTTAAATGTTTTATTTAAATATAGCATCATTAGATGAATTTAAAGTTCAAAATGTGACTTTTTGTAAACAGTCGAATTTGGACTCGAGACCACTTCCATTGATTTTAAAACAATGTTTACAACTTGTTTAAGTATAAACATCGATATGTTTGGAGTTGATTAGGATTTTGGTATTTTCATTTGGGCTTTGGGTTTGGTTCTAGCCCACCAACCTAACAAGATAACCCAAACTCCTCTACCAAATACCCTAACTCCACTCCTCTTCATTCATTCCTTTCATAATTTCCTAACACTCTCAAGAAAAAGGAAAAATGGGGGAAAAAGAAAGGAAATTAAAATTCCTAAGCCCTAGTTCTCTTAGAAAATTCAAATTCAAGTTCTAAAATCAAGGAGAAGCTTAGGTAAGCATCCTCTTCATCTTCTCCATCTCAATCCCTCTCTAATTTTCATAATTTCCTATAACCCAACTTAGGAAATATTTGTATATGATCATAGATTGGAGCTTCTAGAGTTGAGATTGAAGTGGGGTTGATCTTTCCTTGTTTTAGAGCTTCTCATTCCTTGTTTTGAGTTTAAAGGTGAGTTCTTGAACTCACATCTATGTCTATAGCTTTCATTGTTGTTAGGTATGAATTCCTAACATCTATTTCATGTCTAATTGCTTTTGATTTGAATTGATTTGGTGAATTTTCCAATTTTTGGTTTTGAAGTCAAAATTTTATGAAAATCCTACTATGGATGTTCGGACATGTTATTTGGGGTGTATCGAAGAGCCTATAGGACTAGGTTGTCGCTTGGCATAAATCCATAGCCTCCATCGCTCGTTCAATCACTTCCGGTTTGGATTTGCCCTCTTTGGGCTTGGAAAATTGTTGCCCAGCTGAACCAACCAGACGTCTGGTTAGGGCACCAGAAAGACAAAAAAAGAAACGATAAGAAAAAAAATAGCAGACCCCTTGACCAGACGTCTGGTTAGACCATACCAGACGTCTGGGAGGCTTCAGAGAATAAAAAGAAAAGGGAGAAAAGAATTGTAAGTTTCCAAAACCCAGAGCCAGACGTTTGCCTAAACCTACCAGATGTCTGGATTTATGGAATTTTGCCTATTTTGCTTGTTTTTGAGTGGATTTCCAATTCATATCGATTTTTGTTGATTCGGTTAGTTGTTGTCATTTATTTTCGACTTTAATGACTTCTTTTCTGGATTTTTAGGAATATCCATTTGATGGATTTGATATCGACCTTAATTCACGTCGTTGAATGTGGATTTTTGGTGACAGATTGTTTTTGCAATCATTTCTGTGATTTGTCACTTTAAAATAAAAAGGTATTTATACTAGTAGTAAATACTCAAGCTCTTTCACAAAAATGATTTCAACATTACTTTTAATACAAAGCTCGTTTTTAAAACCGTTTTCCAATCTATTAGTATATACAAACCTTTACCTCATTCGTACGAGAAATCTAATTAAACGACTTAGCAAAACAAGTGGTATGAAACGCTTGCGGTTAATTCGTCGGTTAATTCTTGGACTTGTTCGATTGAACTCCTATGACAATTTTCGAGTGGAATTCTACAATATGTTCGTAAATATTTAAGTTAAGCTAGTGGTTATGGGACATGAAGCTAAACTCATTTATTTACTAGCTTAATGTAATTTACACTTATCGATCAATGATGATCATTTTGTTATTTAGACTAGCGATGTGCGATGTCCTTTGTCTACGTGGGGGACTAAACCCCATTTGTGGAGTTTCGGCTCAAATTGGTGGGGTAGCGACCCATGGTCTTCAGGCCGTTTGTGGAGCTTCGGCTCAAATTTGATGGGTTAGCGACCATGGAATAGCATTCCGTTTGTGATACACGTGCTGGTGAGTTTTCATGCTCCCGTTTGTGATAGGCCTCCCCCTTTGTGTTTTCTGGATTTCTATTTATTGATTTCTAGAATTTGTGTTTCACCAATTTTCGTGATTTGCATTGATATGTTTTGTCAATATTTGAGGATTGGTGAATAAGCTAAAGAATATGATATTCTTTTCGTTATTTGAGAAAATTTGAGATATTGTATGATTTTTGTTGTTATCATATATATTTGTCATATCTCTTATTCTATCTCATCTTACATGGTAATTATAGCTAGACTGATCCGTTTATTATTTTTCTTCTTAAATAATACTCGAGTCAGACCGAGGTGTTTCAGGTACTTCCACTTGACTTCTTAGTAGGGACTAGCTTCTAACTTTTGGCTAACTACTTTAGCTCAGTAGTTTTTGTTTTTATACATTCGAGATAGAGACTCCTTGATGTATACTTATTCTTTTGTCTAGTACTTGTACCTATTCTTTTGTGATGTAGTGGTCTTGTATGACCACTACTTTGATGTTCATTTCTATGTGTTATATTCATATCTGTTTCTGCCTTAGGGATATGAATATCTGTGACTGATTTGTGTTACGCTTATTTTATATTTGTTTCCGAAGGCCTCATAGCCACTGTGTAGTAGCTTTGAGTTTGTATTAGATATGTCAGATTTCCTCTTAAAATGAAATGCATGTCATATTATCTGACATATCGGTACTCGCACAAAGCAATTACACAGATGGTCGCTCCTCAACAGCCTTATTCTTCGTGCTAGTCGACGGCATTACCCCGTAGTGTCCTTAGCTAGTGTGAGTATAGAGGTGGGGCGTTACAATAGCCATATACTATGATAGAGTATCAGAATCAACCAAAAATCCTTATTCAGGGTTCGTCGTCGATAACTGAGTGAAAATTCATAACTCGGATTGGTATAAATCACCTTGAATCGTATACTCGAATCTGGATCAGACAGTTACGCGAATAAAATAATATATGCACAACTTATGTATCTATTTCAATGGGTTTCTTATTATATCCCATCCCTTATTCCCGATTCTTTTATTTACATTCAATTATTCACCTTCAATTGATCTATACCCAATTATTCACATTGCTTTATCCATCTTCATTTATTTCTTAGTATATTCTTTAATACTACTATCACTTAAAAATCATTCCATCTACTTTTACTTAAGTTTATTACAAACATCTATACAGCACCACTCATGTATATCTTCGCTTCATAACTTAAGTCATATTCATTTTAACTCAAATCTAATTTCAATTCCATTTAACTCAATTCATCTTCCAATTTCAAGATTCAACTTTATCAACCATATTCCAAAACCATATTCAACTCACTAATTTATTTAATTAGCTCATTTCATTAATTTATTTCAAACACAATCAATTCCATTTCCAAAAATTATTTCATTCAACCTAACTTAGGCTAAATTTCTTTTCGAAATTCATTTTATTTAACTTTGTTTTCTTATTAATTCTCAAAATTTATAAGTTACAAAATTACTTTCTCATATTTTCATAAAACCCTTTAGTGAAAATTCCTAGAGTTTAAACACCTTGTTCTTATTTCAAACTATTTTCAAATATTATAATTGATTTCTTTGTAATTCAAATCATTATTTTGAATTTTTAAAATCAAAATTAGTTTTACCAAAACAAAAACCCCAATGATAGCAATTCCTCTCTTAGAAACCCGAAAATGAACATCGATGATGCTGCATCCATCACGGAAATTATTTTTCAACGACCGAAGTGAGTTCAGTGCTTTCTACCTCTTTTAAATCATTTTAAAAAAATATTTTCATTCACAAATATTTCCCAAATAATACTATAATTATTTTCCAAAACTTTGAAAAACCATTTCCAAAACCAACGGGAATTAAATTCCCAAATTCCTAGCTTTTAAATCCTTTTAATTTATAAACCGCTTTTATTATAAGATATTTATGAAATTTCATTTCCTTTCAATTTATAAATCACATTTATAAATCATACTTTTATATAATCTCACTTTGGTTAGATAAAATCATTCCTTAATTGTTAATCTTAGTTTGCATTATAGTATTAACAACTTTTATTTGAGCACAACAACAAACAACTAATGATAATAATCAACATTATCATTTTCTAACAACCAAGCACACCATATATACAACAATAATTTCTGAAAAATTATTCCTTTATATATAAAATATATTCTAGGTAAAATTATTCCATTTACCCAATTTCAAAACAATATCATGTCGAATTGCTCAGTTCAAGTGTTTAGAGATCCCTATTAATAACGTTAATTACTCGTATTGACCAGAATCCATAAGCCACTCAATAAATCAACCAACACAATATAAAACAATTTTTATATCACTAACAAATACGCGCTCATATATATATATATATATATATACACACACTTAAACTCATTCTAGGGTGCTACTGACCCTATCTCTAATGAGTACCCCACCAAAGTCAAGGTTCTCGCTTAACCTTCAACTATGATACCAAATGTAACGACCGGGGATTTTCGACCCTCGAAAATCGACACTAATACGTACACTATATTACATGTCGAGAAATCAAATGCTGGAAAACCCGATTGTTAGGAAAAAAGAAAGAAGGAAGAAGATAAGAAGAAAACTAAACAACACAGAATCTCACAGCGGAACGAATAATATATAATATACATCAATCTTTACACAAAACAAACTGTAATGTATGTATATTCAAAACATCAATCAGAGTATACTAACCTCCTTTAGCCTGGACAGTTATAGCAGTCTGTCCTTACAATTGTTGATAAATACAACAACGAATATAGTGGAAAAATAACCATCTACGTGAATATGTCTCTGGGCCTCCAACTCGCCTCTTGAAGCTCCAAAGCATCCAAACTAACTGTAATATGCTCGATCTGACCCGAGCATTATAATAAAATAACACCCGAGTCAGACTGGAAAACCGGCATGAGAAAACACACCCAACTGGATTTAAAGTTATAAGAAAAATCTTTGAAATCAAAAGTATCCCGTAAGACCACACCGCACATAAACACGGATGGGTTCTAACCTTACGATAACCAAAACATTTTCTATAGAAAATTCATTTATATTATAATAATGTTTAGGGGTCAAAGTAAAATATGAATATAGCTGAAATGCTTGCATCTCACATTTCAGCATAGTTAGGCACAGCTAAGTCCGTACGGCACTTACTGGAGAATGGATTCCATACAATGACTGGGCTACTAGGGTACCGCCCATCACGGTGTATCTCTAGAAAAATAACACCAAGATCAAACCTATCGACCCCTTCCAACACAAGATCGGCCTACCCTTTACTGGATAGTACCGAATAAGATCACCCCTTAGTTCAAATCGGCAACTGTAACGAAGCATACATAAGTTAATAGTAGGGACTCTAGATAGGGATGACCTTGCCCTCATGGGAGCGATCCGCCTAGCCTTGCTGCATCTCCCATGTTTTAGTCATTCTCGGTTGATGAGGCTTGAGGCTACGTTTTACCTTTTTATATAGCACTTCCCCCTTGTTCCGATTTTTAGCCCAAATTTCAACCGTCTCCAAATTCATCCAAACTAGTTCCGTCATGAAGCTTTCTTCGATACGAGCACGACGCAATAAGTTTCATCTTGATCCAACCTCATATGCAAAAATTATTAAAATTTTAAGTTATTGATTATTTAAATCTAAAATTAATAAACTAATAACATAACATTCTAAATAATTACAACAATACCCTCATTCTTCCTCCTCCCTCAATAGATATTCCCTGTGCACGAAACAACCAATTGCACAGCCATGCACGCGCGTTACCTCCCCTCTTCATTCCTTAACAATTTCAACAACCGACTTCACCAATGCCATCTCCTTTCCGCCCTCTATGCGACGCTCCCCTCAACTCCACACCCGAGCCACCCTACTGAAATTCAACATAGTCCCCTCACCGCGCAGATCCACCTGATGCGATTTGCTTCCATGAGCCGCACCTTCCCATATTCAAGCCGCAGGTGCTATTTATCACCAAGAACAAGGATCCGAACTCCATTCACTACATTACAACTTCAAACAACCAAGAATTTAAACCCTAGTTTATTAGCTACTGCTGTACACGATTCGAGCAACACCAATCATAGGTGCATCCTTCAAAACTAGTATCAGTATGTAGATCTACTTGATTGCAACCCAAGGAAGCAAGCTTTTATTTTATTTTATTTGTAATTGTTTTAAATTTTCGATATTAATTTCAACGCATTTCAATCTTGCACGACCAAATGATACGTCGGATCGCTACAAAATTCGACAGCGTAATATAATTCACTATAATGGATCCAATGAAACTGGTTTCGTCAAAATACAAGACAGTGCCTCGGAAGGCTATTTTTATATGTTAATTAAAACGAGTTATTTTCAAAATTGGTTAAATCACTTTTAAATTCGATTTAAAAGTTTTACTATCTTTATTTTTATTAAATAGAATTTAAATAAACTTTGAAATTATTTTTATCCAGCTTAAAACCCAAGATTCAATTATTTAAATAATTTCAATTATTAAATTCAACAATTAAATTATCCAATAAATTGCTATATTTGAAATTCGAGTTATTTAGCCTATAAAATTAACCTTACAATATTTAAAATCAATTAAATATTCCAATTTCAAATGGTTGAAAATTCTGGGTCGTTAAACATTAGCACTCCAAAATTGAAGAGTTCGTTGGCAATTTAATGTCTTTTGAATCACAAATGCAGGGCAGGAGAGAAAGCAAAGCAATAGAGAAGAAATCTATAGCTTATAATGCAATGACAGGTAATCTGGATTCAGACAGCGATGGCGATGAAGAAATTATTTTCATGACAAGGAATTTTAGAAAATTTCTAAAATATAGAAAGATGAACAATTTCAAAAGAAATGACAATAAAAATACTGGAAGCGGAAATGGAAATGGAAATGGAATTAGATGTTATAACCGCGAAGAACCTGGTTAATTAAAACGAGACTGTCCACATACTTATAAACTTAAAACAACACTAAACATTGATTCATCTAGAAAATGGAGAAGAGCCTATACTGCAATTTAGACGATTTACTCACATCCTCAAGTGATAATGAATCAGATACAGAAATTGCTAACATGTGCTTCACAGCAATACATAATTCAGAACAAAATGGTAAAATGGATCAAAAAACGGTACGCATTTAATATATCAAAAGTTTTTTTAATTTCTTAAATGAAATTATCTTTTCTTTTAGTTGCTTTATTTGTTGTTAGGAATATCCTAGATTAATAATAATATTGGTTGAATATTATGCGATTATATTTTACATATAAATATTTTATATAGTTTAATAATAATAAAATAATAACATAAAATATATTTTAAATTATTTTAAAATTATTTTTTTGAAAATAGAATAACTATAAATAGATCTATATAATAAAAATATGATATAGTTAAACAAAAATCATTTTTGAAATTTTCGACCTATATGTCGACATGCCCCACGAGAGTATGTCGCCATATGTAGACAGATTTTGAATTTTAATTTCAAATTCAAAACTTGAATTTCTATCCACCTTTTCATCAACTCTTATGTTCTGAAAAGTTGCCTTTTGACCAAAGAACATGTCCTTTGATTCTTTGTTCACTTACTCTATCTCCATCCATTCATTTCTCACCTTCATTTTCAAATTCAAAAACCATAAACTCTCTTATCTCTTCAAACTATTCTTCAACGGCATCCTCAAGCAATACTAAGGCAACCATGAGGCTTTCTAATAAAATAAAAGAATATCTTTTCAATGATCAAGAAGCCATTCAAGCATATATTGAGTATTTATCTTTCGGAAAAGTCTTTCCTAGAAGATTTGCTATTTTTGAAGATTTTCCTACTTACGATCTTTTCGATCTTTGTTTGCAAAATGAAATTCTTCGTTTAATCGATGATTCTAAAAATGATTTTCTTTGTTATCCAGAATTAGGAAAGATGTTTTATGAAAATTTTAAAGGAAATTTTTATGATGGCAGAGAAGGAGAAGTTTGGAGTAGTGTCAAAGGGACACAAATTATTTTAAATTGTGAACTTATGGGTCACATTCTTGGATGCAACTCTAGTGGAATGGACCTTTCATCTTTTCAAAATTGTGAAGTAATTCATGATATTTTTGAAAGTGATAATGATTTTGAATTCAAAAACAAAAACTGGCATCCAAAAGCAAGAATTTTAAGCCTTCTTTTGCAACAAAATATCACTCCTAGAATGAGTAATTATAACAACCCGACTCAAAAAATTTCAAAGCACTTTTCGCAATTTGTGGTCAATACGACATGAATTGGTCTCAACTCATTTTAGATGAACTTTTTCCTAGGAATCTTTCTAAACATGAAAACACATTATTTCTTGGTGTGTGTGTCTTACTTGTGTTTTCAATTATTTTGGTGTTGACCTTAAAAGAGAGGAAATAATTCCTCGAAAAATATTTGACAAGGCCGACATTTCACTTATGCATATTTCATCCTTTTTCAAGCCTTATGAAACGCTTACGAAAAAGGAATTGGGAAGAAGAGCATGAAATAAGAGAAGAGGAGGAAGAGGAAGAGGAAGGAGAGGAAATGGAAGTCGAGGAGGAAGAACAAGAAGAGGAGGATACTTCTTTGAAAAGTATCAATATGCCACCAATCCATCCAATAAAGATCTTCTCAAAAATCAAGAGAAGATCATCCATAACCAAAGGAAGCTTAAGAAATCATTTTCAAAAAGAATTACTTCAATTTCCAACAAAATGGATAAATTCTTTGGAAAGATCATCCGCAAGCTTGGTGGTTCTTCTTCATCTTCATCTGTATCTTTCTAGTTCTTTAAACTACCCTTGTATTTGGATTTTCTAGTTTTAGTTTATGTTGAATCTCATGTATCTTTCTTTTATTTCTTGTACACATCATTATTATCAATGAAAATTCTGTTTCTTACTGTTATATATTGTCAACTATCTTTGGAAAGTCATACAAATATAATAGTATAAGTCAAATACAATAGCAAAGTAAAATAAAGTTGTTTTGAAATTTTTTGCATATATGTCGACATACCCTAGGTATATATGTCGACAAACAATGGTAATTTTTCAATAAAATTTTATTTTGAAAATTGAATAGACTACAAATGTCTATTCATTTCCAACAAATTTCCACCCCTTTTAAATATCTGTTAAGACCAGAGAATCATTATTTTCTGCTCTCTTTCTTCTTCCTTTGCATTCCTAAAACTCTAAAACCAAAATAATGGCTTCTCCTATCCAAAAACCAATCGAAAACCTCAACCAAACTCTTGGATCATTCAAAAACAATCTTACTTTCATCTTAAGAAACCAGAGGCACTTACAATTGAGTCAAATGCAGATGATCAAGGAGCAAGAATGGCATTTCAACGTGATTCGATGGAGTATGTAGTGCAGGAAAAGCCATTATTTTGGTTTTAGAATGAAGACTCATGAGTATTGAAGAGTTCAAGATTTTAAGATATTTCAGATAAGTTATAGAGTCATAGAATCTATGTTAAAACCTTGATAGCACTTTTCTAATCTCTCTTACCTTCTCTAATTTTGTTTTAAATTGTTTTTCAAATATTCTATTTTTAAAGTAATCCTTTCAAAATATTTCCCAAAATGATTTTCAATAAAGATATCATTTTAATGTCTTTAAGTTTATATATATATATTGAATTTTTTTTATATTTTAATAAATTATTATTATATTGATTTTTACATATATTATTGAATACTTTTATTAAATCTTCAATATTATTATATAAAGTTTTATTAAGTTATATTTTGATTAAAATGTGTATTTAACTGATTCTACAAAGTATTAAATTATTTTACAAAGCAACGGATTTTCAAATAATATTTTTAAAGTGATTTTCAAAATACAAAGGGATATGTTGACATATCATATCTATGTATGTTGACATAGTGGCCATAAAATTCAAAATTTAATTTTGAATGGAAGTTCTTATTTTCCTCATCTCTTTTCACTCTCTTGATTTCTAAATCAATTTCAATCGAAACTCTACCGAAATTCAAACAGAATCAAGTTCAATCATTACTAGGTTATTCTCTTTTATATACTCCCTGATTTCTCTCATCTCTCTCAAGATCAAAGTGCTATTCAAGACTTATAGGATCAATTGCAATTAAGATCGAAGATCTGAGTGTAAAATCTATCAAATCATACTTTTATACTTTGTAGTGTGCTTGGCATCCCTGAAATCCAAGTAGGTGTGATTGTAGCCTGTTAAAATCAATTAGTGTGCTTAGTAGCCCGTAGATCTAGTGATTGTGCATGTGACCTGGAAATCAAGTGACTCTACCTAGAGGTTGGATTCTAGAGGGTGTGTCTCCTAACCTTGAAATCGAGATTGTATTTGCATTTACTAGTTGAAAAGAAATCCGCACAAGGAATTATGCGGGATTGGATGTAGGGTAACTCCAAATTAATATAAAATCTTGGTGTGTTCTTTTCTCTTTACTTTTACTGCATTTACTTTTATCTGCACTTTGATTCTGTGATTGTTTCTATGATTGTTAATTACATCATTCCAAGTAAAATCTTAAGAATTTGAAAAATATTCATATAATCCATCAAACACTATTCATCCCCCCTCTAGTGTTAACTTAGCCTTAAGATCCATATTCCGCTGACTCACAATAATAGTTGACTTGGTTGAATTAATTCAGATTTTTTTAAAGGATTCATTAATAATACATATATATTTGAAATATATTTAAACATGTATACATATATGTACACATACATACATATAATTTTAAACAATTCTTTGGATAATCATTGCATATATAAAGGCAAATGTGTCCTTTGCGATGTAAATTCCAATGCACGAATACGTACACATTAAATTTGTACACAATATGATATATTGCACTTACACAATTTACACTACAATATATTTGGATATACTTTTATGCCATGTATAAATTGCTAATTAATGACATTCAATGACACGGTCAATTTAACTAAAGAGAGAGAGATGAAAGGTTCTCTCTTTATATAAAGCAAAGTATGCTCTCAATTAATCACATAATTTTAGAGAAAGAAACGAAAGTTTTCCTTCTCTAAATTAACCTTATAAGTAATTGTTGGAAGTATTTGTTACATCATACATTTAAATTTAAATTAATTTTGAACTTCTTTTTAGCCAATTTTATATAAAATAATATTTTGTTTAAAAACATTATTAGAATGGACCTAATATACCTTTAGACTTCATAAGCCTAATAGATTAAATATAGGAGAATTTTTGAAATTTACCCTTTAACTCTGCTGCAGGCTAGCCCATTCCAACATGAAGAATATTTCAACAAAGCAAAGTGGATTGATCAACAAAAACTTCAAAAAGTATAGTACAACAACTGATTGATTGGCACCAATCAATTGGCATGGATTGATATTGATCAATAGGAACTTAGCCATACGAGCCGAGTCGACTTTTACTTACTACAGACGATTCAACCTGGAATTGTGGATATGTATCTCTTCTTTCTATGTTGAATATCTGGAGATATTTTGGATGATTCAGGGTTCTTACCAGCCTCAACGACACCTATGTATATAAGCCTTACACTATTGGAAAGGGGATCGATACTTATTTCACTAAGTGGAGACTCCACTGGATGTTTAACTCAAATCTCTTTGTAATTTCGAGTTATTCACTATGATCTCTCTAGAAACCAATGAAACAACGGTAAAAATTATATAAAGTTGATGTAGGCATAGCTGAACCACTACAAACCTTGTACTCTTCTCTTTCTTGCACTTTACTTATCATTTTTGTCATTGTTTGATCTGAGATCTGAATAGGTAGGACACACAAATGAATAGAGGTCATTAACCATAAACAAACCTAAATCAATGGGTACATCCAAATCACCAGTTCCTCTTAACTTCTATAGAGTATTAGGATAATTTTCAACCTAACGTATATAGTACTTATATTTATTTTAATGTGGAAATTAGCCGCAAGAGCCTCTTTAGCAAGTGCAATTAGTTTCTAGGTCACACAACTGAAATAATTACTTTTAAAAACAAAATGCAAAATAATTAGTTTCTAAGGCCTGAAAACCTATGAAATTATGTCCTTGAAAGTAATTGGACTGGTGACTTTGTCCTTAAAAGTAATTATTCTGCCGACTTTGGCCTTGAAATTAATTTCTATGGATGTGTGTCCTAGAAACTAATTGGACTGCAAAGTTTGTCCTTCTAGTGAAATGCCCCTATTTTAATTTGAGTCCACCCAATAAATTCCATATTAACTTAATGCAGTCAGTTTTACTAAATGCCAATTTTACTAAATAACAATTTTACTACATGTCGATTCATGTCAATAGTACTAAATTTCAATTTATTGATTTTTAGTTTAAAGGATGCCAATTAACTAATGTCAGTTTTACTAAATGCCTATTTACTGAATGTCGATTAAGTGAATATTGATTTTTAGCTCACTAAATGCTAATTTATATCATTTTACTAAGTGTTAAATTTATCGGATGTAAATTTACCAAATGTTAATTTGCGTCAAATTTAACTTGCTAAATATTTATGTCCATCAACTAGATGTCAATTAATAAAATGTCAATTTTTACTAAATTTCGAGTAAGTAAATGTTAATTTTTAATTTACTATAAGTCCATTTATGCCAAATGTTAACTAATTGAGTGTTAGTTAACTAAATGTCAGTTTCATTAGATGCTAATTTACTAAATATCGATTAATGAAATGTCCATCTTTGATTAAATTTATTAAATATGTGATGTGTTGCTAAGGGCATCGCACATTACTGTTACTAGTACCATGACAACTTTAATAAAAATGATATGCTTACTTATATCATATAGGCTAAAAACCACCGTTCAACAGCAAATAACTGTAGGGATTAGTTATTGACAATTGAAAAAAAACCTGCAATGATATAAAACAATAGGTTTTCAAACCGCAGAAAACCATAGATAGGTAACCCATGCAATTTTGATATTAATAAGTTAAATATTATATTTTGATGGTATTACTGGTATTAAAAAGAAGAAACTATGGTGTTCTTAGTAGCACGCTAAATATAAATGTAAGTATAACATACTGGAAAAAGATATAAAAAAAACTTACATTGATATTAGTGACTCTGGAAACATGTTTGTTCCCAAGAACACGAAAACATGAAAGTTCGCTAACTCCTTAAGTAGTCCCAAGTTTTGGTCAATGTGGGGTTAAGAGCTGTGCAATCAGATACTACATCCTTCCACCCCTTTTGAAATACGATAACTTCATTGCATACTATACATTGTTTTTCAGAACTCGAACTAGCACCACCGTCGCACCACCATCATCATGTCTATTATCATTTTCGCCTTTGCTGAGATGTTCAAATTACCTCTTCCACTTCTGTGGATTACATTAAACGATCTCCTTATATTTTATAAATTTTGAGTGATAAAATGTAAGTTTTGATGATTTGGGTTGATTTATTGGTTTAGGGTTTGAATTTCTCGAATGAGAACGGCTATTTGAACACAAAATAAAATACTACATATGACACAATAAATCTTAATTGTTGGATCTAATTTTGTTCGCATTTAAAGTTAAAGTCTAATTATTGAGATCCATTATGTCGTCAATTATGTCATCAATTTATGTCCTAACAGAATTTCCCTTTTGAAATTGAAGTGATGTAAAGATGACAATTCAATAGAAAACAATATAAATTTATCCGGCATTATAAATGCTAGATAAAATAGTGATTGTGATTGAACATCAACAGTTCAAGCAGATTGCAACTTAAAAGGTTGTAGTTAATTTCGATCTTATCCAATGTTTGTTGGGTTACTTGATTAAAATATGGGTAATTTTGTTTAAAGGACAAACTTGCAAACGTTTTTAGCTTTTAGGACACAGCTCCAACATTTATCCAAAATGACATATTTTTACACACAGGCCAAATTGCGCTTTCCCTCATCACCGCACTCTACGTCGCTGCCTCCCACGCCGCAACACCCCACAACGCCGCACTCCCCATGTCGCCTTACTCCTCTACTCGCTTTGCCACTTCTTATCCACCACTTCCACAGCCGCCGCCTCCTCAATACCTAACCCTAATAGACAAAATCATGCATCTGCTCTCTGCCTACCGTGCTGCCTATAGCTTTCAAAACATAACAACATAGTCACTCACCTCAACTTGCTTGTCAATAATCAATTATTAAAAAATACCAACAGTTAAAAAATGATATGGTATTATTATATGAGAAGATATAAATATATCGAACACAAAATGCTAACGAGTCGTATCATTTAACCAAAAGATAATACTATAAGTTAATGTCAACTATTATACAATAAAATTGAAGTATAGTTGATGTATTCATTTTTTAGTATGGTAAATACAAATCTGATACTACACATTAACATTATTATATAACTGGCTAACTGAGCTAACCATCGAATGTAAAATCTAACCGGATACAGAACCTAATAGGGTATATATGAATGCAAAAGCTAATTGGATGCAGAACCTAATTGGGTACGTATGAATGCAAAAGCTAACTGGCTGTACTATCTAATCGGGTACGTATGGAAAACAATATGTAATCGAGATAGATTAGTTAACCGAGCTTACCATCGAATGCAAAAGCAACTGGATGCACAACCTAATCAAATATGTATGGATGCAAAAACTAAACGGATGCACAACCTAATTCAGAAACTTCTACTACGATTTATAAAATGCTATAATAAAATAGCATTATGAACATGAATATACATAATGTAATTTATTAAAAAAACAAAAATGATGGTACAAAGTAGCATTATATTTTATAATTATTTACAAACTGCTACTAAAATTACAAAAAACTACCATAATTCATAAACTGCTACTACAATTCACAAAATGTCACCATAAAATAGCATTATAAATATAAATATACATAATCTAATTTATTTACAAAAAAATGATACTACACAGTAGCATTATTACAAACATCTAAAAAGATGTTATAATTGTTTACGAGCTGCTACTATAATTCAAAAAAAACTACTTCATTCAGAAACTAATATCACTACAATTTGTAAAATGCTACTACAAAATAGCATTACAAACATAAATATACATAATGATATTTAAAAAAACAAAAAAAAAGATGCTACACGGTATTATTACTACACACATCAAAAAATTTGTTACAATTGTTTATAAATAGCTACTAACAATAAAGCTAATAAAATCTAGAACCACCACTACAATTTATAAAATGATACTATAAAATAGCATTATGAACAGAAATATACATAATTGTACTTATTAAAAAAACCAAAAATGATACTTCTTTGCACCAAAACTGGCACAAACACCCCAATATCATATGAAAGCACCAAAAATGCATAGATCTAATAAAATGAACATAAAAGCTGTAGAAAAGACACAATTTTTGCAGTGATTTGACAAATACTTTGACCTACGTCAACTTTAATCTTATCATTTGATTGATTCTCTTTGGAATACAATGATTATAACTCAATCCGATCACAATCTAGTAGATCTTGGATTTTGGAGCGTTTGAGGAAGAAGATAGAACAAAATCAAAGTGCCAAAGGTCCTTTTTCTTAAGCTATATGTGTTGTATATATAGGGAAATCGCCTAGCAAAACCGAAGGCCCATGAAACATCAAGTCCAGATCTAGATCCAAGTATGCATTAGTAAGTAATTGGACCTAATTACCAATAAAAATCACTCGGTACATAGTGGTTTTGATCGGTACCGACCAGTTTTTCCAAGGGGAAACCTCCCCTCCTTTTTTCCATTGGCCTTTTATCTTTAATCCGTTATGTTCCAAACATTTTTTCCTTGAGATTGGGTTGTTTTTAAGAGGTTCTAATACTACTTGTACTTGTGTTCTTTTCTTTAGAAAATCCTCAGATATGTTCTTCTATTCCTTGAGAATAGAACTCCGTGACAATCACTCGGGCCAGAGCTCCATGTAAAAGAGTTTTGGAGGACCTACATGCAAAAAAATATGGTTGGTACTGAGTGGTTTTGCTTGGTACTGAGTAGTTCTCCTTGCTCCAATGCCTCTGTGATTTCTTGAGTTACTTCATATCATTATTCTATATAGTTCTAATCATGTTAAAGCGGTGAAAATCATAAGCATTAGGTCGGGGTTGACCTAACTTAGTGTCCGACCTGAGTGATATGTATGTTTACTTCGGGTCTTGCTTGGAGTCATCCAAAGGTTGAAATGCTTTGAGCCTAACCTGAGAGTTTTATGTGTCCGATCCAAGAAAAATCACCACTTGGTACCGAGTTGTGACTTACCACTCGGTACCGAGTTGACTCGGGTCTAATCCGAGTCTGACTCCTAGTCATATTGTCCCACCTTGTTATTTCTCGACTCTAGTATTCCTTCATTTTTCCTAGGTTCAACTCAGGTACAACGTGGGTCCGACCTGAAGCACCAAGTTGAAAAACTCAAGTCAACTTTTTTTTACTCATTTTTGGATATTTCCTTTTTCTTGCCTTTTTATGATGTTTCCAAAGTCCTTGAGTTATTTCTTCATCGTTTGTTCGTCCAATTCGCTTGTTTAAGTATGTTCGAAGACCGTGGAGAATTTGGTTATAACACTTACCCCTCAAAGTATGTCTCATGAATGTAAGATTTGCTTTGCTCAAGAACAAGCTTCAGTAGTAGCGATCAAACATTGACGGTCGAGCTCTTCGGCCATACATCGATCCAAGTTATGGTGAATCATTTGGTTCCTTCGGGTTTACTTGCAAACCAAAGGTCGTTCTAGATCATTATAGCTAAGGACTCTAATCCTTGCTTAAGTGTCAGTCATAAATCATAATCAGACTATTTTGATCCGGAGTTATCATATCATACATTAAAATCGTCCTATGTTCATCTTGGATTTATCTATTCTAGTCTAATCACAGGGCGTTCGAATCCTAAGGTCAACTTAACATCCATTCTAGGGTCCGATCTCTCCGTACTTTTTAAATCCAATCTAGGGTTTGATCTCTCTGAATCGTTTAGCATTCAATCTAGGGTTTGATCTCTCCGGATCTTTGCTGAGTCCAATCCGCTCCCTCTTCAGGGAGGAAACTCAATGTCTAAGCAAGTTCATCCACTCACTCTCCGGCGAGGGGAATTACTTTCGTATAAGCCCAATCCACTCACTCTCCGGCAAGAGACTTATACCTTATGGTCATCGCCCCGTCCCTTTGGACAAGACTACCATGTCCAATCAATATCAGTCACCACGTTCAAGTGGTTTTTAAAAATCTAATATCCAAATTAAAGCATCAAAAAAATATCCTAAACATTCATTGCAGACATGCAACTCAGAGCATGCCTAGAGACCAATCGAGGTCTCGTACACGTGTAAGCGGCCCGAGGTCATTATTGTCCTATTTATTCAAAACAAAAGGCAAAACATGGGAATAATCAGACCTGACTCCTGTCCATCCCGATCATGGGATTTCCAATCTCGACCCAGATCTGCAGTCATTTCTTGATGTATTCGCTGCAGATGGTGGCTACTCCGACTGCACCACTGCAGCTTGGTTCCTTATGTAGTGTTGTAGTTAATTACTCCGAACTAGCTCTTCTATCAGATTACGATGTTTGAAGGTGTCCGCACTCGTTCATTTCATGTCCTTCCATCTCATGGAACATGCAAAATCTTCCACATCTTTTCTCCCAATCTATTGGCTCTCTCTTAGCTGGTTTCCAGCAGGGGATTTTCCCCGTAGTATCTAAGTAAATCCTCTCTGGGGTTTCAGTTAGGTCAGTGTAAGAAGAGAATTTTGGTTCCTTCGTCTGTCGCTTTGGTCCTCCGAAATCTTCCTTAGCTTTTCGCTTTCCTTTGTCTTTACCCTATCCTACTCCGGCCGTATTATGTCATCCACAATATTAACCTCAACATTATTAGCTTCAGCATCCTTCTGACACAAATATCTCTTAGCTTCATGATAACATTTCACGAGATCCATCGGTGGATCCCTTTCCAATGCAACTTTGATGTCGGTCTTGCTCACGACTCCAGACACTACTGCTATCAGGACTGTCGATGGATCTGGCTTATCGACTGCAATGGCTGCTACATTAAACCTTGTTAGATAACTTCTCAAGGTCTCTCCAGGCCTTTGCTTCATGCTCGAAAGCGTCATCACATTCTTTGGTCGAGAGATATAAACTCTGAACTTCTCAAGAATCAGTCTACCAGTCCGGCCTACGTGGTTATGGACTCATTCTCTAACTGCCTGACCCACATAGCAGCTAACTCCATTAAGTATAATAGGAAGCATCGCCGACATTACCTCTTTAGATGCACTCAACACCTCCATGTGTTGGATGTATCTCATCAGATGAATGGTTGGATCTGTTTTTTCGTTGTGTAGTTCCAACGTCGGTAGCTTGAAATTGGGCGGATTCCTCACATATCGGATGTTAGGGGTAAATGAATTCATGTTCACGTTGTAACAACCCTAATTTTTAGTAACATTATTTAGGATATTTAATTAGCTAAATTAAATAAAATAATGTGATGATTAAGGGATTGAGATTTGATAAATAAGGGGAAGCCGTGCCATGTTAACAAATGAACAAAAGATGAGTTAAAATGAAATAGAGAAGGGGTAAAATAGGAATGAGACATAACCATATACCCTAAACCCTCATGTATCTCATACTACACGTTCATTTCATAATCCACAATTTAAAATAGAGGCCGACCACCATTATAAGATAAAAGAGGAAGAAAAGCTAAAGGAAGGAGCAAATCAACATTTAACCATTCAAATCTCAAACTCCTTAATCTCAAAGCTAAAGTGAATAATAACTACATCTCGTATTTTCTATTGTTTTCAGTTTTAAGGTTAATCCGAATTATTTTGCAAGGTTATGTCATGTTTTTGAATGATTAAATGTTTATATATGTTTGTTGATGATTTATTCTTATTCATATAGGTTTTATGATATGTTTTGACGTGAAAACCCAAACCCTATTAAATGACATCCAAATGCCTTGCAATTTTAGATTTAGATCAAAAATGATATTTTAGAGATGGGTTTCAGTTTTCATAATTTTCTGAATTTATATGGATTAAATATTAATTTTCTAGTGAAGAAAATGATTATTTGGGTTTAAAATAATTTATAGCTAAATTATTTATGTTTTGGGTTTGAAATTAATATATGTTGGAAAACATATTAAAAATGATTTTCTGGAATTTTTATACAATTTTCCTAAGTGATTTAATAGATATATAAAATTATTTAAGGCATGGGACTTAAATGTTTTATATATTTATAAAAGGAGAAGGGGTATTTTGGAAATTATTTAATTCTAAAATTTTGGCAGTGCTTTTGGAAAAGAAAATTTTCAACCGATCATATTTTGACAAATAAGGCAGGTTAGTTGAAAAGATTATTAAAAAGATAACAAATCAGTTTAAACATGCTTTATACATGTTTTCCACTTTCGGCACCCTGCTTCCGCTTGGATTCTTTCGCCTCCTTCACCATTGAAACCAATGTGCATGATATCAAAGCTTGGTTTATAGCAAATTGGACATAGGAGGGAGGAACTAGGTCGAAATATGGGGTTACGAAGGGGTTGAACCGTTACTTTGTTTTGAAATGAAAATTCTTTGCTTTGCTTCCGAAAGGAATTCTTTCGACATGGTTGGCTTTCAACTCAATCAAATGTTTTAAAGGAAAGGTTTCGAAATGGGTTGGCCTTTGTTTTAAGAAAATTCTTTCGAAGGGGTCAAAACCCCTAGATGCCGCTTTCTACCTTTCGAAGCAAATGGTTTCGGAAGGTATACTCTATTTTAAAATTCAAGCCGCTTCTCCAATGCTTTCGAAGGGTTGGTTTTGACACTATCACTTTATTACTTAGGAAATGCTTTCGAAAGAGTGCTTTCGACTTCAATGTTTTATGGCCCTTTTGTTCTGTTGAAGGTAGAACCCAAAGGTTTCGAAGAAGATAGTTTTAAATAGTTTCGAAACATTTTCCACATGTTTTACTTGAACCCAAATGGTTTCAAAAGGTTTGATGTTTTAATGCTTTCGAAAGGTTGAAGGTTTCGAAAGGGTGATTCCTCAATAGTTTCGAAAGGTTTGAAAGGAAAGGTTTTCCAATGATTCGAAAGGCAATGTTTAAGTGTTTTAAAGATAGGATGCCTAAGGTTTTATAGCTTTCGAAGGAAAGGTTTTTCAATGGTTTCAAAAGGTTTATATGAATGGTTTCGAAAGGAATGTTTTGGTCTTTCGGCCTAGGTTATAAAGGGTATACTTGGTTTCGAAAGGGATACTTTCAATGGGATCGAAGGGGGTACTTTCAACGGTTTAAAATGTTTTCATCGATAAAGATTTGTGTAAAGTATATATATAACATGGCAAGGTGGTTCGAGTAAAGAATAGAATTTATTTTTCTTGTTTAAAGTATGATTTAATGGTTTAAATCAATTTGAGAAGAAAAGGTTTTCAAGGAAAATTTAAGGGAAGATAACCCTAAGTAAAATGACTCAGATATTTGTATACCAGATGGGACTGGTATAGGGTCGTGCCATATACATTAGCTATTAGCCCCTAGCTAATTTAGTCCAAAATTCCAATGTGTAGGGATTTGTCACATGTAAGACTAAAATGATGTTACACACAGAAAGGAATATCTTTGTACAGATGTAGGTTATTGATGAGCCCGCAAAACAATTAGGATCAGTTGACCTGGAGGAAGTAAGTTAGGGACAGACCGTCCAGAAGAGGAGTATCTAACGGATGTTAGACTATTTGTTTATATTGTCTAGTAGGCCTGAGTCAGCCAAAGGTTAGTAGTTAGCCAAACAAAACTATAGTGTTCGGACAGATAGTCCATTTGTTACCTGATACGTATGTTTACATGATAATGCTTTACAAATTTAACCAGTTTTGGTTGTAGGATTATGATTTGCAAAAGATATGTTTTAAAAGGAAATTAGTGAGGGGAAACCCGATCCGCTAAGCGGCGTGGTCTCACTTAATATCAAATAACCGAGATGTATAATATTATTCACACTAAGCTTTATATCTGACTCGAAGTTTATATTTTTCCCCTTAAACTCTCGGGTGCTCAAAATTGATTTGAGTAGGCTGAGGGTTGAGGATTTTCAGGTTTTTAGTAGGTTGGCGAATAAAGCTTCTGGAGACAAGCAGGTGGTTGACGGATAGCTATCTAGGAGTTGGTGGTTTATTTTGTTTGATTCCGCTGTGTTGCATTATGTCAGTTATGACTATATAGTACTCTGGTCAACCAAGGGGCCATCATCATATGTCGATCTTGGCGTATTTATGTAATAATTATATTTTATCTGAACCTGGGAAAGCGATGGGATTATGTAATTTGAATATGGAATATGTTTTGGAAATGTAATAAAAAATGTTGTTTTTTTTGAATTCTGTGATATTGTTTCATATTCATGTGCTTCTGATATTATGGATACCATTAACATAGTCGTATTTTGTCACCGAAAGTTAATACTATAGATGACTGCAGCATCTGTAGTGCTTAGCTTAGGCCTCAAAATAGGGGATGTTACAACTTGGTATCAAAGCATAGGTTAATGAAAAACTTTAAACTAAAATGATTTTTGAAAACATAATCCTAAGGAATTAGAGATAAGATCAGGGTATGGGATAACACTATAGTAACGTACTTGTATTTGCTATATATAAGTATACGCTATATCTCTCTTAGGATATTCTTCTGTATCTCACAAGCCTTAAATACAAATATGGATGCTAGAATTGGAAGAGTGAATCTTGAAGGAAGCACCACAACAAATGGTAATGCCAGACCGAATACGATAAGGAACCAAGGTCGGGCAGAAGTAGGAAATGTGGGTGTTGGAGTCCCGCAAGTTGTTATGGGTGCTATGTATCAGTTTTTCGTGAATATGATGCAGGCGGGTGTTGTTGCTGGAGTGGTTGGAGGAAATGCTATAGGAGGAGTTCAGTAAGCTCCGGTGATCAACAATTATGCTATTCTGAGTAGAGACTATGTTAGGCTTGGAGGAAAGCCATTTATCGAAACTAAAGATGCTACTGAGGAGGAGAACCGGTTGCTACATTGTGAGAGGATCTTTGTAGACATGGGGCTCAATGATGAGCAGAAGAGGAGGCTTGCATTGAGACAGCTTCAGGGAGTAGCTTTATTCTGGTGGAATAGTGTAACAATTGGCGTGAATGAAGAAACGATGACATGGGTTAAGTTTAAGAGGAGGTTCGAGGAGAGGTTCATGTCTGTGATGGCGAAGTCTACCATCAGAATGTTTGCTGAGTTGGAACAGAGGGAGATGATTGTGTTGGAGTATGCTAGAAGATTTTAAGAGTTGGCTATGTATGGATATGCCACTATGGATACTGTGATGAAGAGAAATGAGAAGTTCATAAGGGGGTTGAAGTCTGAGTTGGCAAGGGCTACATTACCTCATATTGGGGATCCTTGTGATGTTGTAGTAGAGATGGCGTTGGGACATGAGGGGATGCTTGCTTTTCTGGAGAAAAACAAGGCAAAGGAGTTCTAGGTGGGGGCAGGGTCAGGAAAGGAAGTTCTTTCATAAGAAGGGTGCTCAGAAAGGTGGAACTGTGAAGAAAGGAAAGTCAGAGGTTGTTTGCTTCAAGTGCGATAAGAAGGGATATTTTGCTAATGAATGTCGTACTGGAAAGGTGAAGGAAGTGATCGTGAAGAAGAATATTAGATGCTTCAACTGCGATTAGATTGGTCATTACAATAACCAGTGCAAAGAGCCTGCTGAGGATGGAAGGGGCAAAGTATTTACATTGGAGCCAGCTACTTCGAAGCCAACGGTAGAGGAAAAAGGAAAGACAGTGTTGGGAGTTATGCTTCAGATCCATGGTATGTCTGCTAGCATTCTGTTTGATACTGGTGCATCACATTCTTTTGTATCTCATTGTTTGGTAGATAAGCTTAACCTAGAACTCTCATACTTAGTTACTTCCTTAAAGGTTGCAAATCCGATAGGAGGATATGTGACACTTGGGATGAAGTGTGACCACTTAGGGTTTGACTTGTTATGTCATACCTTTGTTTGCAGTCTGCATATATTTGACTTTGTAGGGTTCGGAATTATTTTGGGTATGAATTGGTTAAGTAAGTACAATGCTAGGATATTTTGCCATGATAGGAAAATAACACTTAGATACCCTAACTGTAGTCATCGGATTGTATATACCGTAGAAAGCCCTAGTTGTGAGGTGAGTGCTTTGTTGGGTGTTGTGAAGTTAGATGATGAGTTGAATCGAGTTTTCATGGTTAGAGAATTCGCGGATGTCTTCGAGCCGGTAGTAGGATTGCCACCGAAACAAGCCATTGAGTTTCGGATAGATTTGGTGCTTGGAACAGAACCAGTGAGTAGGCCACCAAGTAGGATGACACCTATAGAGATGAGAGAAATGAAGGTACAGTTGGTGGATTTGGAAGACAAGATTTTTATCAGACCTAGTATTTCACCTTGGAGAGCAGCCTCAGTGTTTGCTAAGAAGTCGGATGGATTGTTAAGGTTATGTATCGATTATCGTAAGCTAAATGAGAAGACGATAAAGAATTGATATCCATTGCCAAGAATTGATGATTTGTTCGATTAGGTGAGTGGAGCCAAGTTAATTTCTTAGTTGGATTTTGGATTTAGAAACAGGGTTCCATCAGCTTAGAGTAGCAGAGGACAGTATTCCTTTGACGGTGTTTAGAACCAGATATGGATCGCACGAATGGTTGGTTATGCCGTTCGGACTAACTAACGCACCGGCATTCTTTGTGAACTTGATGAACCGAGTTTTTCAAGAGCACTTGGATAGGTTCGTGTTGGTTTTCATAGATGATATCTTGATATACTCTAGATATGAAAGGGAGTATGAAGTTCATCTTAGAATTGTGCTTGAGACGCTGAGGCAGCATCAGCTGAAGGCGAAGTTTTCGAAGTGTCATTTCTGGAAGAAGGAGGTGAATTTTCTTGGTCGTGTGGTCTCAGATAAAGGGTTGTCTGTAGATCCGATTAAGATTGAAGTGGTGAATAATTGGAAGAGACCCAAGACAGTGACTGAGATAAAGAGTTTTCTTGGATTGGCTGGATATTATCGAAGGTTCATAAAGGATTTTTCGCGGATAGCAACACCGATGACCAAGCTAACACGAAAGGATGTGGAGTTTGTGTGGACTGATAAGTGTGAGGAAGCATTCCAGAGTTTAAAACACTTATTGACCCATGCACCTGTATTAGTTGTTCCGGAGGGGAATCGGGATTTGGTAGTTTATACAGATGCGTGTGGAACTGGGTTATGAGCTGTATTAATGCAGAAAGGTAAAGTGATTACCTATGCTTCTCGGCAGCTTAGACCGCATGAAGTTAGATATCCTACGCCTGATTTGGAATTGGTTGTAGTGATTTTTGCGTTGAAGGTGTGGAGACATTACATTTTGGGAGAAAGGTTTGAGCTATATACGGATCATAAGTCATTGAGATACTTGTTCTCTTAGAAGGAGCTGAACATGAGACAGCAGAGATAGTTATAGTTTATTGTTGCTTATGATTTTGGAATTGAGTACACGCCAGGGAAAGGTAATAAGGTTGCAGATGTGCTTAGTAGAAAGCATCAGAATGCAGTGTTGGCAATGATAACAGAGTGGAAAGATTTGGAAGCGTTGTCGACTTGCAGAGTGCAGTGGAGATCCGAGGCTAGGTTTAGTGGAGAATCTGTTATATTATCTTGTTTAGAAGTTCGACCGATAATGATCGAAAAGATTGCTTCTAAACAGGAGGAGAATCCAGTATTGCCGAACGGATCAGGAAGTTAAGGAATGGAACGAAGAGCGATGACTTGAAGGATTTTAGTCTTGACCAGAATGGGTGGTTAAGAAAGAAAGGTAGGTTATGTGTTCCAAACGTGGGAGACATAAGAAAGGAAGTTTTGAAGGAATGCCATCGTTCGATGTTCACTATTCATCCAGGAGAAACTAAGATGTATCTGTTAGTCCATGAGTTGATGGTTTTGATGACAACAACCTTAGAATAAGATTATAAAATATAAATACTAAACATTATAGTTTAGATATATATGTATATGTAGGATTTAACCATGTAGGTACCAAGAATGAAGACTGTACAGTATAGAGATTCAAGATATCAAGAATGAAGACTCATGAGTATCAAGATTATCAAGAGTTCAAGAGTTCAAGATAAGTATTGAGTCTAGAATTATGTTAAAACTTCATAATAGCACTGAAATCTTCACTCTATTTTTCTTTTGGGATGTAACCCATTTCTACCTTTTTAATGGCTTACAAACCCACGACAAGTAGCTTACAAACCTACGACAAGTGGCTTACAAACCCACGAACATCCTGGTTTTGTACAAGTTCTCGAGTCCTGACATGACGAGATATTCTGCAGGAAGAAGCTTGCAAAACTACTTCAAAATGTTTTTCAAAAACAACTTCGGAATGATTTTCAAAATTGTTTTTCAAAATGTTTTAGCCTTAAAAATTATCTTTCAAATGATTTTCAAAAAGATGTTTTAGCCTTAAATATTCTTGTTTTTAAACTTTGTCTGTTTTAAACTATCTTAAATTATAATATATTTATACTTAGATTTAAATATAAAATTATAGTAAAATTATATATATTGTTCTCTATATTTATCTATGTATTTTATCTATAGTCAAGTATATTTATAAAGTTTAAAATAGTTTTAATATAAGATAAAGGTTATTTTCAAAGAAAATCAAATCATCAAAAAGTGCTTTGGGATGTCGACATGCCTATGGTGACCATGTCGACATGGTGTCAGTTGAGTTCAAAATTTAAATTTCAAATGAAGTGTCTATTCGCCATAACCTTTCACGAATGGACATGACTGTTGTTCTTCTATAAATAGGGGTTAGTTTCAACGAATTTCATATCATATTTTCTGGTTTTTCACTTCTCTTCTTCTTCCACATTTTCTTATTCAAAATCCTATCATCACTCTACCGAAATCAACATTGAATATAACTAGATCATCTCTGGTTTGATTCTCTATCACTATCTCAACAAGATCCAAGTGCTATTCAGAGTTATAGGCTTCTTTGTAATCTATCTAGCGAGAAAAGATGTGATTGTAGCCTTGGAAATCAATCAAGCGAGAAAAGGTGTGATTGTAGCCTTGGAAATCAATTGGGTGAACTTGTTGCCTCGGAAATCAAGTATCTCTACCCAGAGGATTGTGATTCTGGAGAGTGTACCTCGTAGCCTAGAAACTAAGGGTTGTAATTGTTGAATTGCTTTTGAAAGGAAATCTGTACTTAGTTGTGCGGGACTGGATGTAGGGTAACCCCGAACCAGTATAAAATCCGGTGTGTTCTTTACTTTATGCATTTACTTTATTTCTGCATCTTTGTTTGATTCTGTGATTATATCCGTGTCTGAATATTACATACATCTGTGTATATATCAACAATATCTCAAAAAGATTTAGTAATTTCTTATAAACACTATTCACCCTCCCCCTCTAGTGTTATTCCTAGCCTTAAGATCCGTAATCCGCATTCCTCACATTTGGTATCAGAGCAAGGTTTTCAAAAGTTTCATAATCTGATTTTTGAAAAAGTTTTTTTTTAATGGCTATATTTAAGAAATCTGTTAATGCATGTTTGGAAATATCCAGATCATCATTTTCTCTTGAGTCTGCATATAATCAATATTAAAATACAAGTTGTCTACTAAGATTGTTTGATGTACAGGAATCATGCTTTATGGGAGTTGAGGAATCAATTCAGAACAAACAAACTGTGGAGATCAAAGAGGACAAATGGATACTCGATAGTGGATGTTCTAGACACATGACTAGGAATCCAGATATGCTGAATGATATAATATACAAAGACGGAGGACTGGTTAACTTTGGAGACAATTCAAAAGGTTATGTGATCGGCATCGACAAAGTCGGTAACTCTGAAACTCCTATTATTACTAATGTTTTGCTAGTTAAGAATCTGAAACACAACCTGCTAAGTATAAGTCAACTATGCGATAAAGGATATAAAATTAAATTTGAAAAAGATATGTGTCACATTGAAGATAATAATTCAACCATATTATTTGAGGGAATTAGCAAAAAGAATATTTATATTCTTAGTATGAAAATTTCAAATGATAACTTGTGTCTTTTGGAAAATGCAAGTGACCCTTGGATTTAGCATAAGAGATTTAGGCATTTGTATTTCAAACTCTTATCTAGACTGTCAAAACATGATCTAGTAAGAGGCCTCCCTAAAATGAATTTTAAAGTAGATAGTCTATGTGATGCATGTCAACTAGGAAATCTTAGAAAAAGCTCTTTTAAATTAAAAGATATGATTTCAACTTCAAAACCTCTTGAATTACTTCATCTTGATTTATTTGGTCCATCTCAAATTCAGTCATTAAATCACAGTAAATATGTTTTTGTAATTGTAGATGATTATTCTAGATTTACATGGACAATATTTTTAAAACATAAAAGTGATACTTTTGAATATTTTAAGAATTTTTCAAAAAGGGTTCAAAATCAATTTTCTCAAAAAATTATAACCATCCGTAGTGATCACGGTGGTGAATTTGAAAATGAAAAGTTTGAAGAATTCTGCAATAAAAAGGGAATAATTCACAATTTTTCATTTCCAAGAACTCCACAACAAAACGGAGTAGTAGAACGTAAAAATAGGACGATTCAAGAGTGTGCGAGAACTATGCTTTCTAATAGTAATTTACCAAAGTATTTTTGGGCAGAAGCAGTTGCTACCGCCTGTTATATTTTAAATAGAATTTTAATTAGACCTTTAACTGATAAGACATCTTATGAACTTATTTACTCAAAGAAACCTAAGGTATCTTATTTTAGAATTTTTGGAAGTAAATGTTTTATTTTAAATACAAAAGATAACTTAGATAAATTTGATCCTAAATCCTACAAAGGTATCTTTATCGGATATTCTAATAGAAGTAAAGCATACAGAGTATTTAATTTAAGAACTAATACCATCGAAGAAACAATGCATGTTTCATTTGATGAAAATTTCAAAAATTTTGAAAAAATAAATGATGAAGAGGATTTAATCACTCAAAACCAAGAGTCAACTGAAACTAATAATGAATTAAATCATCCTAACAAAAGGATTAAACTTTTAAAAGATCACCCTATAGAAAATATACTTGGAGATATGCAATCTGTTGTTAAAACTAGAAACCAACTAAGTCAAATGAGTAATGTAGCTTTTATATCAACTATTGAACCTAAAAATCCAGAAGAAGCATCAACTGATGGTTCATGGATTTTGGCTATGCAAGAAGAATTAAATCAATTCACTAGAAATGATGTTTGGGAACTTGTTCCTAGACCTGAAAATAAAACAATAATTGGAACAAAATGGGTTTATAAAAATAAAATGAATGAACAAGGAGAAGTTGTTAGAAATAAAGCCCGGTTAGTCGCTCAAGGTTATTGTCAAAAAGAAGGAATAGATTTTGATGAAACCTTTGCCCCCGTAGCAAGATTAGAAGCCATTAAGATTCTACTTGCCTTCGCAAATCATAATAATTTCAAATTATTTCAAATGGATGTTAAAAGTGCAATTTTAAATGGTTTTGTAAAAGAAGAAGTATTTGTTAAACAATCACCACTTTTGAAAATGATAAATTTCCAAATCATGTTTACAAACTTAAGAAAGCTCTATATGGTCTAAAGCAAGCTCCTAGAGCCTGGTATGATAGACTAAGATCTTACTTGTTACAATCAAATTTTGAAATAGATAAAGTAGATAATACTCTTTTTATTAAAAGAAATAAAAATGATATTCAACTAGTACAAGTCTACGTAGATGATATCATTTTTGGTTCAACTAATTTTGAAATGAATAAAGAATTTTCTGAAATAATGACAAAAGAGTTTGAGATGAGTCATATAGGTGAATTAAACTTCTTTTTAGGATTACAAATAAAAGAATTAGATAATGGTATCTTTATTAGTCAAGAAAAATATGCTAAAGACCTAGTTAGTAAATTTGGTTTAACTACTACGAGTGGAAAACCCACTCCCATGGCAACCAATGAGTACCTTAGTAAAGAAGATCTCTTGAAAGATGTAGATCAAAAATTATATAGAGGAATGATTGGATCACTACTCTATATCACTGCGAGTAGACCTGATATCATGCATAGTGTCTGTCTCTGTGCAAGGTATCAATCCCAACCTAAAGAAACTCACTTAAAAGCTGTAAAACGTATTATAAGATATGTTAAACACACCTTTGATTATGGCTTATTTTATCCTAAAAATGATTCGTTTGATTTAATATCTTACTGTGATGCTGATTATGCTGGTTGTAAATCAGACCGAAAAAGTATAAGTGGAACTTGTCACTTTTTAGGGCATTCTCTGATTTCCTGGTTTAGTAAAAAGAAAAACACAGTTTCTCTATCAACAACTGAAGTAGAGTATATTTCTGCTACTTTGGCTTGTTCTCAAGTAATATATATGCAACGAACTTTAAAAGATTTCGGTTTAAATATTTCAAAATCACCAATCTATTGTGATAATACTAGTGCAATAAATTTATCCAAAAATACCACTCAACATGCTCGAACTAAACATATTGATATCAGACACCATTTTCTCAAAGATAATATAAGTAGGGAAGTAATTACTCTCGACTATATCAATTCTGCAAATCAAGTTGCTGATATATTAACAAAACCCTTAAATGAATCTACATTTACTAAATTAAGAAGAGAATTAGGTATTTGTTCATTAACTGAAATATAAAATATAAATAACAAGTATAATTAAAAATTAATTCAAAATAAATTAAATAGGCAAAAATTCAAGACCCATGTCGACATCCCCCCTAGACCCATGTCGACATATAACGTTTTTAAATTTTAAAAAAATTTCCCACCAAAATTCAAATAAGTGGTTATAAATTTCTCCTATTTCGAAATTTTCTTTCATTCTCTCTATTTTCTTTCTGTTCTATCTTCTGAAATCATTCTATCAATGGCCTCCTCTTCCAAATCAAACATAAAATCAACTTTTTCGTTTCCATCGCCTACTTCTGGTCCATTTCTACAATCAACGCTCGCTCGTGTAACGAAAATGGAGAAGTCTCTGAAGGATACCCTTCAGTTAATGACTGAAATTCAAGTGATGCAACTTCGAATGGCCAAAGAACAAGAGAGGCAAGGCAAAATCCTTAGGAATTTGCAAAAATTTCTTATGGATAATCATGCTAACCCAATCCTGAATGACGAGGACTCTTCAGGAGATCATGAACACGAGGAAAGCGAAGAAGAAGAAGAAGAAGAACCAATGGAAGAAGAGCATGCAGAAGACGATGACAAAGTCGTTTGCGTTGGCGAAGTATGCTTTGACAAAGATGGAAATCTTGTCGAACAACGTGGAAATTTTTGTTTCCACTATCCAAATTGTTCAGTTCATAGATCTCCTTTGTTCAAAGACACACATTAGTTTCTTCTCTTTCTTTTCTATTTGTTATTTGTTTTACGATCTCTACGAAAATGTAAATATAAACAAATTAATAAATAATGTATGTTCTTATATATGTTCTATTAAAAGTATTATTATATAGATTCTTAGTTAGGAGAGTTTGTAATTTAGGACTAAGTTTTAGGTTTACAAGTAAGTATTGATGATAACACTATCGTCATATAGGATATTAGACTAAGAGTTATATAGTTTGGAGTTAGTTTGTTTTTGTTGATGACAAAGGGGGAGAAATATAAAATAGGGTAGTTAAGCATAGATTAAAGGGGAGTTATTAGATTTAGGGGGAGTCAATAAGATAGAAGTAATATTTTATAAACAAAGGTTGTCATCATCAAAAAGGGGGAGATTGTTAGTCCATGAGTTGATGGTTTTGATGACAACAACCTTAGAATAAGATTATAAAATATAAATACTAAACATTATAGTTTAGATATATATGTATATGCAGGATTTAACCATGCAGGTACCAAGAATGAAGACTGTACAGTATAGAGATTCAAGATATCAAGATTGAAGACTCATGAGTATCAAGATTATCAAGAGTTCAAGAGTTCAAGATAAGTATTGAATCTAGAATTATGTTAAAACTTCACAATAGCACTGAAATCTTCACTCTATTTATCTTTTGGGATGGAACCCATTTCTACCTTTTTAGTGGCTTACAAACCCACGACAAGTAGCTTACAAATCTACGACAAGTGGCTTACAAACCAACGAACATCCTGGTTTTGTACAAGTTCTCGAGTCCTGACATGACGAGATATTCTGTAGGAAGAAGCTTGCAAAACTACTTCAAAATGTTTTTCAAAAACAACTTCGGAATGATTTTCAAAATTGTTTTTCAAAATGTTTTAGCCTTAAAAATTATCTTTCAAATGATTTTCAAAAAGATGTTTTAGCCTTAAATATTCTTGTTTTTAAACTTCGTCTATTTTAAACTATCTTTAATTATAATATATTTATACTTAGATTTAAATATAAAATTATAGTAAAATTATATATATTGTTCTCTATATTTATCTATGTATTTTATCTATAGTCAAGTATATTTATAAAGTTTAAAATAGTTTTAATATAAGATAAAGGTTATTTTCAAAGAAAATCAAATCATCAAAAAGTGCTTTGGGATGTCGACATGCCTATGGTGACCATGTCGACATGGTGTCAGTTGAGTTCAAAATTTAAATTTCAAATGAAGTGTCTATTCGCCATAACCTTTCACGAAGGGACATGACTGTTGTTCTTCTATAAATAGGGGTTAGTTTCAACGAATTTCATATCAGATTTTCTAGTTTTTCACTTCTCTTCTTCTTCCAAATTTTCTTATTCAAAAATGATGCAGCAGCGGAAATAACAAAATGATGATTCTGTGAAAGTAGCAATCGATGGAATGAAGAATACTGAATGGCCCAAATTCATTGATCCAAAGATACCGAATTCTAGCTATCTTCGTCACGTTGATAGCGTACTATACCGTGAAAGAAGATCTTCAATTCTTCAAGCGTTGATCAAGCGCACTTGATACCGCGAATCGGCTTCAACAATCGTTGAATCGAGCGCACTCGATTAACCGAAAGTGGAGATAGGAGATCACACTCAACTACCAATTTAATTGAAAGCATAAAGCTAACAAACAAAAGTTTTTATTCAAATCAACTAAACTATTACAAGTGGCACCTCCGGCCTATTTATAGCTTTACAACACACGCCACAGAAAACTATACAACTCATAGGTCGTCCACAACCTAAAACATCACGACCTAAAAGTAGACGACTTAAAAACAAAACAGTTACAACACATTACAAGCCTTCTCCGACCTAACAGATCAACACATTACAACACAGACATGACATACGACTCAACCATCAACGATCCAAGCGGCAGCGACCTAATGAAGGAAACATATGTGGTTAACATGCGGTAATAGGTCGTTAGCGACCTAACTTCTTCAGCGACTTAACACAGTTCGCGACCTAGTGTTTTCACGCGACCTAACTAGGTCGTAGGTCGTAGAGCGACCTAAGGATAAACCTTCTTCATGCGACTTAAGACCATTAGCCACTGGGATTTCTTCACGCGACCTATCTTCACAGCGGCGTATCTCTTCTCTGCGACCTAACATAGGTCGTATTTTAATCCCGCGACCTAACTTAGGTCGAAACTCCTTAACTCGCAAATCTCCACTAGGTCGTAGCTCGCTTGAGCGACTTATCGCGTTAACTCGTGTGAGGGTCTTCATGCTTAGCCCGTTAACTCGTGAGCGACCTTCACTAGGTCGGAAATCCCCACTAGGTCGTGTCCGACCTAAAACACGTTGCTTGTTATCTCGCAAACCATCTTTGTTAGGTCGTAAACGACTCAAGGAGTGGTTAGGTCGTTCGCGACCTAACACTTCACCGTTTTCACCATTCTGGCTGCATCATCCTCCCTTGGTTGGGAAAAATTCGTCCTCGAATTTGCACCCTCCTTTTCCACAACAAGATCATCTCCATGATACGGTACAAGATGTTTAACATTAAATACGTCAGAAGTGTAAACATCCTCCGGCAGCTTCAACTTATAAGCGTTTTCATTGATCCGTTTCACAATTGTTACAGGACCAATTTTCCGAGCTTTAAGCTTATTGTATGCTCCTACTGGAAACGATCTTTCGTTAGCACCGCATATACTAAATCTCCTTCATTAAATTCAACGCTTCTTCGCTTCAAATCTGCAGATCGTTTGTACTTCTCATTCGCCTTTCCCAATCGTTCTTGAACGATTCTATGACACTCTGTCAATCCCTCAACAAAATCAACAGCTCGTTTAACAGTTTCCTTTGGTTGTGGTACTATCGTCAAATCCAACGGCCCCTTTGGTAAGCTTGAATACACTATCTGGAATGGACTAAAACCCGTACTACGGTTTATAGCATGATTATGAGCAAACTCTGCTTGACATAGCTTCATATCCCAACTCTTCAAATTATCCTTCACAAGGTACCGTAATAAATTCCCCAAAGATCTGTTAACAACTTTAGTCTGTCCGTCGGACTGTGGATGGTATGCACTACTAAAATTTAGCTTTGTTCCCACCATCTTCCACAAACTTAGCCAAAAATGACTCAGAAATCTGGTATCCCGATCAGAAACAATGGATTCCGGCAAACCATGTAAACGATACACTTCTTTAAAGAATAGCTCGGCAACACAGACGGCATCAGCTGTCTTCTTACAAGCGATGAAATGTGCCATCTTCGAAAACCTATCAACTACAACATATATCGAATCATTCCCCCACTGAGTTCTCGGTAATCCCAAAATAAAATCCATGCTGATATCAACCCATGGTCTAATCGGCACGGGTAACGACATATACAATCCCGCATTCGTTGTTGTCCCCTTGGAAATTTGGCAAATATGACATCTCTCCACAAACTTTCCAACTTCCCGCTTCATCGAAGGCCAATAATAAGATTGAGAAATCAATTGCAAAGTACGATCTCGGCCCACATGACCTTCCTCATGCAACTCCTTTATAATCTTCATACCTAAGCTGCACTATGGTATACATAATCAATTTCCCTTAAAAAGAAAACCATCCACCATAACAAACTCATCCGTCTTTCCCTCCTTGACTTCATCAACAAACTTCACAAAGTAAGGATCATTGACAAATAATTCTGGCAACATATCAAACCCGGTCACTTCAACCTTCATTGTAGTCAACACATGATTCCTTCTGCTCAATGCATCTGCCACTCTATTCGTAATTCCCGATTTATGCTTCACCACAAATGTAAATTGTTGTAAGTATGCAATCCACGAAGCATGCCTTGCCGCAATCTTGTCCTGTCCCTGCATATGCTTCAATGCCTCATGATCAGTATATAACACAAATTCTTTATGAAACAAATAATGTCTCCAATGTTTGATAGCTTGCACGATAGCATAAAATTCCATATCATATGTACTATATCTCATCTTCGCTCCTGATAACTTCTCACTGAAATATGCAATAGGACGGCCTTTCTGACTCAACACCCCTCCAATTCCAACCTTCGATGCATCAGTATGCAATTCAAACAACAACTGAAAATCCGGCAACACTAGAATCGGTGCTGTCGTCAAAAGTCCTTTGATTCTTTCAAAAGCAAATCCTGCTTCCTCCGACCATGAAAATTGCTTCCCTTTCATACAATCAGTAACTGGTGCCATCACGCTACTGAAGTGTGGAATGAACCTTCGGTAGAATGACGCCAAACCATGAAAGCTTCTAGCTTCTGTAATCGTTCTGGGTTGTGGCCAATTTCTGATTGCTTCAACTTTATTCTGATCCACCTATATACCTCCTCCCGATATAACATACCCCAAAAATAAAACACTCTGCGTCATGAACACGCATTTCTTTGTTGCAGCATAAAATTGTTCCTGTCGCAATACCATCAACATTTCTCTCAGATGTTGCACGTGTTCTTCTAAGCTTCTACTATATATCAGTATGTCATCAAAATACACCACTACAAACTTCCCAATGAATGGTCTAAAAATCTGATTCATCACCCGCATGAATGTACTCGGTGCATTCGAAAGACCAAACGGCATGACCAGCCATTCATATAATCCTTCTCTCGTCTTGAATGCTGTCTTCCATTCGTCCCCTAGTCTAATTCGAATTTGATGATAACCACTTTTCAAATCAATTTTCGAAAAGATAGTAGCCTCACTCAGCTGATCCAACAAGTCATCCAATCTAGGCATAGGAAATATATATCTCACAGTAATCTTATTCAATGCTCGACTGTCGGTGCACATTCTCCACGTCCCATCTTTCTTCGGTACTAACAATGCTGGCACCGCACATGGACTTAAACTTTCCTGCACACGCCCCTGCTCAAGCAACTCTTCCACTTGCCTCCTCAACTCCTCATGTTCTTTTGGACTCATTCTGTAGTGTGGTCTATGTGGCAACACAGCTCCTGAAACAAGATCAATTTGATGCTGAATGTCTCTCAACGGTGGTAACTCCGTTGGCAACTCCTCAGGAAATACATCGTCAAACTCTCCTAGCACTGGTTTCACTTCTTCAGGGATCTCAACCACTTTATGACTCTCACGTCCAATCAACAAGAATACTTCAGGCTCCTCTTCTACCTCCTTCACAAACTCCTTCAAAGATAGCAAAGTTTTAAGCTCTTCAATCTCCTCCAACTTGTTTTCTTCTTGTTGTCGCTTCTTAGGAATCAAAGTGATTTTTGTACCCTCAAACATGAAACTGTAACTGTTAGTACGTCCATCATGTTTTGCACAGCTCGATCATACTGCCACGGTCTCCCCAACAACAAATGACAGACATCCATATCTACCACATCGCACCAAATTTCATCTTTGTATTTCTTCCCAATTGAAAAATTAACACAAGCCCTTCGTCCAACTTTCACCTCCCCACCTTTCCTCAACCAAGCTAACTTGTACGGTTTCAGATGCTTCTCTGTTTTCAATGATAACTTCTTCACAGCTTCTGTAGAGATAATATTGTCGCAACTTCCTGCATCAATAACAAACTTGCAAACCCTTCCCAAGATAGTGCATGTTGATTGAAAGATGTTACTCCTCAACCAGCTAGTTTCCTCCTCCTGTTTTGGTGTTAAACACGACCTCTTCATCATCAATGAATACCCTTCGTCTCCCGACACATTCTCTTCCTCCTCATTATGCAGTGAATTAGAACATTCAGCCTCTACCTCATCTTCCTCTGCCTCAGCAATCATAGTTCTCTTCTTCAGTTTTGGACATTCGTTGCTCTTGTGACCCACTTCTTGACAATTATAGCATTTGAAATTAGTGTTGACCTTTGGCTTAGCCACTTCATGAACAACAAGCTTATTCGATGCCTTAGGAACATTAGAACTACTACCCGCTCCTTTGTTCTGACCAGTAAAACTTGGAAACACACCTCCCCCACGTCTTCCTTGTTTCTCCCAAGCCAACGCCTTTTGATGTGCCTCTGCCACAGATCTAGGGTCGAACATGTTCACCATATCCTGGATCTGTGTTCTAAGTCCACCCACAAATCTAGCGGTCAATTGTTCTTCTGTTTCCATGATATCATTCCGAGCAATCAACTGGTAGAACTCATCTGCATAATCAGTAACAGCCTCCGTCCCTTGCCTCAGGTTTTGTAATCTTTGATACATTAATGATTGGTAGTTGTAGGGTAAGAAAGTAGCCTTCATCAATTTCTTCATCTTTTCCCACGCAACAATCCTTGACTTCCCCATCCGCTCTGGTAAGTTTGGTTTGCTGCCACCATGCCATAGCTCTCCCCCTCAACCTAGTAGCAACCAACTTCACTTTACGATTCTCCGGAACCTCCTTGAAGTCAAATATTTCCTCAACATAAGCTAACAAATCAAGAAATTCTTCGGCTTGCATACCACCTTTGAATTCTGGAATTTCGGTCTTCATCCCAGACTCCCACTTGTGATCATACTCCGACTGATTCCTTCCTTGCCCTCGTCCTCTTGTCCATGAACACTACCACCATCAAACTCCTCCTCGAAATCTGATGTATAGCGATGTCGATCCTGACCACCAACATCTCTACTACCATCGTGTCTTCCACCAACATCCCTTCTATCTACATTCCTCCGATCTCGATCATTCTCATTCCTATCACGATTTCGATTGTCAACATTTCTATAATGATCTCGACTCACACTTCTATGATCATTATCAACACTTCTTTCTCGATTGGAATGTGGTGAGACTCTACTTCCCCCATGGTTGGATTCAGGTGAACCCCTTCTCCGATTTTGATTCATCTCTAACATCATCTTCTCTAATCGACCAATCCCTTCATTAAGCTTCTCACTAAAAATTTCATTAATTCTTTGCTCCATCTCATCAGCTTCTTCTCTTCTATACAAAGCGTCAATATTTTGATGGCGATTAGCTCTTCTCGGTGGCATGGTCAAATTTCACAAACACTTCAACAAATTCACACTTCAAATTTCAAAACTTCAAAAATTCACAACAACACTTAGCTCGGTTTGGCCTCGCACGACTTAACTCGTCTCGGCACTCGGCTCCGACTTGCTCTAACTCGTCCACGACTCAACCGGCCTCGGCCCAATTCAAAGTTTGGCGCGCAAAACAATCCCACGCAAATCCAAACACTTTTCCAACTTAGATCCAAAATGATATGGATCGAAATCTTCAAACTTGTTGCAACTTGCGATGAACACGACTTGAACTCTTCGAATAAAAATTGGCTTCAAGACTCGGCTTAGCTATGATTGGCTAAGTCTAGCTCTGATACCAAATGATGCAGCAGCGGAAATAACAAAATGATGATTCTTTGAAAGTAGCAATCGATGGAATGAAGAATACTGAATGGCCCAAATTCGTTGATCCGAAGATACCGAATTCTAGCTATCTTCGTCACGTTGATAGCGTACTATACCGTGAAAGAAGATCTTCAATTCTTCAAGCGTTGATCAAGCGCACTTGATACCGCGAATCGGCTTCAACAATCGTTGAATCGAGCGCACTCGATTAACCGAAAGTGGCGATAGGAGATCACACTCAACTACCAATTTAATTGAAAGCACAAAGCTAACAAACAAAAGTTTTTATTCAAATCAACTAAACTATTACAAGTGGCACCACCGGCCTATTTATAGCTTTACAACACACGCCACAGAAAACTATACAACTCATAGGTCGTCCACGACCTAAAACATCACGACCTAAAAGTAGACGACTTAAAAACAAAACAGTTACAACACATTACAAGCCTTCTCCGACCTAACAAATCAACACATTACAACACAGACACGACATACGACTCAACCATCAACGATCCAAGCGGCAGCTACCTAATGAAGGAAACATATGTGGTTAACATGCGGTAATAGGTCGTTAGCGACCTAACTTCTTCAGCGACTTAACACAGTTCGCGACCTAGTGTTTTCACGTGACCTAACTAGGTCGTAGGTCGTAGAGCGACCTAAGGATAAACCTTCTTCATGCGACTTAAGACCATTGGCCACTGGGATTTCTTCACGCGACCTATCTTCACAGCGGCGTATCTCTTCTCTGCGACCTAACATAGGTCGTATTTTAATCCCGCGACCTAACTTAGGTCGAAACTCCTTAACTCGCAAATCTCCACTAGGTCGTAGCTCGCTTGAGCGACTTATCGCGTTAACTCGTGTGAGGGTCTTCATGCTTAGCCCGTTAACTCGTGAGCGACCTTCACTAGGTCGGAAATCACCACTAGGTCGTGTCCGACCTAAAACACGTTGCTTGTTATCTCGCAAACCATCTTCGTTAGGTCGTAAACGACTCAAGGAGTGGTTAGGTCGTTCGCGACCTAACACTTCACCGTTTTCACCATTCTGGGCTGCATCAAAAATCCTATCATCACTCTGCCGAAATCAACATTGAATCTAACTAGATCATCTTTGGTTTGATTCTCTATCACTATCTCAACAAGATCCAAGTGCTATTCAGAGTTATAGGCTTCTTTGTAATCTATCTAGCGAGAAAAGATGTGATTGTAGCCTTGGAAATCAATCAAGCGAGAAAAGATGTGATTGTAGCCTTGGAAATCAATTGGGTGAACTTGTTGCCCCGGAAATCAAGTATCTATACCCAGAGGATTGTGATTCTGGAGGGTGTACCTCGTAGCCTTGAAACTGAGGGTTGTAATTGTTGAATTGCTTTTGAAAGGAAATCTGTACTTAGTTGTGCGGGACTGGATGTAGGGTAACCCCGAACCAGTATAAAATCTGGTGTGTTCTTTCCTTTACTGCATTTACTTTATTTTTGCATCTGTGTTTGATTCTGTGATTATATCTATGTCTGAATATTACATACATCTGTGTATAAATCAACAATAACTCAAAAAGATTTAGTAATTTTTATAAATACTATTCACCCCCCCTCTAGTGTTATTCCTAGCCTTAAGATCCGTAATCCGCAGTCATCACAGTATCAGGACATGAAGAGAAGCTTCTTCTGGGAAGGTATGAAGAGGGATGTAGGCTTTTGGGTAAAGCAGTGTTTGAACTGCCAATAGGTAAAAGCCGAATATCAGAAGCCAAGTGGGTTGCTTTAGCCATTGGATATTTCGGTATGAAAGTGGAATTCTATTTCTATGCATTTTATAGACGGGTTGCCAAGATCTAATAGAGAAAATGAAAGTATATGGGTCATAATGGACAGATTAACCAAGAGTGCCCATTTCATTCCAGTTAAGTCAACTAGGTTGACACCTGTTCTAGCTGAGTTATTTATGAAGAACATAGTTAGACTGCACGGAATTCCTAGTAGCATAGTAAGTGATAGAGATTCCTTGTTCACTAGTGAGTTCTGGAAGAGTCTACAGAAGATTTTAGGAACCAAGCTCAAGATGAGTACCGCTTACCATCCACAGATCGATGGAAAAACAGAGAGGGTTAACAAAGTCTTGGAGGATCTGTTAAGAGCTTGTGTGTTAGATTTTGGGGGATCATGGGAATACCATCTACACTTAGTCAAGTTTTCATATAATAACAGTTATCAGACTAGTGTAGAGATGGCACCGTTTGAAGCTTTGTATAGAAGGGCATGCAAATCTCTCGTTTGTTGGTTAGAGACTGGGAATAGGTTGGTTCTTGGTCCAGATTTGGTTAGAGAAGCTGCAGAGAAGATTGAGTTGATTCGAGCTAGAATGAAGGATGCTCAATCTAGGCAAAAGAGTTATGCAGACAGAAGATGGAAAGACTTAGAGTTCTTAGTTGGAGATTATGTGTTTGTTAAGGTATCACCGATGAAGAGTGTGAATAGATTCGGGAAATCAGGAAAGTTGGCACGGAGATACGTAGGACCATTTCTTATTTCAGAAAGGATCGGGAAACTCACATATAGAGTAGAGTTACCGAATAGTTTGGCAGGAGTCCATGATGTTTTCCATGTTTCTCATTTAAGGAAGTGTGTTAAAGACACGGAGTCTACTATTGCACCGACTGTGTTAGATGACTTGGTAGTAGAACTAGACTTGACTATAGTTAGAAATCCAGTTCGGATAGTTGCGAGAGATGAGAAGAGGCTTAGAAACAAGACAGTTAGATTAGTGAAAGTCCAGTGGAGCGACGATGAGAGAGACTGTACTTGGGAGACTGAGAGCGGGATTAGAGACGCTTATCCTGATTTGTTTGATGGTATGTTTTACCTTTATGGTTGATTTGTTATGTACCTTATCGTAATTTCGAGGACGAAATTCTTTAAGCACGGGAGTCTATAACGGCCCTAATTTTTAGTAACATTATTTAGGATATTTAATTAGCTAAATTAAATAAAATAATGTGATTATTAGAGGATTGAGATCTGTGATTAATAAGGGGTAGCCGTGCAATGTTAACAAATGAACTAAAGATGAGTTAAAATGAAATAGAGAAGGGGTAAAATAGGAATGAGACATAACCATATACCCTAAACCCTCATGTATCTCATACTACATGTTCATTTCATAATCCAAAATTTAAAATAGAGGCAGATCACCATTAGAAGATAAAAGAGGAAGAAAAGCTAAAGGAAGGAGCAAATCAACATTTAACCATTCAAATCTCAAACTCCTTAATCTCAAAGCTAAGGTGAATAATGACTACATCTCATATTTTCTATTGTTTTCGGTTTTAAGGTTAATCCGAATTATTTTACAAGGTCATGCCATGTTTTTGAATACTTAAATGTTTATATATGTTTGTTGATGATATATGCTTATTCATATAGGTTTTATGATATGTTTTGATGTGAAAACAGTATTAAATGACATTCAAATGCCTTGCGATTTTAGATTTAGATCAGAAATGATATTTTAGAGATGGGTTTCAATTTTCATAATTTTCTGTATTTATGTGGATTAAATATTAATTTTCTATTGAAGAAAATGATTATTTGGGTTTAAAATAATTTACGGCTAAATTATTTATGTTTTGGGTCTCAAATTAATATATGCTGGAAAACATATTAAAAATGATTTTCTGCAATTTTTATAGAATTTTCCTAAGTGATTTAATAGATATATAAAATTATTTAAGGTATAAGACTTAAATGTTTTATATATTTATAAAAGGAGAAGGGATATTTTGTAAATTTTGTAAATTGTTTATTTCTGAAATTTCGGCAGTGCTTTTGGAAAACAAAATTTGCAACCAACCATATTTTGACAGACAAGGAAGGTTAGTTGAAAAGATTACTTTAAAAGGATAAAAATCAGTTTAAACATGCTTTATACATATTTCACCACTTTTGGCACCCTGCTTCCGCTTGGATTCTTCCGCCTCCTTCACCATTGAAACCAATGTACATGAATCAAAGCTTGATACGTAGACAATTGGACATAGGCGGGAGGAACTGGGTCGAAACATGGGGTTCTGATGGGGTTGAAGCGTTACTTTGTTTTGAAATGAAAATGCGTCTGCTTTGCTTTCGAAAAGAATGCTTTCGACTTGGTTGGCTTTCGACTGAATCAAATGTTTTAAAGAAAAGGTTTCGAAATGGGTTGGGCCTTTGTTTTAAGAAAATGCTTTCGAAGGGGTCGAAACCCCTAGCTGCCGCTTTCTACCTTTCGAAGCAAATGGTTTCAGAAGGTATACGTTGTTTTAAAATCCAACCAACTTCTCCAATGCTTTCGAAGAATTGGTTTCGACATCATCACTTCTTTACTTAGGAAATGCTTTCGAAAGAGTGCTTTTGACTTAAATGTTTTATGACCATTTTGTTCCATTGAAGGTAGAACCCGAAGGTTTCGAAGAAGATAGTTTTAAATGGTTTCGAAAGGTTTTTCACATGTTTTACTTGAACCCAAATGGTTTCGAAAGGTTTGATGTTTTAATGCTTTCAAAAGGTTTTAATGAAGGTTTCGAAGGGGTGGTTCCCCAATGGTTTCGAAAGGTTTGAAAGGAAAGGTTTTCCAATATTTTCGAAAGGCAATGTTTAAGTGTTTTAAAGATAGGATGCCTAAGGTTTTATAGTTTCAAAGGAAAGATTTTTCAATAGTTTCAAAAGGTTTATATGAATAGTTTCGAAAGGAATGTTTTGACCTTTCGACCTAGGTTATAAAGAGTTTACTTGATTTCGAAAGGGATACTTTCAATGGGATCAAAGGGGGTACTTTCAAAGGTTTAAAATGTTTTCATTAACAAAGATTTGTGTAAAGTATATATATATATAAAACAGGGCAAAGTGATTTGAGTAAAGCATAGAATTTATTTTCCTTGTTTAAAGTATGATTTAAAGGTTTAAATCAATTTGAGAAGAAAAGGTTTTCAAGAAAAATTTAAGGGAAGATTACCCAAGTAAACTGACTCAGGTATTTGTATATCAGATGGGACTGGTATAGGGTCGCGCCCTATACATTAGCTATTAGCCCCCAGCTAATTTAGTCCAAAATTCCAGTGTGTAGGGCTTTGTCACAGGTAAGACTAAAATGATGTTACACACAGAAACGAATATATTTGTACAGAGGTAGGTTATTGGTGAGCCCGCAAAACCATTAGGATCAGTTGCCCTGGAGGAAGTAAGTTAGGGACAGACCGTCCAGAAGATGAGTATCTAACAGATGTTAGATTATTTGTTTATATTGTCTGGAAGGCCCAAGTCAGCCAAAGGTTAGTAGTTAGCCAAACAAAACTATAATGTTCGGACAGATAGTCCATTTGTTACTTGATATGTATGTTTACATGATAATGCTTTATAGTTTTAACCAGTTTTGATTGCAGGATTATGATTTGCAAAAGATATGTTTTAAAAGGATATTAGTGAGGGGAAACTCGTTCTGCTAAGCGGCGTGGTCTCACTTAATATCAAATAACCGAGATGTATAGTATTATTCGCACCATGCATTATGTCTGACTTGAAGTCCCTATAAACTCTCAGGTGCTCAAAATTGATTTGAGTAGGTTAAGAGTTGAGGATTTTTAGATTTTTAGTAGGTTGGCGAATAAAGTTTCCGGAGACGAGCAAGTGACTGACGGATAGCTATTTAGGAGTTATTGTTTTATTTTGTTTGATTCTGCTGTGTTGTATTATGTCAGTTATGACTATATAGTACTCTGGTCAACTAAGGGGGCATCATCATATATCGCTCTTGACGTATTTATGTAACAATTATATTTTATCTGAACTTGGGTAAGCGATGGGATTATGTAATTTGAATATGGAACATGTTTTGGAAATGTAATCAAAAATATTGTTTTTTTAAATCTGTGATTTTGTTTTATATTCATGTGCTTCTGATATTATAGATACCATTAACATAGCCGTATTTTATCGCCGGAAGTTAATACTATAGATGTCTACAGCATCTGTAGCGCTTAGATTTGGGCCTCAAAATAGGGGATGTTACACACATCCTCCAAACCCTGGTCTGGGGTTCCACCTCTCACTATTCTTCTGATCATTACAACTATTCGGTCGTTGTCGTCTAAAGAAAGCCTTCGATCCATAGCTATATTTTGCCCTCCCCCCATTCCTACGGTGAAACTCCAGCACATGCTTCTCTGGCTGCACGTTTGCATTCCAATCCGCACCACTAGCTTCATTCCACCCCCCGTTCCACCGAGGAAATTCTGACGCACACTGCTCTGGTTATCATGCATTCGCGTCTCGATTTGCGTTTCTAACTCCAGTATCGTCCACTCTCGGCATCCCAACTCGCTCAAGTCCAAACTGACTTTGCCCCCAAGTAAATTCATCTCGGTATCGACCTGATTCAGGTCAGTACTGACCTGTTCTGTTCGTGGAGCACTATTCCAGTTTTTTCTGCTCCAACTCCAGATGCACCTGCATTGGTTCCTAGTTTTTGATTATGAATTCCAATTGCTCTGGCGTCCTTTGTTGATCCATCATTCTAAAAAATTCATCTAACATCTCATATTGTCGAGCCATTATTCCATCTTGCATTTCTTTTATCATCCTCTCCATCTCTTCTCTAGTCATGTAGACTGATGGATCTGAATTAGAAGACACCTCCTGGTTGCCCCATGTCTTTGTTGACTTCCTCCAATAATAGCTCTTATAGTAGAACTCTTCATCTTCTCCAAACTTCATATCCAAGCTCTTTCTCAGTGAAAGCACAAAAAATGTGCATCAAAAATAGCACAAACACCCCAATATCAGACATGAAAGCACCAAAAATATATCGATCTAATGAAATAGATGTAAAAACACTAGAAAATACATAACTTTTACAAGTGGTACGACAAATACTCCGGTCTACGTCTACTTTAATCTTATTATTTGATTGATTCTCTTTGGAATACAATGATTATAACTCAATCCGACCACAATCTAGTAAATCTCGAATTTTGGAGTGTTTGGGAAGAAGATAGGCGATAATCAAAGTGCCAAAAATCCTTTTCCTGAAGCTATAGGTGCTGTATTTATAGAGAAACCGTCTAGTAAAGCTGGAGGCTCACGAAATATCAAGTTCAGATCCAGATTTGAGTATGCAGGAGTAAATAACCAGACCCAATCACCAATAAAAACCACTCGATACAGAGTGGTTTTGATCGGTACCAATCGATTTTTCCAAAGATAAACCTTCCCTCCTTTTTTCCATTGATACGCTTGAACTTGTGTGCATTTCTTCAAAAAATCCTCAAAGTTGTTTTTCTATTCATTAAGAAAAACACTTCATGACAATCACTCGGACCAGAGCTCCTTGTGCAGGAGTTTTTGAGGATCCACATGAGAAAAAAGTGGTTGATACTGTATGGTTCTATTTCTTGAGTTACTTCATATCATCATTCTATTTCTTGAGTTTTCGAAGTCTTACATTTCGTTTATCTATCTAATTCGCTCGTTTAAGTTCCCTCGAAAATTGCAGAAAATTTGGTAATACTACACGGTAGCATAACTACACATTGTCGTCATCTTAAATTTACTGCTTCTTCTTCATCAATTTGTTGCTCCTTTCTAACACCGCTCCTTTATTATCGCTGCTGCCACCAGAGTCACCCCTTCTCCATCGCTACTAGCCACTGCCACATCGTCTCAAAACTTCATCTTCACACTCTCCAAACCCCTAGTTGACCACCATCGCCTCCGCCTATCTAGCCGTCGTCGCCTAATGAGGTCCATCTCACCATCTCTCCACTATCCAGACTTGAAAAAACACAACTCCAATTTAATGTATCCTGCGGCCTAAAATGTTCGACCTCCTACTCTATTTAAATTCAATTTTTGTCCTCCTTGCACAAAAATAAGACACATGCAAATTTGTATTTCATTCAGATAGAATCCAGATCACGATTTATCTCAGCATGGTTCACGCACATACAACTAAAACATTAACATACAATGATAATGATGAACAGGAAATAAACGGAAGTCCTTTTTTTCCTCTCTAAAATAATTGAAAATTTGAGAATATTATGGAAATACAAGCATAAAGACATGCATAAACCTAGAGAGGCAAAAGCAATACAGGACAAGGAATGAACTCTGCCAGTAAATTACCATCTACATGCTTAGAATGGATTGCTTCCATGCTCAAGACCACCAAATCCAAACTCATGTCATCAGCGACCTCACCTATGATAGCAGTTGGTTTCTTCCCTTCCCCAAGCTTTTCCATTAGTTTGAACTCCTTAAACCCACCTGCAGATATAATGTACAATGCATAAGTTTGAGTGTCCTGCTGTTTCTACAGTTATGGGGTATACACAGAAAAATAGCATGCTGTTTTCAAACTTTATGGTTTACATCAAAAAAGTAAATTATTTTGTAGTTTGTATTTTGATGCATGATGCTATAACTTCTGACTATGTTCTGATGTTCATGATGCTATATTAAGAAAAAACAACATTTAAACCTTTTTACCATTAGAATTTATAATTATTAGAATTATGCCCTTAAACAACGCGAAAATTTAGTAAAAAAAAATGCAATACAGCCTTAGATGCATATAATACTTAAGGGTAGTTATATAGGTTAGTTATGTAATTTATTGTTGTTAAATGTGTATTCTTGTACCTCTATCCACACATTAACATTTTTCTTAGAATTTTTGAGATAAATATTTAGTAACTCTAGGGTACGTTTTCAGATACGGGTAAGTGGTTGAGTGAACTTAAGCTCTGGAACACATCGAAAGATAGAATTGAGTTTTGATGTAAAAAAATTTATCTATATTATTAATTTAATTGGTTATTATTATCTAATAATTATTTAAATAATGAATTAAAATATAATAATAATAACTTATACATAATAAATAACGCAGCCAAAATTATAATTGATAACCAATAATCGATAATTATTGAACCATAATTAACCATTAATAACTTATAAATAATAATTGATGATTAATAAATTATAATTAATAATTAGTAACTATAATTTAAAATAATAATTAATATTTATATAATAGTTAATAATACTTTACAATAAATAGTAAGCAACAAACTTCAACCAATGATTATAAATAATAATTAACAATTAATTACTAATTAATATACAATAAAACATGTTCTTATGAAAGTTGAACAGAAATGTCATTACTACCATTTTTTAATACAACATGAGAATAATAATAATGAATAAAGGCCAGTAAAAAGTTTAAAAATCAAATTGAACCGCTGATCCAGTCTACATACTCTGCAACAAGGACACAAACCGTCAATGCAAACTCCGCACCATCCCAATACTGCATGACAAAGTTCAAATAATCCAAGTCTACCAACACTCTAACAGTAAAAATCTCATCAATAACAGAAAAAAGAAGACGCTTGTTCAACGTTGCCCCTACTTATCAGTCTACATAACCGATGTGGTATGAAAAAAGGGAGTATAAACAAAATAAGCAGTAGTATCATGACAAATCTTACGTTTGTCCTCTTTGAATTGTCGGGTGATGTTATCGAACTTATCAAAAAGCGTTATGCTCAATGCATTATCGTAGTTTCTTATTGTTGATTCATTGATCGCTTTTAATTCTTGTAACTTGTTGTAGCAAGCATCAAGAAAAGCTTCAGTCAAATATTGCATCGATTGTTGAGCTGAATGTTTGTTGGTAGAGAAGAAGAGGTAGTCATTTGCCACGAATTGTTTCAATTGATTTGGTATTATTTTGTTCATGGTTAAATGGAAGCAGAAACCACTATCAATAGGATACTTTTTTTTTCTTTTCAAAATGTCAACCCTTACGTTAGATGCGCCTAGCCTTATGTTGGATGCAAGGATTACATCCAAGGATCATATCCTTCTTGAACTCCCCAATTTCAACAGTTTGAAAGATGTCCTAATGACAACAGATGTAAAGCTTATATCCAAAGCGCCTATGCTTACATTAGACGTAAACCGCCACTGTTCACCTAACCGGTGTGGTTAAGGGATTAGATTTAACCAAGAGTGAGGAATAATGGAAATGGAACATGGTATGTATGAAAATAATTAAATGGTGAAAAATGCCAACCTCCGACGGTTGCAATGTACTATTCTAACCATTAAGCATTGTAAACAGGTCCAGTTATAGTTGTTAAAATTGCAAAACCGCTAACTATGTTTGTGGTTACGGTTGAAGGTAATGGTGGTGGTAACCACAATCATAACAGTTAAAAAGTACAAAAAAAATACATGCATTGATTTACGTGAGTTTAAATTATTATTTAATATTTACATATAGTTCATATATCTAATTACTATTTAAAATTGTAGCTTATTTTATTTAAAGAACTGGTAAAATTGTATCAGTAAAAAAAAATTATCATGTACCGAAAAAATAAAAATAACTTATTGGAAGATCTAAATTCTGAACATTGTAATTATCACTGAAAAAAATGGGAGTAAAATCAGCTAGAAAGAATAATTTTGTACTATTTTGATGTTATTTATGATATAAAGAGAGATTCCTTTGTAATAACAACTGTTGAAATAAAAATATATCACCGCTGCTCGATAAACTTCCCAAAGATTTTAGAGGGGGAAAACAGACCTTCTGAGAGATGCCAACGGATGCTTGAAAGTTGCACCTCATACTCGGGGATAGACTCTTTGGATTTATCATCAATCACTGCAAGGAAGGTCAAGTTCTATACCACTTGAAAATCCAGCATTAATACATTCTGTTCAACAATTTCTCTAATATCTCATAATGGTAGAAAAGCAAAAACAATGGGTAAGTACTGTTAAATAAGAGCATACCAACAACTGTTATGTCTGCTCCATATTTTTTGGCCAAAGCAGCAGTAGTTGAAGCTGCCTACAAATATTAAACAATAATAGCATGAGTATTAGATGTGGAAGCATTCGCATTAGCACATGAAGAGGAAAGAAAATTAAAATTGTTTTCCTAGCTGCTGTTACATATCACTGGTTTTGAGTTAATTTGAGCATATCAAAGGCAATGGTGAAAGTAGAACTGTTGTAATTGACCATTGATCCAAGAATACAGTATGAGAAATTCGATTTGAACGCAGATCGATTGACCAACTGGTGAAACAATAGATCCCGTTGTGTTGTTAGATGTGACAGAGACCACCCGCCTGAAGTTCACTGTGTCACCAATTGTATTTATATGCCCCCTACCCCTCTTTCGTAACTTTGGGGTAAATAAATAAATAAGATGAAAGTTAAGTCAAAACTGTATCAGAGAAAATCAGATAGGTAGAATATTGTGAGTCGCCTAATATTTAATATAGGGTAAAGCTAAACAGTTTTCCTGCAGTTAAACCCAAAAAACTGTTGTACCGACCAACATATTCATGCTGCTACAAATATTGAAAAACACTGCACAAGCATACAAAACTAATAAAATTGAATCCTCACATACAAGAGCGCTGATAACAGAGTAAAACTGGGATATTAGAATGAATGCATAGACCGTTAAGGACCTGTTTAGTTCCCTCTGAAAGATACGGATTCCTGTCGGTAATAGGAAGTAACACGTGCTTGACATTCGATAATGCATCTGCAGCTACACTGCCATTAGACCCCTGCTCCGCTCTAGCTGCAATAGTAAATGCTATCACTATATTTCAGAAGAATTATAAGGTTCTTTTTCAGAGATATATTAGTACAATTAAATTAAGCACCATGGCCCTAACATATATAAAAATTGATCCAAAAAAGACCATCTCCTATATTCTTTGGCATATGAAACTTTTACTAGTAGTTTTGATGCTATGGAAAATAAGGATACTGTCACATCTAAAGCCTACCATCTCCAAACAAATGGCATTGGAAATAAGCAGCGGCAGCAGTGCACGCGCGCGCGCGCACACACACACAAACCAACAAACAGAAAGAAGAAGAAGAAGAAGAAGAAGAAGAAGAAGAAAAGAAGAAAGGATCAGCTGCTTCGATTCCATAGAAGAATCAAGTTTCAAAGTAGAAGTTTCGTACATAAATCATAACCCTTGCTAACTGCTATACTTACATGTGCACGGGCATACTCAAGTAAAACACGATATATTCTATAAAAAGATATACCGAACTTTCTCTAGGTAAATTTATTGTGGTCTTGCTTTTTCCTTGGAAAAAGGTTATACTTGCGTTATAAGCAAAAAGAAAAGGGACTTCAGTTTATGGTTGTCTATAAGTTTGCATATTCATACAAGATCAACAAACATAGATACTAAAAACATGCGTACTAACACAAGCATGTTCATGCATTAGTATTGAAGGGTACTACATCAAAATTCTCTAAACAAAGTTGTATACACAGTTTCACTGCTTAACTAAGAACTTCTGTTTGAATGGATATCCTAGCTTCATATGTGCATCATCAGTCATTTGAATCTTATAGGTATCTCATAACTTCTGTTTGTATCATCTTTATAATTGAGAACACTCAAGTTCCACTTTCTACCACTTTCCTCCTAGTTACTTCTTGATAATGTCTTCTCTAGTTTACATATTATCTTCAGTGCTAATCACACGTATTTTCATGTATTTCACTTCATGCATGCTTCAGAAAATAGGAATAAAAAGTGAGCATGAACATGGTTAACTGAATTCATTTGGACGGGCTTCCAGATAATGCTAAATTCTTTAAAACAAACATCTTTATACGTTCATATGACGAAAAGGATCAGCATATTTCAATGCAAGAGGAAAACAAACATTAAGGTAACTACAAAATCGATACTATCCTTCTTAACACAAATCAACTCATTTTTCATGAAGCAATTCGTGTCTAAAATGCACTGCTTAATTTATATGCCTAAAATACATGAAATTTTACCTTTCAGTTAGCTAAATTTGCCCAAGACTACTCATTTTGACAAAGCATCGAATTAAAATGAAAACGATTCAACTTTATTGATGAATAAAATACAAATCACAAGAAGTTAAATAAGCAATTCAGTATATTTGAAGCATGTGCATAAAAAATAATTAGGAATATCAAATCCAAATTTTGTCTATAAACTTCAATAATAGGCAGATTCCACAAATGGGTCAACTATGTTTCACAAAACAATGAAAGAAGATATACCTATGAGTTGGGTTTTGCTGAAAAGAGTAGAAAGTCTCGATTTTCGAACAGAAATTGGAAATCGGTTGTTCCTAATTTGTAAGGGCAACTGTGCGGGAAGTAGAAATTGGGAGAAAACCATGGAATTAATTTTGTAAGATAAGAAGGCTGTTTTATCGTAGAGTATAGAATTTACTTTGAACAGGTTATTTGAACTCTGAAAAGTTTACATCACTGCAGGCGGTTCGTATGAGCATCCAGAATGCGCTTGTAAAGTCTACCCGGTTCGGCGTCGCAGGCCGGGAAGGCAGGAACCAAGCCAGCTACGCAAGTCATCCAAAATTTCTCCGTTATGCCTTCTCTTTTTTTTTTTTTTTTTTTAATAGGTATCGCCGCTCAGTTTTCTCGCAACTAAAATATAAGACGGTCGGCATATCTAGATCTGATTCGTTTCAGGTCAATTTGCATAATTAGACTCAATCTGACAAAGCCTACTTGTGATTCTAAATCCGGTCCAAATCCATGTTGGTTAACATTTCTTAGCCCGACCTAGTCCAAGCCGGTCCACATTCAGCCTAGTTCCATTCCAGTCAATCCAATAAGCAAGCAAACGTCATAGACAGTCCGTTTTGGACTTTTAAGCCCGACCGGCCCGGCTCAAGACGAAAAAACAACCAACTCGTTTGACTTGATCCGGCTCAAAAGCGACTAGTTTTTGACCCGACTCTATCTCAGTCCGCCTATGACCGGCCACATACAGCATGTCTCATCGCCACGATCGGCACGTCCCCTTCAGTTATGCCCTTAGCCATCTTCAGCGTTGCTCTCGGCAATTTTCAGCAACAAGCAACCGACCGTCACCATACACAAAAAGTTTCTCTTCAGTCTTGCTACTTAGAAAAGTGTGCTAGACATCGAAAAGTACAGCCTGGTACGACCAAGTACATGTATTATTGTGGCCTGTCTGCCAAAAGCGTACCCGCTCCTGTAGCATGTCACATTTCTCGGCACAAAGCACGCACCCAGTACGACATCACAACTGACATGCATATCAGCCATATATTCCAACCATCTTTCCAGTTGTTCTCCATCGAACTAAGCGACCAGATTTACAACTGAGAATGATTCCTGCATGTCGCTTGTTTTCAGCACTATCTCAGTCATCCATTGATCTATTTCAGCTGCTATAAATACCCCTTACCATACAACATCAAAGGAGTTGATTTCTAGTTGAATTTTAGCTACTCTCTAAGTTTATAATTTAGTTCTAGCAAGCAAGACCACATAGCCTCTTAAATTTGGTAGTATTTTAAGCTTAAGTGTTAAAATTTCTTATTGTTCTCTTGTAATTTCTTATAACTAAAAGAGATCAACATAGTAAGAGATCTTCATAATGGATGTAAGTAAGCTTAGGAGAATCACTCTATATCTTATGCCATTTACTTTATTTGTCATTTTACTCCTCATTTTCATTTTTAAGCCTAGTGCTAGCAAGTAATCTTTGTTAACAGAAACACATTAGTTTAATTTCGATATTTGCTAAATTTTTGGTCAACAATATCTACAATGCGTAAATATGTACTTTTTTTGAAATTAAAAAACAACATAGTAGCATGTACTCTTTTTCCATTGGCAGGACTTCGCATCTTGCTAGGTAACACTACTCGCTAAATCCCCACAATCTGAAAGTTGGGTTGAAATTATTGAAGAAAACAAAATAAAACAAAACAGAAGAAAGGGGAAGAGAAGAAGAAGAAACAAATAGCTATTAAGGACTACATCTTTATCAATGAATTAATTAATAATTCAACAATACATGACTCATATTTATACCTAGCTTACTTGAAACCCAAGTAATTATATAATTGGAAATATTATTATCAATAGAAGCTACAAAATACAATAGATAAGTTATAAATTGTGAAATCTCCTACATCTTTAACATCTTTAACATCCTTCGTCAAACCCAAGATGTGCAGCAACTGGCATTTTTCAAAACAAGCACGATCAAAAATGGAATCTGAAATTGGCACTATCACCAAAACCATCTAATGCTGCGAAACAATGGTTTCAAGTGCTGCTAGTGAGACTATCTTTAAATATCATTTTATACCTGATTGGTAGACAACTTTCCAGAAAGACAATAATAATGAATCAAAAATCCAAAGTTGAAATTCGGAAAGAGAAATTGAAAATAAAGAAATTCCTATGGAATTGGAGGCAGAGTTCCAATTGAGATTAAAAGTAATTCCAATCAAAAATCCAGGATCGAAATCCGAAAAAGAGAAATAGGAATAAGGAGATTTTTGTGGGATTAGAAGTGGAATTATGATCAAAATTCGTTATATTCGTTGTCAGAAGACTGACGTCAATTAGAAAGTGAAATCCAAAATATAAAAATTAATATACCAACCTTAGATTGTTTCGCTAGTAGCAGAAGCACGGTTTAAGTAATACATTCGGCATGTTCCAGATCTCCAAGCTTCAAATCGAGATGATGTTAGGATGCAATCTCTGAACAAGCATTGATGAATTATGATTGCAGTTGATGAATTGAATTGTAGTTCCCAAATTGAAATTAAATCACAAAATTATTTTATTAGAATCAAATCACTCTCCAATATCATGTTGAAATTATTGAGGAAAACAAAATAAGATAGAAAAGAAGAAAGGGGAATAAAAAAAGAAGAAACAAATAGCTATTAAGTTTTACATCTTTATTAATGATTTAATTAAATATTCAACAATAGAGGACTTGTATTTATATTTAGATTACTTGAAACCCAAGTAGTTATATAATTGGAAATATTATAACCAGGGGAAACTACAAAATACAATATGTAAGTAATAAATTGTGAAATCTCCTATAATATTCTTTAACATCTTTAATAGTGTCGATCATCGTCTGAAGAGCGTTGCCTTCACGCCCCCACATATAAAGGTGTGGGTTATGAGATACCCGGACACACTGATGTAGAATGGTTCTTAAAACCATTGATACACTAGAGGTACGAATAGTGTATGCCAACTATTTAAAGATTAACTTGTAAATTTAAAAGTTCCTATTTATATCATTACTAAAATCACAAACATGGTCAGATAATCAGATGGTGATGCAAAGAAAAGTTAAAATAATAAGAGTAAAAAACACCAAAATTTTTATACTGGTTTGGATATCCAATTTTACATCCAGTCATGTACTCCCTATACAGAAGTTTACTTTCTTATTTCCACGGACTGCAAAAGCACCTTTACAATCTTACAATTCCACTGATTGTAAGATGCATCCAGTCATGTACTCCCTAAAGAGTATGTCGACATACATACTCTAACATAAAATGTTTTTTCTCTATCTAAAGTTCAAATTTGGCTTCCATATTTTAAAATTCAGGTTGTATGTTTATATGTAGATGCTAAGAATTAAAATAGAGTTAAATGAAAAAAAGAATTTCATGGGCATCCGCTATGGGGCCTTTAACAAAATTCTTAGACCTAATAGACTCACTGAACACTCCAATTAACTTTTATCATAACATTCGTGTACCTTCATCTTGATTCAATTATATCTTTCATCTGCTCTGATCATCTTCATATTTCTAACTCATTTACTTGCTTTTATTCACTGAGTTTCTTGTATATCTCTATAAAATATCTTCATAGTATATCGGAAAATACTATACAACTCAGAGAACAGTTAATAGTAATGCTTATATGGTTGTTGTCATTAGACTCAATACTTAGAGTATTAACAATCTCCCTCATTTCTTATGATGGCAATCATATAAATATTAAGAGATAAAATATAACATATCTTTATTTTTGACTCTCCCTAACTCTGTGTCCCCTATCATTTTGATTAGTATATTTATACATTTTATCCCCTTTTTGTCTACAAAAATGGACATACAAGATGAGCACAACTAGACAATATGTATAGATTTCGTATATAGAGTTGTACTAGAATATATATATGTATGTATGTATGTATGTATGTATATGCATATGTATATGTATATGTGTGTGTGTGCATGCACGCGCGAGTGCGCTCACGCGTGTGTGAGGGGAAATCAAAATCAAGATAGAGTATAAAATAAAATACAGATTTTATTATTGTAATACTAAAAATTACGTATATTACAACTACAATACAAATACAAATACAAAAACATAACACCTTACACCAATGATACAATGACAAACATAACACACACAAGAACACTTAAAGCACAACATAAACTTATAGATACATAGACAAAGAATCGATAATGAACATGGAGTTTGTGGATTCTTTATGGGAGTTGGAATTTTAAATCATCGTTGATTAGGACAAAATATATAAACTATAGAAGACTTCTCTCATTATCTATTTTCTCATTGATGTCTTTATCCATCTCTTCATCATCCATTATGTCTTTTGTTCTAGAGGAATGAGAAACATTTCCAATCCTCTCTTTGAGAGCATAAGAAATGAAATACTAAAGTAATGCGAATTATCTTTCTTATTCATGTACCATGAGTTTTTAGATCATCTCAAGGCGATTTCGATTCCTAAGCAATACATTCAATGCTCTTTTGAAAGATTAAAGTGTTTCTTATAGACTATCCGTCAATTTTTCTTTGTAAATACTTTGTTCAATTCCATTTTTATGATGAATTGTGTCGGAATCAAACAAAGAAGATTCAAACTGAAGAAGAATAAGTTTATTTCTTAGAAAAGCATGTTTTTAAAGACTTAAAACTGAATTTAAAATCGTTCCCTCTTTTAAAATAACTAATTTGAAATTTTGAGAACAGGATTTCTCAGTATGTGTCAACATATTCTTTAGATGTATGTGAACATACATTGTTGAATTAGTATATTTCCTTTCGAAAATTTTATATATCAATTTTTAAATGAAAATATTTATGAATATTTTATTTTCTAGAGAGTATAATGAAATATGGACATAATTCATTATTATAATAGAGGAATTTTTCTTTGAAAATAATTTTTAAAATTTGATTTAAAATAATGCATGAGTCTTTCGTGAAACATACTTTATAATTACCGTCACACAAATGACTTATACTCAATAAGTTATGTTTAAAAAATTTAACAAGCAAAACATTAGAAGTAAGAGGAGTTTTAGAGTTATCGGTGTTGCCGATGCCAATAACATATCCTTTTGAATTGTCTTTAAAGTTTACGGTTCCACCACCTTTGTATATAATATCACTTATTATCCATGGATTTCCCATTATATGCTTTGAACATCTACCGTCCTATCCATTTCTCCTTCTTAATATTTATTGCATTATTCGGTACTTGAAAATAAAAAATATGCATATTGATACCTTATTTTATTTTTTGGGTCCGTGAGGTTAAGTTTTAGGAAGCCAGATCCATGAAAATTTTGAATACCCAATGTTTCCTGGAGATTTGACCAGGCAACTAGTCCTCGGCATCAGGTAGCACTCGGCATCAGAGAGTGACCGGCATCCAGGAGTGTTCGGCGAAGCACACGGCATCCAGTGGGACTCGGCATCCATAGCGTTCGGCATCCGTAATGCTCGGCGACCAGGAGACTCGGCGTCAAGTAGTGTTCGGCGTCAACTGGCACTCGGCGACAACCAACGCTCAGCATCCCTAGCGTTCGGCATCATTAGAACTCGGTGATAGGAGAACTCGACAACAAGAGCGCTCGGCATCCCTTGGTACTCGGCATAGTACTCGGCACCAAGAGCGCTTGGCATCCCTTGGTACTCAGCATAGTACTCAGCAACAAGAGCGCTCGGCATCCCTTGGTACTCGGCATAGTACTCGGCAACAAGAGCGCTCGGCATCCCTTGGTACTCGGCGTAGTACTCGGCAGCGAGAGTACTCGGCACTCCAAAGTACTCGGCGTAGTACTCGGCAACGAGAGTACTCGGCATCCAGAAGACATTCAGTATGCACAACTACTCAAGGTGACAATGTCGTTCGGCCAGCGTGCACTTTTCGTTCAAGAGCTTCGGATAGAGATACGTTCGGCCTCAACTGACAATCATCCTGCACTTCCCACACATCCAGCGTACCGTTCGGCATAGAAGGACTGTTCGGCATTAGAGCGTTCGGCATACTAGGTTCGGCATGCAGCGACCACTGTACTGGGGCTAGAGTGTTCGGCCATCCAGCCCATTTGGGAAGTCCAGCCCATATTTGCCTATAAATAGAGGGGCAGGGTCACAATGAAAGGGATCCTTTTTTGGAGAGAGAACACTGGGGAGACTCTGCCATTTTCGAGACTCATCTTCTCTACTTAAACAACTTCATTCAAGCATTTGATTCACGAATTGTATTTGTAATCAACTCTAAAGAAGATCAATAAAGTTTAACCTCAAAGTGGACGTAGGCAATTACGCTGAACCACTATAAATTTGGTGTTCTTACTTTCTGCAATTAAATTAGCATTGTCTTCTCTGTTTAATTTACTTTCATCACTTATATCTCTACACAATCTTTCTCTACGAGGTTAGTGACCAATTTTGGTGCTAACACTTTGGTGCTTTCACTGAGAATTGAATTCTCAGACCTCAAGGATCTGCTTTGAAGCTACTGGATTGAACAAATCCCCCAAGGAAGATCCGACTCACTGATAGGACATCCATTGATTCTACTCAGAGTTCATACCGATAACTCTACAATGGTAGGACCACGTACCAGGTCAGCTTCTCATAATGTGGATGCCCGCGAGACTGCTAGCGTGCAACAAGCAGGACCTAGCAATCAACCAGCGATTCCGAGTGCAGGAATTGCCGCTCAAGAACAAACTCCAGTTGTCACCAGAATAGAGTTCAATGACTTGATGAGAGAACTCAGGGAAAGCAGGAGACAACTAGGAGAGCAGATGCAAGCTAACGCCAACCTGATGGCACAGCTCACTCAACAGCAGCAACAGAATGCTGGGGGCAATCCCGCTCCTTACTCTTCATCTGACAGCTCAACGTCCTCTGATGAACCTCCCAGGCGCAGACGCCGCAAGACTGATGCTGCACGAGCAGAAGCTGCTGCTCAAACAACTGGAGACCGTGACCAAGCAAGAGCTGGAAACTTCAGGACCGGGGTACAGACGGAGGATAGAGGCCCGGATCATCAAAATGCTAGCGATGTCGAACCTCAAGGCGCACGATTGGCAGACCGCCAGGAGAGGAGGCATCAGCATGGACATGCGCGTAGAACAGACACTAACCTTCCGCCTTCCATACAGACACCAGATCTGACAGCCATGATCAGGCAGTTATTGAAGGAAAATCAGGGGTTATCGAATGATGATTGGGGAGTGTCAAGAAGTCATACTCCGTTCACGGATGTTGTGTTGCAAGCGGCGTACCCCAGGAAGTTTAGTATGCCTACTATCCTTGCGTATGAAGGGAGGACTGACCCCAGACAGCACGTCATGAGGTACGAATGGATGATGGATTCAGCTAGAGCGAATGATGCCACCAAGTGTAGGTGCTTTCCGATTACTCTATCTGGGATCGCTACTATGTGGTTCACCCGACTTCCTCCGCGATCCGTATCAAATTTCGAGGAGTTGGCAAAGAAGTTTATTGAGCAGTTCAGGATACACACTACGTGCCCAAAGGACGTGATGTCTCTGTCAAGTGTAATCCAAAATCCCGGGGAGTCGTTGAAGGAATATTTACAAAGATTCCACGTAGCAGCAACTGAAGTCAGTAATCCCAATGACCATGCAATTCTGATGGCTGTAATGAGAGGTGTGGATCCAGACTCTGAGTTTGGAGACTGGCTGGCAGGAAAACCTCCGGCTACGCTAGAGCATTTCTACTCTAAGGCACACCAGTTCATAAGAAGAGAGGAAGCTAGGTGGGTACGACGAGATAAGGTGCCAGGACCTGTCCAAGAGTCAATAAAGAGCAACATTGCTGTGAAGCAGTCTGGAGACAGCTCGGGAAAGGTCCAACTCAATGTCCAGAATAAGCCTGGGCAATCTAAGGAGTCCGGAGGAAGGAATCAAGGGAAGAAGAGAGAAGCGGGGAAGTGGAAGTCGAGAATTCCAAGCTACAGCGAGTATACTCCGCTGAACGCGCCACTTGAGAACATCTACCTATCCACCTACAATACTTTTCAATACAGAAAGCCACGTCCGAAAGAATCGACCGAGGAACAAAAATGGACCGGGAAATATTGTCGCTTCCATGAGACTTATGGGCACAATACGGAGGAGTGTAGACACCTACATGACGCTATCGAGAAGTTGATCAGGCAGAAGAAGTTGCAAGAATTTGTGAAGGACCCACAGGAAGGAGGACAGGGAACGTCCAACCCAGGTCGTGCACCAGCTCCGCGTCATCCCGAGGAGCCTGCCCGAACCGTAGGTAGACTAGTCATAAATACAATTATCGGCGGACCTCACCCTGCAGATAAGAATTGGCAAGAGATGGAGCGATATGCAAGTTCCCTGAAGCATGCAGATTTTGAGTGCTGTTCGAACATGGAGGACGGAGCCCCTGCCAAGCAGCAGCGCGTAATGACAAACGATATTGTGTTCAGAAGTAGAGATGCTGATCAGGTAGAGGCTCCAACCATCGACCCCATGGTCATATCTGCAACGATCGGACCAGCATATGTGAAAAGAATTCTGATTGATTGTGGAAGTTCAGTCAACATCATCTTCAAGAAGGCTTACGATCAAATGAAACTAGAAACAAAGGACTTGAAACCGTCCAAGGCTCGTATACACGGCTTTAACGGCGCTGCGATCGATGCAGTGGGATATGTTGAGTTACCAGTTGAACTGGGACAAGGCGAGCGTCGGAGAGTGCGGATTCTACCCTTTGTAGTTTTGGATGTGGACTCTCCGTATAACGTCTTCTTGGGCCGGCCGGCCCTGGCTGAGTTTAGGGCAGCGTTAGCCCCGTGGTGTTTAACTTTGAAGTTCCCGACTGACAAAGGAGTGGGTATTGTTCATGGCGATCAAGCAGCTGGTCGTTCCTGTTATGTGGCTGAGCTCTGAGAAGCCCATCGGAGGGAAAAGGGAAAGGTTGCGGACAATCCCGTCCGCATCCTTAATGCGGACAATTGACAAGTAGTGCCCGAGCCCTGGCTCGGGCATAGTTCTCGGATCTTCGGAGATATAGATCCGAGAGACGACGATGAGAAACCCAGGGAAGAGAAGGCGGCACCGGCTGAATTAACAATTGACATTTCAGTTAGCCGTGACGACCCTTCGCGAATACTGAAGATCGTATCACAGCTTGGCCCCGCGATGACCGAAGACCTTAGCGACTTCCTCCGGGCGAATCTTGATGTTTTCGCCTCGACGCATTCTGATATGTGTGGGATTTCTCCCGCCATTACGAGTCATATGTTGAACATAGACCCGAAATACGTCCCAGTTAAACAAAAAAGGAGAGGAATGGATCCGGAGAGATCCGCCGCTCTTGGAGAGGAGGTGGACAAACTCAAAGCAAATGGGTTCGTCCACGACGCCCTCTACCCTGAATGGGTATCCAACCCCGTGCTAGTAAAAAAGGCGAATGGGAAATGGAGGACTTGCGTAGATTATTCCGACTTGAACAAAGCATGCCCTAAGGACAGTTTCCCGTTGCCTAGGATCGATCAGTTGGTCGACTCCACCGCAGGACATGAGCTTCTGTCATTCATGGACGCGTACTCAGGGTACAACCAAATCCCGATGCACATTCCGGACCAAGAACACACCAGCTTCGTTACAAATGTCGGGCTGTATTGCTATGTAGTGATGCCCTTTGGATTGAAAAATGCAGGAGCAACTTACCAGCGTTTAGTGAATCGAATGTTCAAGGACCAGCTGGGTAGAACGATGGAAGTCTATGTGGATGACATGCTCGTGAAGTCACGACGGTCAAACGACCACATTCGAGACTTGGCTGAAATGTTCGGCATACTCAGGTTTTATGGGATGAAGATCAACCCTTTGAAGTGTTCCTTCGGCGTTGCATCAGGGAAGTTTTTGGGATTCATCGTCAATGCTAGGGGAATCGAAGCCAACCCAGAAAAGATCCAAGCTATTCGAGATGTTCAAGCGCCCAGGACTATAAAGCAAGTACAGAGCTTGAATGGAAAAGTAGCTGCGCTAAGTCAATTTATATCTAGGGCAACTGACAAGTGCATCCCATTCTTCGATATCATAAAGAAAGGGAAGAGAAATTTTGAATGGACGTCTAGTTGTGAGGAAGCATTCCGGAATCTGGTGAGGCATCTGGAGAGTCCACCAATGCTAGCAAAACCAGTTGACCACGAGATGTTGTACGTATACTTGGCTGTATCCCCGCATGCGATAAGTGCGGCTTTGGTTCGTGAGGAGGATCGAGTCCAGAAGCCGGTGTATTATGTTAGCAAGCGTTTGACAGGGGCAGAGAGGAATTACCCTAAAATTGAGAAATCGGCTTATTGCTTGGTGATTGCATCACGCAAGCTGCGCCCATACTTTAAAGCACATTCAATCGGTGTTTATACCGATCAACCCCTGAGGCAGGTACTCCAACGACCGGAAACCTCTGGGAGATTGCTTAGATGGAACATCGAGTTGAGCCAATTCGATATCGCATACTTACCGCGAAGAGCCATCCGAGGTCAAGCATTAGCAGATTTCATCGCTGAGTTTACCATACCCATCAAACCGGATGACCACGACATCATTCCCCCTGTTCGATGGAAATTATACACTGACGGTGCATCAAACGACCGTTGCTCCGGCGCGGGCGTAGTTCTTATAACTCCGGAAAACCGATCAATCTGTTATGCCCTGAAACTCGATTTCCCGGCTACAAATAACGAAGCCGAATATGAAGCACTGATCGCTGGCTTGAAGCTTGTCAGAGAACTCGAGATCGAATCAGTCGAAATCTTTTGTGACTCACAGTTGGTGGTTTACCAAGTACGGGGAGACTACCAAGCAAAGGGGCGAAAGCTTGCTCCGTACCTCGTTCAGGTCCAAGAACTACTATCAAATCTTGAGCGTTATGACATTTCACATATCCCGCGCAAACAGAACAAAGAAGCCGACTTATTGGCTAAGTTTGCAAGTACCGTCGATGCGCAACAAATGGGATTGTATCCCGTCGAAGTCTTGCATGCCCCGAGCATAGACGAGATGAAAGTCGATCGCATGTTGGAAACAGAAATCGAGAAGGAATCGTGGATAACCCCATTCAAACTGTACCTAACGACCGGGGCTTTACCAGAAAAAAGAAGCGAAAGACGGCAGGTCCTTCGAAAGGCCGCACGATACGTAATGCAGGATGGATCAATGTATCGAAAAGGATTCTCAGTCCCATTATTACAATGCATCGCTCATGATGAAACAAAGCGGGTCTTGAGAGAGGTTCACGAAGGGGAATGTGGCGACCATACTGGGGGACAAACGCTAGCAAAGAAGATCCTCCGCTATGGATATTACTGACGCCGCGGACTACGCAAGAAAATGCGACAAGTGTCAAAGATATGCGAAAATCCCGAGGGCTCCATCAACGAAACTCACACAAATGATTAGTCCCTGGCCATTTGCGATCTGGGGAATCGACATAATCGGCTCTTTGCCTATATCCAAAGGTGGTGTGAAGTATGCGATAGTTGCAGTCGACTATTTCACGAAATGGGCTGAGGCAGAACCTTTGGCCACAATCACCTCTAAGAAGGTCGTTAACTTCATTGTACGAAACATTATATGCCGCTTTGGCCTTCCTCGCACCATCATCACGGACAACGGGACGCAATTTGAAAACAGAGAGTTCAAAGAGTTCTGTTTAAAGTATGGCATCGAGAAGAAGTTTGCCGCCGTGGCACACCCGAAAGCTAACGGACAAGTCGAGGCCGTTAACAAAATAATCAAGTCCATACTGAAGAAGCGTCTGGAGAAGGTTGGAGGCAAGTGGGTAGATGAACTCCCGACAACATTATGGGCATATAGAACTACCCACAAGTCCGCGACCGGCCACACTCCATTCGCCTTGGCATACGGCTCTGAAGCCGTTATACCCGTGGAACTTGAAGTTCCATCACACCGAGTGACATACTATGATCCCAAGACGAACCAGAATCTCTTGTTGGAATCACTGGACTGCATCGATGAAAAGCATGAAGAAGCCGAATTAAGGGCGGCAGCGCATAGGCACGGAGTCAAGCGCTACTACGACTGCAGAGTCCGCCCAAGGATCTTTGATGTGGGTGATCTCGTTCTGAAATGAGTTTTCCCGGTACCATCACGTATGAATCCCAGCTGGGAAGGTCCGTACGCCATTGAACGGAAGCTTGGAGAGGGAACATTCAAGCTAGCGACCGTTGATGGCATGACACTCCCCCGAGCATGGAACAGTGAACATCTGCGGCACTATTACATTTAGCATGTTTCCTTTCTTGTTTTAGGCACTGTTATTTCCTGCATCTTTCCATTCAGTAATAACTTAGTTTCTTTTTAAAAGTTGTAATCGAGCAGTTTAGTTGATTTTCATTAATAAAGGCTTGAAGCCGTACCTTCCATGAATCACTAACGTTTCTATATCTCGTAATTGAATGACGAACTACATTATCTTATACGACGTACAGACTCGTATAAACGATTTCAAATCTCCGAATCCCCAGAGTGCAGAGCGGAGTACTCTGAGTCCCCAGAGCATGGACTAGAGTATAAACAATTTCAAATCTCCGAATCCCCAGAGTGCGGAGCGGAGTACTCTAAGTCCCCAGAGCGCAGACTAGAGTATAAACGATTTCAAATCTCCGAATCCGCAGAGTGCGGAGCGGAGTACTCTGAGTCCCCAGAGCATGGACTAGAGTATAAACAATTTCAAATCTCCGAATCCCCAGAGTGCGGAGCGGAGTACTCTAAGTCCCCAGAGCGCAGACTAGAGTATAAACGATTTCAAATCTCCGAATCCGCAGAGTGCGGAGCGGAGTACTCTGAGTCCCCAGAGCGTGGACTAGAGTATAAACGATTTCAAATCTTCGAATCCCCAGAGTGCGGAGCGGAGTACTCTAAGTCCCCAGAGCGCGGACTAGAGTATAAACGATTTCAAATCTCCGAATCCCCAGAGTGCGGAGCGGAGTACTCTGAGTCCCCAGAGCGCGGACTAGAGTATAAACGATTTCAAATCTCCGAATCCCCAGAGTGCGGAGCGGAGTACTCTGAGTCCCCAGAGCGCGGACTAGAGTATAAACGATTTCAAATCTCCGAATCCCCAGAGTGCAAAGCGGAGTACTCTAAGTCCCCAGAGCGCGGACTAGAGTATAAACGATTTCAAATCTCCGAATCCCCAGAGTGCGGAGCGGAGTACTCTAAGTCCCCAGAGCATGGACTGGAGTATAAACGATTTCAAATCTCCGAATCCCCAGAGAGCGGAGCGGAGTACTCTAAGTCCCTAGAGCGCGGACTAGAGTATAAACGATTTCAAATCTCCGAATCCCCAGAGTGCGGAGCGGAGTACTCTAAGTCCCCAGAGAGCGGACTAGAGTATAAACGACTTCGAATCTCCGAATCCTCAGAGCGCGGAGCGGAGTACTCTAAGTCCCCAGAGCGCGGACTAGAGTATAAACGAATACGAATCTCCGAATCCCCAGAGCGCGGAGCGGAGTACTCTAAGTCCCTGGAGCGCGAACTAGAGTATAAACGGTTTCAAGTCTCCAAGTCCCCGGAGCACAGAGTCAGCAAAAAGTCCAAGTACTCGAGAGATGCGGGGCGAGAAGTACGCCATGTCTAGAAATGTTTGAACAACACGAGAATGGACCGGGAGATAATGCAACTCATAAGAACTTGAGTTATGGCTACAATTAGTCAGCAAACCAAAGAAAGACAAGAGAATCATTCAAACAAAAAGAAACTAAAAACTTTATTCGATAAGTCCAAAATGGGGTTACATGATCACTCCTATAAAATTCAGACCTGTCTATACAAACTACAAGCTACGGAAGATAAAAGCAATTACAAGACTTAAGCAAGAAGCTCGTTGAACGAGTGTATCGATTATTTCTTCGATTTCTTCTTTTTGTCTTCTTTTGTCTTTTCCGATGACTCCTCTCCCTCACGCTTTTTCTTGGACTTCTTGCTTGCTAAGGAAGCAGAGTCAGGAGTAGGAGACGGAACATCTAGTGGTTTGGACCTGCCCGGGAGGATGATTTTCAAAGGTCTGTTCCGCGGGTCGGTAAGTTCCAGGATTCCAGGTTCAATCTTGACCTCGACCTTTTTCTTCTCCTCTGTGGCGAGGCGGTCCTTCATGCTTGTCTGTGAAGTATGCTCAGAGGCGCCGGTGATTTCAATTTCATCATCCCCTTCGGTAGGAGATGAAGTGTCGAGCTTATCATCATCCAGCGCCCCGATCACCTGAGCATCGGGACCAGGGAGTACTCCTGCATGGACAGCATCGCTTGTTTTCCCTGCCTCCTCCTTGGCGTCATCGCTCCTCGGAGTTTGCTCGGCGTCAGAACAACCTGCACGAAAACATAAAGAATGAGAGTTAGAACGAGTAGCCACTGCTGAAAAAAGACGGGATCTTTCAACTTCTAGAGAAAGAAGAATTTCCTACCAGGTTCCGGTTGGCTATCGGTGGCGGGTGGGGTTTCACTCTCCAGGATAGGTGATAGCACATGAGCACCAAGCCCGGGGGCTTCGGGGTCATAACCAACATGCTGCTCGAATGGATCAAGTGTCGGCCGGCCGGCCGATTGAGCAGCGGATTGAGCAGTAGTATGAAGAGCAGTAATATTGGCCTCAGACGGGCCAGCTTCATCATTTTTCTCTTTCAGAAGGGGAGAGCCTTTGCTATAAAGTGCCAATGCTGCGGATAAATCCGATGGCTCATTCCCCCTAAGGAACTCTTTCACCAAGGCCTCCTCATCAACCTCTTCGGAGCCCGACTCGATCTTCCTGATCCTTATCAAAGTTTCCCAGGCCTCAACTAGGGACTCAAGGTAGCCGTCGCCCAAGAATGTTAAGTCGCGATGCATAAGGACACGGGCTCCATATTCAGCAATCAACGGGTCAAACATGTTTTTGACCTCTTCCCTGCCGACTTCCGCGGCCGCCTCGAGGCGAGAATCAATCTCCTCCACAACCTCTCTTTTGCCCTCCTCACGGGCCTCATCCTTCATTTTCTCAACCCCAGCGAGTTCGTCATCGAGCTTTGTTTTCAGGAGTCGGGTAGCAACGATCTCATCACAGTATCGTTGTGATTCTTCTTGAGCAGCTACCTTATCCTCCTTCTCCTTGGAGAGTAATTCTTTCAGCTCTTTGGCTTGGGTGGCGAGCGCGTCCCTTTCCTTTTGGACAGAGTCTTTTTCTAGGGCGAGGGCACCGCTGCGCTGGACTGCTTCGTCAAGCTCTTTTTTGTGAGCCGCCTCTAAACGAGTAACTACCTCAGCAGTATCTTTTGCGCTTTATTCAGCGGCTTCCAGCTTCGACTTATACGAAGCAAGCTCTTCGTCTTGGAGTTTGATGATTTTCTTATCGCTGCCAGCCTCCAGATTCAGACGATCAATCTCGTGTTGACGCTCAACGGATACTTCCGAGATCTTCTCCACCAAGTGCACAAACGCGTCATGTTGAACATAAACGTCGTTATTGTAGGCAATGGCACTCTGCTTCACATGCCCGGGAATATGATGAATGGCCGGGAGGAAATTCAGACCATCGAAGCAAATTTTTGGAAACTTGGCCTTAAGATCGACCATCTTTTCCGCAATAGTTGGGTCCACCGCAGGAGTAGGAGGAGGAGGCTTTGAGAATTCCGCTCTTTTTCGTTGCTCTCGAACTTGTCTTGTACTCGATGAACTGGAGTGTTGTTCTCGAGGAGCATCAGATTGATAACCCTTTTGTAAAGACTTCTCTCTATCCGGCTCAGTTGGAGGAGGAAGATCGCGGGGCTGGGAAGATTGAGAGTGTGCCTTCTTGCGGTGAGACGACTTGCGAGGACGATTGTCCCTATCTTCATAATCGCCTCTATCCCTACGTCTGCCTGAACCAGAATCCCGTCCAGAGTGATGAAATACAGAAGAGCCCTGAAGGCGATCGAGACCGTGAGAACGCCCCATATCACCTGCGAAGAATGGAGATAACAACGAGTTAAGGAAAATTCACGAGATAAGAAAAAAAGACTTGAAGTATATTATGGAATGCGCATGTGCGTGTGTGTCCTAGTGTTCCCCCCGACGGTCCCGTTCGTTTATCTTTGCTAATCGGAGTGGTGTCTCCTTGGGCTGGGAGTTGAACTCCTGCATTGCCTCTCGCGGGCGAAGAAAATTTGAGAGCTTCAGGATCATCGAACCCATAATTAAGTAAATCATCGGGAATGGACAGGTTGGACAGACCCCTCAGAGAACTTTCCAGATGCTGTGAGGAAGCCTCTTTCTCAGGCAGGATAGGCGTAACTTTTGAAGTGCCACCAACTTTCTCTTTTTGAACTGCATATTTTAACTTCTTCTTTCCCTTCAAAGGGGAGGATGACGTCTCAATATCCTGAACTTCGATTGCCGGATTCCAAGCGGGACCCACGTTCTCGCCTTGAGTCTCAGGAACATCATCTTCTCTGCGCTCACCTTCTCCGTGCGTATCGGGAGTGCGGCACGACGACGATCCGGCCTGTTTTTTCCCTTTACCGGACGGAGGTTTGGGAATGGTGACACCTTCTGGAAGGCTGATCCGACGACCAGGGGCTAGCAAGCCAAACCCCGACAGTGATTCATTTGAAATGATAGTCCGGATGTCTCGATCCTCAACAGGAAGAGCTCTAATGGCTTCAACAGCCTCAGAATATCCTCGGCCTTCCGGACGCGGGTTGATACCTGAAAAGATGAAATGAAGAGTTAGGAAAAGCATGACTTCGATTAAATACAAATAGTGACTCAGCAGAGAGACTTACTGCCTTCAACCCATCTCCTAGCGAAACCAGAAGGGCAGCGCACACAGAACCATTCCTGTTTGTACAGGGCGAATTTACTACATGCCCCTGTCAAGATCTGGCATTTGTGGTATGGCTCGAGGAACATAAAGGAAGGACTGTCTTTCCATCTCTTGAACATATAAATGTATCTGATATCACCGGCGGTTGGAGGTCTGGAGAAGACGGCCATGAAAAGTAAGTAAGTCCCATATAGAAATGCATGGCCGTTCGGGTGCAGCTGCGACGGAGCTATGTCTATATACTGCAGTACATCCCGGAGAAATAAATTGAATGGAGGCACACTGCCCATCCAACACATGAACTTGTTGCAGGTAGTGTACCCGACTGGGGGCAGATGAGGACGATCGTGTCTCGAAGGAACTAACACGTCGGCAAAAGGAATCCCATGAATGGAGCATATCCGTCGCAGGGCAGCTTCGTTGATCTTCGAGGCTTGTGAATCGATCGGATTGTCTAGTAGGATGGTTGCCTCCAGAGCATCAGGTGCCAAGTTATGAGCAGGAGAAGTCGACGGATTAGAAGTATCAGCGGCTCCTTGCCTTGATGATGGCCCAGGCCTGTCGGATATGGTGGCAGAGCTAGATTTTCTCGACATCCCCAATAAATAACGAACCTGGCTAAGTGCTTGAGAAAACTATACTTAAAAAACGTTGAACGTTAGAATTAGCAACACGAGTTTTCCCCCCACGTGGTGTGTGAACTAGTGCAAGCAATTGTGTACAAGCGATAAGAATCTAAAGATTTTAAAGATATAAAAATTAGCTTCGAATCGTCGCCTTCGAAGACCGTCATCGCTGACCGTCTCAAAAAGCCCGCCTGGTGGTGATTACAGTTCCAGATTCAGAAAACATATGATTTATAAAGTAACCGGCCTAAGTGTAGTTTGACATTTATACTGTTCGGCATTTAAATGTTGTTCGGCAATTGTATTGTTCGGCATTCCACAGTGTTCGGCTAAAGGCCTTATTCGGCTAAAGGCCTCGTTCGGTTAAGTCATTGTCCAGTTAAAGGTTCTGTTGGCATTCAGAATGTTCGGCCTAAGTACAATGTTCGGTTTTGTTTTGCTCGGTCTAAGTTCTGTTCGGCAATTGTATTGTTCGGCATAAACATGGTTCGGCATGTCACGTGCTCAATATTTATGACGTTCGACATTGATTCAGTTCGGCGTCTAAGTGTGTTCGGCAACCAGAGTTTGATTCGGCTAAATTATTGTTCGGCATTTGTGTTTGGCTTTGGTTTGTTTGGCTAAGTTATCGTTCGGCATGTTCGGCAGCCTCCACCATTCGGCGCATGACAACACACGCCGAACCAGAGTTGTGCCATCCAACACCCTTACCACCTCCAACGTTTTCCTTTTCCTTTTTCAACTATAGTTCGGCACGATGAAGCTAAATACGACGATCATATGTGCAAACACCCCGAATCCTTCCTCCTCGCCTCGCATTATCGTTCGGCAATATACTCGAAAGCTTTCTACGTGACACACTTCCATCTCGTTTGAAACCTATTCGAGTTATGGGAGGAATAGTACCTAGTTTGCAGAGTTGGAGATTATGAAGGAAATCTGATCGTCTAGCGAAAATTGCTAATCTTTGAAAAGTGGCAGAAGTGAAAAGGTAAAAAAGAGAAGACGGGGAGGACCTGGTTATATAGGGGGAAGGTAGAAGGTGAAAAGGCTATACCCAGTAGAACTGGTCAATACCGGAGTGTTCGACATCATAGCAAAGTGACGTTCGGCACACGAGGATTGTTCGGCTTCGAACGTATCGTTCGGCATCCAGGCCACGCTCGCCACACACCTCCGTTGCAGGCATCCTCGAGAAGGCATCGTCAAGGAAAGTTGAACCAGATTCAAAGCGCATCACGTTCGGCCACGCGATACACTTTGGGGGGCAAGTGTTTCCTGGAGATTTGACCAGGCAACTAGTCCTCGGCATCAGGTAGCACTCGGCATCAGAGAGTGACCGGCATCCAGGAGTGTTCGGCGAAGCACACGGCATCCAGTGGGACTCGGCATCCATAGCGTTCGGCATCCGTAATGCTCGGCGACCAGGAGACTCGGCGTCAAGTAGTGTTCGGCGTCAACTGGCACTCGGCGACAACCAACGCTCAGCATCCCTAGCGTTCGGCATCATTAGAACTCGGTGATAGGAGAACTCGACAACAAGAGCGCTCGGCATCCCTTGGTACTCGGCATAGTACTCGGCACCAAGAGCGCTTGGCATCCCTTGGTACTCAGCATAGTACTCAGCAACAAGAGCGCTCGGCATCCCTTGGTACTCGGCATAGTACTCGGCAACAAGAGCGCTCGGCATCCCTTGGTACTCGGCGTAGTACTCGGCAGCGAGAGTACTCGGCACTCCAAAGTACTCGGCGTAGTACTCGGCAACGAGAGTACTCGGCATCCAGAAGACATTCAGTATGCACAACTACTCAAGGTGACAATGTCGTTCGGCCAGCGTGCACTTTTCGTTCAAGAGCTTCGGATAGAGATACGTTCGGCCTCAACTGACAATCATCCTACACTTCCCACACATCCAGCGTACCGTTCGGCATAGAAGGACTGTTCGGCATTAGAGCGTTCGGCATACTAGGTTCGGCATGCAGCGACCACTGTACTGGGGCTAGAGTGTTCGGCCATCCAGCCCATTTGGGAAGTCCAGCCCATATTTGCCTATAAATAGAGGGGCAGGGTCACAGTGAAAGGGATCCTTTTTTGGAGAGAGAACACTGGGGAGACTCTGCCATTTTCGAGACTCATCTTCTCTACTTAAACAACTTCATTCAAGCATTTGATTCACGAATTGTATTTGTAATCAACTCTAAAGAAGATCAATAAAGTTTAACCTCAAAGTGGACGTAGGCAATTACGCTGAACCACTATAAATTTGGTGTTCTTACTTTCTGCAATTAAATTAGCATTGTCTTCTCTGTTTAATTTACTTTCATCACTTATATCTCTACACAATCTTTCTCTACGAGGTTAGTGACCAATTTTGGTGCTAACACCCAATAAAAGTACAATTCTCAGATAAATGAACTTTATCAATAAAATTATCAATATAATCTTCATTCTTATTATTGTCTAAATTCCTAGGAACCAATATATTATTCAAGTGTTTTAACCTTAATTTTCTAGGTTTTTGTTTGAACTTGATAGCCTTAACAAATTTAGTACCGTGAGTACTATTTTTCTTAAGTAGGCTTTGCAGTAGGTCTAATTCCATGTTTATTACTTTGGAGATTAAATAAAGATAATAAATTTTCTAAATTATCTTTCTCTTTATTAAATTTATCATCATTAGTTTTCATCTTATCGATATCCATGTTACATTGTTTTATTTAGGTTAACATTTTGTTAAATATTTTTAATTGATTTTTCTCTGCTAAACTATTTTTTACCATTTCAAGTATTTTATATCCTTTGTACGTATCATCTAAAACATTTATATTTTCCTTTAGAATCCATACTTGGTCATTGTCTATCATGAAGCATATGTTGGCATTTTCTAATTTTGTATCATTATCACTCAATGATGTGTTCGAATCATCTCATGTTGCATTGAAAGCTCATATCCACTTTGAAAGAGTTAGTGGTATGCCCTAAGGGCAATTATATAATTTGTTACATATATTTAGCTATTTAGTTAATCTTATTCGTAGTAACAATGTTTTTTCCTTTATATACTTTGTTATATTTATTAATTAAGTAATTAATTTAAGATATATAGTAAAAAAATCTTTATATAAAATATTATATGCTTATAATTGCAAACAGTTACAATCATGAGTAATTAATCACAAAATAAAATGATATTTTGTTTTAAATATTTATGGTCGGGTTGTTTTGAGAAAAGGTTATAGATTCAACAGTTGAGACCATAGTGCATGTAATAATCTGGAATTTCAAACATTTTGTATTCAAATATCTAAATTATTTAAATATTTGAATATTGGTTAAATGTGATTAAAGTGACTTTATAACCTTATTACCCCCTTTTTATTAATAACTAATGTTGGTAAACTTGTTTTTGAAATTTGTTTACAAAAATAAATACTTCGAAGATATATTGGCAATGTGATTGAAAACTATTTTATCAATAAACGGCTTTATACTCCATATAAGTTGTTCGAACTTTTTGAGGCTTACCTAGAATATTAATGAGTAATTAATTAATAACTATAAATACTTTGCACTAATGGTAATTAGTGGGGTAGGATGATGTCATAGGTGATGTACTATGGTAGAAGATATTTTGATTAGATATTTCCTAAGGAAGTGAGGGTGTAAAATTAGCACATGGAAGGGAGCATACATGGTGACCTTCAATGGAGAGTAAGAGGTGGATGGTAACCTCTTGTTAAGTCTTTATAATCATTGTGATTCATTAATTCACTTTTGCAAAATTAAAAAGATAGAAAAGCATAAGCTCTCCATCCTCTTCTCTCCATTTTTACATCCCTAAACAATTCAAAACTACTCCAAACTTTACCAAACTTTGGCTAAGGGCTTATCACAACATAGGAGACATTCATAGCTACTCAAAAGTTGAATAAATGGAGCACAAGGTGAGATCTCAAGGGGGTCGTGAGCAACAAATGGGCTTTGAGCATGGTCGTGAGCTTTTTGGAGCAAAAGGTGGTGTATTTGGCTTTTAGGTTATGGTCAGAAGTGGCCTTGTGTGTTCTTGAGTGCTTGTGCTTGATGTTAGCAAGGAATTTGGTGAGTTAACTCACCATTGAAAAGTTAATAATGTGTGTGTATATGTTGTGCGCAAATATAAAGTTCATTAACTAATTAAAGTTATAGCTTTGGACCCTCTTGCTTTTGAAAGAAAATGACAACTACATATGATGTATTATCACTTCTATACCCTCTAAAACATGTAACATGGCCTTGAATTTGTATTTACATGTTTGTTGTGATTATGTGTGAAGTTGAAATGTATTTGAAAGTGTTTGAAGCGAGAATAGTTGCTATAAGTGCACTTTTCGAAATCCCTTGTCTTTAACTTGTGTTAAAATGGTTATTTTGAATACATTATGAAATTATATATTTTTTTTGTGCTTTGCACTTATATTAGTGTATGAAATAGCGAGGAAGTGGTTTAAAAAGTTGTGGAACTTGTGAAACAAAGTGGAAAAACTTATAGCAAAAAGTATGGATGCACTTTGGAAATGCCTTGTGTTTGGCGATTTTTAAAGTTAATTTTTGAAATGTCCTTAAGGTTTTCTTTGCTGTTTTAATAAGTAAAATATGTGTACTTATTACTGTAAAAATATCAAGATTTAAAAAGTTATAGAACTGGTTAAACGAAGTTGAATTTTTTTTAAGGGAAATAGTCGCTATAAATACACTTTGAAAAATAGCTTGTTTTTGAGGAATTTTAATACAATTTTAAGATATATTCTTTGGGGTTTCTTTGCATGGTTATTATCTACTATAAGTATACTTCTTACTATAAAAAAATTAGATCTTGAATAAATCGTTTGGGCAGAGAAAACGGTTCAAACTTTTGATGCTTTTCTAAATGTTCTTTGTCCAGAACTTTCTACAACACTTATAAATGCCATATTTGATATACTGTAGCACTTCTGGGCTTGTTGCACTATTTTGTTTCAATGTAACATTTTAACTAGTTTTTCAGGATTTAAATGGTTAAAAATTTATTATTGTTGTGGAATTTTTTTAAGGAAATCTATTAATGTGGATTAGAGTATGTGTAACGACCTGGAATTTACCGCTTTAATTTGTGAATATTTGTTTAATTTTAAATATTTAATTAATGGTTTTTAATTGTGAAATAACCTTCTTTTAATTAATAAGTAATGATGGTGAACTCATTTTTAAGTTTGTTTGCAAATTGAATAATTCGATGAAAAGTGGAAAATGTGATCGAAATTGTTTTTCGGATTTTCGAGTTTTCATCGACCAAAATTTGTTGGAATTTATTGTGAACACTAGTGTACATGTGCGCACACACACACACACGGGTATATATATATATAAATATATAATAAGAAATTTATTAATTAAATGGTATAGTTAATTTTTTTTAATAAAGTCAGTTAAGTAGTAAGAAAAGGAAGACGTTTCTTTTCACTTAAAAAGAGAAAAGTACAAAGAAGTACCCAAAGGACTTAAATTAAAAAGGGTGGTAATGACAAGTGTCTTGGGGAAAGTGTGTTTTATAAGTTAATAATAAAGGATAGTATATTTTTAAAAGGAAAGGAGTAGCTTAATTTAAGGAAGGGTTTTTGTAATCTTTTTTCCATTTTACATTTCTATAAAAGAACACACTCTTTACTTTTTCACTTTTGTTTTCATTTCCATCTTTCACTTTCATCTTCTTCCTCTTCTTTTCCATGTCTTCCTCCTTCTTCTTCTAAGATTTCACAAAAGAAAATACTTCAAAATTACTTTTTTTCTTCTCTAAAACAAAGATATAAGCCTTTAGTAATAAGCAACATCCTCCACATCACTCAAGCTATCAAAAACAAGCCCAAACCCACCCTTGTAGGGCACAGCCGAGAGCAAGGTGAGAGGGGGAGGGGTGTGTGAGCTTCTAGGTGGAAGAGGAGGGCTTTGATCGAGTTTGAAGCCAAGAAGGTGGTGGCTTTGTGTTTGGTTTGAAATAAATTGAGATATTGCACTTTAAAATAGTTTAAAAATTGACAAAATGTTATAATAATTTGTGCTAGCTTGTAGTGTTGTAAGTATGTATTTGTGATGTATATATACTATTATTGTTGATTCCCGCTTGAAAGTGAATGACATAAATAACCATTGTGTTGCAGGGGACAAAAGCAAAGTAAATGGAAGTCGAAATGTCTTCGCAACGAATATGTCGCTATGGAAACACTTCGAAGAATGGAAGTTTTATAGAGGGATCCTAAAGGATTTCTTGCCTTATTGATTTTTATTTACATATATTATTGGTTATGTAAATGTTTGTGTATATGGAAAGTAAATGTTGCTTAATTATAGTTAACTTACTTGTTGTTGGTTTTATTATGACATTGAAATCTCGTGCTAGCTTTTAAGCGATTTACCACTTGTTTTCTAAAGTGTTTTGAAATGGTTTTCGAATTCCTTTTGTTTTACAAACCTTTTTACAAAGTTATTAAAGTGGTTTAAAATACAAAAAGAAATGGAGTTAAAAAGTTATTTGACTTACAAAACAATGTTTTAAAAATTATGGTCCATATAACGATAGTCGCTATGGATGCAGTTTGAAAATCGATAATTTTTGTAAAGTAAAAGGAGTTGTCTATTTTAGATATTTTGAAAAGTCTTTTCAAATGTGTTAATGAGTATTTAAAGGAAGTTTGAAGTTTTAAATATATTTTTAAGAATTTATTTAAGTGGTTTGAATTTTAGTCCTTTGTTTCAAAGTCAAGTCTTAGTTAAAAATGACCATCTTTAAAGTGATGTTTTAAATACAAGTTTCAAACTTCTTAAATTTTAAAAGAGGAAGGAGGCATGGATTTCAAAACCATTGTTGTAATAAATGTTTCTGGGAGAAGGAAAGAGATCATGGACTATAAATTTTTGTTATAGTAAATAGTTTCGGGAAATTGGAAAGGAAGTTGATTTATAACACAATTTTATTATTAAATATAAGTTGTTTACTTGTGTAAAGGGAAGATGTTTTAGAGTGGTTTTGAATTATCAATTAAAAAGTGTTTACTTTTATAAAGCAAAAGATGCTGCCTTTTTAATCAAATTTTGATTTAAATAAGTGATTCCGAAAAATGTTTTTAAGAACAAGTATATTGAAATCCTCGGATCCTATTTTAATTTCTAGGCTTCGATGTCTGAAACTTGTTTCTATTTTGAAAGTTAGAAGTGTTATCGAGTCTAGGTTTGGGTATTTCTAACCGATGAGAAATACTAGTCTGAAATCGAAGACTAGTAATAAGTTTACAAAGTTGGTTTTTCAGATTGTTTGAAAAATGCTTTGTTTTTATGCAAGGATTTCTTTATCAGTGCCATTAAGTAACACAAAACAAATATGATAAAGTAGTGCTAAAAAGTTGACATGTTTATGGAAAGTAAGCCATCATACATTTAGCACCGAGTATTTTCCTCTATATGTGATATCTAGAATTGTAGTAGTTTAACTACGGCAAGGTCAGAGCAACTAGTGCTCTGACTTGCCTGACTTCGATTCTGGGTGACAGCTTGAGAAATTGAAATATCAAAAACGTGATGAGTATAAGAGAGTTGATTTCTATAAATAGGTCATGATTAATTAAGTATATTGAATGTACTTCATCTTATACTCGACACTAAGTTTTGAGGTATGGAAGCATGTTTCTATCTATGTGAGTTTAAGAATGTACGTCGAGGCAAGGGTAGTACGCTAACTTGTCTGACTTCATTGTTAATCGAGGGATAGTACAGGGTTTAAATGAAAAAGTGGTGATAAATATATGATGTCTAATTTTCCATATGCAAGCAATATACTTACACCAGATAGTGTTTTGTCCACTATTGATAACTTGACCTATTTTGACTTATAAAGTATTTGAAAGCTTCGCGATTTCATATGGTTTAAGATTCCCTTGGGAGAACTCGTTCCGATGAAGACACTTCGAACTAGCATAAGCATAAGTTATCTGAAACCCACTTCGTACCAGCATAAGCATTCTTCGAATTGAAGACAACTTGAAGATGATGGAATCGAAAATGGAGTTCTTTGAAGTGCAAAGGCTACTTACTACTAATCCTAAGGATGTAGTAGAAATATTGCCTTCGATTTATTTATATCTTGAACAACTTGAATGGATGAATGCTGGCATTGCACTGTTGCTTGGAAGGTAGTGTTAGCATTCCAAGTGGGATTTGCTAAAAAGGTAAAATGTAGCCTCGTGTGTCACACCTAGTAATGACTAAAACATGGGATACAAAACAGATCTATGTGGGTCAAACCCTGTACTCGAAAACCGACACTAATACGTCCACTGTATTACAAGTTGAGAAATCGAATGCCGGAAAACTCGATTGTTAGGGAAAAAAGAAAGAAGGACGAAGATAAGAAGAAAACTAAACAACACAGAATCTCATAGTGGAATAAATAATCTATAATATACAACAAATCTTTACACAAACAAACTTTGATATATGTATATACAGACATCAATCAGAATATACTAACCTATTTCAGCATGGACAGTTATAACAACTTGTCCCTACAATTGATAATAAACACAACAATGAAAACATCGGAAAATAACCTTCTACGTGAATACGTCTCTGAGCCTCCAACTCGTCTTCTGAAGCTCCAAAGCATCCAACCTAATCTGTAATATGCTCAGTCTGACCCAAGCATTATAATGAAATAACACCCGAGTCGGTCTGGAAAACCAGCGTGAGAAAACACACCCAATTGGATTTAAAGTTATAAGAAAAACCTATGAAATCAAAAGTATCTCGTAAGAGCACACCGCACATAAACACGGATGGGTTTTTACCTTACGATAACAAAAACATTTCGTATGAAATTCGTTGATATTATAATAGGGTCTAGATACAAATACTTATTAATCTTAGTCGAAATTGTTGCATTAATTAAGTTCCAGCATAATAGGTATACAACTAAAACCGTAAAGGCTCGTATTGGAAAATGGATTCCATACAATGACTGGGCTACTGGGGTACCGCCCATCACGGTGCATCTCTAGACAAATAACACCAAGGACCTTGCTTGGATCCTCTGCCAACACAGAACCGGCCTACCACTTGAGTAGTAGTACCGAATATGATTACCCCTCCGTTAATGGGCCTCGAAGCATACAAATGAGAGATAATAACGACCCTAGATAGGGATGATCATACCTTACTTAGGAGCGACCCACTTAGCCCTGCTGCATCTCTCCTGTTTAAGTCATTCCCGATTGATGAGGCTTGAGGCTACGTTTTACCTTTTATAGCACTTCCCACTTGGAATGCTAATACTGTCTTCTAGGCAACAATGCAATACTAGCATTCATCCATACAAGTTCGTTTTAGGACTGAACGAAACACTTGAGAGCTCCATCTCTGAATCCATCATCTTCAAGATCTCTTTACTTTGAAACGCATTCGTTCGATCGAAGTGGTTTTCAGATAACCTATCTGATCCCAATCTCTTCGAAAAAACATTCAATAATTTCCAGTAAACTCAACCCCAGTTCTTTAAGAAATATATAGTCAAAGATAAGATCGAAGATCATCTCCTTAGCGTTAGTGAACGGATTTCCTTGTCATTACCCTAGGAGAACGAAATGAGATTTATACGCACAGTACAACATCATCGAAGATGACCATGCCATATATATCACGTGTTTCTCCTAGATACTTCCAAAGTTACATTAGGATCCATTTTTGATAGTCAGTTATTTAACTATCGAATAACAAAATTCAATCAGGGATTTAGTCCATAGGGAAAAAACAACATTGGTTAAGCACATAAGCAAGCACTAGCCTCCTTTTATAAATCTTTTATAAATTAAATCATTTGTAAATTACTTGTATAAGATTACTTTTACAAAGATATATCCACCAATTCCTATATTTTCAATACTTAGAAAATATCCATATACTTATCTCAACAGTATAAGTATATCTACACACTGAGAAAGATTTCATTTTTATTCTATTCAAAAATCATTCACAAACTCCTTATAATTCTCTAAATCATTTATCAAAACATTTTATAAAACTTCTCAACCCATTTATGAAACTTCTTTTCTACATTTCAATCACTTATAATCCTCTTTGTACATTTCTAAAACTCATTTGTAAATCCTTTATAAATCTCTAAACCATTTATAAACTCCTTAACCTTGTAAATAATCTTCCTTACGTCTCCAAACCATTTTATAACCTCTTTTATACAATCCAAGTCTTTCAACTCTATTCATGGGTCTCTAAAACATTTATAAACAATTGAAAATCTTTTACTTCAAAAATCCATTATATAATAATGATTATTAACAATAAACATTAAAAATAAATGAAATTTATAAATTTTAAAATATCTTAAAATTAATAATTAATAATTTCAAAATATTGTTTAAGAAAGAATAATAATTAATCTTTACCACTTTTATAAATAATAATAATTTATTTTCAAAGCCTTATTAATAATTCTTATTATTAATTTCAAACCATAATTATTCTTAAAATAATTGACATTTCAAAATATTAAACATTTTTATAAATCCTTTAAATAAAATTAACTATAAACAAATAATTTTAAAACAATACTAATATAATTAAATAATCTTAAAATAATATTTCTATAGTTAAATAACTCTAAAATAATATTAATATAATTAAATAACCTTAAAATAATATTACTATAATTGATTAACTTTAAAACAATATTAATATAATTAAATAACCTTAAAACAAAATATTTCCGAGACCCAATTTCGGATTTAAAAATCATTTCTTATCTCAAAAACCAATTCCATCTTAATGGCAATTTATAGTATTTTTATAATACTAATTTGAGGCAAATAGCCACCCAACACTTAACCAATATCGATATTGATTTTCTATCACTACTAGGTTTTATTTCAAACAGGTAATGATGTTATAACTACAGTGTCCACAATCATGTTCATTTTTCAATAATCCATATAAAAAAATATTATTGAAACAATTCAATAATAGTGAGGAATCCCGTTGGATCCCTCCAACCCGTGTCCCTCTGCATCACAAACATTATATAATCATAAAATATAAATCAACCGCTTTGAGGCGGGATTCGTATACAAAGGGTCATCCGCTCTTACAAGGGAACGTAATAGGGTCTCATCCGCTCCAATAGGCGGGAATATATCTAAACCAACTAATAAATACAGTAATTCATCCAAACAATCATTCAACAATTTTTATCAACTATATATCATACTAGTTATCCAAAAAGGTGAGTTTAACTCACCGATATTTTCTATTGTCGCCGAGGCATTCCGATTTGAAACTAATATCGAACGACGTCCAATTTTTAGCCCAAATTTCAACAGTCTCCAAATTCGTCCAAACTAGTTCCATTGCGAAGTTTTAGTCGATATGAGCACAACGCAAAAATTTCGTCTCGATCGGACATTGTATGAAGGAGTTATTGAATTTATAAGTTATCGAATTTTTAAATAATAATTAAATAAACAAATTTCAACTCCATTAAATTTACAACTCTACCCTTCACTCATTTTCCCCAAATCAACCAAGCATGCACAGTAGCTCACCCATTAACACGTGCACGGATTCCTAGTGACACAGAGCTACGCTCCGCTAAACGGCGAACCGACTTCGCCATCCTTCACCTCGTCGAGAGCCACACCACGTCGACCCAACCATTTAACCTCTGGCCTCCCCTCACGATCGCGACCTGACACACCGTAGCCTCCCACCCGAGCGACGTGACCCACGATGAGAACCGCATACCTCAAAAATTGATGTCGAGATGCCAAACTCCACCATAGATCCAAATGCCACTTCCATTTTGAAAACCATTGCCTAATTTTTGAAAAATTTGAAACCCTAGTTCTAAGCCCTCAATATATGCACTGACGCAACTCCCCACCACCATTGAGCACCCCCAAATCACCATTGGTCGAACCTCTTACTGCCACGAACCCATAGAAACAAGAATCAAATTTTTCTGTTGAGAATAACTTGGTTTATGATTTTTTTAGTTTTGTTTTTTTGAATTTTTATCTACTGTGAATCCAAATGAAAATGAAATGGGAGGGAGAAAGTGTTTTAAACAGGCGAGGGAGGTATGGGTTAAGAATAGGGCATGGTATGGGGTAAGTATGGGGTAAGCAGGGTTATATAATAATATATATTTATTTTCTTCAATTTAAAATATCCAGTTTTAATGTCCGAAAATCTCGAACTCCAAACGAGACGTGTCGCCTGGCGTTCCATATGTTATACCCCTATTACGAATGCAATGGAACTTGTTTCGAGGCCTAATTCGATCGTATGCAAAAGATAGATTTTTGGACCTAGTTATTGTATTAAATTTTCGATATTAATTTCAACGGGTTTCGATCTTGCACGACCAAACGATACGTCCAATTGCTACGAAATACGACGGCGTAATATAATTCACTATTATGGATCCAATGAAACTAGTTTCATCGAAATCCGAGACTGTGCCCCAAAAGGCTAATTTCACAGATTTAAATATTTAATTATCGATAATTATCCGGTCTATTTGTATTTGAAAAATAAATTTACAATTTGAACTCACCAATATTATTTATTGTTTAAGTGGAGTTAAATAAAATTATTAAATCAATTTAATTAACATTTAATTCAAAATCCAAATATTTAAATATGCCCTATATTTGCATTATAAATTATTCAATTCCAAAATTCAATTATCTTAAATATTTAAAATTAATTAAACATTTAAAATCAAATAACCAAAATTTTGGGTCATTACATTCTTCCCTCCTTAAATGAATTTTGTCCCCGAAATTCCTTAGGAAGAAAACGTTTACAAACCCTTAAGTTTAAAAACTATCAATTTAAAATGAGTTATTAAACTTATTTTCAAAACCAATTAGCTGGAATAGATTTTAAATTTTCCAAGTCTTTTAAATTCATTCACCTATAGCAACTAACTCTCTTCTATTCATTCATTCCAAGATATAACCCAAAAAATCAAATTTTTGTTTTGAAAAATTTTCCAAAATTTCTCAAAACTTATTTATTGCCTTAATTTTCAAAAAATTTCGCCAGTGTCTCCTTTGCGCGACTCGATCAAAATAACTACAAATCGCCACTACGAGCCCACACCAACAAAAGAAAATAAAAGCCAAGTGGCTCAATCATAAAACCATCAAATCAATCAATAATATAAACATGTACCTTTTAGTTGGGCAACCAAAATTTTCTTATGAAACCAAAAGCATCAGGTTAGCTCTTGTTTTTATATACCTGCATCTTATTTACCAATGATACCCAATCATTTAATTTATGATCATATTATTTCGCAATTTCAATTTCCAATATTTTATTTACTAAATCCGTACGATGTACATATATCATCCGTACACAATATCAAATCTAATCGCTCGCTTGATCACACCATTTCACTTCCGAACTAGTATCGTTCACATGACCACTCTAGTGCGGACTCAGATCGGTTCCCTGATTAGAAAATATCATTCTCCTTGCACAGAAATATACTATGATAGAGAATTCCAGAATCAACCAAAATTCCATATTCTGGATCAGACCGTTATGCGAATAAAATAATATACGTACAACCCACGTATTTATTTCAATTGATTTCTTGGCTATCCCAAATTCTTTTTTTTATTCACATTCATTTCATTCTCATTCACTTTATCCTATTTTAATTGGTCTACACTCAATTATCCACATTGCTTTATCTGTATCCATTTATTACCTAGTATACTCTTTCAATACTATTATCACCTATGAACCATTTCACCAAGTTTTATGTTTAACAACATTTCACTCCATACTAAATTCATTTATGGATCATTTCATAAAATTTTACTTAAGTTTATAAACATTTCATTCAACTCTTCTCATGTTTATTTCCACTTCACAACTTAAGTCCATATCAAATTCAATTTCATTTAACTCAATCCATTTGTTCAATTTAAATATTCAGTTTTTGTCCACCAACATTCCAAACCATATTCAGTTCACTAATTTATTTAACTAGCTCATTTCATTGATTCATTTCAAATCTCAACCAAATTTATTTCAAAAACTCATTTCATTTAACTTAACGTAGATTGAATTTCTTTTCAAAATTCATTTTATTTCACTTAACTTAAGTTAAGTTCCATTTCAATTTTGTTTTTCTTAACATTCATATTCAACAATTTAAAACACTATTTGAACTTACTAATTCTTAAAAGTTATAAGTTATCAAACTTATTTTCTCATATTTTCACAAAACACTTAAATGGAAATTTCCTTGTTCTTATTTATTTCAAATCATTTTGAAATCATATATATATATACAAAATCCCCTTGGTATATCAAATCATTCTTTTGAATTTCAAAACCAAAACTAGTTTTACTAAAACAAAACTCCAATGGTAGCAATTCCTCTCTTGGAAGCCCGAAAATGAACGTCGATGATGTTGCAATCATCACCGAAATTATTTTCCAATGACCGAAGTGAGTTCAGTGCTTTTATCCCCTTTAAAATCCTGTTTAACATATTTCCATTCAAAATATTTTCCAAATATTATTATTATCATTTTCCCAAAACTTCGAAAAAACATTTTTTTTTTAAACCACGGGATTTAAATTCTCAAATTTCCAGCTTTTAAACCCTTTTTACTTACAAATCATATTTATAATATATTTATGAAATTTCATTTCCTTTCCATTTATACATCATATCTTTATAATTCCATTTGGTTATATAAAATTATTTCTTTGTTGTTAATCTTTGTTTTCATTATAATATTAAAAACTTTTATTAGACCACAATAACAACGAATGATAATAATCAAATATTATCATTCTCTAACAACCAAACACACCATATATATACCATAATAATTTCTGAAAATAATTTCTTTATATATAAAATATAATCAGGGTAAAATTATTTACTCAATTTCTAAACAATACCATGTCGAATTACTCTTTCAATCGTTTAGAGATCCGTATCAATAACGTTAATTACTCGTATTGACTATAATCTATAAGCTACTCAATAGAACAACCAACACAATATAAAACAATTTTTATATCACTAACAAATACGTGCTCACACACACACACTCAAACTCATTCTAAGGTGCTACTGACCATATCTCTAATGAGTACCCCACCAAAGGCAAGGTTCTCGCTTAACCTTCAGCTTTGATACCAAATGTAATGATCGGGGTTTTTCGACCCTCGAAAATGGACACTAATACGTCCACTGTATTGCAAGCTGAGAAATCGAATGTCGGAAAACCCGATTTTTAGGGAAAAAGAAAGAAGGACGAAGATAAGAAGAAAACTAAACAACACGGAATCTCACAACGGAACGAATAATCTGTAATATACAACAAATTTTTACACAAACAAACTTTGATATATGTATATATAGACATCAATAGAATATACAAACATATTTTAGCCTGGACAGTTATAACAGCCTATCCCTACAATTGCTCATAAACACAACAATGAAAACAGTGGAACATAACCATCTATGTGAATACGTCTCTGAGCCTCCAACTCATCTTCTGAAACTCCAAAGCATCCAACCCAATCTGTAATATGCTCGATCTAACCCCAACATTATTATAAAATAACACCCAAGTCAGTCTGGAAAACCAGCATGAAAAAGCACACCCAACTAGATTTAAAGTTAAAATAAAAATCTCTAAAATCAAAAGTATCTCGTAAGACCACATCACACATAAACACGGACGGGTTTTTACCTTACGATAACCAAAACATTTCATATGAAATTCTCTGATATTATAATAGGGTCTAGATACAAATACTTATTAATCTTAGCCGAAATTGTTACATTAATTAAATTCCAGCATAATAGGTATACAACTAAAACCGTAAAGGCTCGTATTGGAAAATTGATTCCATATAATGACTGGGCTATTGGCGTACCTCCCGTCACGGTGCATCTCTAGACAAATAACATCGAGGACCTCGCCTGGATCCCCTGATAACACAGAACCGGCCTACCACTTGACTAGTAGTACCGAATATGATCACCCCTCCGTTAATGGGCCCCGAAACATACAAATGAGATATAATAACAACTCTAGATAGGGATAATCATACCCTACTTGAAAGTGACCCACTTAGCCCTGCTGCGTCTCGCCGGTTTTAGTCATTCCCGATTGATGAGGCTTGAGGCTACGTTTTACCTTTTATAGCACTTCCCACTTGGAATGCTAATACCGTCTTCCACGCAACAATGCAATACTAGCATTCATCCATACAAGTTCGTTCTGTGACTGAACGAAACACTTGAGAGCTCTGTCTCCAAATACATCATCTTCAAGATGTCTTCACTTCGAAACACATTCGTTGGATCGATGTGGCTTTCGGATAACCTATCTGATCCCGGTCCCTTCGAAACAACATTCGATAATTTTCGGTAAACTCAACCCTAGTTCATTAGGAAATAAATAGTCAAAGATAAGATCGGAGATCATCTCCTTACAGTTAGTGGACGGATTTCCTTATCATTATCCTAGGAGAACGAAACGATATTTATACGCACAGTACAACATCATCGGAGATGACCATGCCATATATATCATGTGTTTCTCCTAGATACTTCCAAAGTTACATTAGGATCCATTTTCGATAGTCGGTTATTTAACTATCGAATAACAAAATTCAATCAGGGATTTAGTCCATAGGGAAAAAACAACATTGCTTAAGCACATAAGCAATCACTAGCCTCCTTTTATAAATATTTTATAAGTTAAATCATTTGTAAATTACTTGTATAAGATTACTTTTACAAAGATATATCCACCAATTCCTATATTTTCAATACTTAGAAAATATCCATATACTTATCTCAACAGTATAAATATATTTACACATTGAGAAAGATTCCATTTTTATTCGATTCAAAAATCATTCACAAACTCCTTATAATTCTCTAAATCATTTATAAATCATTTTATAAAACTTCTCAACCCATTTATAAGACTTCTTTTATACATTTCAATCACTTATAAATCCTCTTTGTACATTTCTAAAACTCATTTGTAAATCCTTTATAAATCTCTAAACCGTTTATAAACTCCTTAACCTTATAAATAATCTTCCTTATGTCTCCAAACCATTTTATACAATCCAAGTTTTTCAACTCTATTCATGGGTCTCTAAAACATTTATAAACAATTAAAAATCTTTTACTTCAAAATACCAATATATAATAATGATTATTAACAATAAACATAAAAAAAAATGAAATTTATAAATTTTAAAACATCTTAAAAATAATAATTAATAATTTCAAATATTGTTTAAGAAAGAATAATAGTTAATCTTTACCACTTTTATAAATAATAATAATTTATTTTCAAAGCCTTATTAATAATTCTTATTATTAATTTCAAACCATAATTATTCTTAAAATAATTGACATTTCAAAATATTAAACATTTTTATAAATCCTTTAAATAAAATTAACTATAAACAAATAATTTTGAAACAATACTAATATAATTAAATAATCTTAAAATAATATTTCTATAGTTAAATAACTATAAAATAATATAATATAATTAAATAACCTTAAAATAATATTTATATAATTAATTAACTTTAAAACAATATTAATATAATTAAATAACCTTAAAATAATATTACTATAATTAATTAAATTTAAAACAATATTAATATAATTAAATAACCTTAAAACAAAATATTGCCGAAACCCAATTTCAGATTTAAAAATCGTTTCTTGTCTCAAAAACCAATTCCAACTTAACGGCAATTTATAGTATATTTATAATACTAATTTAAGGCCAATAGCCACCCAACACTTAACCAATATCGATATTGATTTTCTATCACTATTGGGTTTTATTTTCAAACAGATAATGATGTTATAACTGTAGTGTCCACAATCATGTCCAGTATTCAATAATCCATATAACAGAAATATTATTGAAACAATTCAATAATAGTAAGGAATCCCATTGGTTCCCTCCAACCTGTTTCCCTCTGCATTACAAACATTATATAATCATAAAGTATAAATCAACTGCTTCAAGGCGGGATTCGCATACAAAGGGTCATCCGCTTTTACAAGGGAACGTAATAGGGTCTTATCCGCTCCAATAGGCGGGAATATATCCAAACCAACTAATAAATATAGTAATCCATCCAAACAATCATTCAATAATTTTTATCAACTATATGTCATACTAGTTATTCAAAAAGGTGAGTTTAACTCACTGAAATTTTCTATTGTCGCCGAGGCATTCGGGTTTGGAACTAAAATCGAACGATGTCCGATTTTTAGCCCAAATTTCAGAAGTCTCCAAATTTGTCCAAACCTGTTCCATTGTGAAGCTTTAGTTGATACGAGCGCAACGCAATAAGTTTCATCTCGATTGGACCTTCTATGATGGAGTTATTGAATTTATAAGTTATCGGATTTTTAAATAAAAATTAAATAAACAAATTACAACTTCATTATATTTACAACTCTACCCTTCACTCATCTTCCCAAAATCAACCAAGCATGCATAGCAGCTTACCGATTCATGCGTGCACGAAATCCTAGTGACACGGAGCTACGCTCCACTAAACGGTGAACCGACTTCGCCATCCTTCACCTCGTCGAGAGCCACACCACGTCGACCCAACCATTTAACCTCCGGCCATCCCCTCATGATCGCGACTTGACACACCGCAGCCTCCCACCTGAACGACGCGACCCACTCCGATGAACCACACACCTCAAAAATTGATGCCAAGATGCCAAACTCCACCATTGATCCAAATGCCACTTCGATTTTGCAAACCATTGCCTAATTTTTGAAAATTTCGAAACCCTAGTTCTAAGCCCTCAATATATGCACTGACGCAACTCCCCACCACTATCGAGCACCTCTAAATCACCATCGGTCGAAGCTCTTGCTGCCACGAACCCACAAAAACAAGAATCGAATTTTTCTGTTGAGAATAGCTTGGTTTATGATTTTTTTTAGTTTTGTTTTTTATAATTTTTATCCACTGTGAATCCAAATGAAAAATGAAATGGGAGGGAGAAAGTGTTTTAAACAGGTGAGGGAGGTATGGGCTAAGAATAGGGAACGATATGGAGTAAGTATGGGGTACGTAGGGTTATATAATAATATATATTTATTTTCTTCAATTTAAAATAACCAGTTTTAACGTCCGAAAATCTCAAATTCCAAACGAGACGTGCCGCCTGGCATTCTATAAGTTATACCCCTATTCCGAATGCAATGGAACTTGTTTCGAGGCCTAATTCGATCGTATGCAGAAGATAGGTTTTTGGACCTAGTTATTATATTAAATTTTCGATATTAATTTCAATACGTTTCAATCTCTCGCGCGACCAAACGATACGTACAATCGCTACGAAATTCGACGGCATAATATAATTCACTATTATGGATCCAATGAAACTAGTTTCGTCGAAATCCGAGAATGTGCGCCGGAAGGCTAATTTCAAAGATTTAAATATTTAATTATCGATAATTATCTGATCTATTTATATTTGTAAATAAATTTACAATTTGAACTCACCAATATTATTTATTGGTTAAATGGAGTTAAATAAAATTATTAAATCCATTTAATTAACATTTAATTCAAAATCCAAATATTTAAATATGCCCTATATTTGCATTATAAATTATTAAATTCCAAAATTCAATTATCTTAAATATTTAAAATTAATTAAACATTTAAAATCAAATAACCAAAATTTTGGGTCGTTACAAACCCATTAGGGTATGGTCATCACCCTTCTAAATCACTATTTATGGATTTGGTATGTGCATGAGAGCTCTCCAGGAAAAGGTTACAAAGCAACCGGGGGTATGACATATTCGGTACTATTCAGGAAGGGGTAGGTCAATTCTGTGTTGGCAGGGGTTACAAGGTTTGTGACCTCGGTACTTTTTCTAGAGGTGTACTGTGGTAGGCAATACCCTAGTAACCTTGTCATTGTATGGAATCCATTTTCCAATACGTGCCTTTGTGGACTTAGTTGTATATTAAATATCCTGTCGAATGTAATTAATGTAACCATTCCGGCTATGTTAAACATTTTCTTTAAACCCTAAATATTATTATAATATCATTAGATTTTCTATTTGAAATTTTTTGGTTATCAAATGGTAAAAACCCATTCGTGTTTATGTACGGCATGGTCTTACGAGATACCTTTATTTTTGAAAGGGTTTTATAAATATAGCAATCCATATGATTTTAGTTTCTCATGCTGGTTTACCAGACTAATTCGGGTGATTTTCTTATAATACTCGAGTCAGACTCGAGTATTTTTCTAGAGTTAGCTTTGGACGCTTTGGAGCTTCAGAAGACAAGTTGGATGCCTCTAAGACCTCACGTATTTTATTTTCCGCTATATTTCTTGTTTTGTATAAATCAGCATTTGTAAGGACATGCTGTTATAACTGTCTAGGCTGATGATAGGTTAGACTTTGATTGTTGTAAATTTTTCTTTTGTAAGAATCATTTGGATATTATATATTACTCGTCACGTTGTAAGGTTATGTTCTGTCTTTTCTTTTCTTTCATCCCAACAATTTGTCTTTCCAACACTTAAATGTTCGGCATGTGAATACTGTGGATGTATTAGTATCAACTTTTAAGGGTCGAAAAGGCGGGTCGTTGCACTTGGTATTAGAGCTGAAGGTTAAGCGAGAACCTTGGCTTTGGTGGGGTAAAATCATTAGAGATAGGGTAAGTGACACCCTAGAATGAGTTTTGGGTTTATTATATATGAGAGCACATATTTGTTAGTGCTATAAAATTGTTTTTTATTATGTTGAAATTGGTAAATGAAAAAATTTCACTTAGATTTTATATTTTAAATATAAAAGAATAATTTTCAAAAATAGATATAGTTATTTTTGTTGTGGTTGGTTGTTAGGGAAGGATGACAATTATTTATCATCATTTGTTGACTAGTTATTTGTGCTTAGCTAGTTTATGAGCATTTATTGTTTTGTTTAGGTTAAATTAAATATGAACACCTTGTGAATTTAGTTTCATGATTTGACTATAAGGCATTTGTTAACAACGTAAGTTTAACAAGTTTACTTTGTTAAAAAGGTTACTCTAAAAAGGAATGATTTTATATTAAGAGGATTTTATAAATTGAGTTTATAAAATGTGTCTTATAAAATAAGGTGAATTTTTAAGAATTTAAATCCCGGTATCTTTGGAAAATATTTTAAATGGTTTTTGGAAAAGGTAATAATAGTTTTACTTGAAAGTACTTATAAGTGTGACTATTTTCAAAGAGAATTTAAAGTAAGATACATTTTCTTTGGATAATTCGGAGAAAATGTCTCGATTAGTTTTGTGGTAATCTAAATAATTTTCTAAATGATAATCAGATGTTTTTCTATTAGTAACTTTGGTATTAGTTTTGATGACAACAACCATATGAGATCATGTAAATATATATATTATGTTTTATCAAGTTATATATAGTATATAGTGCATGATATTAGACAGGTGCTGATTTACAAGACTGTACAATATCAAGAGCAGACTCAAGAGGTTGATAAAGAAGTTGATATAGAGATTCAAGAGTTAAAGATTGAAGACCCATAAGTTTAAAGATTCAAGATATCAAGATAAGTTATAGAGTCATTGATTATTTTGTTAAACCCTGGTAGCACTTCCTTGGTTATTCTTCTTTTTCTTCAAAAATTTCTTTAAAATCTATTCTCTAATTTTAATGGTTTTCATATATCTTGGTTTTCAAAAATGATTTTTAAGAATCCCTGTTTTCAAAATGATTTTTTAAACAAATCTTCAAAATGGCTTTCAATGAATTCTAACCTTTCAGTTATTTATTTACAAAATTATTATATTAAGTTTTAAGTATTTAAATTTTAGTATATAATTTTAATTTTATTGTATTTAGATATAGATTTTGGTTTTATGTTTCTTGAATGTATAATAGTATATTTTGACATTCATTAAAACTTCAATTTAAATATATATTCACTTATATTTTTTATATTATTTTTCAAAAGAAATTCATATTTAAATCCTTTATATATTAAAATACTTCAAAATTATTTTATAAAATTTTATTAAGTTTTATTATGGTTAAAATTCGTATAAACTATGCTTAATTGATTTTACAAAGTATTAAAATATTTTATAAAACTTAACATTTTCAAAACGATTTTTATTAAGTGTTTTTCAAAATTACAAAGGATATGTCAAAATATATAGTACTCATATGTCGACATATAGTCCAATATTTTCAAATTCAAATTTTGAATGAAAGTGTCATTTCATCATATATCTTCGCAAATGGACATGACTGTTGTTTCTCTATAAATAGGGGTTCTCTCAACGAATTTTGGTTAACTGCTTTTTTATTTTTTCTCCCCTCTTTCACTCTCTTGATTTCTAAAAGAAATCCTGAACAAAATCTTCTCAAATTCAATCAAATCAAATTCAAGCTCTATTAATTTGATTCTCTATTGTATACTCTCTGATCTCTCTAATCTCTCTCACTCAAATCAAGATCAAAGTTCTATTCAAGGAGTTATAGGATTATTTTTATTCAAGATCAAGAAATTGATTTTGTAAACTTTGTCAAATCATATTCAAATACTCTTGGGTGTGCTTGGTGAAACTCCCACACCTCTTAGTATTTCCAAAAAGGGCACACTAAAGGATGTGGTGCATTATAGGTATAGCTAAAGCATCACAGAGACTAAGATTCACAAGACAAATAAGTAAAAGTAGCGGAAAACATTTAAATAATAACCTGTCATTCAGAATTAATCTTCATCTCAAAATAAGTCATAAAAACATAACATGTCTTAAAAACTCAAAATCTCTCATGTCTTATGAAAATACATCTCAGTCTCACATAATCAGAGTAAAAGTAACAATAACAATCCCTCTCACAAGTGCCAATCCATCATATTCCAAATGAAAAAGATGAAAAGTAGAAGAATACATCTGAAATGAGGAAACTTCGGAAATGAATCTCCAACAACATGAATCAACTATCCTCAACTCTGCCGGTCTATTGGGGGAAAAGGAAAGATAGAGGAGTGGGTTAGACAATAAGTCTGGTGAGTGAAAGTAATCACAAGCATTTTTAAGCAAGATAAAGATAATAGACTAAGCAATAGTTCTAGCATGAAAGGAAGATATAGAAGATAAAACTCACATAAAATACTGTTTCTGATTCTGTTTGACTGTTTTCTTTGATTGTTTGCACTTGTCTTGAACTGCTGTGATTAGGATGAAACCCTAATCCTATCTCAACTGCTAACTTGATTACGCTGAAATCCTAATCCTACCCATTGATCGGCCTTTCCTATCTTTGTTGTGCCACTGTGAGCCAATCCTGTTGATCCCATAGCAAAAGACACCTCTTAGCGCTTAGGATGCAGTAGCGAATTATTTACCCTAATCGATGCCGCACGCTCGGTCATCGCCGGTACACACTAACTATCACCCCCTATTTGACCCTTTATTTACCCTAATCAGCATAAGCGTGCCCAGCCTCACCCACGTGTGAGACCATCAGTCCTCGACCTGAAAGGGAATGCTGCTGGTACTGCTCCTAACAAATAGATCTTTTAACTTTGCGCTCCTTGCCCAAATCCCAAAATTTGAGCCTTTATCTATTGGCTACTTATTTACCCTAATCAGCATAAGCCTGCCCAGCCTCACCAACGTGTGAGACCATCAGTCCTAGACCTGAAAGGGAATGCTGCCGGTACGAGCCACTACTACTATATTTGCTTGTTAACTTAATCCAAGATCTAAGTTTTAAAATATGCCCCTTCTGTTATTTCTTTCTTTCTAATTATAACCTACGTGTTATAATTGTTCTTGCAACTGTTACTCTTCTATTTTCTCTTTTTAGTTATAACCACTTGTTATAATCATGCTTGCAAATATCTTAAATTTGCCTATTTCAGTCCATCTCTATTTTATTTCAGTTTTTCTCATTTTACATCTGATTTCCGTAAATTTAGTGTTTTATTATTTTAATCCATATTTGCCAATTCTTCTCTTTTTAATATTTTATTCGCGTCAAAAAGGATTAAATCTGTATAAAAAGAAACTAACATTTACAGGCTAAATTCCAACTTAAAACAGATGTAAATAACTGTAAGTAACTGCAAATAACTGAATAAAATAGCTGAATAAAAATAGACCGAAAAGAACTTCTGAACTTTACTTTAAAACTGACTGTAAATAAACTTACATAAAAACTGTCTCAAAATTGTAGAAAAAGTACAACTATTGAGAACCCTATTATTTTAAATTGCTTACAAATCTAAAATAATTACAAAACACTCACTTGTGGTCCTTAGCTCTAGTTCTGGACCTTTCTGGATCCACTTCTAGGGTGTAGAATATTTTTATTAAAAAGATTTCCTCCCTAGAAATTTTTCCTATTTAGGGTTCAGCCTCTGGCAATGAACCCAATTGGGAGAAAATCTGAATGAGAAACGTAGCTAGGCCTATGGTTCTATTTATAGTGTGGCTTAGGGATCTCAGGCTATCAGATTTGAAGATTTAATCTGGTGCAACCACATCATAGGCTCACCGGGAACCATCGGATGTAGCTACGAACGCACAGGATTTGACTAAAAATCAAATTTACGGTCTTCGGCTCGTACCTGGACGAAATATTGTCCAGGAAGAAAGGCGGGTCGACCTGTGTTCATTGGGGGTCGACCTATGGGTCGACCTATGCCCTCCCCCTTTTTATTTATTTATTTCGTTTAATTTTATAATTCTAAATTTCTTGTTTCTCTCGTAACTTCTTCATACTAGCTCAGATTTCGACAACTTATATATGGAAATTGATCAGAAAATTGCCATGGACCCAATGGTGCAACTCCTGTAGCTAAATTCTGACAATTTCAAAAATGCTTATTTTCACCATTTAATAATTATTTTGGTTATTTAATTATCTAAAAATGTGGGGTGTACATTCTCCCCTCCTTAAAGGATTTCACCCCCGAAATCTCCAAGGACAGAAGAATGAAATAAATATTTTCATCCAAATTCCACAACCACACATTCGACCATCATCCATTACATCCATTGTCCTTTAGCTTTTTAATGCAATTTATGACATATGCAATAGTGTAGTGTCAATGTCCCTAACTAATGCAATAGATTAGGCGGTCTACTGATTCAGTCGACCTCCTTTTTATGTGCTCATGTCCATGCCATGCATCCAAATAAATGCAAATTCCCTAATGACAACTGATAGTTCTATATGTCTGCTACAATCATCATCCAAATGCAACAATCATATGATAATCACCCATTCATAGCAACCATGAAATAAAAATGCAAGTGCACACACATTCATATGCATATGCTTTAATGACCTAGTTAGGCCGATCTCTAAGAGATAATAGTGCCTAATGTGTGTATATGCATCCATTAGCATCCACTAGCAAACACTTGCAACCACTTGCGTCCAACAAACATAACATGCTCTACTAACATGTTTACATTCAGTCCTACCATCCATAGGTTAAGTCCTAAGTCTACCCTCCCAAAGGATACTAAAGGAAAGAACCTATTCAAAACTAAAGATGGAAATAGGAAATTCAAGACGTATCATCTAAGAGAAGCGGATAAGAGATACATATTTTCTCCTTAGCCTCCTACGTAGCATCCTCAATACTATCTCCCCACTGCACCTTAACCAAAGGGACTTCCTTATTCCTAAGCTTCTTGATATCATGTCCAACGATCTTTGTAGGAATGCGACGAACCGATGCTTCTCTCTCCACTTCAACTTCCTCAAGTTGGCTAGGTTCCACTACCTCTACCGAATCATCTAAGGACTTTCTCAAGTGCGAAACATGAAAAACATCATAAACTCACGCGAGTCTCTCAGGTAGCTTTATCCGATACGCCATCTTCTCTACCCTTTCCACAATAGGGAACAGTCCTACAAATCTGGAAGCAAGTTTCCCACTTGATCCAAACCTCACTACCTGTCTCAGTGGAAACACCTTAATGAAAACCAAATCTCCTACCTCGAACTTAATATCCCTTCTCCGCTTATCTGCATAGGATTTCTGTCTATCTTGGGCCATCTTCATTCTTCTTCTAATCAAATCAATCTTTTCTGAAGTCTCTCTAACCATGTCGAGACCAACTAGCAATCTTTCTATAGACTCCAACCAACACGAAGGAGACTTGCAAGGTCTTCCATTAAGGGCTTCAAAAGGAGCCATCCCAATGCTAGTCTGAAAACTATTATTATAAGCGAATTCCACTAAAGGAAGGTGCTACCAAGTCCCTCCAAAATCAAGGATGCACATCCTCAATAAATCCTCAAGAACTCTATTAACTCTCTCCGTTTGGCCATCCGTTTGAGGGTGATAGGCCATACTCAATCTAAGCTGTGTCCCTAAAGCCTCTTGCAAGCTCCTCCAAAACTCGCTAGTAAAGATAGGGTCTTTGTCGCTTACTATGCTAGAGGGAACTCCATGAAGTCGGACTATCTTACGAATGTATATGGATGCCAAATAAGTTGTTGTCCTCTTACTCTTGACCGGAATGAAGTGGACGCTCTTAGTCAAACGATTTACAATCACCCAAACACTAGTATTCCCTTTCCCAGATCGGGGTAAACCATCTATGAAATCCATTGAAACACTATCCCACTTCCATTCGGGTACATCTAATGGTTGAAGCATTCTACCAGGCCTCTGCTGCTTCGCCTTAACCCTTTGGCACACAAGACACTTAACCACAAACTCTGCTACATCCTTCTTCATGCCACTCCAATAAAACACTCTCTTCATATCCCTATATATCTTATCACCACCTGGATGAATAGTCATCCGAGAATGGTGTGCTTCAGCTAGAATTGCAGTCATCAAATCACCAGTACGGGTGACGCAAAGTCTTCCATCTCTTCTTAACCACCCTTTTCTATCGATGGAATAGCGTTAGAGATGTCTAGAGTCCTCTCCTCTGCTAATCCTATCCAGAATATCCACAAGCTCTGAATCCTCTTGATGCCTTGAGCCAATCTGATCTATGAGGGTAGGCTTAACCTCAAGCGCTGCCAATAATCCAGGAGTAATGTCCGTAGAGGGCTTAAAATCAAAGGTGAAAATAAACTCTAGGCTTTTCCACTCCATGAACATTGGGCTAAGGGTTGTTCTCTTCCTACCTAATGCACTCGCAACCACGTTCCCCTTGCCAGAGGTGTAAGCTATCTCAAAGTCATATGATGCTAGAAACTCCATCCAAAGCTGTTGCCTCAAGTTTAAATCCTTTTGTGAGAACATGTACTTCAATGATTTACGGTCAGTGAAAATCTCGAATCTCTCTCCTAGCAAGTAATGTCTTCAATACTTGAGCGCGAAAACAATAGCAGCCAGCTCCAAATCATGGGTGGGGTAGTTCTTCTCATGAGTTCTCAACTATCTACTCCCATAGCATACTACCCTCCCCTCCTGCATCAATATTGCCTCAAGGCCAGTCCCACATACATCAGTGTATACTGTAAAAGGCTTAGCTCCGTCGGGTAAAACTAACACCGGTGCACTAGTAAGGGCCCTCTTTAAAGGAATCCTCACAATCAACGTCCCACACGAATGCCGCATTCTTCTTAGTGAGGCGAGTAAGCGGTGCTGAAATCTTAGCAAAATCTCTGATAAACTTCCTATAATAACCAGCCAAACCTAGGAAGCTTCTAACTTCGGTAGCGTTCTTAGGGGCCTTCCAATCCTGTACCGCAGCTACCTTAGCGGGATCTACTGTTATACCCTCTCTTGAGACTACATGTCCCAAGGAACGCACCTCCTCACGCCAATAGTGACACTTCGAGAATTTTTCTTTCAACTGATGAATACGAAGTGTACGAAGAACCTCCTCAAAAGGGATAGCATGCTCTTCCATACTCTTGGAAAACACCAGAATGTCGTCCATAAACACTACAACGAACTTATTTAGGACATCACGAAAAACACGGCTCATCGGATTTACAAAATAGGCTGGGCCATTGGTCAGCCCAAACGGCATAACCAACCACTCAAAGAAACCATCCAGTGTCCTAAATGATATCTTATCGATGCTATCATCGACAACCCTTAGCTGATGAATCCAGTGGCTAAGTCAGGCTGAGAAAATACTGAAGAGCCAACCAACTGATCGAAAAGATTGTCTATCCTAGGAAGTGGGTAATGGTTCTTCTTCGTGACCTTATTCAACTCTCTATAGTCTACGCAAAGTCGAAGGGAACCATCTGCCTTTGTAGCGAAGACAACTGGCGTCCCCCACTCAAATATGCTCCGTCTGATGAAGCCTTTCTCTAATAGCTCACCAATCTGCTTACTCAACTCATTCCTCTCCCTAGGAGCCATATGTCTCATGGATAATGCCACTAGCTTAGCATTATCATTTAGATAGATCCTAAAGTCGATCTCTTTCTTAGAGGGTAGCCCTCTAACCTCCTCAAAAACGTTTGGGAAATCTCTAACAACTGGAACTGAATCTAACTCTCCTAGTGATGAATCAAGGGAATATAGGAAGCTCAACATGACTGACCCCTGTGGGTCGCAAGAAACTTCGAGGGTCCGTCCGCTACATATCCCTAGCCTGACGACTCTCCCCTCACCGTCCAACATCGCACCATAAGTGGATAACCAGTCCATCCCCAAAATCATCCCATATCCCGAAAATCCCATTACATAGGTGTCACAATCAAACTCTACGCCTAGTATAAAAATTTTCAAACCCCTACAAATCATGGATAAATGTGCCGATCCTCCTATGGGGTTTGAAACAACTATAGGGTCTACAACTAGAGAGATATCTAAGTGCAAACAATCAACCAAGGAACTTGAAATGAAAGAATGTGATGTTATAGAGTCAAAAAGAGTCCGAATAGGAAAATCTGAAATAGAGATCAAACCTTCTACGGAGACTTTCCTAACTCGGTCCGGTCCACTACTAGAAGGTGCTGCATCCAAGGCCTATACTTATGCTGTAGGTGCGCTTGCTCTCTGCTCCGTCCTCTGAGGACAAGCTCTACTAAGCTGTCCAGGCTACCCATAGCTGTAACACCTCCCCTTCATCATGTCCTTCATAAGTCCTTTGAGTAATGCCCAACCAATCCACAATTATGACACTTCTCACCCTTCTTGATATGTCCCTTTTGCGGTCCTCCTCCTTTCTTCTTGTCCTTATTCATCTTATTCTTCCACCACTGCTTCTTAGAGTTTTCTGCTTTAGGAACCTCCTTAACCTCTTCTTCCTTAGCAACATTTGATATGAGGGTCATTTCCACAAGTGACTCATATGTCGCTCCCATAGGTACATGTGTCAATGCCAACCCTTGGATGGGCTGGTTCAAACCCTTAGCAAACTTGGTGGCCTTCTTATGCAGTGTATTAACAAGCTCCATCCCAAAACTCGATAACTCATTAAACTGATTTATATACTCTTTCACCGAAAGACTACCCTGCTTCAGACTAGTGAACTTCTCCAACTGCATGCTTTCCTCGGCTTGCAACAAGAACTTTGTCTCAAACCTTTCCCGAATCCAACCCAACCAATGTCTCTACCCTCCATCTCTACAATCTCCCACCAGTAATAAGCCTCTCCCTTCAGTTGACAAAATGCAAGCTGAACTCTCTGTCGGTTCTCCAATCCTAACAGCCCAAATATCCGCTCTGTATTCCTCAACCAAGTTCGTTCCTCTACGAAATCCTCCATGCCAGAAAACGTTATGCCTCCTAGATTAGCGAAGTCCTTGCATAGCTTAGAAAAATTGGCTGCTTCAGGTGGATTAATGGGACCTCCACCCGCCGATGCTGCATTGGACACTTGCCCTTGCACCTCTGGTGTTGTAGCTTGGAGGTATCTACGGAACCAGCCAGGGACTTTGATACCCTCTGGAAGATTTGGGGTGTCTGCCATTCTATGCAAAGAAAAGAAAATTTAGGCTCGAAAGAATCGAAAGAAGGTTGAACTTGACTTTGAAGGGATTTTTATAAAAACTCTCTTACACTTGAAAACTATTTCTACAATAAGAATTTCTACCTGAAAAATACTTTTAGTTTGAAGATATATTACCATTGAAAAATACTTTACTTTTAAAACAAGTTTTTAGGAATCCTGTAACCTTAGGCTCTGATACCAAATGAAACACCCCACACCCCTTAGTATTCCCAAAAAGGGCACACCAAAGGATATGGTGCGTTATAGGTATAGCTATAGCATCACAGAGACTAAGATTCACAAGACAAATAAGTAAAAGCAGCGGAAAACATTTAAATAATAACTTATCATTCAGAATTAATCTTCATCTCAAAATAAGTCATAAAAACATAACATGTCTCAAAAAATCAAAATCTCTCATGTATGAAAATACATCTCAGTCTCACATAATCAGAGTAAAAGTAACAATAATAATCCCTCTCACAAGTGTCAATCCATCATAAGCCAAATGAAAAGGATGAAAAGTAGAAGAATACATCTGAAATGTGGAAACTCCAAAAATGAATTTCCAAGCAACCTGAATCCACTATCCTCAACTCTGCTAGCCTATTGGGGGAAAAGGAAAGATAGAGGAGTGGGTTAGACAATAAATCTGGTGAGTGAAAGTAATTACAAGCATTTCTAAGTAAGAGAAAGATAATAGACTAAGCAATAGTTCTAGCATGAAAGGAAGATACAGAAAAGATAACACTCACATAAAATACTGTTTCTGATTCTGTTTGACTGTTTGCTTTGATTGTTTGCACTTATCTTAAACTGTTGCGATTAGGCTGAAACCATAATCCCATCTCAACTGCTAACTTGATTAGGTTGAAATCCTAATCCTACCCATTGATTGGCCTTTCCTATATCTGTTGTGTCACTGTGAGCCAATCCTGTTGGTTCCACAGTAAAAGACACTTCTTAGCACTTAGGACGCAGTAGCGAATTATTTACCCTAATCGATGCCGCACACTCGGTCATCGCTGGTACACACTAACTTTCGCCGCCTATTTGACCCTTTATTTACCCTAATCAGCATAAGCGTGCCCAGCCTCACCCACGTGTGAGACCATCAGTCCTCGACCTGAAAGGGAATGCTGCTGGTACTGGTCCTAACAAATAGATCTTCTAACTTTGCGCTCCTTGCCCAAATCCCAAAATTTGAGCCTCTATCTATTGGCCACTTATTTACCCTAATCAGCATAAGCGTGCCCAGCCTCACCCACGTGTGAGACCATCAGTCCTAGACCTGAAAGGGAATGCTGCCGGTACGGGCCACTACTACTATATTTGCTTATTAACTTAATCCAAGATCTAAGTTTTAAAATATGCCCCTTCTGTTATTTCTTTCTTTCTAATTATAACCTACGTGTTATAATTGTTCTTGCAACTGTTACTCTTCTATTTTCTCTTTTTAGTTATAACCACTTGTTATAATCATGCTTGCAAATATCTTAAATTTGCCTATTTCAGTCCATCTCTATTTTATTTCAGTTTTTCTCATTTTACATCTGATTTCCGTAAATTTAGTGTTTTATTATTTTAATCCGTATTTGCCAATTCTTCTCTTTTTAATATTTTATTCGCGTCAAAAAGGATTAAATCTGTATAAAAAGAAACTAACATTTACAGGCTAAATTCCAACTTAAAACAGATGTAAATAACTGTAAGTAACTGCAAATAACTGAATAAAATAGCTGAATAAAAATAGACCGAAAAGAACTTCTGAACTTTACTTTAAAACTGACTGTAAATAAACTTACATAAAAACTGTCTCAAAATTGTAGAAAAAGTACAACTATTGAGAACCCTATTATTTTAAATTGCTTACAAATCTAAAATAATTACAAAACACTCACTTGTGGTCCATAGCTCTAGTTCTGGACCTTCCTGGATCTACTTCTAGGGTGTAGAATATTTTTATTAAAAAGATTTCCTCCTCGGAAATTTTTTCTATTTGGGGTTTAACCTCAGGCAATGAACCCAATCGGGAGAAAATCCGAATGAGAAAAATAGCTAGGCCTAGGGTTCTATTTATAGTGTGGATTAGGGATCTTAGGCCGTCGGATTTGAAGATTTAATCTGGTGCAACCACATCATAGGCTCACTAGGATCCATCGGATGCAGCTACGAACACACAAGATTTGACTAAAAATCAAATTTATGGTCTTCGGCTCGTACCCGGACGAAATATCGTCCAGGAAGAAAGGCGGGTCGACCTGTGTTCATTGGGAGTCGACCTATGGGTCGACCTATGCCCTCCCTTTTTATTTATTTTTTTATTTCGTTTAGTTATATAATTCTGATTTTCTTGTTTCTCTCGTAAGTTCTTCATACTAGCTCAGATTTCGACAAGTTATATATGGAAATTGATCAGAAAATTACCACGGACCGAATGGTGCAACTCCCATAGCTAAATTTTGACAATTCCAAAAATGCTCATTTTCACCGTTTAAGAATTATTTTAGTTATTTAATTATCTGGAAATGCGGGGTGTTACACTTGGTGTCTCTGAAATCCAAGTGAGTGTGCTCTTGTCCCGTCTTAATCAAGAGGGTGTGCTTGGTGTCCCGTTTGAATCCAAGTGGGTGTGCTGGTGTTTCGTTCGAATGTACTGATTGTACCCAGAGCTCGGAAAATCTGGAGGGTGTGTCTCGTAGGCTTAAAATTGAGATTGTATAAAATTTGATATTTGAAAAGAATCTATATAAGAAATTATATGGGACTAGATGTAGGGTAACTCCGAACAAGTATAAAAATCCTAGTATGATCTCTCCAACTCTTTACTTTTTATTTTTGTTGCATTTATATCTATTTGTGTTTGCATCTGTGATTATCAATTTGCATTGTTTAAACTATAATCTTAAAAAAATTCAAAAAGATTTATAAAAGTTATTAAACACTATTCACCCCCCTTTAGTGTTAAATTAGCCTTAAGATCCTTACTTTTGAAAACTAACATTAGGTATCAGAGTGAGGTTTTTCAAAGTATTCATAATTTTGATTTTTGAAAATTAAATAGCTAACACAGTTAACAACATTGTTGGTTCACTCGTTAGTAACACCTTTGTCGAAGGACAATCTACTACTAGACCCCCACTTTTTAATGACAGCAATTACGTATAATGGTCATGTACAATGAAAATCTATTTATAGTCAACTGGTCTAGATATTGGAATGTCACATAGAATGAGTACACTAAGCCCCATACTAACTTTTCACAATGGATTGCTGACCAAAAGGTACTTGCACAAAGTAACTCTAAAGCCATGGATATTTTGTTTTGTTCATTAGATAAGAATGAATTCAATAGAGTGTCTATTTGTATGTCTGGATATGAAATATGAAGAACATTGCAAGTTATACATAAGGGCACTAGTAAAATCAAACAGGCCAAAATATCTATGTTAACTAATCAGTTTCAATTATTTAAAATGAGTCCATTTCTAATATGTATAGTAGATTTCAAGATATAGTACATTCACCAATTGCATTGGGTAAAAGTTTTTCTGAAGAGGATCAAATTAGAAAAACCCTTAATTCACTTACTCTTGAGTGGGACCAAAGACTCTTGCAATTGAAGAGGTTAATGACATTAGCACTCTGAAAATTGAAGAGTTAATCTGTAATTTAATGTCATTTGAAGCACAAATGCAAGGCAAGAGAGAAAGCAAGGCAATAGAAAAGAAATCCATCGCTTTCAATGCAACAACAGATGATCTGGATTCAAACAATGATGATGATGAGGAAATTTCTTTCATGACCAGAAATTTTAGAAAATTTCTAAAATACAGAAAAATGAATAATCTCTGAAGAAATGATAACAAAAATGCAGGAAGTGGAAATGATGTTAGATGCTTCAACTGCAATGAATTTGGCCATATGCAAAGAGACCGTCCACAATTGAAGAAACCAAAAATCTCACCAAATACCGATTCATCCAAAAAACATATAATGGCTAATATTGCAATATTAGACAATTCAGATACTTCCTCAACTGATAATGAACCAGATACAGAAGGTGCCAATATGTGCTTCACGGCAATAATCAATTAAATTCAGAAAAGATCGAATAAATGGAGCAAAAATAGGTACGCTTTTAAAATTTAAATTTTTGATTGGATTTTTGGTTGCTTTTGGTTATTAGGAATTTCCTATAGATTAATAATATTGGATGAATATAATATATATATATATATATACATATATATGCAAAGAAGATTTTATAAAGTTATTTTGATAAGAATATAATATTGAATAAAAATAATATAAAATATATATTTAAAATAATTTTTAAATTATTTACTAAGTATATAGATTAGTAATAATTATAGGATAATTATATATATACGTATATAAGTAAACAAGAATAATTTATTCAACTCTTCCTTTTGAAATTCAAGGGCTTTATGTCGATATACCCTCTGTTCATATATCGACGTATGCACATGAATTTTGAATTTTCATTTCAAATTCAAAATTTGAAATTCTCTCCACCTTTTCACAAACTCCAATGTCCTAAAAAGACGTCTCTTGATGAGAGAACATGTCTATTGATTCTTTACTTAATTATTCTATCTCCATCCATTCGTTCCACTCTCATTTTCAAAATCCAAAAACCCATTACCTCTCTTATCTCTTCAAATAATTCATCAATGTATTCCTCAAAAAACACTCTAAAAACCATAAGGATTTCTGAGAAAACCAAAGGCGATCTTTTTCATGACAAAGAGGCCATAGAAGCCTATTTAGAATATGTTTCTTTCGGAAAAGTCTTTATCGGAAGATTCACCATATTCGATGATTTTCCTTCTTATGATCTTTGTAATTAAAATGGAATTCTTGGTTTGATTGATGCTTTCTAAAATGATTTTGTATGTTTTTCAAATTTAGTAAAAATGTTTTATACTAATTTGAAAGGAAAGTTTAATGAAGGAAATGAAGGTGAAGTTTGAAGTAGTGTCAAATGCACTCAAATTGTTTTGAATTGTGAAATTTTAGGTAACATTCTCAGATGCAAACATAATAGAATGAACCTTTTGACTTTTAAACTTGAAAGTCAAAATCTTGAAGTTATTCATGATATTTTTGGAAATGATGATGATCTTGAGTTTAAAAATAAGAATTTACGTCGTAAAGCAAGAATTTTGAGTCTTATTTTGCAACAAAGCATAACTCTAAGGACGGAGAATTATAATAACCCGATTCAAAAGGTTTTCAAAGCACATTTTGCAATTTATGGTCATTACGACATAAATTGGGCATAAGTTATTTTGGATGAATTCTTTCCTAAGAATATCTCTAGACACGAGAACACACTTCTTCATGGTGTGTATCTAACTAGAATATTCACATATTTTGGTGTTGGCCTAAGAAGAGAGGAAACCATTCCTCGAAAAATGTTCGACAAAGCCAACATTTCTCTCATGCACATCTCACCCATCTTTGAGTCTTATGAAACTATTTCGGAAAAGGAAGCAACATTAACTAAGAAAAGCGTGAAATTAGAGAAGAGGAGGAAGAGGAGGAAGAAGAAATGGATGTGGAGGAGGAGGAAGAACAAGAAGAGGAGGAAGACATTTCTTTGGAGAGTTTCGAAAAGCTATCTCATCCATACACAAAGGAAATTCTCACTAATCAAGATAGACTTCTTAATAACCAAAAGAAGCTTAAGGAATCATTCACTTCTCTTTCCAATAAAGTAGACAAGTACTTTGGAACGATTATTAGCAAAATTAGTGGGAAGTCCTCATCTTCATCTACTTCTTCCTAGTTCTATTTCTATGATTTTCTAGCTTTTAGTTTGAATTGTTCTAGTTTTAATCTATGTATCTTTTATGTTTTTCTTTAAATTTCATTTACTCATCTATGGTTTCAATGAAAACTTGTTCCTTGCTATTATACATTCTTATTGGTCCCTGGAAAGCCATAAAAGTACAATAGTTTAGGCTAAATACAAAATTATAGCAAATAAGTTGATATTTCAAAATATGGTACTTATGGCGATATATGTATACCCTATATATCGACATATGACAGGTAGATTACAAAAAAAATTAAAATTCAAAATAAATTAGCTACCATTTATTCAACTTATTCAAATGACTTTTCACCCCCATATAAACATATTCACTCCACAAATATACCATTCCTACTCTCATTCTTCCCCTTTTTCACTTATAAACTTAACTTTTCAAATATGGCTCTTCACACCAAAAATTGTGTGAAAATCTTGAACAAACACTTCAATCGTTCAAGAATATCCTTAATTTTACCCTTAGAAATCAAAGACACTTAGAATTGAATCAAATGCAGATGATAAGAGAAGAAGAAAAGCATTTTTACGCTATTCAATGGATGATTTCTTCCTTTATTAAAGATGAACCAACCAACAATGCAGATAGTCCCATCAACAAAGACAATGAAGATTGGGATGCCATCAAGGTTGATCCAATTTTCGGTTCCGATGGTTGGGTAGATGTTCCTAGGGAAGTTTAAGTTGATTGGTTAGTTTTTGAACAATATATATAAGATTCGTGTTAAGTTTGTATATTAAAAGATTACATTAGAATGAAAGGTATTGATTGGTTTGTATGAACTAATTTAGGATTAGAATTGGTTTGGATTTATTTGTTTGACTTATGATTGAATTCAATTGTATTGACTATTGGATTGGTTTGACTATGTATATTGGATTGGATTGATTAATAAAATTTGTTTTTATTATCACTTCTTACTTATCAATATATGAATATATACTACTCTAGATAAGGGGAGTTTTTGGTTAAATTTTTGTTGAAGACAAATGGGGAGAAATATACAAAATATCCAAGCATATATTACGGGGGAGTTTTTGTAACTCAGGGAGTTATATCATGTTTTATATACATAGTTGTCATCATAAAAAAGGAGGAGATCGTTAGTACCTTAGGTATTGGTTTTGATGACAACAACCATATGAAATCATATAAAATATAGGTACTAATGTTTTATTAAGGTATATATAGTATATAGTGCAGGATATTAGACAAGTGTTGATTACGAAGACTGTACAATATCAAGAGTAGACTCAAGAGGCTGATAAAGAAGCTGATATAGAGATTCAAGAGTTAGAGATTGAAGACTCACGAGTTTGACGATTCAAAATATCAAGATAAGTTATAGAATCGTAGATTATTTTGTTAAAGCCCCGGTGGCACTTCCTTGATCACTCTTCTTTTTTTCAACAAGTTTTTTAAAATATGTTCTCTAATTTTAATGATTTTCAAATATCCTGGTTTTCAAAAATGATTTTAAGAATCCCTGTTATCAAAATGATTTTTTAAACAACTTTTCAAAATAGTTTTCAATGATTCCTAGCCTTTTAATTATTTATTTACAAAATTATTTTATTAAGTTTTTAAGTATTGAAATTTTAATATATACTTTTAAATTTATTGTTTTTAGGTATAGATTTTGGTTCTATGTTTTCTAAATGTTTAAAAGTATATTTTGACATTCATTAATACTTTAATTTTAAATATATATTCACTTATATTTTATATATCATTTTTCAAAAGAAATTCATATTTATATATTAAAATATTTCAAAATTATTTTATAAAGTTTTCTTAAGTATTATTATGGTTATAATAATATGTATAAACTATGCTTAAATGATTTTACAAAGTATCAAAATATTTTACAAAACTTAATATTTTCAAAACAATTTTTATTAATTTTTTCAAAATTACAAAGGATATGTTGACATATATAGTACCCATATGTCGATGTATAGTCTAATTTTTTCAAAATTCAAATTTTGAATGGAAGTGTATTTTTATCATATTTCTTCGCAAATGGACATGACTGTTGTTTCTCAATGAGTAGGGGTTCTCTCAATGAATTTTGGTTAACTACTTTCTCATTTTCTCTCTCTCCTCTTTCACTCTCTTGACTTCTAAAAAAATCCTACTCAAAATTTTCTCAAGTTCAATCAGAATCAAATTCAACTCTATTGATTTGATTCTCTATTATATACTCTCTAATCTCTCTCATCTCTTTCACTCAAATCAAGATCAAAGTGCTATTCAAGAGGTTATAGTATTATTTGTACTCAAGATCAAGAAATTGATTTTATAAACTTTATCAAATCATATTCAAATACTCTTGGGTGTGCTTGGTGTCCCTAAAATACAATTTTGTATGCTTGTGTCCTGTTTGAATCAAGTAGGTGTGCTTGGTGTCCCGTTTGAATCCAAGTGGGTGTGCTGGTGTCCTGTCCAAATCTAGTGAGTGTACCCGAAGCTCGTAAATTCTAGAGGGTGTGTCTCATGGCCTTGAAATTGAGATCGTATAAACTTTAATTTTTGAAAAGAAATATGTACAAGAAATTGTACGAGACTAAATGTAGGGTAACTCTGAACCAGTATAAAAATGCTGTAGTGATCTCTCCAACTCTTTACTTTTAGTGCATTTATATCTATCTGTGTTTGCATCTGTGATTGTCAATTTGCATTTTTTAAACTATAATCTTAAAAGAATTTAAAAAGATTCATAAAAGTTATTAAACACTATTCACCCCCTCCCTCTAGTGTTAAATTAGCTATAAGATCCTTACTTGCACAAACTAACATGCTCAAGCGAACATTGTAATGCACTTAGTAAATTATTCCTATACGATTGAAACAAGTTCGAATACGAACGAACCTAAGGTAGTTTTTAGTAAATAAAGCACTTAAGCTATTATATATATAGATATATGAGAAATATATATAGTATTGTTTCAAAATATGATTTGAAAGAGAAGAATATTTTTATGTTAACTAGTTTGAATGACTCGAAAATGACTAAAAATAGGCAAGAGATGTGTTCGGATGGTAAGCACTTCCCTTAAGTGTTACCCTTCTTGGTAAGGGCATATATGATACCATTGAAGGAACTGGGCCAGCCCGCAGTAGAAGAAATGGATTAATTTCAAAAAAAATCCATTTTAGATCTTTAATCGGCCTATGAAGTCTAAATTTTTAGAACTTTTCTAAATTTGGTTTAAATAAAATCATGTATTCTATTTAAAATAGATAAAGGGAGTTTAAATAAATTTAATTTCAAATATATAGTGTATCAAATACACCTAACATTTATTTATAAGTGTTAATATATATGGAACGAAAGCTTTAATTTTTTCCCCTAAAACTAGAATTAATTGAGAGCATTAATTGTATTAAAAGGAGAGAGAAATCTTTCATTTTATCTCTTTAATTTGAATTGATTGATTCATTAAACGTCATTATTAATAATTTATTCATGGCAATATTTGTTACTATATCATATGTATTCTAACTGTACAATTTGTAGTTTGAGATTTATTTTATTTTATTTTATTTATTGTAACGATCCAGAATTTTAGTGATTTGGAATTGGAATATTTAACCAATTTAAATATTGAAAAGTTAATTCTATGAATTAAATAACTTGAATTTTTAATATAGCGATTTATTGGATGATTTCAGTGTTGAATTTAATAATTGAAAATCGTTTAAATAATTTAAATCTTAGATTTTATTTGGATAAAAATGATTTAAAGGCTGATTTAATTTCTATTAATAAGAATGAAGATATTAAAATTTTTAAATTGATTCAAAGGTGATTTACTCGATTTTGAAAATATCTTATTTTAATTAACGAGTAAAAATAGCTTTTCGGTGCACATTCTCGGATTTCGACGAAACCAGTGTCATTGGGACCGTAATAATGAATTATATTATGTCATCTTATTTCGTAGCGGTCGGATGCACCGTTTGGTTGTACGGGATAGAAACATGTTGAAATTAATATTGGAAATTTAATATAATAATTGGGTTCAAAAAGCTATCTTCTGCATACGATCGAATTAGGTCCCGAAACTTGTTCCATTGCGTTCAGAATAGGGGTATAACATTAGAAACGCCAGGCGGCACGCCTCGATAAGGGTTCAGGATTTTAAGTTATTAAACGAGATATTTTGGAATTTTAAATAATATATATATATATATATATATATGATTTTGACCAGCCTCCATTCCATCTCATCACCCACCCTACCCTACCCTGCTCAAGCCACTCTACACGCAGACTTCCATCTTGCTTTCCCCCTCTTATTTAAACAAAGCACGTACAGAAAAAAAAGGAAAGAAAAGTTCAAAAATTAAAATCTAAGATTCTACCCAATATAAAATTTTGAAACAAGCTTTAAAATCTTTAAATCGAGGAGGGCTTCCTTTTCATATGCATATTATTGGGTGCGATGCTAGTATGTCACTCGACAGTGGGAAGCCTGAAAACTAGGGCTTGCATTTTCTGTAAACGTGGCCTTCGATTTGGGGAATGGAGGCCAGTCTCGAGTTCGGGAGGGGAGATAGCACCATAGCGATTAACTTGGAGGAGTACGGTGGATTGGGGAGAAACTCGACTTGAGGTTGTCGTGGTCGAGGTGGGTTTCGACGCGATGTTGAAGAATAGACCGAGTGTGATGAAATGGGTATGGTAGGGATGAGATTGCGAAGGGAAGTTGCTCGGAGCTGTCGGTTCGAGTTTTTGTCAATGGTGGAGGGAGATATGGTGAACGGTTGTGCATCTGTACATGTACAGACATTGATCGATTTGGGGAAGAAGGGTTGAGGGGCATAAGGGTAATTATCTTGAAGTTGTATTTGTTATTTATTTATTATTCAAAATTTCGTAACTTATAAATTGCATAACTCCTGCGTATGAAGTTCGATTGGAATGAAACTTTTTGCGTTGCGCTCGTGATGACGAATGCTTCGCAATGGAACTAGTTTGGATGAATTTGGAGCTTATCAGAATTTTGGGTTAAAATTGAATGCCAGTTCAATTTTAATTCAAAAACGAAACATTTTGGCGACTACTAAATCAATGTGAGTAAATCTCACTCATGTTTGATAATTGGTTTTATTTTAAATAGTTAAAATTATTTATTGGTTGATTGGATGGATTGATAAATTGTTATCAATTGGATGTTATATTATATATATTAATATATATATATATATATATGTGTGTGTGTGTGTGTGTGTATGTGTGTGTGTGTATTAGTAGTTGGATTGAATATTCCCACCGTTGGAGCGGATGAGACACTATACGCCCCGCATAATAGCGGATGACCCTTTTTATTTCGATATCCCACCTCGAAGCGGGATTATTATTATTTTATGTTATATAACATCTGTGGTTGCAGGGAAACAGGTTGGAGGGATCCAATAGGATTCCTCAAAAATGTTGATTTTTATTTCATATATAGTGATATATGATGTGTTTGAATCATCTGTGATAGATTATGATATGGTTTGATTTATTGGATGCTATAGTAGCACTGGCCTTGATTTTGGTATTATAAATACCATAAATAATATTTTTGAATTTAAAAAGGAAATTCAAAGGCGATTTTGGAAATGAAAATAATTATATTGAATTTTGGGATTATTTAAAAGGAAATTGATTAGGGTAAAATAAATGATTGGATTTTTTATATTTATTTAGCTATTTCGTAAAATAGTTTCAAATAGAGAATTTTAAATTTAGGATTTTTTTAAAACAATGGATTTTTAAATGAGATTCTTAACATGTGAAATGGAAGTTGAAATCGAGATTTGAATGGTTTTGAAATATAGTTTGTATTATTTAAGAAATAGATTCATAAACGGAATTTTGATTAAAAATCGATTTATAAATGGATTTTAGTAACATGAACCTGTTATAACTGGAAATGAGTTTATAAAGTTTATAAACAATGAAGTGATATGATTATCATTTGATAAATTGGAAATATAAATTCACAGTGAGAATTTATAATGAGATATGGAAATCAGTTTAGAAAGAAATAGTTGATTCTATTTTGGAATTTGGAAAAAGGATTATGAAATTGGAAACGTAAATCGATTTGTGATAAATCGAGAGAGATTTATAAATATTAAATTGGTTATTTTGGGATTTAAAAGTATATTTTTATTAAGAAGTTAAGTTTGTTTTAAAAAGGGATTTTTATTTATTAAACTATGTAGTTTAAAAACTGTTATCTGTATGAAAATATTTCGGGAAGTTGGTTTTTCCAAATATTTAATATTAGCGGAAAATGAATTTAATTTTTTTATAATAAGCTTTGTAAACCGATTAGTTTTATATAAAAATGAATTGGAGATGAGTTATCGTTGTTTTTTTTAAAGGGTTTTGATATTTTAAATAATTACTTAAACGTGTTTTGAAATTAAATTATTAATTTTTTGAAATACTTATTATTTTACATCGAATTTAAAAGTAAGTAATTGGAATTTATTTATAAATACTCTCGAGATTGTAAACCGGATTTTATTGAACGGATGTGACTTTATAAGAGAAATCTTATAATGGGATTTCTGGAAACTTAAGGAATTTCCAAAATAGTTAGATAGAGAAACTTCAGAGATGACTTTGAATTGTTAGATGGGATTATGAATAAGTATAATCGGTTTTTTTTTGGAAATTGTAAAAAGAATTGGAAATGGTTTCCGGGAATTTATAAAATGAGCTATAATGTGTGGAGAATTTGCAAATGAATTTGTGAATGTTTTATTAACTGGGTAGAAGGGGAAATGCTCTTTTGTTTTGTAATTATACCCATACAATCGGGATAAGCTATGAAAATTTCCTAAGTGTTGATATTAGAATTGGTTTTGGAAAAATAAACTTGTAATATTTTCCTAAGTATTGGAGTGGAAGGTTTTGGAAATATTTTTAATATAAAAGGATTTATATAGAAATATTTTTCTAAGCAATGGATTATAAACCGAACTTGGAAATATTTCTAAGTACTGATATGGTTTAAAAATATCCTGTTATGGATATAAGTATTCGAAATTGTTTCCAAATATTGAAATATTGAGAGAGATTTGAATATATATCTTTGTAAAGATATTTTGAAATAAATGTTTAAAAGATTTACAATATGGGCCTAGTGACTGCTTATGTGTGTAATTTGATAGTTAAATAACCGACTATCAAATCTGGCCAAATTCGTTGATCGTTTCGAAGAGACCAGGATCGGATTTAATTATCCGAAAATCACTTCGATCCGATTTGAGCGTTACGAATTGTGAAATCTTGAGGATAATGAAGACGGTGATCTTTGAAGAGATTGGTTTGTTCAGATCTAGAACAACTTGTATGGATGAATGCTATCATTGCATTGTTGCCTGGAAGGCATTGTTAGGATTCCAAGTAGGATTGCTATTCAAAAAGGTAAACGTAGCCTCAAGCCTCATCAATCGAGAAATGACTAAAACAGGGCATGCAGTAGGGCTAAGTGGGTCGCTCCCATTAGGGTATGTCATCATCTCTCTAGATTACCATATTTTTATGGATTTGGTTGTGCATGAGAGATCTCCATTAAGGTTGGATGACCGGGATGATGACATATTCGGTACTACTAGTCAAGTGGTAGGTCGGTTCTGTGTGGTAGGGTATAAGATGTTCTTGTCAGACCCGGCTATATTGATCTAGAGATGCACCTATCGGAGGTAGTTCCTTACCTGCTCATAGTATGGAATCCATTCTCCAATACTTGCCTTTACGGTTTTGATTGTAGAGCCTAGTATGCTGGAATTTAATTAATGTAACAATTTCGGCTATTTTAATAAGTATTTGTACTTAGACACTATTATAATATCATTGGATTTTCTATAAAAGTGTTCTGGTTATCGTAAGGTAAAAACCCGTCGTGTTTATTTGTGGCGTGGTCTTACGAGATATCTTTTGATTTCAAAGATTTTCTTATAACTTTAAATCCAATTGGGTGTGTTTTCTCACGTTGGTTTTCCAGACTGACTCGGGTGTTATTTTAATATAATGCTCGGATCAGACCAAGCATATTACAGATTAGATTGGATGCTTGGAGCTTCAAGAGACGGTTTGGAGGCCCAAAGACATATTCATGTAGATGGTTATATTTTCCGCTGTATTCATTGGTGTGTTATCAGCAATTGTGAGGACAGACTGTTATAACTGTCCAGGCTGAAAGAGGTTAGTATACTCTGATTGATGTTTGTATTTATATATACATACTACAGTTTTGCTTTTGTCTAAAGACTTGTGATATATTATAGATTATTCATTCCGCTGTAAGATTCTATGTTGTTTAGTTTTCTTCTTATCTTCTTTCATCTTCTTTTCACTTAACAATTGGGTTTTCCGACATTCGATTGCTCGGCATGAAATACAGTGGACGTATTAGTGTTAATTTTCGAGGGTCAAAAACCCAGTTCGTTACATTTATTTAAACAAGTGTGTGTGTGTATATATATGTATATATGTATATGTATGTATCATATACATATACATACATATGTGTGTGTGTGCATGTGTAGCATCATAATCCGTAAAGGGTATAATGTGCCCGTATATAGATGCAGGGATTTACATTGCAATGACACATTTGCTCATTTTATGTGTACTATAATTTTTTCAAATATGTGCTTGTATAATATGTCAAAACAAAATGCTAATATATGTATGTATGTGTGTATAATTTATTGAATAAAAAGTTTCTACCATAACAAATTAATGTAAAACAATTATATCATAATAATATAAGTTTTTAAACTTTTAAAAAATATGAAAATACATTTTGGGCTTAAAATTAATTTATGGATTTTTTTACAATTAAAATATATTTATTATTAAATAATTGATAATAGCCCGTAATCAAATTAATTCTTAAAAATAAGAAATCAAGTTGAAAAATTCTAAAAAAAATTTTGAACATATCTGAGACATATTTTGGGCATAAGAAAATTTTTGGGAATTTTCTCAACTGAAATTATATTATTAATTAAATAATTAATTTTATTTCGGAAATAGATTAATTTAGAAAATTAATAAATTACGTTATAAAAATCTGAAACTATTTCTAAAGGTTCCTGATATATATTATAGTCTTAAGAAAAATTCCTAGGATTTTATCAGTTGAAATTATATTTTAAATTAAATAATTGATTATAGGTCGAAAGTAAATTAATTTTGAAAAATAATAAACTAGTTTTAAAAAATTTGAAATTTTTTCTGTAATCTTATTTTATGGTGAAGCAAATATAAAAAATATAAAATTGAAATTTTGAATAATTATTAATTCATAATAAAAAATTCATAAAATCATTAAATAATAATAAAATATGTATATACATATTTAATAAAATATTTTTATATTTTATGATTAATAATAGGTACAAATAATCATTATAAAATTTTAAGATTAAATATATATGATATATAAACACATATACAATTATACATATTCATAATTTGCATATCTGTACACATTTAATATATATATACATATATATATATATATATTAATATAAATTAAAATTAAAACCTTTTTTCAGAAAATTAATTCAACAATAAAATCAATAAACACAATATCATAACAAGCACATTACCAATCTAATTGTAACAAACACATGTACCCACAAAAGTCCTACATAATCTAAATAATAAACAGATCTGAATACAAACAGATGATTTGGATGTAAATCAACTTTTACATGATAAACTTAAAATCAAAACAATGATAATAAATAAAAGTGCACCTCCTAATGAAGCCTTTGAGTCCACGTTGAACAATGATTTTTCTTCTAAGAACAATCCACAATGTGTTAGGTTGCTAATCCAGGATTGGAGTCCTTCTACTACAAATTAGTATTTTTAATTTTGAATTAGATTTGAGAATTTTAAGGATGATTTTAGAGGAAAGTTGCTGCCATTAAAATGAGAAAGAGGATGAAGAAAGTGGCGGCTCAAAAATGAATTAGCTTGTAATTAGGATTTTGAGATTGGCTTTTATATAGATAGGACAAGAGAGCAAACAATGATTTCAACCAAACATCTCAAAACCTAATCACACATGTTGTAGCCATCACCTATGTTCCTCCAAATCAACACCCATCCTCTCTAAATCTCATGGGTTGTGAGCCCATTTAACCCAAATTAAATATGTACAATCATATTTAACATATTTTGTTATCGATACCTCATATCAATCAATATATTCATAACTTTTATAAATATCTGCAACAATTTTATTTCTCAAATCACATTCAAAATTCATAATTAATATTTAATAAATATTAATTTATTTAATTAATTTATAGCAATTATAAACTAATCAAATTGTTTGTCTAAAGAGAATGCATCATTTTGGTTGTGTGACGCTTGGATGTAAATTTGGTTAGCGATTAATGCCGAACTATTCGAACGTTAACGTTCACACTTCACATAGCAGGTGGTGCCATATCATGACCAAATTTATCGCTTACTCATTTTGGAAAAAAATCTCATTTTAATTTAATAAGCCTTACCCGGTTTTGACAATTATTTACACCAACTCTCTTCGTCAAAACTATATCATTGGACTTGTTGATTTTGGTAATGGGAAAAATTCCAACATCATCCACATTCAACTATATAATCCAAACACAAAGTCCTTGGTTCAATAATAACAATTATAATCAACCGAACTACTAGAGATTTTGACTTTGGGTTGACTTGGGTTGACCATGATACTAACCCCATATAACTGAAGAGACGAATTATCTCTTGAATAGTGCCTCACTTCCAATACTTCTACTCGACCCAATTATAGTCACTTGATGGACGCTATACCATGATTTGACTATAATCAAAGAGGAGCTTTCATATTGAAGATTCACAGTATTCATAAGTCGAAAGAACTGTCTAAATTAGTCACATCGATATTTTTTGTTTGACCTTAGTTATATCAACTAGTAGAAACCTACCGAGTGAGTCATTCCATAATTATCAAATAATTATTTGTACGTAAATCCTAAGTGCCTCCAACAATCGTGAGTAATACACTTCCCAACATTTGGAGAGTGTTTCGTACTCTAGTCTCAATGGATACATCGATATCCAATCTCGATGCATCTTTACTAGGAACATTTAAATGATATATTTGTTTCATTATGATAAATTACACACGGTTACAACACCTTGTAACTGCTATCACAAAACATACCATTTATGGATTTTTTATCAAATATACTTTTAATTAAATTAATTAATTAATTAATTAATTTAACCACATTATATCAAGTATATAATAGGAAGAAAACACTTTTATTTCGAACAAGATTGGTCAACAAGTTAGATATATGTAACAAATTACATAATTGCCCCCTAGGGCATACCTCTAACTCTACCAGCTATTTGGTAAAACCCAATTTCTTGCTCTCATTTTTGGTGTTACTTGATCTATATGTATATTTTCCATAGATTAAAATATATTGTATCATTTCAAAAAGGTTTTGAAAAAGAAACTAGGTATTAATTTCTTAAGTTTCCTAAAAAGAAAATGGTTTCAAAATCAAATGGTAATTTGATAAAGAATATTTTGATAAATGAAAATTTTCATATGGGTTTATATCACTCTTGGTTAGAGAAGAAATAATTTAATAGAAGTTTTTAATGGGTTAAATTTAATAAGAAGGTTTTGATGAACTTTATTTTATTAAAATTGTTTCTTTTGTTTTAACATCTAAATTGTATAAATTATTTGATGTTATTGGGCCGGCTAATAATCTACCTTAGAGATATCTAAGAAAAAGTAGACTCTAGGACTGAGTTTGGGTACCATCATCCTACTCTTCTTAGCTACTTGTCAGACCAAATGGGTAAAGAGGTTGAAAATGTCGACTTGGTTTTAAGACCCAGATTTATTTGGGCCTGCATCTGAATTTAAGGAAAAGGGTAAAAGATTAAATCAGATAGTTTATATACTCTAAGGATGTAGTAGGGTATTATACAAGTTTAAAAATTAAGTTACATTTTTATGAAATGTTTTCATAAATAATTTTAGAAGAAAAAGAAATTGGTATAAGTAAGAACCAATAAGAATAAGTACGTAAGTTGTACGTAGATCATTTCTTTGCATGGTTCTTGATACAAGATTCGAGTACATGACTTGGAGGTGATTCACACTGGTCCGAATAAGGATTTATCACTTGATTCTTAACGACAAAACACTTGGTGAGGGTTCTTGATATGGTACCGAGATTTTCTATCATAGTATGTGGCTATGCAAGGAGATGGAGGTTTCTAATCATGGAGCCTGATTGGAGTCTGCACTAGGGAAGTCAGGTGAGCTATACTAGTTTGGAAGAAAAGCTTATGTATTCGAGTAAGTGAACGAATCAGATATTACATATGGATGATCTATATACATCGTACATGCTTAAGTATATTTTTCTTAAATGTTTTATAGTTATGAGGATTTGGGTGGATGACTCTTCGATTTGTCATGAGGTGGTACGAATGATCGATTGAGTAATAACCTATGGTTGTTAAACATAAGGTATGCTCGGTAGATTGTTTATCATCCTTGTGTGATGAGAAGGTTGTGAACCTAGACAAACTCTAAGTTTATTTGTTAGTCATCTAACATTTTTGGAAATATTAAGAATTGGTATGTTTTGTTTCTTGGTTGTTTGTTGTGATGAAATTTTAGGGTCGAAGTCCTTTTAAGGATGGAAGAATGTAACGATCCGGAATTTTACCGCTTTGATTTATGAACATTTAATTAATTTTAAATAATTAATTAATGGTTTTTAATAGTAAAATAATCCTATTTAATTAATAAGTAATGATGATGATTTCATTTTGAAGGTTTGTTTACAAAAATAAATAGTTCGACGAAAAGTGGAAAATGTGACCAAAAATCGTTTTTTAGGTTTTCGACTTTTCGTCGATCAAAAGTTGTTGGAATTTGTTGTGTGCACTAGTGTACATATGTGCGCATATATATAAAATAAGAAAACAACTTTTATTAATTAAATGGTTTAGTTAATAAAAGAGTTTAATAAAGTTACTTAAGTATTAAGAAAAGGAAGACTTTTCTTTTCGCTTAAAAAGGGAAAAGTACAAAGAAGTACTTAAAGGACTTAAGTAAAAGAGGGTGGTAACGATAAGTGTCTTAGGGAAATGTGTTCTATAAGTTAATAAAGGGTGATAGACTTTAAAAGGAAAGAATTAACTTAATCTAAAGAAGGGTATTTGTAGTCTTCTGTCATTTTACATTTCTATAAAAGAATGCACTCTTTAATTTTTCACTTTTGTTTCCATGTCCATCTTTCACTTTCATCTTCTTCCACTTCTTTTCCATGTCTTCCTCTTTCTTCTTCTAATATTTTACAAAAGGAGTTACTTCAAAATTACTCCTTTTCTTCTCTAAAACAAAGTATAAGCTTTTTGTAATAAGCAATATCCTCTACATCACTAAAGCTATCAAAAATAAGCCCTAACCCACCCTTATACGGCACGACCGAGAACAAGATGAGATGAGGAGGGGTGTGCATGAGCTTCTAGGTGGATGGGGAGGGCTTTGGTCGAGTTTGAAGTAAGGAAGATGGTGACTTTGTGTTTGGTTTGAATTAAAGTGAGATATCTCACTTTAAAATAGTTTAAAAATTAACAAAATGTTTTAATAATTTAGTGTTAGCTTGTACTGTTGTAAGTATGTATTTGTAATGTGTGTATATTATTATTGTTGATTCTTACTTGAAAGCGGATGACATAAATAACCAATGTGCAGAGGACAAAAGCAAAGTAAATGGAAGTCGAAGTTTATTCATAGCGAATAGATCGTTGTGGAAGCACTTCGCAGAGTGGAAATTTTGTAGAGGGATCCTAAAGAATTCCTCGGTTTGTTGATTTTTATTTACATATATTATTGGTTATGTAAATTTTTGTGTATACGGAAAGTAAATGTTGTTTAGTTATAGTTAACTTACTTGTTGTTCGTTTTATTGTGAAATTAAAATTCCATGCTCACTTTTAAGCGATTTAGCACTTATTTTCTAAATTGTTTTGGAATGGTTTCCGAATGACTTTTGTTTTTCAAACCTTTCTGCAAAGATATCAAAGTGGTTTAAAATATAAAAAGAAACGGAGTTTAAAAGTTACTTGATTTTCAAAACAAGGTTTTAAAAGTTACAGTCCATATAGCGATAGTCGTTATGGATGCAGTTTAGAAATCGATGATTTTTGTAAAGTAAAAAAGAGTTATCTATTAGATATTTTAAAAAGTCTTTTCAAATGGGTTAATAAGTATTTAAAAGGAACTTTGAAGTTTTAAATATATTTTTAAGAATTTATTTAGCTTTTTAAACAAGAGGTTAAAATTTTGCTCGTTTGTTTCAAAGTCAAATTTTGGTTGAAAGCGACCGTCTTTAAAGGGTTGTTTTAAATACAAGTTTCAAACTTGTTTTAAAGAGTTTTAAAAGTAAATTTTTAAAAAAGGACAACAATATTGTTGTATTAAATGTTTCCGCGAAAATAAAAGAAATTATGGACTTGAACATTTTTGTTATAGTAAATGGTTTCGAGAAATTGAAAAGGAAGTTGATTTTTAACACTTTGTTATTACTAAATAAGTTATTTACTTGTGAAAAGGGAAGATGTTTTAGAGTGGTTTGGAATTTATCAATTAAAAAGTGTTTACTTTTATAAAGGAAAAGATGTTGCCTTTTTAATCAAACTTTGGTTTAAATAAGTGATGTATAAAAATATATTTAAGAACAAGTATATTAGAATTCTCAGATTCTATTTTAATTTTTAGACTTCGAGGTATGAAACTTGTTTCTCTTTTGAAAGTTAGAAGTGTTGTCGAGTTAAGGTTTGAGAGGTAATGATACCCTAGCTTGACCGGTTTTAATTTCTAAATGATGAAAAGTACTAGTTTGAAATCGAAGACTAGTAATAAGTTTACGAAGTTGGATTTTCAGATTTTTTTTAAAAAGATATTGTTTTTATGCAAGGGATTTCTTTATCAGTTCCATTAAGTAACACAAAACAAATATGATAAAGTAGTGCTAAAATGTTGACACGTTTATGGAAAGTAAGTCATCTTATATTTAGCCCTAAAAACCGATGAGTAAATTTTTCTCTATCTGTGAGATTTAGAATCATAGTACTTTAACTAAGGCAAGGCCGGATGTTGGGCGTATTCTCACCCAGGCGATCTCAAGACCAAGAAGCGCCAGGTTCGCCCAGGCTTGCCTAAGCTTCATTCGGCATCCCTACCACTGCCGAACCAGACTCACAACCACAGAACCACCGAACCAACTCCAAAGCAGCCTTCGCCGAATCAAACATCAAAACCTCTTCCATGCTTGCCGAATCAACTCTACCTCCCATGCTTGCCGAACCAACGTACTTCCCATACCACCGAACCAACTTACTCCACTACTATCCAACCATCTACCATCGGACCGGCGACCTCCATCCACTGCCGAACCAGAGGCAGGGGAAGCCACCACCGGACCAAAGCCACCACCGGACCAAAATCCCACCGGACCATCTCCCATCTACTACCGGACCGGAGCACTACCGAACCAAGGCATTGCTGAGCCAACGTTGCCAGGCCAGATCGCATCATCCCAGGCCCACCAGCAGCTACATACATCCAGGACCCCTACTCCCAGCCTCACTCTATAAATAGAGGGGTAGGGGTAGGGGTACAACAATGGGGACAAGTTTGAGAGCTCAAGCACGGAGAGAACTTTCAAACAACTTTCTTTTACTTGTATCAAAGCTTTGTACTTGTAATCAAAAGAAGAGAAATAACATATAAAGTGGACGTAGGCACATTCTGGCTGAACCACTATAAATCTGCGTGTCTTTTTACAGTTTAGCCCCTGCTTTTCATATATTTGCATAAATCACCCAAATCACTAAGAACAACATAAGATCTACTAAATCATACAACTTTGAGGTGTTTGTCCATTTTTTGTGCAAACATTTTTGGTGGTTTCACTGAGAGCTAGAAGCTCGAAGCTTCAGCTTCTTCCACTTAACCTTTTTCCTAACAGCATCGTTCATCGCTTGGAAAACATGCCTCCCAAGCAGAAGAAAGATGTTAACAAAGGAAAAAACATCGCAACCAGTAGTCTTCCAGATCCAGTGGACACAGATCAAGTAAATCGTCCCCCTCCAGCAGCAGTACCAAATGAAGGACAGGCTAATCCGACCACTCCTACCGCAGAACAGCCCGCAGCAATTACTAGGGCAGATCTAGACATAGTTGTGTTTGAAGTAACTAACCGCTTCACGTCCCAGCAGGAAGCCTTGGTGGACCATCTCATGTCACGCTTAAGGGATGCTGAAGAGTCCAACCGCAACACTAAATCATGGGGCGAGTCCCAGTCTGGAGGATCTCGGAGACAACAAAGATCTTCCTTCTTCGAAGGAGCTAACGGCAGAAGCAGCCATGGTAGGAGCCGAGATCGAGCACATCCCGAAGTTAGGCCTGAAGAAACGCTTGGAACCGAACCCCACGGGGGAGGTACCGGGCTGAGGTCAACTGTAGCTGAGCCCGTCATGCTGCCTAACCACGGAAACGCCAGTGAACGGGGCCGAGCTAGAGTCCAGCCCGAAGTTGGACCCGAGGAAATGCTTAGATCAGAACCCAGCAGGGGAAGATCAAGGCAAGGGACAACTATGGCTGACCCTAGCATGCTCCCAGAAGACCAAAGGCAGCCACTGGAAAATATGAGGAATGATAGACGGTACCATCCCTACAGGTCATCTGGACGGAATCAATCCCACAGAACAGAACCGAACTCGTTTCTATCTGCTCCAAATTCTGATGAAAGGATGACACGCTTGTTCAGAGAGTGCGTCCAACGGGATCAAAGAGATCGACGGATAGGCGCTAGGGTAACCAGCCCTTTCGCCTGCAATATCGAAATTGCTATCACCCCCCGAGAATGGAAGATGCCAACAATGGAACCTTACAAAGGAACCTCCGACCCCGTTGTACACTTACAGAGATAGACACAGCATATGCTCATGAGGGGAGCAACAGAGGGAGTACTATGCAAATGCTTTCCACTATTCTTAGCAGATCTAGCTACCTCCTAGTTCTGCCATCTACCCCAAGGATCCATCAGCTCGTGGGAGATGTTGAAAGAAAAGTTTATCAGCCAGTTCCGCATTCATGTGGAACAACCCAAGGACGCTTATTCTTTATCCAATATCAAACAGAAACCTGGAGAGAAGCTGCAGCAATATTTAACCCGATTCAATGCCACAGCGGTCGCAGTCCAAGATGCCGATGAGAAGCTTGTCTTAATGGCCCTTTGTAGTGGTGTGCATCCGGATAATAAATTCGCTAGAAGACTAACAAAAGAAAAACCAGCTACTCTACCCGATTTCTTCCATGAAGCTAGGAAATATATGAGGCTTGAAGACGCTGCCACTGAGGGGCAGCAGGGCAAAAAAATAAGGCAACTCACAGCAACGCGCCCGCTGTAGCAAAGGACGTTCGAAGAAATGATTCTAGAGACAATGCTGGGGGCAAGAAGGGAGAAAATCGCCTATATCGGCCAGGACCGAGATTCGACACTTACACTCCTTTGAATGAAACCGTCGTAAAACATCTTCATTGCCACCCAAGGCGAAGTTAGATACAAACGCCCACCGTACGAGAAGGAATCAGATAACGCACAGAAGTCTAGAAAGTTCTGCCGCTTCCACGAATCTCATGGGCATGATACTAATGAATGCCATCATCTCTGGGACTTGATTGAAGAACACATCAGAAGGAAGAAACTACAACGCTTTCTTGGGAAGGCCAGCCCTGTCTGACTTCCAAATTGTCCTGGCCCCATAGTGCCTAAAGATGAAATTTCCAACGGACAATGGAGTAGGGGAAGTAGAGGGAGACCAGGACGTTGCTCGAGACTGCTATGTAACTGAACTTCACAACAACCACATGAAGGATAAAGGGAAGAGTGTAGAGGTTGCCCTCTGCACAAAAAGTTTGGAAGCATAGTAACTAAAGAAAGCCCCTCCTCCTCTTCGATATACCAGCGATCCCTTCAATGAATTAGGCCCCAGGGCAGGGAGGAGGAGGCCACCGCCGAGCCTGCAGAGGCTATGGAATTTGTATCTATAGGCAAACATGACTCGAGTAGACTATTGAAAATCGGGTCCCTACTAAAAACAGAGTTGAAGGAACAACTCATTGACTTTCTCCGCCACAACTTGGATGTATTTGCATGGTCACATGCTGACATGACCGGAATCTCCCCTGACATAGCATGCCACATACTAAACTTGAGAAGCTAGCATACTGTTTACTAATCACATCACGGAAACTGCGTCACTACTTCCAGTCCCATTCCATCAAAGTTCTGACCGACCAACCACTGAGGCAGGTACTCCATCGTCCCGACACTTCAGGGCGACTACTTAAATGGTGCATTGAACTAAGTCAGTATGATATCACCTATCACCCTCGCACCGCTATCAAGGGACACGCCATGGCCGATTTCATTGCAGAATTCACTACCAACGAAAGTAAGGAGCAATCGGAAATAGCAGAAGACATCAAGTGGAATCTCTTCGTGGATGGTGCGTCAAACGAACAAGGCTCGGGGGCAGGTGTGGTAATAATCACTCCTAGGGGAAATAAGCTGCACTATGCTATAAGGTTGGAGTTCGCTGCCACCAACAACGATGCAGAGTATGAAGCAGTGATAGCTGGATTAGAACTTGCCTTGGAAATCAGAGCCAATTCTTTGTGTCTTCATAGAGATTCTCAACTTATTGTTAATCAAATACTAGGAGAATTCCAGGCTCGAGAAGAACGACTCATAGCATATTTAAAGAAGACCAAGTTACTTCTCAGTCGATTGGACCACTACTTAGTCAAACACATCCCTCGGGAAGAGAACCGAGAGGCCGACGAATTGGCGAAGCAAGCAAGCGTGAGAGACGGTGATGTTTCCGGAGCAGTAGCCATCTCGAAGCAACTGACCCCAAGTTTTGAGCAAGTGAATCTGATAGCTGCAACCGAAGAAGCAACTTGGATGACTCCCATCCGAGACTACTTACAAAGTGGCACACTACCCAACGGGCGTAACGAAGTCAAGAAAATCTTGAGGAAAGCTTCCCGCTACACAATACAAGAGGACACCCTCTATCGACGCGGATTCTCTAACCCCCTATTAAGGTGTGTCACTGGAAGGGAAGCCAAGGAAATCTTTTCCAACATTCATCAAGGAAGCTGCGGAGATCACACCGAAGGGCAAACATTGGCAAAAAAGATACTCCGATATGGATATTTCTGGCCCACCTTAAGCAAGGACACCTTGGATTTCGTCAAAAAGTGTGACAGATTCCAGAAGTTTGCTAAGATTCCGCGGCTACCAACAACTGAGGTTACTCAAATGACCAGCCCATGGCCCTTTGCAGTATGGGGAATTGACTTAATCGGCAAACTACCAATGGGCCGAGGCGGGGCCAAATATGCTATAGTGGCAGTCGACTATTTCACCAAATGGGTGGAAGCAGAACCCCTGAATAAATTATCTTCTGCAAAAGTTATTAATTTCTTGATCAAAAATGTTCTGTGCAGGTACGGAGCCCCATTCAAAATCATATCAGACAATGGACTTCAATTTGACAGCGAGGAATTCGCCAACTGGTGCCAAAAGCACGGAATTCACGAAAGCTTCTCATCCGTAGCGTATCCCCAGGCAAACGGACCAGTCGAAGCCGTTAACAAAATTCTGAAAACTCTAATAAAAAAGAAACTCGAAAAGTCAAAGGCCGCTTGGGTGGATGAACTCCCTACGGCACTGTGGGCTTATCGCACATCTTTCAGAACATCAACAGGGCATACTCCTTTCTCTTTGGCATACGGATTGGAGGCTATGCTCCCAGTTGAAACCATCGTGCCTTCCCACCGTAGGATCCACTATAACCCAGAAGAGAACGAAGAACTCCTTCACGTGTCTTTGGATCTAATTGAGGAGAGAAGAAATGATGCAGTCCTCAAAGCAGCAGCCCACAAGCAAAAAGTGGCAGCACAATACAACTCCAAAGTCAAGCATCGTACCTTACAAGAAGGGGATCTTGTCCTCAAGCGAATCTTTCCTCGCCCCGGAGCACTAGATCCAATCTGGGATGGACCATATGTAATTCATAAAGATCTCCGCAATGGAGCTTATATTTTGTCAACAGTGGACGGGATGGTGTTCCAGAGGGCATGGAACATCCAACACCTTCGTCGATACTTTACTTAACTTTCACTGCCCATATGAAGCGAATTAACAAAGAGAATCAGTGGACGTAGGCATTTTCGTGCCGAACCACTTTAAAAAAAAACCTTGTCTCTTTTTTAACTTGTTCCTTTATATCTTGGCTGCTTGTTAACTTTATCCTTTTCTGTTGAACAAAATCCTGTGCAAATAGCATTTCTATTCAAGGCGCTCCACAGCGCGACTTCTCCTGGACAAGACCTAACAGGTACTATACGAATCTATGCCCTCGCCAATGAGACACTTTTGCTCCGGCATCCCTCTGCTGTGGGTTAACTCATTGCTCGCGATGGCCCTCAAAGCCAACTGTAATGAGCCGATTATAAGCCACCGAGAAGGCCGACTATAGCCGAGGCAGCTCATTACGGCGTTCGGCTCGCCGGCAACTGTGAACCGACTATATGCCCCAACATAAGGTGTGGCCAGCCAGGGGCAGTTCACAGTTGACGATCGGCACCAACGCTAGCCGGCCACAGTAAATCGAATAATACCCACGATTACGGGCCATAATGGCCCGGGTAGTTACTGTGCGCGATCTCGGCTCCGATGTGTCTTAAGTGCGGCTGTGGTAAAAAAGAATTAACTCCCCGCGGAGGCGTAAGATGGGTGACAAATGACTCCAAGACCCACAGCTAGGGAAAGTGACTACAAAGCCCGTTTGCCACGAACTTAAGCACATCGAAGGCCTTCCGTGATTGGAAGTTTTACTATTTCTCATATTTCAATTTTATTTAAAAAACTTTTCTCCTATCCTCTGTAACAATCTCTGAAGTACAGGACACAGAACAAGAAACATTCGCTAATGGAAGCGGATACTCACAGCAAGATACTGGACTGCATTCCATACTCGGTCACACAAGACATTCCAAACTGCCATCTACAAGCAAAATATAAAGGGTGGTATTTCCTTCTTTCATGTGTAAACACGTGACTATAATTTGTTCACACCTCACGCTAACATTGCAAGTCATGAAATTATGTTTTAAACAAGAACCTGACGTCAAACACAGTTTAATTACAAGAATATGCATAGCTATATTTCTCATACAACATGTCAAATTAGCAAATACATTCAAAATACGACAGAATCAGCTTAAGTTAAAGAATTACACGTCAAGAATAGTGTTGTTTATTACAAGTAGCATAATTACAACCTAAGAGTTACGTTACTGTTTTGAGACTAACATATACAACAATGTCAAGTCCACAAAAAGATATCCAGGCCAAATCAAGGAGCTGGCTGCGTCAGAGTTTCATCCTTGTCCTGTTGCCCACCTGTCCGGTAAAAGAAAGAATTCATTAATGACAAGCAACCAAGTTAACAAAAAGACTAGAAAGGAAGACTTACCAGCATCTGCTCCTTGATCATCTTGATCATCATCCTCTACTTGCACGCCTGCCTCCTCAGCTACAAGCAACCGCATGCCCTCCTTCACCGCCACCTTCTCCTCCTTGGTAAACTGGGCAGTAACCACATCCATCCTGAGGGCCGTACCCATCTACTAGTGACCTCGGGGTGGGCCCATGACGTCTCGGTTCTGACTGAGCTGGGGGCACTGCGGAAGGATCTTCTCTGTCCTGGGATTTCTTCTTTTCTGATCGGGTTTCAACTCTATGAGACATTATCTGCAACACAAAAGAATACATCGTTAAAAAGGATGTAGAGATATAAACAAGCAAGTGCGTACAATCTAGAATTTCATTTTGTAGTTCAAAACATAAAAGGTTCAAGGTTCGATTGGGCATTCAAACTCCGGGTCTCGTTCGGTATCACGAGTCATAAAAAGTCATCCGGCAGTTCAGGGCAAAAGCTCATTCGACATTCGAGCTCCCCATATACCGTTCGGTAATCCGGGCCCCAAGGTTCATTCGGCTATCCCACTCCCTAAAAACCCATTCGGCAGAAGGAGGGCTCACCTCATTCGGCAGGCGTAGGCTTGGTCCGGCTCTTTCTAATAGGTGTAAATAACAGGAGCTTGAAGCCCATACTTATAGGCAAACACAGACGACCGGACTGGTTGGTTCGGCGTTTGGGCCGAATAGGAGCATCCAAGTTAACATCATTAATTTCAAAACAAAGCACGGCATATACCGGCATATGCCCTACTTTGGGGGGTAAATGTTGGGCGTATTCTCACCCAGGCGATCTCAAGACCAAGAAGCGCCAGGTTCGCCCAGGCTTGCCTAAGCTTCATTCGGCATCCCTACCACTGCCGAACCAGACTCACAACCACAGAACCACCGAACCAACTCCAAAGCAGCCTTCGCCGAATCAAACATCAAAACCTCTTCCATGCTTGCCGAATCAACTCTACCTCCCATGCTTGCCGAACCAACGTACTTCCCATACCACCGAACCAACTTACTCCACTACTATCCAACCATCTACCATCGGACCGGCGACCTCCATCCACTGCCGAACCAGAGGCAGGGGAAGCCACCACCGGACCAAAGCCACCACCGGACCATCTCCCATCTACTACCGGACCGGAGCACTACCGAACCAAGGCGTTGCTGAGCCAACATTGCCAGGCCAGATCGCATCAGCCCAGGCCCACCAGCAGCTACATACATCCAGGACCCCTACCCCCAGCCTCACTCTATAAATAGAGGGGTAGGGGTACAACAATGGGGACAAGTTTGAGAGCTCAAGCACGGAGAGAACTTTCAAACAACTTTCTTTTACTTGTATCAAAGCTTTGTACTTGTAATCAAAAGAAGAGAAGAGAAATAACATATAAAGTGGACGTAGGCACATTCTGGCTGAACCACTATAAATCTGTGTGTTTTTTTACAGTTTAGCCCCTGCTTTTCATATATTTGCATAAATCACCCAAATCACTAAGAACAACATAAGATCTACTAAATCATACAACTTTGAGGTGTTTGTCCATTTTTTGTGCAAACACCGGAGCAACCAGTGCTCTGATTTTTCTGACTTTGATTCTGGGCGAGGGATAGAGAAATTGAAATGTCGAAAACATGATAAGTACAAGAGAGTTAATTTCTATAAATAGACCATCATTAATTAAGTATATGAAAGGTACTTCATCTTATACTCGACACTAAATTTTATGATATGGAAGCCTGTTTCTATCTATGAGAATTTAAGAATGTAAGTTGAGGCAAGGGCAGTGCACTAACTTGTCCGATTTCATTTTTAATCATGGGATAGTATGGGTTGAAATCGAGAAGTGGTCATAAGTATATGATGTCCGATTTTCCATATGCAAACTATATACTTACACTAGGTAATGGTTTGTCCACAATCGATAACTCGACCTATTTTGACTTAGGAAGTATATGAAAGCTTTGCGATTTCATACGATTTGAGACTCCCTAGGGAATACTCATTCTGGCGAAACATCTCTCACTTTAAGGTGTATATCAGAAATCCCCTTGGTATCTTATATATTATGCTTACTTTTGAAAGAACCAAGATTGAGTCAACCGAAAAGATATCGTTTGTTGGTTCGGAGAGACCAGGTTAGGATAAGCATGATTTATGTGAAATCCACTTTGAACTAGCATAAGTGTTCGAATTGAAGACATCTTGAAGATGATGGAATCGAAGATGGAGTTCTTTGAAGTGCAAGGGCTACTTTCTACTAATCCTAAGGATGTAGCAGAAGTAGTGCCTTCGGTTTGTTCATATCCTGAACAAATTTTATGGATGAATGCTGATATTGCGTTATTGCCTAAAGGATAGTGTTAGCATTCCAAGTGGGATTTGCTAAAAAATTAAAATGTATCCTCAAGCCTCACACCCGGTAATAACTAAAATAGGGGATATGCAGCAACGCTATGTGGGTCGCACCCATTAGGGTACGGCCATCACCCTTGTAGATCACTATTTATGGATTCAGTATGTGCACGAGAGCTCTTAAGGAAAAGGTTGCAAAGCAACCAAGGTGATGACATATTTGGTACTATCCAGTAAGGTGTAGGCCGATTCTGTGTTGGCAGGGGTTGCAAGGTTTGTGACCTCGGTACATTTTCTAGAAGTGTATATGGCAAACGGTACCCAGTAGCCTTGTCATTATATGGAATCCATTTTCTAATATGTGCCTTTATGGACTTAGTTGTATACCAAAAATGTTGTTGTACATAATTAATATAACCATTTTGGCTAGATTAAATATTTACTTTAAACCTAAATATTATTAGAATATCACTGGATTTTCTATTTGAAATGTTTCTGTTATTGTAAGGTAAATACCCATCCGTGTTTATGTGCGGCGTGGTTTTACGAGATAACTTTATTTTTTAAAGGGTTTTACAAATATAACAGACTATATGATTTGAGTTTCTCACATTGGTTTACCAGACTGATCCGGGTGTTATTTTCTTATAATACTAGGGTGAGGCCCGAGTATTTTTCTAGAGTTAGCTTTGGACGCCTTGGAGCTTCAGATGATGAGATGGATGCCTCCAAGACCGGACATATTTTATTTTTTGCTGTATTTCTTGTTTTGTATAAATTAGCAACCATAAGGACATGTTGTTATAACTGTCCAGGCTATTGATAGGTTAGACTCTAATTGTTGTAAAGCTTATTTTTTGAAGATCTTTTGGATATTATATATTACTCATCACGATGTGAGATTCTATTTTATCTTTTTCCCAACAATCTGTCTTTCCGGCACTTGAATATTCGGCACGTGAATACCATGGATGTATTAGTGTCGACTTTTAAGGATCGAAAAGGTGGGTCGCCATAGTATGAAAAAAAGATTAGAAGTTTAAATATATTTTAATAATTAAATATGAATTTTTTTAAAAAAATGTTTCCTTTTTATAGAATTTAAAATAAAAGGTTTTTAGTAAATTATAAATTAGTTAGTTTTAAGTAATATTTTGTATAGATATTTAAAACATATTTATAAGTATTTTTATAGTATTATATACATAAGTTTGTAAAAGTTAAGTATTTTATAAAAGAATAAAGGTGTTTTTGATTATAACACTTATTTATAATAAATGGTTTTGAGATGTTAATCAAAAGTATATTATCTTATTAACAAGTAATTTAGATCTTTATAAGGAATGTTTTAAAGATAATACCAAGTGTAAAATGGTTTTGGGTTTATAGTAACGATGTTTGAGCAACATTTGTTTTTAATCCATTTAAGTATATTTTTGAAAATAATTAGATCTTTAAAAGGAAAAGTTTAAAGATAATGTTAAGCATAAAATGGTTTTGGTCATAGTAATAATGTTTTCATAATTTTTGTTTTCAACCCATTTAATTATACTTTTGGAAATGTGAAATCTTGTTTAAGGTTTGTGAATATTCTTATACCATTTGGGATAAGAATATGGATACATTTCTAAGTACTGAAAAAGTAGAAATGTAAGTGAAAAAGTAGGAATGAAAAATGAATTAATATTATACATATGTATATCTTTTGTAAAGATCTTTTAAATATATATAAGTATTTGCAAAGAAGTTTTAAATAATAATAGAATTAATTAAATAAAAAGGGGATTAGAAGTCACTTATGTGACTTAATCATACTTTGTGTGTTTACTCATTTATGGAAAGTATTTAATCCTATACTTAGCACAAAAGCCAACAAAGTAGACTTTTTCTATTTGTAAGAGTTAAGAATGAAGTGTCAAGGTAGAGCTTTGGTTTAACCTGTGCTCTGACCTTCCTGACTTCACTCTTCACCGAGGGATGGCGTAAGTTGAGAGGGTCAGAAATGATGATAAGTATATGAGACTTGATTTCCATATGCAATCATTTTTATTTCTATCGAATTTGATCAAATTAACTTAGGAAGTATATAAAAGCTTCAGTGCTTCATATGGTTTGAGATCCCCTAAGGAGGACTCATTGGTAAGAAACGTCTTTTGCTTTAAGAATGAGATATATGAGATCCCCTGAGGAGTACTCCTTTATATTGTTCGCTTACTTCTAAAAAAACCAAAATTGAGTAAACCATAAATTCACTGATTTAGTGTTGAAGAGACCGGGATTGGACAAGTATACCTAGGTATTATTTATCGAAAAGCACTTCAAATTGATATACGAGTTCTTTGTTTGGGAAGCAGTTATGGAGTGAAATGTTATAGAGTTGAAATGTCTATCCTAAGGTTAAGTCTGAGAGAAAGGTCAGAATTATCATTTCAAATGATGCTAGTGAGGGTACCATCTATCTTAAGGTTTATCCCAATGGATAAGGTAGAGTTAGCATTCGTTGGACGACTGGTGCTGGATTCCATGAAGAGATTCGAGTTCTATTTGAGTACTGAAGCCTCATGTGTTGAGATGTTAAACACGACTTCACCTTCAGAAAATGACAGAAGATGGAGTAAGCTGCACAACTATGGGGTTTAGCTAACCTAGGAGGGTATATCAAGTCCATATCTAGAGATTCTTATCGATGTTGCTACCGGGAGTTGATGATATTCGACATCACATATTCGAACATGGTCCAGTTGCGTTTATATTATGGTATATTTTATATAGAGATATATGATGCTCGAAAGGTAGTTTCTGATCCTTGTCATGGAGGTCGGCTTCGGTTTATTAAGGAGACCTCCATAGAAATCCATATGCGAACGTACCTTAGAGGTTTTAGTTGTACTTCTAATATTGTTGTTTTGTGAGATGCAAGCAGCACAGCTATTTTCTGATTTATATTCTACACCTAAACATTATCTATTATATCGCCTTATTTCCTTGTTAGATGGTTTTGGTTCTTTTGAGGGGAAAACCGTTATAGTGATTCAAACGGTCTCAGAAGTTACTATTATATGGTGCACATATTTCTTGAGTTTCTAATGACTTATGCCTGCTCGTGGTTCTATTTTTCCCATAGTTCCTTAGGTGTTCTTTTAGGTAGTATGGGAAAGGAAGACTTTAGATGGATATTCTTTGGAGCTTCAAAAGATGAGCTCGATGCTTCCATTAGCCTACAGTTGTATTTTATTTCTGCTTCACAATTAGTGTGTGTGTGTGTGTGTGTGTCGGCATTTGTGGTTACAAGCTGTTATAACTGTCTAGGATGATGATAGTACTTAGGATTATAACCCTGAAATGCTATGTATCTTAGAGTAGCACTTTGTATTATCTTTTGTTATTATATTTTATTATTCCACTATGAGATTCTGATGTTTTTTTTGCTTTCTTCCTTATTCATTTTATTTTTCTTTTTATTTACCATAACAATCTGTCTTTCCTACACTTGGATGCTCGGCATGTAAATACCGTGGATGTATTAGTGTCAACATTTGTGGGTCAAAAAAGTAGATCATTACAGTGCATAACACACTCTAAATGTTGGATAGTGTATTACTCATGATTGTTGAGGGCACTAAGGGGTTACATACTTGTAATTATTGGATATTGAATGACTCGTCCGAGAGTTTCCTGTTGATTGGTAATAACTGGGTCAAACAAGAAATCTCAGTATGGCGATGTTATATAGTTACCTCGACTTGGGAATACTATGAAATTTCAATGTGAATGCTCCATTTTGATTATAGTTAAATAATGGTATGGAGATCCATGAGCGACTATAGTTGGTTTTGAGTTGAAGCACTAAAAGTGAAGCAGTATTCAACAGAGAATTCATCTGCTCGATTGAGGTTAGTATCATGGTAAATTGTAGTCTACTCAAAGTCAAAATGTCTAGCTAGATTAGAATGTTAATAATAAATGTTATTATTGAACCAAGGACTTCGTTTACAGACTGATCAAATTGAATGTGGATAATACTGGGGTTTTGACCAACATCGAATTCCATACATCCTAAAATGATATAGTGTTGGCAAAGAGAGCGTGCAAATTATTATCATTGTTTGTACCGCTTAAGATAATACATAATATGATTTAATTAATAAAAATGGTGATAAGTAAGAATCAAAACATATAAATGTAAAAGAAGATTATACATTATAGATCTGGTCTATTAGCGACACCTCGGTTTGAAAATTCTCCTCGAAATCCTAGAATCAACATCCAAACCTTGCGGATGAGCTACATTGTATTTTATTTGATTAATTTTTTTGGTAAAAGGAAAAAAATTTAGCCATGAAAGAAGAAGGGAGTGTCGTCCATGAAAAAGGAAGAAGAAGAAAAATTACACGAAGATGGAAATTAAATCAGGGGATTTGTTTTAGTGAAGAGAATGAAACATTTCTAATTCTCTATTTTTTTGAGGAAGAGTGGTCCTCAAAAGTGGAGAGCAGTCATAATTATATTAGTGAAATATCAAAAAAATTAACATACAAGTGTCTAAGAAAAGAAACATATACACATTTAAGATCATCATAAAGATGATCGAAGAAAGAAGAAGAGCAAAAACAAACAAAAATTATACATTTATTTCTAGGCACTAGAGCTTCAAATAAATAAATTAGCTTGGTGAAACTCCAAAAAGATTGGCAGGCTCCTAGCATGTGTTTTGGGAAGACTATGTGTGTGCGGTTGCTATAAATGCCAGGAAGACAAGGCTAAAATGGTGAACTTAGGAACCGCTGCAAATGCAAGTCCGAAACAATGCACTGATAAACTGTCACTTGAAAATTTGACTTAAGCAATTCGTGAGTTTAGGGCTGTTGAAACTGCAAACGTGGATCATATGTCTCCATGCAATATAAGACTCTTCTTTAATTTCCATTCATTTTCAATTATGTCTCTCATCCCTTATCAAGCATGTTTAACCATTCATTTGTTAATTATGTCATTCATCCCTTATCAAGCATGTCTGACCATTCTTTTCATTAATTGGAGCAAAGTTCCCAAAAGCCCTTTGAGTAATTATCTCTATTTAAGCCCCAATGTGTACGATATCATATATCGTTATGTGTGTATATAAATTTTACGTATACATCCAAATAATTACCAACAACACCCAAACATCATATAAATAAATAAATAATATTTCCTGAATATTAATTAATTTTATTTTTTATAACACTTTAAAAGCTAATTAAATCGTGTGATTTTTCAAAGAATTCACAAATACGGTTGTGTGACTCAAAAGTGTAAATTCAATCAGCAACACACACACACGAATACATATGCACACAATAATTAATTAACTTTTAATTAATCAATTATTTAAATAATTTAATTAATTTGAGAATTTTAATTTAATAATATATCAAATAATTTTAAGATAAATTTGCAGTTATAACAATTATAGTTACATACATATAGCAAATATATATGCTTTCAGTTAATTAACTTTTAATTGATTATTTTACTTAGTTTAATTAATCATATTAATGATTTGAAATCAACTAATAAATTTAATTTTCAAACATATTTGGTCGAACAATTGAATACTAGAGTATATTTTAGTTTGAAATTAGGATTGACTTAACCAATGTTTCAATTTATATGTTTTACTGTTTCAAACAACATAAAGATATTTATATAAAGTTCTAATACTTAAAACATAAAATTTATTATTTTAGACAATTGAAATTTGTGAAATACATACATACACACACATATATACATACATATACATAAATACATACATACAGATACAAACACACATTGTTTCACTTCAACCGACATCAAATACACATTAATAATTAATTTTCTCAAATGTGTGTGAATTTGATTTTATATTTTATAAATGTCAAGCATAAACAATTTCGACTCAAATATAAAAGAAAAAATAGAATATTTACACACACACAGATATATATATATATATGAATATGGACGAAGGTTAAACATTATGAATGAATGATATGAAATAGAATTAAACATGAATAAATCACGTCCTTTATAATAACTTGATTTGTGAATCGTCTCCTAGATTGCTTGAATTACCACCAGTGACCATATATTACTAGAATCGAAGGAACCACTTTTTTTTAGTTTGATGTAATTTAGATGAAAATTTTGACCATAAAGGAGAAGGAGGCCGCCATGGAGGAAAGAAAAATTGAAATAAAAATGAACGAGAGAATAATGTTTTAAGGAAAGAATGGGAACCTTTCCTCTTCTTTCTTTAAAACTTCCTCATCTAATTTGCAATCAAATTTCAATTTGTCAAGCCCTCCTCTATCCTAGGTGTGGTCGGTCATGTATTGCCTTGCATGGATTAATTTATCTAAAAGATTGTTAAGTAACTAATTATATTTAAACCCTATTTAAATACACACCAATATCGTGAATCAATAAGCACATATTTAACTTTTATACATACATCTTAATAATTACTAGCAACACCTAAAACTTCAAAGAAATAAGTAATCAATATATCTTAAATATTAATTAATTTAACTAATTTATAATACTTTATTAACTAACTAAATTGTGTGGTTCTCTGAGAATTCACAAATGTGGTTGTGTGACTTAAAGGCGCAGTTAGTGAGTAGTATTAAATAGTTCAAACATTATCGTTCACACATCACCTTATCTAGTGGTGTGATGGTTTGTCGAATTCATCATTTATCGATCTTTTTGGTAAAATCATATTTTCTATTATCTTAAGTGGTACCAACAATGATAATAATTTTCACATGTTCTCTTCACCAATACTATGTCACATTAGGATGTATGGAATTAAGTATTGGCCAAAACTCTAGTATTATTCACATTCAACTCTATTGGCCCATAAACAAAGTACTTGGCTCAATAATAACATTTATTATAAACCATTCACTCTAGCTAGAGATTTGGCTTTCAGTGGACTACGACACTAACCAAATACAACTGAGTAAACGGGTTCCCTTTTAAATAGTGTTTCACTCCCAATGCTTCAACTTAGACCCAACTATAGTGCTTGATGGGTCGCCATGCTATGATTTAACTATAACAAAGTGGAGATTTCTTGTTTGTCCTAGTTGTTATTAATCAGTAGGAATAGCTATCCAATGGCTACAAGTACATAACCCTCGGGTGCACCTAATAGCCATGAATAATACACTTCCTAAGATTTGAAGAGCATTGCACACTTTGTTTCAATCTATGTATCAATATCCTTTCTCATAACATGTCAACCAGGAACATTTAAAAGAAAATGTTATTTTATGATTAATTATTCACGATTGAAACTATTTGCAACTACAACCACATAACATTTTATTTAAGGATTTACTTATTAATATACTTTAAATTAATTACTTAATTAAAGATATACGATATAACAAAGTATATAATAGAAATCAAACACCTTTATTACACAAAAAATTGATTATAGAGTTAGAAATATTTAACAAATTATATAATTTCTTTTAGGCATACCACTAGCTCTTTCAATCTCCCACTTGCTCCCGGATCAATTAAGGGATCTTAATCCCATTTCACCAATCAGTTCAGAACATATTGAGCTAGTCCCTTAGTGAATGGATCTGCTATTTTATTTTACTATCCACTCTTTCAGCCAATATCTCTTTGACGTTATTAATCTGCCTTTATTTCGCAAAACCATTGAAATATGTGTCTTAAAATCTTATGAGCTTAGATTCTTTTGCAATCTGTATCGTAACAATGTTTTCACAAAATAATGTCTTAGGATTCTTAACTTTCGGAATCACCCCTAATTCATTTATAAATTAGTACATTTCTGCGTACTGCTTTTATTATGGTGCTACTTAAGGTGATGCACTTAGGCTTTTGATTGAATCGGCCACTGTCTCTTTCTTGGGACATTTCCAACCCAAAGCTCCATAATTAACGCTAAACATGAATTTAGGATTGATGAACTATATCTGATATCACTTATGAAACTCGAGTACGAACATACCTTCATAAGGAGTTCATTGTTTCCATAAACAATTTTCTAGTATTTCATAATTACTGGAGAATACTCTTAACTACAATTTAATGATACTATTTTGGATTTGATATTCTTTCCAAGTATCAAATACACAATCGAAATGCGATATGGAAAACAATTCAGCATATATGATAATTCTTTTTTCAAATACATAAGGAATCCATCTTACATGCTCCATATTAAAAAATTTAATATGGTACTTGTGTGTATCATTTGGGATATTTCCTACATCCTTTTATACTCATTATAAAAGATGTCATTTTTTTAAATCCTGTACCATGAATTAAACAACAAAACTAAAAATTATTTTAATATCAGTACATCGTTAACTATTAGTGGTATGTTATTTACTTATAATTTTAGGCATATTTTAGTACCCTTGATGTTTTTTCTTACAAGCACATGCTTCCTCTGCATTTTAACCTAAAGTCAAACTACTTGATTTCTCTGTCAAAATATTTTCCCAAATCCGACGCTTGTCAAATGATACTATTGTATCAGCTCTTTGATCCTTCAAATCTTGCAATATCAGTTATTGCTCCCACTGACTTCGAGACATTTAGGTTGTTATGTGCAAATTATTTGTTCTGAATTGTTACTTAGAATTTTTTGTTTCAACATATATGCCAAAACTCAAACTCATATCTAGACGATAATTTGTAAATAGCTTCTGAATTAACTTAAGCACGATGAGTGACAAACCTATTACATTAATTTCAATAATTCAAATTTACAACGTAATAATTCTCATAAATGTTGTTTACTATATTCCAACTGCATTGGTCTCCAAAATAAAGACACATTTGCGGTCGATGGATCATATCCTTTATAGTACAACTATCAAAATCATATTTGGACAATGTATTTAGAATCCATTCGGATTTGTGAATTGGGCCATATGGCAGAATCAATACTCTTCTTGGCTTATTGAAAATGGAGGAATCTTTTATATCTTAATGTCAATAAGAACCTCATAGTTTATTTTCAATGTGAGAGAACTATCATTAGACATTCTAATAAGATGCGTATGTTTTAGGCCCGGTCAATTTTATTTCATCATACGAACTATGTTTCTATATTAGAATCTTTGGGTTGTATCCAATTCCATTATACTACCACTAATTTCTAAAAGGAATTCCTTCATCATGAATGTGGAATTTCTTGAAACTACGACTTCCTCTCAATACGATGAAATAGGCGTTCAGAAACATTTATGAATTGCCTTTTATACTCACATATGACAAATTTTGCTTTTGAGTTTACGAAACTTATATTTATAATATAAATTATTCAACCTCACATCTTAATATATTTAAGATTATGGTTTCTTATAAATTCATATCTTATATGATATCGTGAAATATGCTTTAATGAAACTATTTTTGACATAATACTTAATATTAAGTACATATCATCATAAAAAAAGTTAACTCAACTTCACTCATCATCAATCGTATTTTGTTTTAGAAGATCCGATTACTCTTTATCGAAACATCATTATGTATCTTAGGGAGGAGTGACTTTTGAATTGAATCTTATTCGTTTATCAGGTATTTTTGGACCTTTACCCATATATACATCTGTTAGATCAAATCAAAATTTTTTATTTCCTCTAAGTTATTTTTCTACTTCCGTTTTTAAATTCTATGAATCTATCATGTATTATATATACATATTCATGTCTATGATATTTCATCGGTGAATTTTAACAAAGTAAGTGGATCGGTTTTGGTATCATTGGACCAGACTGATACATCTATATGCATCAGTCTGAAGATTTCATTAACACTTTTATCATTCCCACTAAATTAGTGCTTTGCCTTTGAGCTTTTGAGATACAATTCACATGTATCATATGATTCATAACCATACGACTAGCGAATTATTTCTTAAAGATGTGTCTTAGTCAATAATTCCAAAATAATTGTTAAACATTTCAAATGCTTCCATATTTTGCAGCTAATGCATCATTATTGTTAATGAAATCAAACACCAATATAATAACAGATGAATTTTTTAATGAATATTCGTAATATTCATATTAAAATAAAACTATATCTATTTTCAGTCAATACCAAAAACAATTATTATTTCATAAACAATACTCAGTATATATAAAAAGATAATCTTTCAAATCTTGATGCATCTACTAATAAGTGTCATATGATATGCTTCCACTATTTTCGCCATTACTATAATAACACATGAACCATGAAATTTCATTCAATCACTTATTATAGGCTATTTATTCCATCAAGTGTAATTAGTTCATAGTCGAGTGTTTTCGATCAAATATCTTGATTTTGTGGAAATAATTTTAATACAAAACAATTTTCTATGATAAAATACATTTGAAAACGAAATTGTAAGTATCTTATTAAATTTTATACAACACTATTTATGATATCCTTTAGGAAGGAGAAGTGACTGTTCACTCTCTTCATCCCAACTATGCCCATTTTACATCTACCCTCGAACATTCACTTTCCTTTCAAATGGTTGAACTATTCAAAAGGAAACCTTTGCTATAGGACTGGGCTAAGCTCTTTACAAAAGTGCATTCGAACATCCTTGACATTTTAAGAATATCAAATAAGTTGCACTAAAGTAAACTGATGAAACCGGTATTAAATCATCGGTCTTTTGTTGTTTTTTATGTAATAAAATTCTCGTTGTATTCAATTATATTGAACATTCGATTTTCTGCTATAATTTACTTTCTCATTTTGAGTAAACTAATATCATCGAGATTTCACACATTACGAACGTGACTATTCACCATACAACTTTTGTATGTGATCCAATATGAATCAAATATCCATAGTTTTTTATTTCATTAGAGTTCAAAACTCATAGAAGAAAATACATAGCCTTGGGCAAAATAATATTTTAGTGACCAAGGTACAAATGTATTTAGTAGTCATATAATTTTGCAACTTGCATGGGTCTTAAAGTGAGAACATGTTAAAGTGACAACATGTTAAAGGAGCAATTAGTATATTTCATTTTATAAACAATTTTATCAATTAGATTATTTGCACAATTTTCATGTAGTAGATAGTTTTAATCTGTATAGCATATGTGCTTATAATATTGGAAAGGTTAAATGTATTCATTTTATTTTTTTAATAAGGCTCCCATTAGATTTTATTTTTCTCAAAATCCAAACCGAAATATAAAAATCTTTCGATGTCTCTACTGAGTGTTGGGACTTGCTTGCCTTGGAATTATAACCTTAAGTTTGCTCAACAAATCATAGGCCCATAAGTGATAAATAACTCTTTATTGATTGTATCATATACAAATCCTAATCATTATCTTTGCCATAATCTCAATCTTGGCCCGAAGTCTCTACATGATGTGACTTTTATGCGGAATGTCGAATGATCTATAACATGACAAAGTATAATTTAAGCTAATAACATAAGCAAGATGAAAGAAAGTAGTAAATAAAAGATTGCACCAACGATTTTTAAACTGGTTCGGACTCCCCTTCCTACGTCAGTCTCAGACTCATTCTGAAATTTCACTAACTAACCCTCACTTGACCCGGAGGAACAGGTATTTATAGCACTTCTTGAACAACCGAATAAGACTTCAACCTTTTCCTAAAGATTTCCAATAGGACTTCGACTATAAAAGGAATAATTCCAACTTTCACTTTAATGTGTTCTTTTACATTGCAGATAAGTCACTCTTCAGTGCACCCTTCCTATAATATCCATTGATGATGTGAATTGAACAAGCAGAAATATAGGAAGCATAGAATAGTTTGAAGCACTTTTGATTTCACAAAGTGTTTTAGAGATTTACAAATCAAGAGAATATCAAATCAACAAGTGAATCTGGTCTTCATTAATAATATTGAAAATTTATATTGAAGGAATAAAATCATTCAAAGAATCACATCTTAACTCAAAAGATATAACTTTTCAGAAAATAAACGTCCGTTCAAAATATAGCTATTTATACCTTCTCACACGTCTGAGTTGTATGGCAAATGTCTGACTATAGTATATAAAAAACATTTTAAAACAAATTCAAATGCTTGAATAATGGGTCAGACATATGAATACATTCCAGAAAAGAATACGTTCATTTTTGACCTATTTCAAACATCTGGCCCTATGATTCATATGTCCGACTTCTATTACAAAAACTAGTTTGTACAAGCTTAGACGTATAACTTTTTGGCTCAAACGTCTGGCCATTTTTCAGAAAAGAAAACGTTTAAAAAAGATACGATTCAAATATCTATAAGAGGTTACTAGACATCTAAGCACTAGGTTAGACGTCTGAGTAACGTCACCAGACGTATGAGTCCTTGGTAGCAAAAGCATTTGAAGTTCAGTTGAAAAGACGTGAAAATTAGCGCTTCATGACCCAGGTTTGAAGTATATGGGAAAGTTTTCTAAGTTTTGAAAGTGAAATGTTTTGTGAGTGTACATATAGTTAAGATAAGTATATGAATATTTTCTAAGTATTGAAAAGAATAAAGGGTTTGTGAATATATCTTTTGAAAAGGTATTTTAATACAAATATTTGAAAGTGGTTTAAATTAATGAAAGGATCAATTAAAGAGGCTTAGTGTTGCTTATGTGCTTAATCAGTGTTGGTTTCCATATGGAAATAAATCTCTGGTAGAATTTTTTGTTTATATGATAGTTAAATAACCGACTATTAAATATTGGCTAATTTTTAAAACTATCATTCTTGGTTCGGAGAGATCGGGATCAGATATATGTATTATCCGAAAACCACTTCGAACTAGCATTAGCGTTCTAATTGAAGAATTTTAAAGATGATAGGATCGAAGATGGAGTTTTTTGTAATGCAAGGACTACTTGCTACTAATCCTAAGGGTGATTCCAAAAAGGATGTAATAGAAGTAGTGTCTTCGGTTTGTTCATATCCTGAATAACTTGTATGGATGAATGTTGGCATTGCAGTATTCCTAGAGGGTGGTGTTAGCATTTCAAGTGGGATTTGCTAAAAAGGTAAAACGTAGCCTCAAGCCTCACAATCGGGAATGACTAAAATCAGGGGAGATGCAGCAGGACTATGTTGGTCGCACCCATTAGGTATGTCATCATCCTTATGTATAAATACATATTGATTTATTTATGGATTTGGTTGTGCATGAGAGTTCCCAGGAAAAGTTTGCAAAGCAATCGGGTGATGACATATTCGGTGCTATCCAGTAAGTGGTAGGCCGGTCTTATGTAGCAGGGGTGCAAGATGTTCTTGTTGACCTTAATACATTTTTCTAGAGGTGTACTATGACAGGTGGTACCCCGATGCCTTGTCATTGTATGAAATCCATTCTCCAATACATGCCTTTACGGACTTAGTTGTATACCTATTATGCTGGAATTTAATTAATATAACAATTTCGGCTATGTTATTTAAACCCTGGTCATTATTATAATATTAGAAGATTTCCTATGAAATGGTTTGGTTATTGTAAGGTAAAAACCCATCTGTGTTTAAGTGCGGATGGTCTTATGAGATACCCTTGTTTTTGAAAGGTTTTTATAATATTAAAATCCATATGATGTGTGTTTCTCACACTGGTTTACCAGACTGATCCGAGCGTTATTTCCTCATAATGCTCGGGTCAGACCGAACATATTTTTAGATTTAGTTATGGATGCTTTGGAGCGTCAAGAGACGAGCCAGAGACCTCCAAGACATATTCACGTATATTCTATTTCCACTGCATTGGTTGATTATATTTATTAGCATTTGTGAGGATGTTAGAACCGTCCACCTGATGATAAATTAGTTTACTCTGATTGATGTATGTATATACAGTTTTCTTTTGTAAAGATCTATTATATATTACTTGTCATGATGTGAAATTCTGTTCTATCTTTCTTTTCTTCCCTCCCCAACAATTTGTCTTTCTAGCACTTGGATGCTCGGCGCGTGAATACTGTGGATATGTTAGTGTCGACTTTTGAGGATCAAAAATTTGGGTTGTTACATTACATATGTACTTATTCTAAAAATTTAGTTTAGGTTTCTTGCAATTCCACTTCATTTTATTTATGCAAACCTAATTTTGTAATTATGTGGCTATATATATATATATATACGGGGTCAGCTATTTAGACACAAAAAAACATAATTGATGACTCAATAGGTCTAGACCATTGGATATTTGTCCTGATATGGGCGGTGGAAATCAAGGGAAGATCTAATGGTTAAGTTCTTTGTGTCACAATTTGTGTCTATAATTGTGTCCAAATAGAATTTCCTTATATATATATATATATTACACACACAAACACAAACACACACACACACACATATATATATATATTACACACTCATACATATATGTATGTATATGTCTAAACCATATATATGTGGTATTGTTAATATGTTTACACAAACCATATATATAAATTATTGTAAATTTAAACACATGTATACACTTAGTCATTTTTATTCCTGATATGCATATGAATTATCTTATGTATATGTAAGTATAATATATATGTATATACAATAGACATAAATCTATATATAATAATATAACCTTTCACATACCAAAAGTTGTAAAACAAAACTCCATATTAATTATGACCTCTTATTTGTACCCATAAATAGGAATATGACTTTTGACCTAATTAATCAATAGAGACTAAACTCCCAATTTATTACACTCTTGTCACAATAAAGGAGTTTGGGCCATACCTTCAATGGTATTAGAGCCAAAATGGTCTATGCTGTAACAACCCTGGTTTGAGATTACCTGTCAATATTAAATTATTAATCTCAAACCAGGGTTGTAACAATGCACTCTAAACATTCAATATTTAGGGCCAACTAATAAAACATAGTTATTTGATGGGTGTCTAGAACAGTAATATCAAGGCTTGGGATTGAATAAACAAGTGTTCTCTAGTTCTTGGCTATTGACATGGACCGATAGGTGGAGTAAGTCTAAATGGTTGGTCTAAACACAAGGCTTGGAGAATTTTGAGCCTTGGGCTAATTTGAAAATTTTAATATACATTTTAAACTAAAAAGCTAAGTTTAAAATATAAAAGAAAAGTTTGTAAAGGTTATAAAATAAATTTAATTTTTCAAAGTAGTTTTGAGAAAATAAATAAATAAATTCAAAATTTTAATATATTTAATTAATTTAATTAATTAATTTAAATTAAATAATTAGTTAAGATTTAATTAATTAAAAACATATATACTTGATATATGTATGTAACTATAGTTGTTATAGTTGTATATTTATGCTAAGATTGTTTAAGATAAATAAATTGAAATTTTCAAATAAATTAAATTGTTTAATTAAATAAAAGGATTTATTGAATAAGTAAATAATTATAATTTAACTATTAATATATATATATATATATATCCATATATTTTTGAGTATATATGTAAACAAAACTGTAAATGTTATAGTTAGTTACTCATCCTAAATGCTTTAAAATGAATAGTACAAAATTATTGAAATTTTAAATACAATAAAATTAAAATAAGAATTAAAAATTAATTAGATACGATTTAATTAATAAAAATTGAAAGTTAATTAAAAGTGATTTAATTAAAAAGAAACAAAATTAATTCAATATGATTTAATTAATAGGAATCAAAATTAATTTAATATGATTTAATTATTAATTATTAATAATTAAAATTAATTAAATATTATTTAATTGACAATATACATTTATACATTATATAAGTTAAATTAAATGATAAGAGTTATAAATAAATTAAACTTACAAAATTTTGTGTGTATAAACATAATTTAAGTGGAACTAAAATAAATCCAAAACAGATTTTTGGAATAAGTGCATACATAAAGTATGTGCACCACGATTTTTGATGTGTCCCACACTTGAATCTATAGGGTATTTCATGAGAAATTTTCCTTAAATCTATATAACTCTAATGTATATATTAAAAATTATGAATCTTTAATATATAGAGTTATCCTCTATAATTTATATATTGATAGATTACTTGCATACTCACCAGTTATTGAGCAAACTCATGCTACAGATGTTTTGTGTAGTACTATTAATATATTGCCTAGACGAGGTAAGATACATGCACATTTTTGTTGAGAAAATTCAAGGTATGTGCATAATACTTAGGCCATTGTGAAATGATAAGTATGAGTGAATAATCTCTTTCAATTTATTGAGCAAACTCAAGGTCTAGGTTAAGATTAGGGCAAAGACCATGGTTGGGGGTTGAGTGAATAATCTCTTTCAATTATCTTTCAAATACACCGATAAAGAGTTATCCATCGCTTGTGGGTCTTTGATTTTTGAGCAAACTTAAGGTCAGAATCCCAAGGTAAACATATCCTAACATGCACTAATGAAATAAAAAGATTTCTATAATTCCCTTAGGGTTTTGAGAGATATAAAAATCTAGGGCAATCTTATTAGAGAAATGAAATGATATCATTTAACTATTCTAATACTGTAAGAACATATGCTACACAAAGTTAAAATAACTAATTTCGATAAATTTATGCAACTAATATAATTTTTAAAATGTTTATTAGTTAAAAATATACAAGTGGACTGAGTAAGGATTGACATAGAAATAAAATATATTTAACATTAAATCCTTTGGCATGTTGTCACTTCAAGACCCACACAATAGCCAAATAATAAAACTACTAAATTACATTCACACCTTGGTCATTTAAGTGTTCATTTGTCCGAGACTATTATTGTCTTCTATGAGTTTTGAACTCAAAAGTAATATATGAATAATAATATTCGATCTGTAGCCGATCACATACAAAAGTTGTATGGTGAGTAGTCGCATTTGTAATAAACGAATCTCAATGAAATTGGTTTATTTGAAATGAGAAAGTAAACCATAGCACAAGATAATGTGTGCAATATGATTGAATACAATGAAGATTTTATTTTGTTACAAATGAAACACACCAAGAACTAATAGACATACCTAGGAACTCGATCAATGAAATGTCAATTTGATCGATTTACTTTAGTGCAACTTATACGATATCCTTAGAATGTTAAGGCTGTCTCAATGTGATTTTATAAAGAATTCGATGTAGTCTTATATTAAGAGTTTTCTTTATTGTTTGACCATTTAGAAATGAAAGCGAATGTTTGACAGTAGATGTAAAATAGGCACAATTTGGATGAAGAGAGTGAATGCCAATTTTATTTCTTGAAGAGATATTGGAAACGAGAATTAGATTAAATACTAAGTAGACAGTTAATATGGAATGATAAACATGATTAATATTTCAAATGTAATTTTGTTATAGAAAGTTTTTTTCGATAAGAGTTATTTCTTTGAGTTTAAGATATCAATCTAAAACTCTCGACTTTATACTAGTTACAGTGGATGAAATAAGTGACCCATGATAACTGGTTGAATTGAGCTTCGTGTTTCATGCGTTGTTTTTATAATGGCGGAAATAGGTGAAAAAAATACCATATGACACTTAGTAGTGGATGCATCAAATCATGAGAGATTGCTTCGTATGTATATCAAGTATTATCTTTGAAATAATAACTACTTTCGGTAAAGACTGAAACAGATATAGTTTTTTATACGAATATTATGAAAATTCGTTATAAGATAAATCTATCATGGTAATTGTTTTCATAACAATAGTGATGCATTAGCTATATAAAATATAAGAGTATCTAAATTTTCTACAATTATTTAGGAATTATGGACTAAGCCATATTTTTAAATTACTGTTCAAAACAATAATATTATTATTTTACTTCAAAAGTAATATTATATATCAAAAATACATTAATACTTTCCTAAATCAAAATATTTCTATTTTTCTCAAAAATAACAATATTCTATTTTAAATCTTAAAACTCCCTTTTTTGCTATTTATCTCAAAATAGTAATAATTTAACATAAAACATTTTTGGAAACATATTTTTACTATTATCATTATTATTCCAAAAATATCTTCTATTTTACTACTCAAACAACAATAATAATACATTCTCTAATAGGCAACGTAAAATCAATTATATTGCCATTTACTCAAAATAACACTACGCCATAGATGACCTATTGCAATGAAAATACAAGATGTTGCTAGCTACAATGTAACGATAGCTATGCTGATTTTTGTCTATTACAACATTAGCTTCAGGATGTTAGCATAGATATCAACACTATGTTGCAGTAGCTATAGACTTATAAAAATATTATAACAAATGAGTGCGGGCTGAAAAAAAAGCGGGCTAAAATAATTTTTAACGCGGGAAGCAAAAACAAAGCGGCAAAAGTTAACAAAATATTGAAGGGTTTCACTCAAACACTTAACAAAATACGTACTCCGTTCCCAAAAATGGCTTCTCGTACATTCTTTGGCGAAGCAAAAATGGCTGCAGTGAATTTTTTAGGGCTTCGGCTGTTTTTCAAAATCGATTAGGCTTCGCTCCTTTCCTCTGCTAGGCCTTGGCCTCCTTGTTGGCTACTGTGATATCAATTAGGGTTTCGTGGAATCGTGAAATCAATTAAGGGCTTCTGCCGCTCCTTTGTTCCCATGAAATCAAAAAGGATTTTGCTGCCTTCGGTTTGATTATACAATTGTTAGCTTGCTTTCGGGTTTGTTAGCTTCCTGGTTGGCTTCGTGGTTGATTTGTATGTTGTACTTCTGTAAGTAACTTTGATTCGATGCTAAATTGAATTGGGAATTTTGATTTTCTTTAATGCTTTCCGTTTTTCTTCAACTCGAATCACACACTTGCCGATGATGTTTCTTGTTTATATAGGGTTCGAACCACTATATTTTCGTTCGTATATTTTATACGAAATCGTCTGATAATTTTATGCTTGGCCGTATGATATTGCTTGGATGTTTATCATTTTTTTGACTTTATCAATTTCGTATATTTGTGACTTGATTCCCACGGTGTTGATTTCTGACTTGGTTCGATTTCTTGGCCATCATGGTTTTGGTTTTGGTTTGACGATGTTGATTTATCTTGACTCGTTCCGTGAATTTCTGAATACTTTGGCCACTTTATCTTGTTTATGATAAACTGCACTTGATAATTTTGAAACTGCTTGTGATTTGCTTATGTTGGTTTCGTGATTTTTTGATCATTCCGCCCTTGTTGACTTCGGCTTGTGATAATGTTTGTTTGACCTGCTGCTTGAACTTGTAATATATATATATATATACACACACACACACATAATACAAACATTCATGTATGTGTGTGTGTATAGACACACACACACAGTGTTTGTATGCATGTTTGGTTTGTGGTCATCCTGCTTTGCCTGGATTGTGTATATATGTGCATTTGTCTGGTTCATGTAGTCTTGGTCGAGTCTGAGTTCATATGCACTTGAATATGCATATACATATGTTTGTGTTATAGTTTGTTATTTGATGTTAGGTTGCATTGAGCTCATGTGGTCTTCACTTTTGTATATGATATCTCCTCTGGCCTTGGTTATTCATATGTTGTTGAGTCATGTATACTTCTGGTTTGTATATGACACTTCAATGTGTGTCAGCTCTGTTCATTCGAGTCTTGATACATTGTTTTGTATGCTGCCTGGTCGACCATTGCAATTCACTGGTCTTGACCTTTGTTGTTGTGTGTATTTGGCCTTGTTGTATGGTCAGTGCTGATGTAGCTTGTCTGCACTTGTAATGTCCACTGTTGCATTCATGTGTACAAGACTGATACTTCAGTAATGAAGTACATAATTGTAAGAGTTTTATTTTCTCTTTAATCAAATGTCAAAAAAATGCTTCGTTTTGCGCATCGACATTTTTGTAGAATTAGATCCTGTTTTGTTGAAACCTATAGCAGGATATTTTCTTAATCCATTTTAAAATTGTTAATAGATATTGCAAAACAATTCTTGTTTAAGAAACTTGTTTCAGAATTGTTAATTTTATTTAAGGGAATTTTTACTATAAGGGCCTCTTAACATCAACTAATTATTTTCTAGGCCACCTATTCAAAATAATTAGTTTCCAGGACACGGGTCGAAAATAAACCCGCTACTTTTCATTAATCCATACCTGCCGCCAATTCGAAACAAAAATAGGGCCTAGAAACAAAATCGATTTCTTCTGTACCAATTTCCATTCTATTTTCTCTTCCCAATTTTTCTGCTTCAGCATCATCGATTTCAGCTTCATCGATTTCAGCTTAAACTATAATACTTTCGTCGAGCAATTTCTACAATCACCTTAAACTTAAATGCGGAACAAGTAAGTTGTATTTTATTTTGATGTAAATGTTTTAGTTATATGATAAATCGTACTTAAATAATCATTGTTATTGATGCTGATAATAACTTTTATAATGAATTTAAGGTATTTTAGTTCTTGTTATAATTTAACATAATCGACATTTGTTTAATCAAGCATACCTAAATATTCAATTGTAGATGATACTAAACCCTAGTTGTTAAACTGAACAAGTAATTGTTTAGCTGTTAAGAAAGATAAACGTATCTATCTATTAATGTAAAATATTTAGACTACATGCTAAACCCTAGTTGTGTCCGATATTTACAATTACTTATTAGATAGGATTTTGTTTTTATCATGATTTCAAGTTATTAGAAAAAAATATAAAACTAATTTAAACCCTAGTTGGAAAAGATAAAAGCATTTATGTTTTTATGTCGAACATTAAAATACAGAATAAATCCTAGATAAATTTATATATCAGCTACTACATATAATATCATAAATACAGAATTTAAGTCAATTTCTATTGTCCTGAAGGATTTATGCGAAATAAATATACTTAATCAACTTATAAGTACAAAAAAATTATTCTTCACTCTTTCTAACATTTCATTATTTATGAAAATTTTTATGCAGCGTAAAAATGCACACCAGGTCATCTAAATCAAAGTTATTCATACAAAAAACAACGTGCATATTCATAAATGAAGCTGGAACTCAATGCATAAATATTAGACCTATATCTAGCCCATTCTGCGATCAACACAGCCAGAGATCACCATTATCTTCAACTCCATTGGTAACTATTTTCCTACTTATGTTATGTATAATATTTAGTTGTACTCTTCAATTTGTATATACATATTAAATTGGAATCTAGATTCCATATACTTCATGTAGTTTGTATTGGGTTGATGTGCACTGACTTGAGTTGTTGCTTTAAATGCAGTCTGTGATATTGTAGCTTGTCTGCACTTGCATTCTTATCTTGTCGACATGTCTGCGTTGGACTCTGGTTTTAATGTGTATGATGTTGCATATTCACTTAATGTTACACACATGTATATATGTAATATCTGAACACTTCAGTCAGGTTTGGTTGCTTCATTTGCATCGATCTTGATTTGTTTTCATGTTGCATTTGCTTATGTGTATGCTGTGCACTTGTTTGTACTCTCACTTTTGAATCTGACTATTTGTTAATGTTGTAGCTTGATTCTCTGACCATATGAGTCTGCACTGTGCACTGCATTCATACATGGTGTACATGTTATTACTTCGAGGCTATTGTGATGATGAAATTCTAATAACTGATCACTAATTTGTAATGGATAATTTGTTGCTAATGCTTTGTTAAAAAAGTTAAAAGAATTTATCTTTTTTATAAATAATATTCTGATGGCTATTTTGTGTTTCATTCTCTTTAAGTTTTCAGATTTCTAAATGACCATTACTTAAACAACTAAAAAAGATAAAACAGATTATCTTTCTATACTTTGGAAAAAAATAGCCATCAGTACTACATAGTTACTCAACAAAAGGGTTTATTATACTTTATGTGCATTATGATTCTTGAGCAAAATGATATTATCTTCATGAATATGCAGAAATAAATTTAGGATCCCAATTAATGATATTATTTTCATGAATGTAGGATGAAGCTAAACCAACATAGCAAATCTCACAAATGACTGAAAAAGAACATCTAACAAACTCAGATGACGAAGCAACAATTTCAGAAAAACTAAATGAAGCAAGTTATGATTCTGAAGAAATAAATATTGAAACAGATGAGTCAGATGATGTTGAAAAATATGAAATTCAAAACAGGCTGAAAAGACAGAAAAAACATCTGTACAGTGGAACATACAGATGTAATTTAGATGCTGTGTACAAAGTTATGATGACGGTAAAGGAAAAAAACATTCTATCTTCAGAAGCAAAAAGTTATATCAACAAAACGCCATTCAATAACTTTTTTAATATGTTTCTCACCAATGGCATAGAACGGCAAAACATACGGAAAAGTGCTTCAAATTTAGACCACCTAATTACTTCTTTCAGTATTAAAGAAAAAGCTTTCAAAATTGGAAACAAACTGCTGAAAATCACACCTGAAGAAGTTAGCCTTATATTTGGAATGAATTTATCTGGAGAGGATTTGTTTCCAATACCAACTTCAAATAAGGCCACAGCAATGGAGAGTTTTTCAGAGTTTCTGACTACAAATTTCGAAGAAAATGACATAATTAGCCAGAAGACAGTCACAAGAAGGTTGAAAAAAATGATAGAGGAAGAAAACGAGAATGAAGATTTAGTCAAATTGTTGTTGCTCTTGTTGATTATTACTTTTTTCTTTCCTAACAATCAGAACTACATGCATTGGGGCTTCTTATCAAAGCTGTTAAACTTAAAAAAATTTAACTCAATCTCTTAGCCGAGAGCAATATGTGAAAATGTCATGAAAAATGTTCAAAAATACTATGCTAATCCAAGAAGCACACCTGGATGTACTATGGTCTTACTGGTATGATTTAAAAACTTTAAGCAAATATAAATAAATTTATACCAATGCTTTTTACAAAAATGTTAAATGTTAATGCTTATTTGCATGGTCTTATTGGTAGTATTGGTTTTGTGAAAGGATGCAAATCATCGATGAAAAAGAAAATTTGGAAAGCAAAATCCCAAGGATGAGAAAATGGGACTTGTCAAAATTAAAAGATTTGGACCTTGATGAAATAGACAATGATAAGGTATGCTACTTTTAAATACATAATGATTTAAGTACAATTCAGTTTCTGCCCAACTCCAAATTTCTTCATTAATTTTACCATGCTTAAAAGCTATAAAAGATAAAAACATTTATCTGTTAATGTAAATGATTTTATAACAACTTAGGCATTACTTATATTTGATATATAGTTATACATATTAAACATTTTTCTTGATTTACTCATATTTAAATTTATTACAGAAAATATACAACTAAATTAAACCCTAGTTAAAAAAGATAAATGCATATATGTTTTTATAGAAAATGATTTAAGTACATAATTAACTATATATATTTGTTGATAAACAAAATTATATGAGTACATATGTTTATATGTGTCTTATTTAATAGGGATAGTGTTCTAAATTTATGTAGTTTGTAGGTTATTTAATTACATATCTATATTTATACGTAACAACTATTGTGTGTGCATTATAGATTTTCCTAGTCTTCTCTCCTTCCCATATGAATGTGCCTGCATGTTGTTTCCATTTATCAAGTGTCTGAAATTTTTTTACCTGTATATTTTTAATAATTTCTGATTTCTAACTTCATAGAATTTCAAAGATATTACATGTCCAAATTTAATTTCAAATACCTTCCATGCAGATTTTAAAGAAATTTGCAAATGTAACTAAAGAGGAAAAAGACTTTTTTTCAAAAAAATATATACTGGGTTGGAATATGACAAATATGCTACAGACTGCTCTAATAGCATAAAAGAGTTAGAGAGGAAAGTGAACTTTTTATCTGCTGAGATGAAAAGTATGGCAGAACAACTAAATGAGGAACAACATTCAAGACAGCTGGCTGAACAAAGACTCCACAATCTTGAAATGAAACTTCAAAAGCTGGAAAATTTTGAAGAGCATAATGTGGAGAAAAAAAATGATTTCAAAGAAAAAAGTGAAGCTGATAAAGGTACGAATAAAAGAAAGATAGTTGGTATGATGCATATAAATAGTTCTGCTAACTTTCCATGTTTTGATTTGATGGAAACTCAAGATTGCATTCTAGAAACCGAAGATGGTTTAAAATCTGAAAATATCAAACAACATAGTCAAGAAATTGCTGCAGAAAATCCAATTGTTGTTGAAGATGTCATTTCTAAAGAACAAAAAAAGAAGAAGCAAAAGAATGTTGAAAAGTTTCCACTCATGAAGCATCTAACTGATGAACAGCAACAAAATGTGAAACTTTTTTTCAAAGTTTTGGGAGGAAACAAGTAAGTAATTAAACTACTTTTCACTCACACAAACTATATATCAACAATCTGTTAGATTAATTATTAGTACTGTTTTGGTTCTGTTTTAGTTTGGTCACCTATCAGTATATCTATCAACTACTGTACACTCACACACTTGCTCAAAAATAAACAAAAACTAAACAAAACTAAAAAAGCTAAATTAATTTATCTTTAACTTTTAATAAATAATTCCATAAAGGCTTCTATTTTGTTTTACTATCAAATGCAAACAACATAGTACGTACTAAACTTAATTTCTTTTATTAACAACCGTCCAATTTTCCAGCGATGAAGCATTTAGTTGTGATGATGAAAACTTCATCACCATAACAAAAATGATGATAGAAGACCTCCTCTATCAACAAAGTATTTGTGGTCAAGTAAGTACAACAAACTAAACTTTCCTTCATTATAATTTATATACTTTATCCATATTATTTTTCAAATGTAGATCATTGATTGGTTTTGGTTCCGAAAAACAAAGCAACTAGAAAAAAGCAATAGCATTATCTATGTTAACACAACTATGACAGTAAGTGAACTATATTCTCAAATTAACATTTTTTTATAAAACATAAATTTTCTAAAACAATTTTTTTTACAGAAAAGCGCAACGGATGGAAGCTTGGAAAATATCAAGAAAAAAATGTTCAATCCTTTTATGAAAAGAACACTTTTAGATCCATTATGTTGCAACATATTATTCCCAATACATGGCAATGATCATTGGAGTCTGCTAGAACTAGTTGTTGGAGAATGCACTTGGAACCACTACGACTCTCTGCACTTGACCACGAGATCAAAAACCTGTAGAAGTGGACATACAAAATTGGTCATTAATGTGGTAAGTAAAAATACACAAAAAGTAAAAAAGATAAATGTGTTTATATTTATTCTAATTTTCCTTCACTGTTTGCAGAAATCAGCAGTGAACTACCTAAACAAAGAGTTACAAGAAGAAGGGCACAAAACAATTCTCAGGAAAAATTCAGTGCTTAAAAATGTTGACTGTGCTCAACAAAGCACTGGGTAATTTTGAACATAGTTTAGAATTTTATATAAAAAATCACAATACACAATAACTACCTACGCACATATTACCAATTAGATAATATTATTTTCTCACATACTAGTTTTAGATAAATATAATACTAATTACAATTCATTATCAAAATAAAGAAAAGATAATCTGTTTTATCATTATATTCAAAGCACTAAACTTCAGAAATACAGGTACGACTGCAGAATTTTTGTGATGATGTTCATGGAAAAAATAGCACAAGGAATGCAGACTACAGAAAAAATTAGTCTTGAACAAGTTAATGCATTCAGAGCACAGATAGCTGCACAAATACTATCCGACGAACCATACTGCTGGCTTGACAAGTTTTGCAGCTCTTCTTCAGCCCATAAAAATGTAATGACTGATGAATGAGATGATGAATTTGTAATGGGTGATATTAAAAATTAGATAATGAATTTGGTGATGAATTTGTAAAAGCTGATACTACATTGATCATAGATTTTAGGGAGTATATTTTAAATTACTAATGAATTACATGATGAATTTGTAGTAACTGATATTGAAAATTTGATGTGAATTTGTAGTAATTGATACTGAATTTTTAGTAACTGATATTGAAAATTTGATGTGAATTTGTAGTAATTGATAGTGAATTTGTAGTAACTGATCTTAAAAATAAGTTTCTACTGCTCTTTTAAGAAATATAAATCCTTTTATCTATTATTGATAATTTATAGTTTTATATTTATTATTATGTTTTCTAATTCCGTTGTTATACACAGCAAAAAGATGTAGTATGGGCTACTTTTCCTAGACAAGAAGAAGCTTTAAGATTTGTCCAAACACATGCAAACACTTACGTTTTTTGCTACCAAGATCATTTGACTGCACAAAGAAGGTTCCTTGTTTCTACATATGATGAGTTCTGGAGAAGGTACAAAACCATGAATCCTAAGTTACGCCACCATTATGAGGTTATTCAAGTCGGACTGCCTTGCCACTTGTATTATGATCTGGAGTTCAATAAAAAGATTAACACTGGAAAAAATGCCGATGAAATGGTAGATATTCTGATATCTATCACCTTCAAACTGCTAAATGACAAATACAAAATCCATGGAAATCAAGATTGGGTTTTAGAGCTTGATTCATCTACTGAAGAAAAGTTCTCTCGACATGTGATCATTCATATCCCAAATATTGCCTTCAAAGACAACTCGCATGTTGGAACATTCATCTCTGAGGTATGCTCACGTATAATAAATTTAAGAGTAAGTGATCCACAGTTTGAAAAACTGTACATCAAAAAAGATTCAAGCTCATCAGACAATACGGAGCTTCTTTTTGTTGATACTGGAGTTTATACCCGTAATCGTTGTTTTCGTCTTCCTTTCTCATCAAAAGCAGGGAAGAATGCTTTACTCCTGCCAAGTGGACGCTTTGGATGTAAGAATCTGAATGAGGAACAAGTGTTTATCAAATCACTTATTTGCAGAATAGATCTTGTAACAACCCAAGTTTTTGTAAATTTTAATTATCGACAAAATGACGATTTAATCTAGTTGACAATTGATATTGAGTTTTAAATCGTATTTAAATTTTTTTAATAAAAATGTCGACCGGGCTTTACAATTTGAATCTTGGCCCATGTTTCTTGGCTTTGCCGAGATGATATCAGGGGCAAACCCGATCCCCTCTCTTTCATTCTTCCATTTCGTAACCCTAAAACTAAACCAAACGAGAGAATAAAAATGGCAGCCTAGTTTCTTCGTCTTCGTCCCCAAACATCCAAATTAGGGCTTCTGAGAAATCGTTCGAAGTCGCGCCTCTATCGATCAATGTTTCTTCGAGCTTGCTCGGTGGCTTCAGACTGTTCGAATCACAGCTTTGACATTGAGCTGTTCGTTCGCCTGCATCGAAACTGTTCAGGAAGGCTCGAATTCAACTCGATATCCACGTTGAGGAGCTCGCCTCTGCGATAGTCTCGACCGATTAATAAGGTGAGTGAATCACCACTCACATCTAATTCAGAGTTACAGTTTTTTTGTTTCTTGGTTTTCATGAGTTTTTGATTTCGGTTGGAAATTGTTGCATTTGAATTCGTTGGTGTTATCTGCCTTTTGATTTTGACCGTGTTCGATTTCGTCGCTATGTCGATTTAAATTGTGGTAGATTCATATGTTCATCTCGGTCCATTACTGTTTTCGTGAACTTCGAATTCACTGTGAATTAAAGCTTTAGTTTGCCGGCCCCTGTGAGCTTCATCTCTGGCCATCTTTTTGCCATTCCTTATCTGACTCATCAAGCATCATTGTTTACTTACTTGTAGTTGCTGCACTGCTGTTTGTAGTTAATTGCTTTGAGTTGATCCTGTCTGATTTGAGTCTTGATATACTTGTTTCACAGTATATTTAGTTGCCACATTATCTCGACTTTGTAAACACCTTGCTTGTGCGTGTCATTGATTCTGTTTGGTTGCACTTTGATGTTGTTTAAGTGTTCACTCTTGTAGTCACTAAACTTGATCTCTGTTGTAATGCTGTTGAGTTGCTTTGGGATTGAACTTCTGTTGCTTTGACATTGTATTCATTCCTGTAGTTACTTGACACATTTGTTGTTATTCTATGCTACACTCTGTAATCATGAGTTGCACAGGTCTTTGCAGTGCTTCATGTTGTATTCATCCTTCACTTGAGCATTGCATTTGTTCTTCATTTCTAGTGTGTAGTTGTTCAACCTGGTTTGGGGTTGTTGCACTGCACTTTGTATAGTTACCACTGTTTCAAGTATGTGGTCTTCATTATTCATGTATCTGCTGTAACGACCTGTATTTTTAACACTTTAAAAATACGAATTAAAATAAAAATTTTGGATAAAAATCCGAAGGAAATAAAATTTTGTGTTGTTAAATGTGAATTACAAGTTAAAATGCAAAACTGAATTCTGAAATAACTTATTTGTAAATTAAATATGGATGTTAACCTGTATTGAATGTAAGTAATGAATTGAGTTTGATTGTAAACCAAATTGGTTATGATTGTAAACAAAGAATAAATAAAACGGTAGATTTAATAGTGGAAGTTTATGTTATTGAAACTAATATAAATAAATGTAACTTAATATTACAGTTGATTGAAATCAAATAATAACCGAAACTGTAATTTGATAAAGATGTTAACTGGTAATTGAACGTAAGTAAAGATTTAAAATTTGAATGTAACAAGAAATTGAATTGAATTGAATTTGATTGTAAACAACGAAATAAATAAAATGTACATTTAATATTGAAGTTATAATATGGAAATCAACGTAAATGAATGTAATTTAATATTACTGTGAATTTAAATAAGATGATAGCTGAAGAAAATGAAAGTAAATGAATTATAAACTATTGATAATAATGTATAAGTAAATGGTTGATGCAATAATGAAAGTGTAAATCGAAATAAAAGAATTCAATTGGAATTAAATAACTTGAATTTGAATTACAATATAATTGAACGCTGAATCTAATGTAATCTTTTATACTGGATTTATAATGGAAAACTGCATTGTAAAAGATTGTTAATTACTGTGAAATTAAAAATAAAATTTTTGAACAATTGAAATTTGATTTAAAAGTTAATAATTTAAAATTGGGAATTTTATATTGAAATTAAACAGTAAAAATAGCCATTTTTACAACTGTCTCGGATTTCGACGAAACTAGTTTCATCGGATCCGTAACAGTGAATTATTGTAAGGTTTCAATTTTCGTAGCAATCGGACTTGTCGTTTGATCGTACGGACTCGAAACGCCTTGAAATAAATGCAATTATAATCAATTAAAATCAATTTGAAATTTTGATTTTAGCATAACTTCTTCATACGATGGAATTTGGACTTGAAACCTTTTAAATTGCGTTTAAAATATTTTAAAACACCTATTTTGATATATGGGTTTACCCAATTCCGTTCCGGAGTCAGAACGGGCTTTTCAGGCCATAGTTTGTTCCGCACGTTCATCTATCCAGTCTATCTACTCTATCTCTAACATACCTATATAAACACAGTTATAAACCCTAGCCTCCCTAATCTTCATTTGTCTGTACGTACAATTCATCTTCTTCTTAGCTTCTCATTCCAATGGCAGACAAAACCTAATTCCCAAATTCCAAAATCAAAAAAAAAAAAAATTCGAGATTTACGCGCTTCGGGTCGCGCTTGGGGTTTCAGGAGGAAAAACCCTGGAGCTACTTCGAGTCGGGAAGAAAACTACTCGGGTCATCGGGTCGATTTTGCAAAAAACTCCAAACAGGCATCGGGTATTTGAGGCGGGAACTCAAAGTCGACTCAGCACCAGAATTTTCCAATCTTCAAATTTTCATAACTTTTGCATGCGGACTCGGATTTGGGCGAGGTTTCTTTTGTTAGGATCGTATCGAAATTCTGGACACTTTGACGCTGGTTTGGATGGATTTGGAGACTGTCAAATTTTTGGGTTTAAATTGAATTTAAATTCAATTTAAATTCAAAAGGTGAGTGTTTTATAACGCTCACAACGTACTGAATATCTTTATGGTAGTTAAATTTGAAATTATGAAGTGATATGGATTTATTTGTCATTGTTTGATAAAAATTTAATTGTCATATAGATTGTCATTTGAATTCACAGTTGAAAATTAAATTGACAGTCAAATTTAAAGTTAAATTTTAATTGCGATCAAATTTCCTGATATTGATAATTATGAAGTTGTTGTGAATGTTATTGGCTTTATGGTTGATTGGTTGTGATGGATGCTATTGGTCGATATTGGTTGTTTATTTATTTTGATATATCATGCTATCATCATGTATATTGTTTATTGCATATAAACTGTAAACCGAATCATTTCGAATAAATTAAGAAATAGGTTGAAATGATATACCTATGACATCTATTTGGATTGAAATGATATATGTCCATCCTTGAAATTAAATTTGAAATAATTATCCACTTGGCCATAGGTTAGAAAATTTTATACGGACACCGGGTTGGTTAAATTAAATGATTTTAAAAGTTGTTTTGAAATTATTTAAATGAATTGATTTTAAGAATAAAATCGAATTTATGGAAATTGAATTATTTTGAATTGAAGCTCAAGATGTTGGAATTTAAACTTGGTAAATGAAATTGTTTAATTATTCGAAGTTTAGATTTTTAAGAAATTTTTTGAAATACAGCGTAAATTTTCGAAAGTTGATTTGTTTTAAAAGATTGGACTTTTAATCGAACTCTGAATATTTCTAAGAAATTTTTTATGAAATGATATTTCAAGTTTGAGTTTGGAATTGAAAATTTATTTAAAATTGAGATTTAATTAATTTGGAATTTAATTGAAATTCAAAGAAATTTGTGAATTGGACTAAATTGAAACTATTGAATTATTTAATAATTAAATAAGGTTAAATTATTTAATGATTAAATTGAATTGAAATTCTTTAATAAGAAAATTTTGAACTTTTGAATAAGTGAATTTTTACTTCATAAATAATTGAAATTGAGTTTCTTTATTAATTAAGTTTTGGAAAATTATTTAAGAAAGTAAATAAGTGAAATTGAATTTTTTTAACAAGAAATGAAAATGTGATATTTTTGGAATTAATGTAAGACTTGTAATTGGAAGAATTGATTTGACGAATTTAATTTAATTCAAAATTGTAAGTTTTGATTTAATGAAGTTGAACTTAAAAAGGTAGTGTAATGGATTTGAAATTTAATAGAAATTGTTTTGAATGATAAAGTACCTTAACGGATATTAAATGAAATCGATAAATGAATTTAAATTGATTTGAATGTTGAATTAAATTAATTTAAATGATTTCGGAATGAAACTTATATACGAACTTGAATCAATATTTGAATTGTTTAAATTTAAATTGAAATTGAATTATAAGATTTTGAAATTTTGATTTGGAAGTTTTGAAACGTAAATTGTGGAAATTGATTTAGAAAGACAAATGAAATGTTGATTTATAAATTTTAATTGAGATTGTAATTGATTGGGTTTTGAAATAAATAAACGACCAATCGGTGAAATAATTTCGAAGTTATTAAAGAGACCGGAATCGGTTATGGATATACTCTCTATCTAAACCGAAAACCACTTTAATAACTATACGCGGAGTGATGATCCAGAATGAAGTGGTTGGAATGATGTACGTGTTGACTGAAGAAAGAGAACGATAATGGATAGCCTTGACACTTGTGTCAAATTGGAAATGACTAAAACAGGAGCTGTGCCGGGCCAATGGAGGATTAGCTACCTCAAGTGGACACACTTCTTCGTAAACTATTCTTTTACTTTGTGATTGATTGGTGCGCACCCTTGATTTTGGGAGTGTTGTCTCACGGTGTTGCGGGCGCTGCGGCGTTGCGTTCTCACCAGTCCGGATCAGGCGAACGGTAGTATCACTACCTTGGGTATTGCCTCATGTGCCTTGTCATACTTGTATTCCATTTATGCGCGACCACTACGATTTTGATTTGTACCTTTAGTATATGGATTGCCCTCTGGTGACTTCCGGTTTTGGGGAAACTACGGTCTTGTATATGCTCTTGGGAATATAAACTGTGTTAAGGGTGGAATGGGCCATGGCTTAACGCTATTTTAATACTTTTACTTTAATGTAGACATATTATAATAGCGTATTGTACTACATAGTAGATAGTTTAACGGATCCTTGAGAGATGGAAAATCCCGTAACATCTCTTAAGTTATTGCACTCACGTTGACACTGGATAGGAGATGTCAAAACCCGTAAACATCTCTGACGCCGTCACACTCATATTTTCTTATTCGATTTGACTTACATGAGATATTTTAGTCCTGACTCGAGTGTTTTGCCTTTTCATTACGCTCGGGTCAGCCTGAGCATTTCAGATAAGGTTGAAGATCTATTCTGGAGGACGAAGACGGAGTTTGGTATTACATCATTTGTATTCTACTACATATTATTTTTCCACTGCATTATTGTATTATCTCTGATATGTATGTAACTCTGATTTATGATGTATAATAATAATCAAATTTATTTATTTAACAGCTTCATGAACTGTTATTTTATTATTATATCTTGTTCCTTCCGCTGCGAGATTCTGAGTTTGTTTTTGTTCTTTCTTTTCCTTTCTTTTCTTATTTAACCCATTAACCATCCGCCCTTTTTAATGGTTTAGAATCGGCATGTGTGTTTGATTTGTCGATTTAAACTGTCCAAAAAGGCGGGTCGTTACAGTTGGTATCAGAGCTTTGGTTTAGATTACCTTGGCTCTAGTGGGGAATAACTCATTGAAATAGGGTTAAACCTTATGAATGAGTTCGAGTGTATATGAGAGAGCGTATTTGTAATTTTGATATAAAAATGATTTTATATTGTGTTAAATTGTTCCGTTGAGTATTTATGAATTCTGGTTGGTACTTGGGGCGCCAAGGCATCGATATGAATTTCTAAACACTCGAATAGGACAGATTGACATAATATTGTTTTGGACTATATTTTTATATAAAAGAACTATCTTGAAAATTTATAAATTTTGATTGTATTGGTTGTTAGGAGATGATAATATTAGATTATCATCGTTTATTGTTGATTAGTCAATATTTCTAACTATTGACTATTGGACGATTTTAAGAAATGAAACTTGTAAATATGATTGACAATGAATATAAATGGTAAATAAAATAAAATAAAAATGAATTTAAATTAAGATGGAGAATTTAAATTCCGGTGTTTTGAAAATTTATTAACAAAAATTCGAAATGTATAATATAAGTATTATATGATAGTATATTCGATTAGAAATTGTTTTCAAAGGATTTTCAAATGAAGTAAGTGTTATACTCCCCTCTTGACACTAGAGAATGATTTCGGTGATGAGTGCACGCATCATCGACGTTTATTTTCGAGAGTCCAAGTGGGGGAGATCACTTAATAGTTTTTCTAAACCCTGTTTTGATTAAAAAAATTAAATTTTATTTTGTATTCTCTATAGTATGATTTGATATATAAATTATATAAGTATATTATTTCAAAACTTGATTTGAAATGAAACCGGGATTGGAATTCTTGAGTTCTTTAATAATTAATGATTTTTTCTTTAATGGTTGAAATGAATTAATACTTGAATCATTACGGAACTTCTGAATTGCGAAATAAGAAATGAACCTAAGAGCTAAGTGAAATATCAATTGAAGTAGAAATCCTTAGAATTAGGAAATTATGAATTTAAAATAAAATTGAAACTGTAAAACTCGCATAGTATTAAATTTCATTCTATAGCATAGATATAACTTACCAAATCATTTAAGAAGTTCAAAAATGTTATATGAATTGTTAATTGGATAATATACAAGTATAGGTTTGAAAAATGAAATATGCATTTAATTAATGGTTTGCAAATATAAATAAAATTGTTAGTAAATAATTGGAATTTAAATTAACATAATGGTGATTCACCATTATGTTAATTTAAAATGGAAATACTATATGTGAATGTAAATGTGAAATTAAATTATAGTGAAATTTAAGTAATGACTTAAGAATTAATTAATTGAAAATTCAACTTTGAATGAAAAGAGGTTGTATGTTGTTTAACTACATTCTATTTGCATAACAAAAACTTACCAAATACTTAAAAAGTTTAAAATGCTAATAAGGATAAGTAGAGGAATAATATACCAGTGTGAGAGTGAATAATAAAATGTGAAAATCTATTGATAGTTGTAAATATAAAGGAAATTTAAGTTTTAAAATGAATTAAATTTAAAATTAATTAAATATAGAATTAGTAAATGGAAACTAATTAAATTTGAATAAAATTAAATGTCAATAAACTTGGAAGTGTATGAAATTAAAATTTTGACTTGGAAATGTATAATTGATTTATTATAGATTTGGATGGATGTTAATGTTTGATATGCATTGGTTGTTAGATGGATGATAATTGATTAAATAGAATTCATTAGTGTTAATGGAATTGAATAAACGGAATAATTTTTTTTTTAATAATTAAATTCAAATTTGAAGCAAAGTGGAATTAAATATAATTGAATTCAAATTAAATTGAAGCAAATTGACTTGAATTTAAATTATGAATGAAACAAACTTGAATAAATCGGAAACAAATCGAATGTAAACTTATTTCATGGATAAATAAGAAAATAAACGACTTTGGGTTTGTGATTGATCTTTAGAAATTTGAAGTTTGATGGTTTGTACTTTGAAATAATAAAAGCAAAATTTTGGAAAAAAAATTCCAAAATTGTCCAATATATGCTGAAACGGAAATAAGCATAACTTTTAAATGGATGGACGAAATTCAACGATATTAGACTTTTCGGAAAGCGTAGAAACTGTAGCACGACTTTTGTTTAGACTGTCTTGAGAAATTCCTTCATTTACTTAGTTAAAAATTTGAATCTTCTCGCTGGCCTGTGTAAAAGGGAAGCAAAATCAGTAGCATATACTCTTAGTATTTTTGCCATAACTTTTTACTGGTATATCGGATTTTGATGATCTTGCACTTTCTGGAAAGCTAAGAACTTAAGTTAAAACTTTTAATTTAAGTGTTTTGTGTTTTGCTGTCATTTAGAGGGTCGAAAACGTGACCAAATGTCGCTGACCTGCGCAATTCATTGCCAGGCTGAGGCGTTCCTATTTAGTAAAACGGTCGTAACTTTTGAACAGAAGGTCCGAATTCAATGATTTTGGACATTCCGGAAATCCTGAAACGAATGCAACAACTTTTGTTTAGATTCCATTGTCAAATTTTATCGTTTAGATGACCAAAAACTGGGATTCGTTTGCTGTCCTGGAATTGGAATTTCAGTTTTGAAGCTAAACATGTTATATGTGTGTTATTTATGATAAGTATATCGATCTATCTTTATATGCATGGTTCTAACTTGGTTATTGAGCATTTTAGTAGGTAGCAAAGAGGTTGCGCTTCGCTTGTGGAGCTCGCTTCTGCGCTTAATGCAAAATGTAAGTTAAAATGCTAATAAACGCTAAATAAAAGGTATGTTCTCGAATTACAGTTTATGTTGTGGTATATTATTGTGTTCCCCATGTTTTGGGATGCCTCATTCTTGTAATGAGATGTGTATCATGCAATTATTACCACTGTGAAATTTTTCGGTCCTAGCCGCGCAAAGGAGGTGCTGCCGAAATTTTTCAAAAATCCGGGAGTTAGAAAATTTTGAGATTTTAAAAAAATCCTATAACTAAATTTTGCAAATAAGTCGAATATTTTGAATGAATTATATCTAAATGATGGTTTCCCCTTCTCCGTTCCTTTTCGAGGACGAAAAGTTTTAAGTGGGGGAGAATGCAACGACCTGTATTTTTAACACTTTAAAAATACGAATTAAAATAAAAATTTTGGATAAAAATCCGAAGGAAATAAAATTTTGTGTTGTTAAATGTGAATTACAAGTTAAAATGCAAAACTGAATTCTGAAATAACTTATTTGTAAATTAAATATGGATGTTAACCTGTATTGAATGTAAGTAATGAATTGAGTTTGATTGTAAACCAAATTGGTTATGATTGTAAACAAAGAATAAGTAAAACGGTAGATTTAATAGTGGAAGTTTATGTTATTGAAACTAATATAAATAAATGTAACTTAATATTACAGTTGATTGAAATCAAATAATAACCGAAACTGTAATTTGATAAAGATGTTAACTGGTAATTGAACGTAAGTAAAGATTTAAAATTTGAATGTAACAAGAAATTGAATTGAATTGAATTTGATTGTAAACAACGAAATAAATAAAATGTACATTTAATATTGAAGTTATAATATGGAAATCAACGTAAATGAATGTAATTTAATATTATTGTGAATTTAAATAAGATGATAGCTGAAGAAAATGAAAGTAAATGAATTATAAACTATTGATAATAATGTATAAGTAAATGGTTGATGCAATAATGAAAGTGTAAATCGAAATAAAAGAATTCAATTGGAATTAAATAACTTGAATTTGAATTACAATATAATTGAACGCTGAATCTAATGTAATCTTTTATACTGGATTTATAATGGAAAACTGCATTGTAAAAGATTGTTAATTACCATGAAATTAAAAATAAAATTTTTGAACAATTGAAATTTGATTTAAAAGTTAATAATTTAAAATTGGGAATTTTATATTGAAATTAAACAGTAAAAATAGCCATTTTTACAACCGTCTCGGATTTCGACGAAACTAGTTTCATCGGATTCGTAACAGTGAATTATTGTAAGGTTTCAATTTTCGTAGCAATCGGACTTGTCGTTTGATCGTACGGACTCGAAACGCCTTGAAATAAATGCAATTATAATCAATTAAAATCAATTTGAAATTTTGTTTTTAGCATAACTTCTTCATACGATGGAATTTGGACTTGAAACCTTTTCCATTGCGTTTAAAATATTTTAAAACACCTATTTTAATATATGGGTTTACCCAATTCCGTTCCGGAGTCAGAACGGGCTTTTCGGGCCATAGTTTGTTCCGCACGTTCATCTATCCAGTCTATCTACTCTATCTCTAACATACCTATATAAACACAGTTATAAACCCTAGCCTCCCTAATCTTCATTTGTCTGTACGTACAATTCATCTTCTTCTTAGCTTCTCATTCCAATGGCAGACAAAACCTAATTCCCAAATTCCAAAATCAAAAAAAAAAAAAATTCGAGATTTACGCGCTTCGGGTCGCGCTTGGGGTTTCAAGAGGAAAAACCCTGGAGCTACTTCGAGTCGGGAAGAAAACTACTCGGGTCATCGGGTCGATTTTGCAAAAAACTCCAAGCAGGCATCGGGTATTTGAGGCGGGAACTCGAAGTCGACTCAGCACCAGAATTTTCCAATCTTCAAATTTTCATAACTTTTGCATACGGACTCGGATTTGGGCGAGGTTTCTTTTGTTAGGATCGTATCGAAATTCTGGACACTTTGACGCTGGTTTGGATGGATTTGGAGACTGTCAAATTTTTGGGTTTAAATTGAATTTAAATTCAATTTAAATTCAAAAGGTGAGTGTTTTATAACGCTCACAACGTACTGAATATCTTTATGGTAGTTAAATTTGAAATTATGAAGTGATATGGATTTATTTGTTGTTGTTTGATAAAAATTTAATTGTCATATAGATTGTCATTTGAATTCACAGTTGAAAATTAAATTGACAGTCAAATTTAAAGTTAAATTTTAATTGCGATCAAATTTCCTGATATTGATAATTATGAAGTTGTTGTGAATGTTATTGGCTTTATGGTTGATTGGTTGTGATGGATGCTATTGGTTGATATTGGTTGTTTATTTATTTTGATATATCATGCTATCATCATGTATATTGTTTATTGCATATAAACTGTAAACCGAATCATTTCGAATAAATTAAGAAATAGGTTGAAATGATATACCTATGACATCTATTTGGATTGAAATGATATATGTCCATCCTTGAAATTAAATTTGAAATAATTATCCACTTGGCCATAGGTTAGAAAATTTTATACGGACACCGGGTTGGTTAAATTAAATGATTTTAAAAGTTGTTTTGAAATTATTTAAATGAATTGATTTTAAGAATAAAATCGAATTTATGGAAATTGAATTATTTTGAATTGAAGCTCAAGATGTTGGAATTTAAACTTGGTAAATGAAATTGTTTAATTATTCGAAGTTTAGATTTTTAAGAAATTTTTTGAAATACAGCGTAAATTTTCGAAAGTTGATTTGTTTTAAAAGATTGGACTTTTAATCGAACTCTGAATATTTCTAAGAAATTTTTTATGAAATGATATTTCAAGTTTGAGTTTGGAATTGAAAATTTATTTAAAATTGAGATTTAATTAATTTGGAATTTAATTGAAATTCAAAGAAATTTGTGAATTGGACTAAATTGAAACTATTGAATTATTTAATAATTAAATAAGGTTAAATTATTTAATGATTAAATTGAATTGAAATTCTTTAATAAGAAAATTTTGAACTTTTGAATAAGTGAATTTTTACTTCATAAATAATTGAAATTGAGTTTCTTTATTAATTAAGTTTTGGAAAATTATTTAAGAAAGTAAATAAGTGAAATTGAATTTTTTTAACAAGAAATGAAAATGTGATATTTTTGGAATTAATGTAAGACTTGTAATTGGAAGAATTGATTTGACGAATTTAATTTAATTCAAAATTGTAAGTTTTGATTTAATGAAGTTGAACTTAAAAAGGTAGTGTAATGGATTTGAAATTTAATAGAAATTGTTTTGAATGATAAAGTACCTTAACGGATATTAAATGAAATCGATAAATGAATTTAAATTGATTTGAATGTTGAATTAAATTAATTTAAATGATTTCGGAATGAAACTTATATACGAACTTGAATCAATATTTGAATTGTTTAAATTTAAATTGAAATTGAATTATAAGATTTTGAAATTTTGATTTGGAAGTTTTGAAACGTAAATTGTGGAAATTGATTTAGAAAGACAAATGAAATGTTGATTTATAAATTTTAATTGAGATTGTAATTGATTGGGTTTTGAAATAAATAAACGACCAATCGGTGAAATAATTTCGAAGTTATTAAAGAGACCGGAATCGGTTATGGATATACTCTCTATCTAAACCGAAAACCACTTTAATAACTATACGCGGAGTGATGATCCAGAATGAAGTGGTTGGAATGATGTACGTGTTGACTGAAGAAAGAGAACGATAATGGATAGCCTTGACACTTGTGTCAAATTGGAAATGACTAAAACAGGAGCTGTGCCGGGCCAATGGAGGATTAGCTACCTCAAGTGGACACACTTCTTCGTAAACTATTCTTTTACTTTGTGATTGATTGGTGCGCACCCTTGATTTTGGGAGTGTTGTCTCACGGTGTTGCGGGCGCTGCGGCGTTGCGTTCTCACCAGTCCGGATCAGGCGAACGGTAGTATCACTACCTTGGGTATTGCCTCATGTGCCTTGTCATACTTGTATTCCATTTATGCGCGACCACTACGATTTTGATTTGTACCTTTAGTATATGGATTGCCCTCTGGTGACTTCCGGTTTTGGGGAAACTACGGTCTTGTATATGCTCTTGGGAATATAAACTGTGTTAAGGGTGGAATGGGCCATGGCTTAACGCTATTTTAATACTTTTACTTTAATGTAGACATATTATAATAGCGTATTGTACTACATAGTAGATAGTTTAACGGATCCTTGAGAGATGGAAAATCCCGTAACATCTCTTAAGTTATTGCACTCACGTTGACACTGGATAGGAGATGTCAAAACCCGTAAACATCTCTGACGCCGTCACACTCATATTTTCTTATTCGATTTGACTTACATGAGATATTTTAGTCCTGACTCGAGTGTTTTGCCTTTTCATTACGCTCGGGTCAGCCTGAGCATTTCAGATAAGGTTGAAGATCTATTCTGGAGGACGAAGACGGAGTTTGGTATTACATCATTTGTATTCTACTACATATTATTTTTCCACTGCATTATTGTATTATCTCTGATATGTATGTAACTCTGATTTATGATGTATAATAATAATAATCAAATTTATTTATTTAACAGCTTCATGAACTGTTATTTTATTATTATATCTTGTTCCTTCCGCTGCGAGATTCTGAGTTTGTTTTTGTTCTTTCTTTTCCTTTCTTTTCTTATTTAACCCATTAACCATCCGCCCTTTTTAATGGTTTAGAATCGGCATGTGTGTTTGATTTGTCGATTTAAACTGTCCAAAAAGGCGGGTCGTTACATCTGCATTTCATATGCCTGCAACCTTGAATTTCCTGTTGCATATGAATTTGAAATTGTAGCATTGACCCTGTACCACTTGGGGTTGTAGTGCACTGAGCATTCATGTAGTCACTGGGTTGCTTTGTTATGAAGGTGACATTTGTTTGTGGTCCCTGATCACTGTCTATTGTTTCCAGTAGCATTCATGCTTCATTGTGTAGTTCTTTTGCCATTCACGTGTTATATATATGATGTATTTCCTTTTCTTGGATTTTGGCAGTTTCTATTTTAGTTGTACTTGGGTATACACTACATATTCATGTGTCATTTTCACTTGCATATGTTCATCCCTGAGCACTTGCTGACCTGCTGCATACTTGTAGCTTGTAGTTGATTCTGGTGTAGTTGCACATTTGAGCTTCTGTTCATCACTGGTCACTGATTAGTTGCTTTTGAGTTCCCTGTATTACTTTGTTCACTCGACCTTCACTTCCATACTTGTTGGTATTGTTTGAGTTCCCTGGGTCATTTTGTTCACTGGTCGAGTTCTTTACTTGATGTTACGAGATCTGTTTCACCGTTATACCCTGATTCATTTGCCATGTGCAGTTTGTTATATACCATCACTTGTGTCCACATTTCGTATTCTCTTAGTTGAAGTTTTTCGCTGCTGCACTGCCTTGTTCTCGAATCTGATACATTGCATTGATGCCTTGTATCATTTGCATTTTGTCATTTTGCTTCACTGATGACCTTATCTTTTAATGAGGCTGATCTGCGTCTTTTCTGTTGAGTGTTGTAGTGCCATATCTTTGGTGCTCTCGCCTTCAGTTTGCTATTTCCCTGTGCCTTGCTTTGCGACATGTTGAACTTGTTTCACTTATTGCCTCTTTCACTGGATACACTGTTTCATTTCACTGATGCAGCCTTGCCCTTAAATACAAGTGGTGGCTGCATTTTCGTAGCAGTTTTACCCTTGTCCCTTGTGGTGACTTTATATTCTATTGTGGCGAGGCGGTGCACGCGTGCGTGCACTGCAGCCACACTGAATTGACAGATTTTAATCGATATTTCTTTTGTTCTTGATTCATCGACCTGTTGCGTAATTCGTAGGCTGTATTGGCTAGGCAGTACACGTTAGCGTGTACTGCAGCCAATTAGCATTGATGTTTTTAAATTGACATTTCAATTGTTTAAACTGCTTTGGATTTCTGTTTTGTGGATTAACACTGTTTAGTGTTATATCTGCCGTTATCCGGTTCTCTTATCGAGAAGTTGGGTATACGAGATTTCTGTGACTGTCGTCCATTTGATATTTGATTATTATTGCTTCCGTGCATTAATAACTGAGTTTGAATTAGACTAACCCGTGTATTATTTCTTTTGAATTTAATACTCGGGTCAGACTCGAGTTATTTCAGGTTGTAGATTTTCGTCTTTGAGTTGCTATTCAGGATATGAAGACTTTTCACATCTTCTGAAGTTGTCAGTGTCATTTTGTAGTAGTCGTGTCACTGTATAGGATGATATGTATTCATGTATATTAGTTGATAATGTACTTGTATATATAACTTCCAGAGTCGACAGTTGTAGTTGTATCATATGTATTGTGTCAACTATATTGTAACTGACATCAGTTATATATATATATGAGATTTTGTTATTTGTGTTCCGCATTCTCTGTGTATCTGTGTTGTTTTTATATATATTGTCCTAAACTATTATGAACCATCGTAGCTTGTTTTATACTGTAATTGGGTATGTCGATGGGAGTAAATAAATAAGAGATGAAAAATAGAAATATATATCACTCCTATCGAAATAACCAATACTAGTGTAAGGCCAACTACGGATGGTCGCTCCTATCCAGCCTTATTCTTCGTAATAATAGACAGTATTTCTTTTAATACTCTTTGTTATTATGAGCATAGAGGTGGGGCGTCACAGATGCTGATTTTGATAAGCTATTAGAGTGCAAAATGGATCTGGACTGTTGCAAAATTCTTCATTTTGAATCTGAGGTCAATGATAATAGCACCCACACCGAGGGAGATAAGTCATTACATGATTATGGAAGCAATATACCTAAGTCCTATTGTTCAGGAAAATCTCCCTTTCCAGCTTTGGATGATAAAATTTCATCTTTTGCCTCTCATGGAAATATTTCGGGTAAAATAAGAAGGTGGTACTGGTTTTCTGCACATGGCTACATAATTTATAGCATGTCCAAAAGTCGATATTGTGAACGAATTGGAAGAGAACATAAAAGTAATCATGTTATGTACATTGTTGATTTCCAGAGAGGTGGCTACTATCAGAAATTCTACGACCCCGATTGCAGAGGCTATCGATCTCCAGTCCGCCAAGTACCATGGGATGTATTGTCAAACTGTTATGATATTGTGAACCAAGAAGGCAAGACTGTCTAGAACCAATGCATCTGTCAAAATGAAATATTAACTACATAATCACTTCAGTCTATGTTGCTTTTGTATATTGTTAACTAGCAAGTACTTACACAATTGATTTTAAATTTGATAATGAAATTATGGTAATTGATAGTGAATTTGTAATGGCTAATGTTTTTAATGCTCTGTTAAAAAGATAAACGAATTTATGTTTTATTGACAGTATGTTTTGGGTAGCAATATACTAGTCATACTAATCTCCAGTTGTTCTGTTTGATTTGTATTCCTACTGCTGTGCGTAAAAATCATGGATTTACAGATGATTTGGTTCGAAATGGGCTTGTTCCCATTGTCGAATCTGAGATTCTTGTTGATGGATCCCATAACATTGACAGGGTAGTTGTCTGTTAATTTTACTTGTTAAACAAAATCAATGGGTCAAAAGCAAGAATGCTACTGTTAATTAGCAATAAATCAACTCATGAGAGAACATGATTTACCTTTTTTTGCTGTACTCAACACTCATTAATGAGAAAAACTTCATGCGTGAAATGCTAGCAAAGAGTAACCTGTTCCTGTTTTTGGATTGTTCATTTGGAACCTTAATATTGTTTGTTCCACAAAGTTAATTAACATATTGAATGGCCTTGAAATTGGATGGTGTGCAGATGTGACTGAAAGAGTGCTTGCTGCATGCTACAAGGCCCTAAACGAGCACAAAGTCCTAATGGAAGGTATTTTGTTGAAGCCTAACATGGTTACACCTGGATCAGACTCTACTAATGTGAAACCTGAGATCATAGCCGAGTACACCGTGCGAGCTCTTCTCAGGATTGTGTTTTAAAAACAGACTATACACAACAATTAAAAAGAAATATCAATTTATCTTTTTTAACAGAACTAACAACATTGTATTCCAAATAACGGTTAAACATAAATATTCGCATACAACCAAAAATAATCAAAATCAGATCATAACCAATTCAACATATGCAATTATTCAAATATTCAACTCAAAGTATTCATACAACAACCAAATATTCATACAAGAACAAATCAAATACTTTGGACTAAAAAAATCAACTCAATTATTCAACTCAAAGTATTCATTGAACAACCAATCAAATACATTGAACTAAAACAATCAACTCAATTATTCAGAAGAACACCCCCTTCTGTTATGTCCTAGTTTTTTACACTTTCCACATCTATTTTGCTTAGAATGAAAATCAGCCCCTTCAATCCTATTCATCCTAGGCCTTCCAGCTCCACGAACAGGCTTAGGAGGAAGAACAGTAGATGATTCTTCAGCTTCAATTGCTTCCTTATCAAAAGTTGGAATAGGATTGATCAAATGTGAATATGAAGCTAGATAATACTCAACAGTAAAGTAATTCTCAATATATTCATAAACAGAATTTCTGGTTAAAGAAATACACTTCAAAGCATGCACACAAGGAAAACCTGTCACTTTCCATTGATTGCAACTGCAAATGCGATTTTTAAGATCAACCTTTTGAGATGTCGGAGAATGAACTTCAAAAATATACCTACAAAATGTAAGACCCAATTCATGTGCAGTGAACTAATAGTGAAAAATAAGACTCATAAACCAAAAAAATTAACAATCATACTGTGAACATAAGCTTTAATGCAGACAAAGAGAAAATACGTAACAAGCGACACCAACAAAATGAAATCATAACACAGGTTACATAGCAGGTTGAAAAAAGATAAATGCATTTATCATTTTTTAGAAACTGTGAACATCATGTAAATAAATATAAATACATACCTAGATGATTTAGAAACACTCCACCCAAATCCTTCTTCCTTCAATTTTAACAAACAAGCTTCCATTTTCGGACATAGCACACTAGTCCACTTTAATGCCTCTTCTCTACGATTAGACATTTGCATCATAAGTTTTACCCTAATTCCATCAAGACAAGCAGTAACAGGCAAACTTCTTTCATCCAAAATCCAAGAATTAAAACTCTCGGCTACATTGGACTTATTTTCACCATATCGCTTCCCCGGAAAAAACAAATCGGCCCAATGATCATATGGTTTGTCATTCAAATACTCTATAGCTTTGGCACCTCCAATTTCTTTGTACTTGGACATGGCTTTTTCAAACTCATGATGATTAGAAGCTATAGCACAACGCTCAAGTAAATGAGCTACCCAAACTCCCCTTCCACTTTTCACAATGCTAGCAATATTATTTTGCATATGATGCAAACAATAAGAATGATGACTATTCGGAAATTTTTTTGGAACACTTAACAATAAACCCCAGTGTCTATCACTTAAAAAAGTTAATATTCTATCACAACTAAGAGCATTCTTTAGGTGATTCAAAAACCAACTCCAACACTCTTCATTTTCTTTAGGAACAAGAGCCATTGCTAATGGGAAAAAACCTGGAAAAAAACAAAATAATAATAATTCACTGTTTATTAGTGTACATTTGAAAATAATGCACTATGTTTGAAACAGTATTATCTAATAGTAAAAAATCACATGAACACTATGCCCTTTGCCCAAAGAAAAAAGGAAAAATAAATTTGCTAGAGATAATTCATCCTTTTTTTCTTTTGTTTTTTAAATTTTGCTACTTGAATGTGTAGTCTATGCAGGAAGAGTAGAAATTGCAAAGATATAATACTTAATTCATGCATACAATACAAAGACTTATATTTGAACTTCTAAAAGATATATGCTATTATCTTTTCTATATGCTGTTTAAATCATTTTTATACGTTATGTAAGAATTTCAAATAATGAGAAAAATGATAAATATATTCAACATGTACTAGTAACTATGATATATAAGTACGGCTTAATATGTTATTTAATTCTTTATCTTAAAAGATAAATGCATTTATCTTATTCAACATGTAGTAGTAACATAAATTCATTTTCTGCAATAATTTTACATGCTAAGCCCTAACGCAAAAGAAACTTTAATGAATTGAATCAATACTATATAACAGTAGACTAATCACTTAACCAAAATGCAGTATGAACATAACAAAATTCACTAGAACAACCACTTAAAGAAAAAGTACTATGTTACAAAAATTTATAACAAGAACCTAATGCACATAGTACAAAGTAAATACAACAGCAAAAAAAAAGATCAAAATTAGTACCTTGATTCCCATTTTTTGCAGTGGCAGCCATCAAAATACCACTTCGCCCTTTCAAAAAGGTAGCATCTAAAAACACCATAGGACGACAATAGCTGAATCCAAATATACATGCCTCATAACATACAAAAACTCTCTCAAATTGATTAGTGTCAGAATCCACATCCATACTTGAATAACTATTTGGGTTATTTCTTTCCAATGCCTTCAAATACCAAACTAAATCATTGTAAGATTTCTTTTCATCACCGTAAATATCATTCATAGCCAATTTCTTACCCTTATAAGAAAAATAATAGCTCAGCTCCACATCATAATCTCTTCTAAAACTTTTAATGATATCCTTCGTTTTTCTTTTTGGCTCATCACGAATTCGATTGAAGATTAGACTTTTCATAAGATCACTATTAATAGTTGGACTACCAAGTGAACGAAATCCACCACCACAAGTATGATTCAACTGAATGTTTTTAACAAACAATTGGTCCAATTGCTTCAGTTTGCAAGAAGCATGAATCCTAAACGGACAACTATTTATAGCACATCGAACTGTCAATCGTTCTTTACAATTCTTAATATATTGTACTTTAAACCCATTCTTCAAACAATAAGCACTAACCGTTCTACGGAATCCAATAGCAGAATCAAACTGTTGACCAACCCCAGTAAAAAATTCCATATTTGAATTCTTCTTCAACAACTCATGTAAATCCTTTTGTTGAGCAAAACCAGAATCTAAATCATCATCAGTTATATTATTACTTGACTCACCACCAACTACTGAACCAGACTTGCTACTTTGAACAACAAAATTATCCATTGAATCAATCTTCAACCGTAGAAAAAATACAAAAAATTCTTCCTTTTTAAACCAAGACAAACACAATACAGCTTGAAGATCACTATCCGTTTCAACAAAGGTAGTCTTTGATTCTCGAATATAAAAAATATCAAAGCATAATGGACTAAAATTAATCCACTCCTCGCAAATCTTATTCCTAACAGAACAAATAGAAGCATCCAATCCAAAACGAGCACTAAAACAATTGTTATTGAAATCAAACACAACTATAACAGATGAATCACACCTGGAAAAAAATGTAAACAAAAAAATAAGTAGGTGAAATTGATTGCTTGGCAAATCGAACTGTCAACTGTAAACAAAAAGAATAATTGCTTTAATTTGAAGCATGAATCCTAAGAGGACAACCATCTATAGCACATCAAACTCTCAACTGTTCCTTACAATTCTTAATATACTATACTTTAAAACCATTATTCAAACAATATAAGCACTAACTGTTCGACGAAATCCAAGAGCAGAATCAAATTGTTGACCAGATCTTAATTAATATATGTAAAAATGTTTTACTACATCAGATCTTAATTAATATATGCCAGATCCTTTTTTAGCCCAGTATTCAAAAAAAGATAAAACCAATTCTCTTTTGCATAATACTTTACATGCATCAATATTGAATTAAAAAGGACAATATCATCCATATTAAAAATCACCGGTGCATCCTATAAATTAACTTTCCCATAATAGATTTTATGTTCTTCCAAAAAGCATTGTCGGAACTAAATAAGAAATCAAGAACGAATTGTCACATTCAGTATCAACCAAAATTTCTTTATAGACAATAATTTGTCAGTGAACAACATAAAATAATAACATAAAATAATGAATTTTTATCACAAACAAACAAAACAGATCCTTAAAATCAACAAAAATAAAAAACAGTACCTTTGACCACCATGATCAATTAACTGATTGCTTGAACTTCGAGTTTTAGATCCCATAGATAGAACTAAAGAAATCGAAGAACAAAATCATAAACAGCAATCGACACTTTTTTCCGACGTGATATGAAATCTTGAATGTAACCAATCCGATTTGCACAAATCTCCAGATCGATTTGGGAAAAACGCGCCTCCCTGATCGATTTAGGAATATCGTGCCTGATCGATTAGCAAAAAATTGCACTCGATTAATGAAAATCACACATGATCGATGTGAAAAAATCGCGCCTGATCGATTTTGAAAAACAGCGAGATGTTTGGATTTGAGAATGAACTGAAAGTCAACCGTATTTGTGTTTTTGTCCTGGAAATTTATTATTTCAAACTCGAGTCCTACAAAATAATTGGACCTGGCTACAAGGCCCTCCTCGATAATTTCCACTTTATTTAATGTCACATTTTGAAACTACTTTATTATGCAGGATAAGATTGAAAAAGCAATAGGTGAAGGAGGAAGTGATGGAGTTGTTCAAGAATTGATTTCTGATGGAAAGTCGCACGGTCCATCTTGGCTTATAGGATGACACACAAAGTATGTAATCTGGCAGCGAAGATAAGGGAAAATATAGCTGACGAAGTCGAAGCAAAGGTGAACAAGAAGGTCCAAAATGAATTTGATGGAAAGGTGAACCAAAAAGTTCGGGAGAACTTGACATGGGTGCTTATAGGCGAAGCAAACCCTGACATGCAAATTGATGTTGGGGATCTTTGTGCGACCGTCTGCAGTGATGGCAATGGAGGCACTGGAGGCACTAGAGGCACTGATGGCACTGATGGCACTGGAGGCTCGCAAATATGAATGTACTGTTAATAAGTAGAATTTAGTATGTACTGGCTGTAACTATGAATACACCGGCTATGTTTTTAAGTATGTTTGTTATTTTGTACTTGACTAAGTAAAACTTGTGTTGCTGGTTATTCTGAAATGAAAAGTTCTTTGTTGCAGTGTAATGTTTCCATTAGATATGATATAATGTTGCAGTATAATGTTGCCATAGATATGATATAATGTTCCAGTAGTATAATGTTGCAGTACATTTCCAATTTAAATTGCAAAAGGTGTTGCCATAGATATGATATAATGTTGCAGTATGTGATGTTAAATGTGGTAATAAACTGGCAAAGTGTTGCCATTGGATGGTAAAAGCGTTACCATAGATTAATGAATATGAGCCCCACAACAAGGTTCCGTAAAGGTGGGCCACAGAATTAGTGGGCCCCACAATGTGGGCCCACATATGGGGCCCAGATTGTGGGGCCCACTTTTTAGTAAATTTGGTACCTGTGGCAACAACAGAACCAATGTTGCCCTAGGGCCGCAAAGATGTTGCCTTTGACTCTAGGGCAACGCGGCAAAATGCATCATCGAGGAAGTGTTGCCTTTGCCCTTTTTTTAGCCTATAGCAACATTTTTTGGCACTTCCTACATCACTTCTTAGGTGTTGCAGTATGCAATCTATGGCGTAGTGTAAGGTAAACTTTAAAAAATGACCACCCAATTTTTAATTTAATATAGATGTTTCGTTACCATTTATGAATTTATCCTAAAATTCATAAATAATTACCTTATTAAATTTATCACTTTAATTTCAGTTTAATTTGTTAAATCACCATTATTTGCAAACATCATCCAAAATTTGTAATTAATCTTATATTTCATTTTTTCACATTATCACACAATTTCATTCATTTTATTTTAATTAATTATTTTTCCATTTAAAATTACTGTTAGTTATAATTAAACATCCAATAATAAAAAAATCAACTATAAGCATCCAAACCAAGGCATAACATATCCAAATCATCATATTAACCAAAAAATCATCAATACATGTAAACAAATATTAATTTCCCTCAAGGATATGCATTTAATATTTTATAACTTAACTAATTAAAATAAATAAATCATACCAATGCGTTTTTGCAAAATTCTCCAAATCTCAGCAAACCACATGGAAAATTTTGTATAATTTCACCATGGGTCCAATGAAATAACTGCGCATGAATTGGAGTTTGTATGACAAAGATAAGGAGGTAAAAGATAGAGGTGCAATTTAGTAAATTGACAATTTAATTAATTAATCATGCTACAGTACCATGAAAATCACAATGTCTCCCCTAAAACCCATTCTCGTTCATCGTTGACCTCCCCTGATGTTGATAGTCGGCCACCTGAAGCCGCTACACCACTCAAAATCAAACCCGTATACCTTACCGCATCGACTACCCCACCTCCTACCGCCCATATCCACTACCGTCATCATGAACATTCGAGAATTCCTTTACCAAATTTTAGCATTATAATGCATAACAGTGCTTCAGGCCACTTTGTTTGACTCCACACGCCGAGCTCTACGATCCCATGCCTCCAATTTCATGAAATGATATAAGAATGGAAAACCCCATAATTGCTTTTTGGGTCTTCGCTTATAGAAACTTTGACCGCCAATTATGGTCAACTTGAGCATTTATATGACAAATAGACAATTTTCATTTATTCCCTTTGTCAAGTCACTCAATTTGATGTATAATTTGATGGATATCAGACTCTTTGATTTTTGAAACAGTTTTAATTAGAGAAGAATGTCCGCCATTCGAGCAGTATTAAGGAGAATTTCAGGATTCGTGAAAGAGAACTGATGTGATGGCTGCTCTCTAAGGTTAATATAAATGTAGGTAATGATGTAGGTTTAATTATGTGCAACCGTTTGGTCGAAAAGTGGTTATTTACCCTACTTAAACATTGTAACTCCTCTATTTTGCAAACCATAAACCCAAACCCATCAAAATAATTTACAAAACTATAACGACCCGCCTTTTCGACCATCCAAAGTCGACACCGAGGACATCGACAGTATTAAAATGTCAAGCATCCAATCGTTGAAAAGGAAGATTGTTAGAGTAAAATAAAAAGAAAAGAATTGAGAACATGGAAATCAGAATCTCACTGCGGAATCGACAACATATAATATAACAAAGACAATAAAAACCATCACTCCAAAAAACAGAGAATATTAGAGTTAAAAACAAACCTTATCAGCTGGACAATTATAAAATCCCGACCTTACAATTGCTGATGGGTATATAGTATAATCGGAAAATAAAACACTACGATAGGTGAACATCCAGCTCTTCTCCAAGAACTCCATATCACCAAAGCCAACCTGAAAAAAATACTCGTCTGACTCGAGCATTATATTAAAATAACACCCGGATCAGTCTAGAAAACCAACGTGAGAAAATTCAAGTAATGGGCTAAACATAGATCGATTTGTAGGACCACGCCGCAAACGCGGAATGGGGTTTCACTATACAAAAACAACATCCAAACATAACCGAATGGAAATAAACAACAGAAAAAAATCCTAATATAAATGATGGGTACAAGTAAGAACAAATCCCATACTTAATGAATGGGCATAATTAATATCAAAATCCAGACTTAAAAGAATGGACATAAATAATTAAACATAGAGAATGGCACAAAACACTTCTCGATGCAATTAAGGAAAATAATTCAAAGATTTGAATCAAAGGAATTGTGACGACCGCCCATGACCCCTGCATCGAAACTAGAGGAAGTGCGCTGTAAAGTGTGCCAGGCGACCATGGACGATTGTCAAGGTAGATAAAACAACAGAACCTATCGTATTACTCACAGCGCATGGACAAAATACAATAGAACATATGTATAGTGAAGCTTTACAGAATAAAATGCCATCATATAAAACTCCATAATAGTTGAATACAAGCATCCAAATAGTCAATACATCAAGCCTCACTACATAACACTCAGAGATTATACAAACAGCGGAACATCCAGTACATATAATATGAAGATAATATGCAACCCTCCAGCTCGTCTTCGATATCAGCATCGTGAGAAGAGAACAGCACCTGTCACCTGCTACCTAGTCTTCCCGTCCCAAAATGGACGAACAGCCCAAGGCAATAAGAATTAAAACATAAAGCCTTGAGTCAGACAACAGTCTTAGTGAGCGGTAAATTAACTAACAACATACCAAAAGAGCATAAAGGAAAAGGAATACAACCCTCCCACTCCAACCTCTTTCTACAGTGATAGCCCCCAGACACACACTAAGTAGAAGCAAACATAGCAGAGCATACAATATAAAGTAAAGCAATTATCACTCGAGTCAAGGGCGATGTTTTCCAAGTACAAACCCCCAAGGCCTAAACCAAGATCAGATAAGCACCCAGAAAATACCGCTCTTGAGACCGAATGACGATACAACCAAACATCCATGACTCTGGCTATCACTGTTATCATTGCTTCGATATCACCGTTAATTGAATGACCGGCACATTCTTTCAGCCGTCCGTCAAGGGCTAATGGAAACCCCGGTTCTAGACATAACTCCCGCACGTCATCGTGACCCGTGCCTAGGACTATCGAATCTGCCCAGAGTACTTGACTACCCAATCAGTAGCCTTTAGGGACTATCGAATCTGCCCAACGTACTCTTGCTTTGAGCATGCTAGAACCTTCAACAACGATGAGATCTCAGCCTTCTAGTCGTCCTCCTTGACAACTATTTCCATACTAGCTCAAGCGCCTCTCGAGCATCCATTATCCTCAACCCCGCTTGGAATGATCCCATCTGGATTAGACCAAGACTATCTCATATCATACTTCGCTTCATCACATCCTCGCAAAGTCTCATCTCAACATCATCATCAAATCTATGCATAAGAGCTTCATCATCCGCTACATATGCCACAAGCAGCTTTCCCAATTCAAGAGTCTTTCTCTTAGCTTTTGAATCATCTTCGGTCTAAATCAAATCATCAATCATCTAATTCATAGCAATCAATCAAGTCAAACATTAATCCAAGCAATCAAGCATTCAAATATGATCTAAGTAGACAATTATAACAATAATGGAAATTTCGTAATTAAAGATTTGAAAGTCTAATAAGCATGAAAACATGAACAATATCTCTATAATCTTGATGAATGAACTTGCATAGGTTAACATGTAGTAAAATGGATGTAACATCATCATGAACAATGGATCTATATGGATCTACACTTAGGATGAAGAAAATGTATGGAAATCACTATTTTAACACCAAATTGAGCCAACAATCCGATACACTCCTTTGGATCCGTGTGAGAGATAATCACCACTCACCAAATCACCTAAACAACCCCAAATCAAAACGCTTCAGATCTGGACAGCGAAGGATCTAGCTTGATCTATCGCGAATCCGCTTCAAACGAAGAAATCTCACTTCAAAGGATGAAGATCTTCAATCTAAGCTCTTGAATCTTCAATTTGATCTTCAACTTGGATGGATGGAATCACTAGATTAGAGTGGAGAAAAGAAGTGAAGAAGTGTAGAAGTCGAGCTCTCAAAATGGCAGCACTTCGTCGCTTCAAAATCCGGATCCCAAAAATGAAGAAATGGACGAGTATTTATAGGCTGATTTCTCCTTAACTCGGCCATCTCCATAAGTCGTCTCCGACTTATAACCTTCCGACCTAATCCCCTCTGACCTAGCCTCTTCCGACCTAGCAACCTCCGACTCAACACACGCGCCTATACGACTTACCGGACCCCCTGTCTACGACTTAATGCGCACGCGCCTTAACTGGTTAGACGACTTAGCGAGATAACCCATCCTACGACTTAACAGCTCAACCGAGTTACGACCTAACCTTAAGTCAACACGCGACCTAAGACTTAGCCAACAATTCCGACTTAACAGACCACGACTTAGAGATCCTGCGACTTATGACTTAGCAGCTAACCCCTAAGTCGGTTACGACCTAACTGAGTATACAACTTACGACCTAACTACAAGGCCACAACCCAACTAGGCTACGACCTAACTCGGTCAGTTTTCTTAAGTTGTCTAACCGACCTAACTTCTCCACGATCTAACTCCTAAGGTCGTCTACAACCATAAGTCGGTCAGACCCTATAGGTCGTTCCAAACTGTCATACGACCTAAACCACAACCCTTAACTTGCCATAACCCTGGGTCGCTCCTATACCCTAAGTCGTATACGACTTAACTCTCACACGACCTAACTACTTAGGTCGTTCTAACACTCCCAGCTTCCTTAAGTCACTGCCGACCTATCCCTTAGGTCGCCAATCCTATAAGTCGGTCACGACTTAAGACTTAACCAAATTCTACCCAAAATCTGAAATGACTTAACAACGCTAATAATTCCAGATTTGAACGAACTTTTCGATCCGTAAAAATACGGGTCGTTACATTCTCTCCCCCTTAGGAATTTCGCCCCCGAAATTCCAAACAAACAAAGCAATCAAAAACTATTCTGCACGCCTACCATCCATAGCAATCAACAAACCATGCATCCAATTCTAACTTAGCATGCAGAATTCTAAAACTAGAACAAGTTACAATTTCATGAGATGACACGACACCTTAAGGCCATACCTTGAAGAGTTCAGGATGAGCTGCCTTCATCCTCTCTTCCACCTCCCACGTGTAGTCGTTATCATCATCACTCCATTGTATCTTGAGCAACTTAACTACCTTCCTCCTAAGCTGTTTCGTGTCGGTTTCCACAACACGAAGCGGCTTACGAGGTCTCTTATCGACTGGATCAACTTCGAAATCTTCACAGCTATCAGCAGAAACCACTGTATTCGAGTCGTGCACATACTTCCGTAGATATGATACATGAAAAACATTGTGCACACTCGACATCTTCTCAGGTAACTCCAATCTATAGGCGAGCTTTCCAATTCGCTCAATGATCGGGAATGGTCCAACAAATCTCGGAGTCAATTTTCCTTTCTTCCCGAATCGAATAACATTCCTCAGTGGAGAAATCTTCACAAAAACCATATCTCCTATGACGAATTCCAAATCCTTTCGACGCTTATCGGCATAACTCTTCTGACGGTCTTGGGCTGCCTTCATTCGTTGCCGAATGATCTCTATACAATCCGAAGTCTGTCGAATCATCTCTGGCCCAAGTATCAACTTTTCTCCAGTCTTTATCCAACATGTCGGAGAGTTACACGGTCTCCCATACAATGCTTCATACGGTGCCATACCAATGCTTGACTGATAACTGTTGTTGCTCCACCAAATGAAGATGATCTTCCTATGATCCTCCGAAATCCGAAACACAAGCTCTAAGAAGATCTTCCAAAACCCGGTTGACTCTCTCGGTCTGACCATCTGTTTGAGGGTGATAAGCTGTACTCAAACACAACTCGGTTCCCAAAACTTCCTGGAAGCTCTTCCAAAATCCACTAGTGAACAATGGGTCTCGATCGCTCACTATACTCTTCGGAATACCATGGAATCGAACTATCCACTTAACATACAACTCAGCCAACTTTGATGCAGTTCTAGTCGATCGAACAGGAATGAATCTGGCACTCTTAGTCAAACGATCTACAATGACCCAAATCCCTTCATTACCCGTTCTTGTTCTAGGTAGTCCATCAATAAAATCCATCGATACATGCTCCCACTTCCATGTAGGAACTTCTAATGGCTGAAGCAATCCACTTGGCTTCTTCTGTTCGGCTTTTACCAACTGGCAGTTCATACACTTGGAAATAAATTTCCAACATCCTTCTTCATACCTTCCCAGTAGTAGGTTCTCTTCATATCCCGATACATCTTATTTCCTCCTGGATGAATTGTCAACTTCGAGTGATGACCTTCCTTCAGAACTTCACTCCTTAACTCATCTATGTCGGGAACAACTAATCGTCCTTGCTTCCGAAGCCAACCCTCTCAATCGACCTCGAATCCTTTATCCTTCTCTGGATCCAATCCGGATTCCAAATCACGGATAATCTTGACAAGCTTATCGTCTCGCTTTTGGCTCTCGCCAATCCTTTCCATAAGGGAAGGTCTTATCGATAAGTTTGCCAACATCTCAGGTTCCAATTCGCATCTAGGCCTGAAGTTAAATCCAGCTAAATACTCGAGATTCTTCCATTCTGAAAACATGGCTCCCAATCCTGCATGTCTTCGACTTAACGCATCTGCCACCGCGTTACCTTTTCTCGGAGTATAAGCTATACCAAAATCATATGATGCTAAAAACTCTAGCCAACGTTGCTGCCGAAGATTCAAATCCTTTTGGGAGAAAAGATACTTCAACGACTTATGATCTGTAAACAACTCGAATCGAACTCCCAATAGATAATGTCTCCACATCTTCAGAGCAAAAACAATTGCCGCTAACTCCAAATCATGAGTCGGGTAATTCCTTTCATGCGGCTTCAGTTGTCGACTAGCATACGCAACAACTTTATCCTTCTGCATCAGCACTGCTCCAAGTCCAGTACCACATGCGTCGGTGTAAACCACCATCTCATCATTCCCACTTGGAATAGTCAAAACAGGAGCACTCGTCAATCTCTCTTTCAGGATTCCGAAAGCTTGCTCACACTTAGCTTCCCATCTGAACACTTGGTTCTTCTTCGTCAATCCTGTTAACGGTGCAGCTACCTTGGAGAAGTCTTTGATAAACCGTCGATAATATCCTGCTAATCCAAGAAAACTCCTCACATCTGATGCATTCTTAGGTCTGACCCAATCCTGGATTGCTGCCACCTTAGCGGGATCAACCGCTATTCCATTTCCAGAGATAACATGGCCTAAGAACCTCACTTCACTCTTCCAGAAGTGACACTTCGAAAACTTAGCCTTCAGCTTATGTTTCCGCAAGATTCCCAAAACAATTTGCAAGTGCGTCTTGTGCTCCTCTTCAGTTCTGGAGTAAATCAGAATATCATCCACGAACACAAGTACGAACTTGTTCAACTGATCTCTGAACACTCTATTCATAAGATCCACAAAATATGCTGGCGCGTTAGTCAATCCAAACGGCATTACCAGCCACTCAAAGAAACCGGATGGTGTCCTAAAAGCAGTCTTCGGCACACTATCCTTAGCAACTCTCAACTGGTGAAATCCCGTTGCCAAATCCATCTGAGAAAACACCTTAGCTTCGTGAAGCTGATCAAACAAGTCATCTATTCTCGTCAATGGATACTTGTTCTTCTTAGTCACCTTATTCAGCTCACGATAATCGACGCACAATCTCAACGACCCATCTGCCTTGGTTGCAAACACAACTGGTGCACCCCACTCGGACACACTACGCCGAATGAATCCTTTCTGGAAAAGATCATCAACTTGCACCCTCAACTCTTGTTGTTCCCTAGGCGCCATCCGCCTAAGAGGCATCACAACAGGTCTGGCTCCTTCTACTAGATCTATACGAAACTCGATCTCTCTATGCAGCGGCAACCCTTTGACTTCGTCAAAGACATCCTCGAATCCATTAGCGATTGGCACCGATGACAGTCCATCCCGTGGAACAACCAGCGAATACATGAAGCTCATGAAGACGCCTTCTTCATGCTTACATCGTATCACAATCTTTCGCCCTTCCACATTCTCGACTGTCACTTCCAGCCTCTCACAATCAACCTTTGCCGCATACCTCCTAAGCCAGTCCATACCCAAAATAATTCTGAACCCCGCAAAGTTCAGAACAAAACAATCACAAACAAAAGAGCAACCATGACTCGACACAATCAGACCACGGCATAACATACACAAACAAGACGAACCCCCAACTGGATTAGTCACAACCAATGGCCTATCAACAATATCCGGTTCCAAATCTAACCGGCCTACGAGTTCACTACAAACAAACGAATGCGATGCCCCAGTATCAAACAACACTCTAACTGGAACACCACGTAGGAAAAGAGTACCTTGAACCACCACACTCTTTCCTTTCTCTTCAGCGGTAGGAGCTTTTGAAGACGACGGAACAGCTCCCAAAGCATAAGCTTGCACAATCTGCTTGTCCCTCCTCGGTTCTGGACAATTCTTCCTGAAATGCCGCGGCTTGTCACAGTTGTGACACTTCATCGGTGCCTTCGGATTCTTACAATCCTTCGAGAAATGGCCCTTCTGCTGACAATTGTAGCAAGTCACCTCGCCTTTCGGCTTCTTCTGGCCATCCTTACCCTTCTGCTGTTGCTGCTTCCTCTTCTTGTTTCCACCTTACTGAGGTTTAGACTCTTCCCTGGTCACAGCAACAACAGATCCTTCCTTAGGAAACAGACTCTCATGCCTGAGAGCTTTCTCCACAAGCTTTTCAAATGAATCGTCCAAATGATCCACCAACTGCCTCCCAAGATAACTGTCCAAGCCTGTCACAAACTTCTCATTCTTCTGATATGCAGATTCGATATACGACCGGGCATACTTGGACAAAGCTTCGAACTCAGAAACATACTCAAGGACTGGTCTTCCACCTTGCTTGAGCTCCACAAACTTCTTGAACAGAACAGACTTCTGAGCTGTAGAAATGAACTTAGGCTCAAATTTGACTTGGAATTGCTCCCAAGTAATCTCTTCTTCCGGGGTATTGATGGTAATAGAGTTCCACCAATCAGAGGCTATCCCTTGAAGCTGTCTCGATGCCAACTTCCTCTTAGTCGCATCCTCAATTCCCAAATCACCAAAGATCCTTCTACAAGCATCTATCTATCTTTGGACCTCAATAGTTGATTCTGTTCCCAAGAAAACCTTTCCTCCAAGAGCAGTATAGTCCTTACACAGCTTAGCAAAATCCACCGGCTTTGGAGTTTGGACTTGAACTCCAACATCAACTGCTGTCCCCGGAACAGGTATCCTTCTCATGATCGAAGTCATCATAGCTTTGAACATAGCTGCATAATCAGCAGTTCCTTCAGTAGCACGGTCTTCCCTAGCTGCTGGTCTCCCTCTTCGACTCATTCTCAATATCTATAAAAAGGAATGATCAGAACATCTAGAGAAACAACTGCATAAAGGACTCAAACTCTACTATGCTACTATATTATATATAGTATTCATCCATCAAAATACAATTACGTCTCTCATACGTAGTTACGTCAGTGAGCGTTGGGTAAAATCGATTAACCAATGCTCTAATACCAAATGTGACGACCGCCCATGACCCCTGCATCGAAACTAGAGGAAGTGCGCTGTAAAGTGTGCCAGGCGACCATGGACGATTGTCAAGGTAGATAAAACAATAGAACCTATCGTATTACTCACAGCGCATGGACAAAATACAATAGAACATATGTATAGTGAAGCTTTACAGAATAAAATGCCATCATATAAAACTCCATAATAGTTGAATACAAGCATCCAAATAGTCAATACATCAAGCCTCACTACATAACACTCAGAGATTATACAAACAGCGGAACATCCAGTACATATAATATGAAGATAATATGCAACCCTCCAGCTCGTCTTCGATATCAGCATCGTGAGAAGAGAACAGCACCTGTCACCTACTACCTAGTCTGCCCGTCCCAAAATGGACGAACAGCCCAAGGCAATAAGAATTAAAACATAAAGCCTTGAGTCAGACAACAGTCTTAGTGAGCGGTAAATTAACTAACAACATACCAAAAGAGCATAAAGGAAAAGGAATACAACCCTCCCACTCCAACCTCTTTCTACAGTGATAGCCCCCAGACACACACTAAGTAGAAGCAAACATAGCAGAGCATACAATGCAAAGTAAAGCAATTATCACTCGAGTCAAGGGCGATGTTTTCCAAGTACAAAACCCCAAGGCCTAAACCAAGATCAGATAAGCACCCAGAAAATACCGCTCTTGAGACCGAATGACGATACAACCAAACATCCATGACTCTGGCTATCACTGTTATCATTGCTTCGATATCACCGTTAATTGAATGACCGGCACATTCTTTCAGCCGTCCGTCAAGGGCTAATGGAAACCCCGGTTCTAGACATAACTCCCGCACGTCATCGTGACCCGTGCCTAGGACTATCGAATCTGCCCAGAGTACTTGACTACCCAATCAGTAGCCTTTAGGGACTATCGAATCTGCCCAACGTACTCTTGCTTTGAGCATGCTAGAACCTTCAACAACGATGAGATCTCAGCCTTCTAGTCGTCCTCCTCGACAACTATTTCCATACTAGCTCAAGCGCCTCTCGAGCATCCATTATCCTCAACCTGCTTGGAATGATCCCGTCTGGATTAGACCAAGACTATCTCATATCATACTTCGCTTCATCACATCCTCACAAAGTCTCATCTCAACATCATCATCAAATCTATGCATAAGAGCTTCATCATCCGCTACATATGCCACAAGCAGCTTTCCCAATTCAAGAGTCTTTCTCTTAGCTTTTGAATCATCTTCGGTCTAAATCAAATCATCAATCATCTAATTCATAGCAATCAATCAAGTCAAACATTAATCCAAGCAATCAAGCATTCAAATATGATCTAAGTAGACAATTATAACAATAATGGCAATTTCGTAATTAAAGAGTTGAAAGTCTAATAAGCATGAAAACATGAACAATATCTCTATAATCTTGATGAATGAACTTGCATAGGTTAACATGTAGTAAAATGGATGTAACATCATCATGAACAATGGATCTATATGGATCTACACTTAGGATGAAGAAAATGTATGGAAATCACTATTTTAACACCAAATCGAGCCAACAATCCGATACACTCCTTTGGATCCGTGTGAGAGATAATCACCACTCACCAAATCACCTAAACAACCCAAAATCAAAACGCTTCAGATCTGGACAGCGAAGGATCTAGCTTGATCTATCGCGAATCCGCTTCAAACGAAGAAATCTCACTTCAAAGGATGAAGATCTTCAATCTAAGCTCTTGAATCTTCAATTTGATCTTCAACTTGGATGGATGGAATCACTAGATTAGAGTGGAGAAAAGAAGTGAAGAAGTGTAGAAGTCGAGCTCTCAAAATGGCAGCACTTCGTCGCTTCAAAATCCGGATCCCAAAAATGAAGAAATGGACGAGTATTTATAGGCTGATTTCTCCTTAACTCGGCCATCTCCATAAGTCGTCTCCGACTTATAACCTTCCGACCTAATCCCCTCTGACCTAGCCTCTTCCGACCTAGCAACCTCCGACTCAACACACGCGCCTATACGACTTACCGGACCCCCTGTCTACGACTTAATGCGCACGCGCCTTAACTGGTTAGACGACTTAGCGAGATAACCCATCCTACGACTTAACAGCTCAACCGAGTTACGACCTAACCTTAAGTCAACACGCGACCTAAGACTTAGCCAACAATTTCGACTTAACAGACCACGACTTAGAGATCCTGCGACTTATGACTTAGCAGCTAACCCCTAAGTCGGTTACGACCTAACTGAGTATACAACTTACGACCTAACTACAAGGCCACAACCCAACTAGGCTACGACCTAACTCGGTCAGTTTTCTTAAGTTGTCTAACCGACCTAACTTCTCCACGATCTAACTCCTAAGGTCGTCTACAACCATAAGTCGGTCAGACCCTATAGGTCGTTCCAAACTGTCATACGACCTAAACCACAACCCTTAACTTGCCATAACCCTGGGTCGCTCCTATTCCCTAAGTCGTATACGACTTAACTCTCACACGACCTAACTACTTAGGTCGTTCTAACACTCCCAGCTTCCTTAAGTCACTGCCGACCTACCCCTTAGGTCGCCAATCCTATAAGTCGGTCACGACTTAAGACTTAACCAAATTCTACCCAAAATCTGAAATGACTTAACAACGCTAAAAATTCCAGATTTGAACGAACTTTTCGATCCGTAAAAATACGGGTCGTTACAGGAATGAAAGGAAATTTTTCAACAAATATCCAGGAGAGTGCACCCCTCTTACCAAAGGTATGCCTCTAGAAATATACTTGAGAGGGTCATATACTCCGTGGCACCTTTGGGGAACTCCAAGCTGGACCCAGCCACACCTTACCAAGTATCCACGTATTTCACATCACAATGCACAAACTGAATCCAATCTAGAGTGGATGTGAAAATACCCTAATAGGAGTAACCCCACATAACTTGGCCCCCCACTCACGCTTTGGTTTTAGTCATTTTCGTCAAAGGATATCAAAGCTCAAAAGAGTAACAAATCGTCTTGAATAGACAAAACATAAAAAAGAAAGCAGAATTAAAGCCAATAGTCGAAAAATCAACTATCGAGAATGATAAAATGGTTGTTCGCACTTGCGCTTGATTTTTTACATCAAAGTAATTTTAAAGACACTTTAAAAAAACTCTTTAAAATATTGTTTTAAAAGGGCAAATTATATTTTCAAAGTGTATTAAACCAAGGTCAAAACAAATGTCAAAACATTGTTTATTATAAAACCAAAACAATTACACTTGGCTTTATTTTGAAACAATTCTTTTTTAAAAAAAAATCTTTTTTATAATATTTATAAATTTAAAACAATATTTATTATCCTAAAAGATAATAAATCAATTAAATTACTTTTATAAATTTTAAATCAAATGTATCATCCCGAAGGATAATTTATATAACCTTTTTATAACTTTTAAAACCACATTAATATTCCCAAAGAAAATAAATCAAATTTAAAATCGCTTTTATAAATTTAAACCAACATTAACTATCCTGAAAGATAATTAATCACATTTATAATCTTTATAAATTTAAAAACAATATTAATTATCCTAAGAGATAATTAATCAAATTTATAGTCTCTTTTAATAAACCAATCAATTGTCTTTATTAAAATAGTTAATTAAATCTAAAACACTTTTATTTAATCAGTAAATTAACTTTAAAACCTTTATTAAATCAGCTAATTAACTTTAAAACATTAAATCGGTTAATTCACTTTAATTTTTTTATTAAATCAATTAATGAACTAAAATATCTTTGTTAAATTAATTAATTAACTTTAAATATCATTGGTTATAATGATTAATTACATTCAAATATAATTAATTAAAATAATTAATTAAATTCAAATATTTTTAATTAAAAAGATTTAATTAAATTCGAAAATCATTAATTAAAGTTATTAAATAAATCCAAATATCATTAATTAAAATGGTTAATTAATTTTAAACATCATTAGTTAAAATGATTAATTAACTTTAAACATCATCGATTAAAATGAGTAATTACATTCAAGTATCATTAATTAAAATGATTAATGAACTTAAAACATCATTAATTAAAATTATTTATTAAACCCATATCATTATTAAAATGATTAATAAATTTTAATCATTATTGATTAAAATAATTAATATATTTTGTGAAAATGCAAGCACAAGTTCAACACACACAACGGTTTAAGGGATGATGTTCTATAAATGACGGTATAGCGAAAAACGCTATAACAACACTTAAACAATTCAAATAGAATGCCACAATTATTTTTAACCAAGCATCAACATAGGCAACATAAAGAGATAAATAAGTAAATATTGGCAAGAAATCCCTTAGGGTCTCTCTACAAATATTCCCTGTAAAACAATGGTTACGGACAATATATATAGTCATATGGGTTCACTCCAATTTGGTTAATATGTCATCCATTTTTCAAAACAGAAATCCAACCATAAAACAATCACCCAATAATTTAAACTATCATGCAAGCATTCAATAATAATCTATAGCATTTCAGATATTATATAGTTTATTTAGGGAATTTTTACTATAAGGGCCTCTTAACATCAACTAATTATTTTCTAGGCCACCTGTTCAAAATAATTAGTTTCCAGGACACGGGTCGAAAATAAACCCGCTACTTTTCATTAATCCATACCTGCCGCCAATTCGAAACAAAAATAGGGCTTAGAAACAAAATCGATTTCTTCTGTACCAATTTCCATTCTATTTTCTCTTCCCAATTTTTCTGCTTCAGCATCATCGATTTCAGCTTCATCGATTTCAGCTTAAACTATAATACTTTCGTCGAGCAATTTCTACAATCACCTTAAACTTAAATGCGGAACAAGTAAGTTGTATTTTATTTTGATGTAAATGTTTTAGTTATATGATAAATCGTACTTAAATAATCATTTTTATTGATGCTGATAATAACTTTTATAATGGATTTAAGGTATTTTAGTTCTTGTTATAATTTAACATAATCGACATTTGTTTAATCAAGCATACCTAAATATTCAATTGTAGATGATACTAAACCCTAGTTGTTAAACTGAACAAGTAATTGTTTAGCTGTTAAGAAAGATAAACGTATCTATCTATTAATGTAAAATATTTAGACTACATGCTAAACCCTAGTTGTGTCCGATATTTACAATTACTTATTAGATAGGATTTTGTTTTTATCATGATTTCAAGTTATTAGAAAAAAATATAAAACTAATTTAAACCCTAGTTGGAAAAGATAAAAGCATTTATGTTTTTATGTCGAACATTAAAATACAGAATAAATCCTAGATAAATTTTTATATCAGCTACTACATATAATATCATAAATACAGAATTTAAGTCAATTGCTATTGTCCTGAAGGATTTATGCGAAATAAATATACTTAATCAACTTATAAGTACAAAAAAATTATTCTTCACTCTTTCTAACATTTCATTATGTATGACAATTTTTATGCAGCATAAAAATGCACACTAGGTCATCTAAATCAAAGTTATTCATACAAAAAACAACGTGCATATTCATAAATGAAGCTGGAACTCAATGCATAAATATTAGACCTATATCTAGCCCATTCTGCGATCAACACAGCCAGAGATCACCATTATCTTCAACTCCATTGGTAACTGTTTTCCTACTTATGTTATGTATAATATTTAGTTGTACTCTTCAATTTGTATATACATATTAAATTGGAATCTAGATTCCATATACTTCATGTAGTTTGTATTGGGTTGATGTGCACTGACTTGAGTTGTTGCTTTAAATGCAGTTTGTGATATTGTAGCTTGTCTGCACTTGCATTCTTATCTTGTCGACATGTCTGCGTTGGACTCTGGTTTCAATGTGTATGATGTTGCATATTCACTTGATGTTACACACATGTATATATGTAATATCTGAACACTTCAGTCAGGTTTGGTTGCTTCATTTGCATTGATCTTGATTTGTTTTCATGTTGCATTTGCTTATGTGTATGCTGTGCACTTGTTTGTACTCTCACTTTTGAATCTGACTATTTGTTAATGTTGTAGCTTGATTCTCTGACCATATGAGTCTGCACTGTGCACTGCATTCATACATGGTGTACATGTTATTACTTCGAGGCTATTGTGATGATGAAATTCTAATAACTGATCACTAATTTGTAATGGATAATTTGTTGCTAATGCTTTGTTAAAAAAGATAAAAGAATTTATCTTTTTTATAAATAATATTCTGATGGCTATTTTGTGTTTCATTCTCTTTAAGTTTTCAGATTTCTAAATGACCATTACTTAAACAACTAAAAAAGATAAAACAGATTATCTTTCTATACTTTGGAAAAAAAATAGCCATCAGTACTACATAGTTACTCAACAAAAGGGTTTATTATACTTTATGTGCATTATGATTCTTGAGCAAAATGATATTATCTTCATGAATATGCAGAAATAAATTTAGGATCCCAATTAATGATATTATTTTCATGAATTTAGGATGAAGCTAAACCAACACAACAAATCTCACAAATGACTGAAAAAGAACATCTAACAAACTCAGATGACGAAGGAACAATTTTAGAAAAACTAAATGAAGCAAGTTATGATTCTGAAGAAATAAATATTGAAAAGGATGAGTCAGATGATGTTGACAAATATGAAATTCAAAACAGGCTGAAAAGACAGAAAAAACATCTGTACAGTGGAACATACAGATGTAATTTAGATGCTATGTACAAAGTTATGATGACGGTAAAGGAAAAAAACATTCTATCTTCAGAAGCAAAAAGTTATATCAACAAAATGCCATTCAAAAACTTTTTTAATATGTTTCTCACCAATGGCATAGAACGGCAAAACATACGGAAAAGTGCTTCAAATTTAGACCAACTAATTACTTCTTTCAGTATTAAAGAAAAAGCTTTCAAAATTGGAAACAAACTGCTGAAAGTCACACCTGAAGAAGTTAGCCTTATATTTGGAATGAATTTATATGGAGAGGATTTGTTTCCAATACCAACTTCAAATAAGGCCACAGCAATGGAGAGTTTTTTAGAGTTTCTGACTACAAATTTCGAAGAAAATGACATAATTAGCCAGAAGACAGTCACAAGAAGGTTGAAAAAAATGATAGAGGAAGAAAACGGGAATGAAGATTTAGTCAAATTGTTGTTGCTCTTGTTGATTATTACTTTTTTCTTTCCTAACAATCAGAACTACATGCAGTGGGGCTTCTTATCAAAGCTGTTAAACTTAAAAAAATTTAACTCAATCTCTTGGCCGAGAGCAATATGTGAAAATGTCATGAAAAATGTTCAAAAATACTATGCTAATCCAAGAAGCACACCTGGATGTACTATGGTCTTACTGGTATGATTTAAAAACTTTAAGCAAATATAAATAAATTTATACCAATGCTTTTTACAAAAATGTTAAATGTTAATGCTTATTTGCATGGTCTTATTGGCAGTATTGGTTTTGTGAAAGGACGCAAATCATCGATGAAAAGAAAATTTGGAAAGCAAAATCCCAAGGATGAGAAAATGGGACTTGTCAAAATTAAAAGATTTGGACCTTGATGAAATAGACAATGATAAGGTATGCTACTTTTAAATACATAAATACATAATGATTCAAGTACAATTCAGTTTCTGCCCAACTCCAAATTTCTTCATTAATTTTACCATGCTTAAAAGCTATAAAAGATAAAAACATTTATCTGTTAATGTAAATGATTTTATAACAACTTAGGCATTATTATATTTGATATATAGTTATACATATTAAACATTTTTCTTGATTTACTCATATTTAAATTTATTACAGAAAATATACAACTAAATTAAACCCTAGTTAAAAAAGATAAATGCATATATGTTTTTATAGAAAATGATTTAAGTACATAATGGACTATATATATTTGTTGATAAACAAAATTTTATGAGTACATATGTTTATATGTGTCTTATTTAATAGGGATAGTGTTCTAAATTTATGTAGTTTGTAGGTTATTTAATTACATATCTATATTTATACGTAACAACTATTGTGTGTGCATTATAGATTTTCCTAGTCTTCTCTCCTTCCCATATGAATGTGCCTGCATGTTGTTTCCATTTATCAAGTGTCTGAAATTTTTTTACCTGTATATTTTTAATAATTTCTGATTTCTAACTTCATAGAATTTCAAAGATATTACATGTCCAAATTTAATTTCAAATACCTTCCATGCAGATTTTAAAGAAATTTGCAAATGTAACTAAAGAGGAAAAAGACTTTTTTTCAAAAAAATATATACTGGGTTGGAATATGACAAATATGCTACAGACTGCTCTAATAGCATAAAAGAGTTAGAGAGGAAAGTGAACTTTTTATCTGCTGAGATGAAAAGTATGGCAGAACAACTGAATGAGGAACAACATTCAAGACAGCTGGCTGAACAAAGACTCCACAATCTTGAAATGAAACTTCAAAAGCTGGAAAATTTTGAAGAGCATAATGTGGAGAAAAAAAATGATTTCAAAGAAAAAAGTGAAGCTGATAAAGGTACGAATAAAAGAAAGATAGTTGGTATGATGCATATAAATAGTTCTGCTAACTTTCCATGTTTTGATTTGATGGAAACTCAAGATTGCATTCTAGATACCGAAGATGGTTTAAAATCTGAAAATATCAAACAACATAGTCAAGAAATTGCTGCAGAAAATCAAATTGTTGTTGAAGATGTCATTTCTAAAGAACAAAAAAAGAAGAAGCAAAAGAATGTTGAAAAGTGTCCACTCATGAAGCATCTAACTGATGAACAGCAACAAAATGTGAAACCTTTTTTCAAAGTTTTGGGAGGAAACAAGTAAGTAATTAAACTACTTTTCACTCACACAAACTATATATCAACAATCTGTTAGATTAATTATTAGTACTGTTTTGGTTCTGTTTTAGTTTGGTCACCTATCAGTATATCTATCAACTACTGTACACTCACACACTTGCTCAAAAATAAACAAAAACTAAACAAAACTAAAAAAGCTAAATTAATTTATCTTTAACTTTTAATAAATAATTCCATAAAGGCTTCTATTTTGTTTTACTATCAAATGCAAACAACATAGTACGTACTAAACTTAATTTCTTTTATTAACAACCGTCCAATTTTCCAGCGATGAAGCATTTAGTTGTGATGATGAAAACTTCATCACCATAACAAAAATGATGATAGAAGACCTCCTCTATCAACAAAGTATTTGTGGTCAAGTAAGTACAACAAACTAAACTTTCCTTCATTATAATTTATATACTTTATCCATATTATTTTTCAAATGTAGATCATTGATTGGTTTTGGTTCCAAAAAACAAAGCAACTAGAAAAAAGCAATAGCATTATCTATGTTAACACAACTATGACAGTAAGTGAACTATATTCTCAAATTAACATTTTTTTATAAAACATAAATTTTCTAAAACAATTTTTTTTATAGAAAAGCGCAACGGATGGAAGCTTGGAAAATATCAAGAAAAAAATGTTCAATCCTTTTATGAAAAGAACACTTTTAGATCCATTATGTTGCAACATATTATTCCCAATACATGGCAATGATCATTGGAGTCTGCCAGAACTAGTTGTTGGAGAATGCACTTGGAACCACTACGACTCTCTGCACTTGACCACGAGATCAAAAACCTGCAGAAGTGGACATACAAAATTTGTCATTAATGTGGTAAGTAAAAATACACAAAAAGTAAAAAAGATAAATGTGTTTATATTTATTCTAATTTTCCTTCACTGTTTGCAGAAACCAGCAGTGAACTACCTAAACAAAGAGTTACAAGAAGAAGGGCACAAAACAATTCTCAGGAAAAATTCAGTGCTTAAAAATGTTGACTGTGCTCAACAAAGCACTGGGTAATTTTGAAGATAGTTCAGAATTTTATATAAAAAATCACAATACACAATAACTACCTACACACATATTACCAATTAGATAATATTATTTTCTCACATACTAGTTTTAGATAAACATAATACTAATTACAATTCATTATCAAAATAAAGAAAAGATAATCTGTTTTATCATTATATTCAAAGTACTAAACTTCAGAAATATAGGTACGACTGCGGAATTTTTGTGATGATGTTCATGGAAAAAATAGCACAAGGAATGCAGACTACAGAAAAAATTAGTCTTGAACAAGTTAATGCATTCAGAGCACAGATAGCTGCACAAATACTATCCGACGAACCATACTGCTGGCTTGACAAGTTTTGCAGCTCTTCTTCAGCCCATAAAAATGTAACGACTGATGAATGAGATGATGAATTTGTAATGGGTGATATTAAAAATTAGATAATGAATTTGGTGATGAATTTGTAAAAGCTGATACTACATTGATCATAGATTTTAGGGAGTATATTTTAAATTACTAATGAATTACATGATGAATTTGTAGTAACTGATATTGAAAATTTGATGTGAATTTGTAGTAATTGATACTGAATTTGTAGTAACTGATATTGAAAATTTGATGTGAATTTGTAGTAATTGATAGTGAATTTGTAGTAACTGATCTTAAAAATAAGTTTCTACTGCTCTTTTAAGAAATATAAATCCTTTTATCTGTTATTGATAATTTATAGTTTTATATTTATTATTATGTTTTCTAATTCCGTTGTTCTACACAGCAAAAAGATGTAGTATGGGCTACTTTTCCTAGACAAGAAGAAGCTTTAAGATTTGTCCAAACACATGCAAACACTTACGTTTTTTGCTACCAAGATCATTTGACTGCACAAAGAAGGTTCCTTGTTTCTACATATGATGAGTTCTGGAGAAGGTACAAAACCATGAATCCTAAGTTACGCCACCATTATGAGGTTATTCAAGTCGGACTGCCTTGCCACTTGTATTATGATCTGGAGTTCAATAAAAAGATTAACACTGGAAAAAATGCCGATGAAATGGTAGATATTCTGATATCTATCACCTTCAAACTGCTAAATGACAAATACAAAATCCAGGATAATCAAGATTGGGTTTTAGAGCTTGATTCATCTACTGAAGAAAAGTTCTCTCGACATGTGATCATTCATATCCCAAATATTGCCTTCAAAGACAACTCGCATGTTGGAACATTCATCTCTGAGGTATGCTCACGTATAATAAATTTAAGAGTAAGTGATCCACAGTTTGAAAAACTGTACATAAAAAAAGATTCAAGCTCATCAGACAATACAGAGCTTCTTTTTGTTGATACTGGAGTCTATACCCGTAATCGTTGTTTTCGTCTTCCTTTCTCATCAAAAGAAGGGAAGAATGCTTTACTCCTGCCAAGCGGACGCTTTGGATGTAAGAATCTGAATGAGGAACAAGTGTTTATCAAATCACTTATTTGCAGAATAGATGCTGATTTTGATAAGCTATTAGAGTGCAAAATGGATCTGGACTGTTGCAAAATTCTTCATTTTGAATCTGAGGTCAATGATAATAGCACCCACACCGAGGGAGATAAGTCATTACATGATTATGGAAGCAATATACCTAAGTCCTATTGTTCAGGAAAATCTCCCTTTCCAGCTTTGGATGATAAATTTCATCTTTTGCCTCTCATGGAAATATTTCGGGTAAAATAAGAAGGTGGTACTGGTTTTCTGCACATGGCTACATAATTTATAGCATGTCCAAAAGTCGATATTGTGAACGAATTGGAAGAGAACATAAAAGTAATCATGTTATGTACATTGTTGATTTCCAGAGAGGTGGCTACTATCAGAAATGCTACGACCCCGATTGTAGAGGCTATCGATCTCCAGTCCGCCAAGTATCATGGGATGTATTGTCAAACTGTTATGATATTGTGAACCAAGAAGGCAAGACTGTCTAGAACCAATGCATCTGTCAAAATGAAATATTAACTACATAATCACTTCAGTCTATGTTGCTTTTGTATATTGTTAACTAGCAAGTACTTACACAATTGATTTTAAATTTGATAATGAAATTATGGTAATTGATAGTGAATTTGTAATGGCTAATGTTTTTAATGCTCTGTTAAAAAGATAAACGAATTTATGTTTTATTGACAGTATGTTTTGGGTAGCAATATACTAGTCATACTAATCTCCAGTTGTTCTGTTTGATTTGTATTCCTACTGCTGTGCGTAAAAATCATGGATTTACAGATGATTTGGTTCGAAATGGGCTTGTTCCCATTGTCGAATCTGAGATTCTTGTTGATGGATCCCATAACATTGACAGGGTAGTTGTCTGTTAATTTTACTTGTTAAACAAAATCAATGGGTCAAAAGCAAGAATGCTACTGTTAATTAGCAATAAATCAACTCATGAGAGAACATGATTTACCTTTTTTTGCTGTACTCAACACTCATTAATGAGAAAAACTTCATGCGTGAAATGCTAGCAAAGAGTAACCTGTTCCTGTTTTTGGATTGTTCATTTGGAACCTTAATATTGTTTGTTCCACAAAGTTAATTAACATATTGAATGGCCTTGAAATTGGCAGGTGTGCAGATGTGACTGAAAGAGTGCTTGCTGCATGCTACAAGGCCCTAAACGAGCACAAAGTCCTAATGGAAGGTACTTTGTTGAAGCCTAACATGGTTACACCTGGATCAGACTCTACTAATGTGAAACCTGAGGTCATAGCCGAGTACACCGTGCGAGCTCTTCTCAAGACTGTGTTTTAAAAACAGACTATACACAACAATTAAAAAGAAATATCAATTTATCTTTTTTAACAGAACTAACAACATTGTATTCCAAATAACGGTTAAACATAAATAATCGCATACAACCAAAAATAATCAAAATCAGATCATAACCAATTCAACATATGCAATTATTCAAATATTCAACTCAAAGTATTCATACAACAACCAAATATTCATACAAGAACAAATAAAATACTTTGGACTAAAAAAATCAACTCAATTATTCAACTCAAAGTATTCATAGAACTACCAATCAAATACATTGAACTAAAACAATCAACTCAATTATTCAGAAGAACACCCCCTTCTGTTATGTCCTAGTTTTTTTACACTTTCCATATCTATTTTGCTTAGCATGAAAATCAGCCCCTTCAATCCTATTCATCCTAGGCCTTCCAGCTCCACGAACAGGCTTAGGAGGAAGAACAGTAGATGATTCTTCAGCTTCAATTGCTTCCTTATCAAAAGTTGGAATAGGATTGATCAAATGTGAATATGAAGCTAGATAATACTCAACAGTAAAGTAATTCTCAATATATTCATAAACATAATTTCTGGTTAAAGAAATACACTTCAAAGCATGCACACAAGGAAAACCTATCACTTTCCATTGATTGCAACTGCAAATGCGATTTTTAAGATCAACCTTTTGAGATGTCGGAGAATGAACTTCAAAAATATACCTACAAAATGTAAGACCCAATTCATGTGCAGTGAACTAATAGTGAAAAATAAGACTCATAAACCAAAAAAATTAACAATCATACTGTGAACATAAGCTTAATGCAGACAAAGAGAAAATACGTAACAAGCGACACCAACAAAATGAAATCATAACACAGGCTACATAGCAGGTTGAAAAAAGATAAATGAATTTATCATTTTTTAGAAACTGTGAACATCATGTAAATAAATATAAATACATACCTAGATGATTTAGAAACACTCCACCCAAATCCTTCTTCCTTCAATTTTAACAAACGAGCTTCCATTTTCGGACATAGCACACTAGTCCACTTTAATGCCTCTTCTCTACGATTAGACATTTGCATCATAAGTTTTACCCTAATTCCATCAAGACAAGCAGTAACAGGCAAACTTCTTTCATCCAAAATCCAACAATTAAAACTCTCGGCTACATTGGACTTATTTTCACCATATCGCTTCCCCGGAAAAAACAAATCGGCCCAATGATCATATGGTTTGTCATTCAAATACTCTATAGCTTTGGCACCTCCAATTTCTTTATACTTGGACATGGCTTTTTCAAACTCATGATGATTAGAAGCTATAGCACAACGCTCAAGTAAATGAGCTACCCAAACACCCCTTCCACTTTTCACAATGCTAGCAATATTATTTTGCATATGATGCAAACAATAAGAATGATGACTATTCGGAAAATTTTTTGGAACACTTAACAATAAACCCCAGTGTCTATCACCTAAAAAAGTTAATATTCTATCACAACTAAGAGCATTCTTTAGGTGATTCAAAAACCAACTCCAACACTCTTCATTTTCTTTGGGAACAAGAGCCATTGCTAATGGGAAAAAACCTGAAAAAAAAACAAAATAATAATAATTCACTGTTTATTAATGTACATTTGAAAATAATGCACTATGTTCGAAACAGTATTATCTAATAGTAAAAAATCACATGAACACTATGCCCTTTGTCCAAATAAAAAAGGAAAAATAAATTTGCTAGAGACAATTCATCCTTTTTTTCTTTTGTTTTTTAAATTTTGCTACTTGAATGTGTAGTCTATGCAGGAGAGTAGAAATTGCAAAGATATAATACTTAATTCATGCATACAATACAAAGACTTATATTTGAACTTCTAAAAGATATATGCTATTATCTTTTCTATATGCTGTTTAAATCATTTTTATACGTTATGTAAGAATTTCAAATAATGAGAAAAATGATAAATATATTCAACATGTACTAGTAACTATGATATATAAGTACGGCTTAATATGTTATTTAATTCTTTATCTTAAAAGATAAATGCATTTATCTTATTCAACATGTAGTAGTAACATAAATTCATTTTCTGCAATAATTTTACATGCTAAGCCCTAACGCAAAAGAAACTTTAATGAATTGAATCAGTACTATATAACAGTAGACAAATCACTTAACCAAAATGCAGTATGAACATAACAAAATTCACTAGAACAATCACTTAAAGAAACATTACTATGTTACAAAAATTTATAACAAGAACCTAATGCACACAGTACAAAGTAAATACAACAGCAAAAAAAAAGATCAAAATTAGTACCTTGATTCCCATTTTTTGCAGTGGCAGCCATCAAAATACCACTTCGCCCGTTCAAAAAGGTAGCATCTAAAAACACCATAGGATGACAATAGCTGAATCCAAATATACATGCCTCATAACATACAAAAACTCTCTCAAATTGATTAGTGTCAGAATCCAGATCCATACTTGAATAACTATTTGGGTTATTTCTTTCCAATGCCTTCAAATACCAAACTAAATCATTGTAAGATTTCTTTTCATCACCGTAAATATCATTCATAGCCAATTTCTTACCCTTATAAGCAAAATAATAGCTCAGCTCCACATCATAATCTCTTCTAAAACTTTTAATGATATCCTTCATTTTTCTTTTTGGCTCATCACGAATTTGATTGAAGATTAGACTTTTCACAAGATCACTATTAATAGTTGGACTACCAAGTGAACGAAATCCACCACCACAAGTATGATTCAGCTGAATGTTTTTAACAAACAATTGGTCCAATTGCTTCAGTTTGCAAGAAGCATGAATCCTAAACGGACAACTATCTATAGCACATCGAACTGTCAATCGTTCTTTACAATTCTTAATATATTGTACTTTAAACCCATTCTTCAAACAATAAGCACTAACTGTTCTACGGAATCCAATAGCAGAATCAAACTGTTGACCAACCCCAGTAAAAAATTCCATATTTGAATTCTTCTTCAACAACTCATGTAAATCCTTTTGTTGAGCAAAACCAGAATCTAAATCATCATCAGTTATATTATTACTTAACTCACCACCAACTACTGAACCAGACTTGCTACTTTGAACAACAAAATTATCCATTGAATCAATCTTCAACCGTAGAAAAAATACCAAAAATTCTTCCTTTTTAAACCAAGACAAACACAATACAGCTTGAAGATCACTATCCGTTTCAACAAAGGTAGTCTTTGATTCTCGAATATAAAAAATATCAAAGCATAATGGACTAAAATTAATCCACTCCTCGCAAATCCTATTCCTAACAGAACAAACAGAAGCATCCAATCCAAAACGAGCACTAAAACAATTGTTATTGAAATCAAACACAACTATAACAGATGAATCACACCTGGAAAAAAAATGTAAACAAAAAAATAAGTAGGTGAAATTGATTGCTTGGCAAATCGAACTGTCAACTGTAAACAAAAAGAATAATTGCTTTAATTTGAAGCATGAATCCTAAGAGGACAACCATCTATAGCACATCAAACTCTCAACTGTTCCTTACAATTCTTAATATACTGTACTTTAAAACCATTATTCAAACAATATAAGCACTAACTGATCGACGAAATCCAAGAGCAGAATCAAATTGTTGACCAGATCTTAATTAATATATGTAAAAATGTTTTACTACATCAGATCTTAATTAATATATGCCAGATCCTTTTTTAGCCCAGTATTCAAAAAAGATAAAACCAATTCTCTTTTGCATAATACTTTACATGCATCAATATTGAATTAAAAAGGACAATATCATCCATATTAAAAATCACCGGTGCATCCTATAAATTAACTTTCCCATAATAGATTTTGTGACGACCGCCCATGACCCCTGCACCGAATCTAGAGATAGTGCGCTGTAAAGTATGCCAGGCGACCATGGACGATTGTCAGGGTAGATTAAAACAACAGAATCTATCGTATTACTCACAGCGCATAGACAAAATACAATAGAACATATATATAGTGAAGCTTTACAGAATAAAATGCCATCATATAAAACTTCATAATAGTTGAATACAAGCATCCAAATAGCCAATACATCAAGCCTCACTACATAACACTAAAAGAATACAAAACAGCGGAACATCCAGTACATATAATAAGAAGATAATATGCAACCCTCCAGCTCGTCTTCGATATCAGCATCGTGAGAAGAGAACAACACCTGTCACCTGCTACCTAGTCTGCCCGTCCCAAAAATGGACGAACAGCCCAAGGCAATAAGAATTAAAACATAAAGCCTTGAGTCAGACAACAGTCTTAGTGAGCAGTAAATTAACTAACAACATACCAAAAGAGCATAAAGGAAAAGGAATAGGAATACAACCCTCCCACTCCAACCTCATTCTACAGTGATAGCCCCCAGACACACACTAAGCAGAAGCAAGCATAGCAAAGCATACAGTTTAAAGTAAAGCAATTATCACTCGAGTCAAGAGCGATGTTTTTCAAGTACAAATCCCAAGGTCTTAAACCAAGGTCAGATAAGCACCCAGGAAATACCGCTCTTGAGACCGAATGACGATACAACCAAACATCCATGACTCTGGCTATCACTGTTATCATTGCTTCGATATCACCGTTAATTGAATGACCGGCACATTCTTTCAGCCATCCGTCAAGGGCTAATGGAAACCCCGGTTCTAGACATAACTCCCGCACGTCGTCGCAGCCCGTGCCAAGGATTTTCGCAACTACCCAGAGTACTCGACCATCAACAGTTAGTCTTTTGGGCGTCCCCATGTACTCTTGCTTAGAGCATGCTAGAACCTTCAACAACGATGAGATCTCAGCCTTCTAGTCATCCTCCTCGACGACTATTTTCATACTAGCTCAAGCGCCTCTCGAGCATCCATTATCCTCAAACTCGAATCATATCACCGAGTTACCAACGTGCTTGGAATGATCCCGTCTGGATTAGACCAAGTCTTCATCACATGATTCTTCGCTTCATTACATCCTCGCAAAGCCTCATCTCAACATCACATCATCAAATCTATGCATAAGAGCTTCATCATCTCGCTACATATGCAACGAGTAGCTTTCCCAATTCAAGAGCCTTTCCCTTAGCTTTTGAATCATCTTCGATCTAAATCTAGTCATCAATCATCTAGTTCATAACAATCAATCAAATCAAACATCAATCCAAGCAATCAAGCATTTAAACATGATCTAGGTAGACAATTATAACAATAATGGCATTTTCGTAATTAAAGAGTTGAAAGTCCAATAAGCATGAAAACATGGATTATATCTCTACTAACTTGATGAATGAACTTGCATAGTTTAACATATGATAAAATGGATGTAACATCAATCATCATCATGAACAATGGATCTATATGGATCTACACTTAGGATGAAGAGAATGCATGGAAATCACTATTTTAACACCAAAACGAGCCAACAATCCGATATACTCCTTTGGATCCGTGTGAGAGATAATCACCACTCACCAAATCACCAAAACAAACCCAAATCAACACACTTCAGATCTGGACAGCGAGGGATCAATCTTGATCTATCACGAATCCGCTTCAAACGAAGAAATCTCTCTTGAAAAGATGAAGATCTTCAATCTAAGCTCTTGAATCTTCAATCTTGATCTTCGATTTGGATGGAAGGAAGCACTAGATTAGAGTGGAGAAAAGAAGTGAAGAAGTGTAGAAGTCGAGCTCTCAAAATGGCAGCACTTCGTCGCTTCAAAATCCGGATCCCAAAAATGAAGAGAAACTCTCCTATTTATAGCTGAAATCCCTAACTCGTCTGCCTTCATGAGTCGTTCACGACTTACGACTTAAACCCTTCGACTTAACTTCTGGCTTCTACGACCTAACTCTCACCTGCCTACGACTCATGACATAACGGCTATCTCCTAAGTCGGTCACGACTTATAGCATGCGCCTACGACTCAACAAAACCCAAACCCCTTACGACTTCAGACTTAACTCCCTTAAGTCGTCTACGACTTAAGCTCATGCGCACCTAGTGACTTACCACTAGTTACGACTTAACGATAGCTATGCATCTACGACTTACTAACTTAACTGGGTTACGACTTAGCAAGTCAACACATCCTACGACTCAATACCTTAACTCGTCCACGACTTAACTAGTTAGACGAGATAACCCATTCTTACGACTTAACAGTGTGCGACTTAACACAGCACTCCTTAACATGGCCACAACTCAACTAGTCTACGACTTAAAGGATACGACTTAACTGGTTAGACGACTTATCACTTAACTCGGTTAGCTCTTATGTCGTAAATCCCTAGGTCGGTCACTTACTTGAGTCGCCTAATTCCTTAAGTCGGTCATACGACCTATCCTACCCCACGACTTACTTCCTCCACGTCCTAAGTTACCAACCGATCTAACCCTTGAGTCCTCACCAACTTAAGTCTATTCCTTAGGTCGCCAAACCCTGGGTCACTCCTATCTCCTAAGTCGTATACGACTCACGACTTATGCTAAGTCGTGAACGACTTAGGACTTAGGCAAAATTTGCCTAAAATCTGAAATGGCTCAAAAATACTAAAACTCCATATTTGACGAACTTTTCGATCCGTGAAAATACGGGTCGTTACATTCTCTCCCCCTTAGGAATTTCGCCCCCGAAATCCCCAGCAAACAAAGAAATCAAAGACTATTCTGTACGCCTACCATCCATGGCAATCAGCAAACCATGCATCCAATTCTAACTTAGCGTACAGAATTCTAAGACTTAGAACAAGTTACAATATCGCGAGATGAGACGACACCTTAGGGCCATACCTTGAAGAGTTCAGGATGAGCTGCCTTCATCCTCTCTTCCACCTCCCACGTACAGTCGTTATCATCATCACTCCATTGTATCTTGAGCAACTTAACTATCTTCCTCCTAAGCTGTTTCGTGTCGGTTTCAACAACACGAAGTGGCTTACGAGGTCTTCTACCAACAAGATCAACTTCGAAATCTTCACAGCTATCAGCAGAAACCACTATATTCGAGTCGTGCACATACTTCCGTAGATATGATACATGAAAAACATTGTGCACACCCGACATCTTCTCAGGTAACTCCAACCTATAGGCGAGCTTTCCAATTCGCTCGACGATCGGGAATGGTCCAACAAATCTCGGAGTCAATTTTCCTTTCCTCCCGAATCGAATAACATTCTTCAGTGGAGAAATCTTTACAAAAACCATATCTCCTACGTCGAATTCCAAATCCTTTCGACGCTTATCAGCATAACTCTTCTGACGGTCTTGGGCTGTCTTCATTTGTTGCCGAATGATCTCTATACAATCTGAAGTCTGCCGAATCATCTCTGGCCCAAGTATCAGCTTTTCTCCAGTTTCCAACCAACATGTCGGAGAGTTACACGGTCTTCCATACAATGCCTCATACGGTGCCATACCAATACTTGACTGGTAACTGTTGTTGTACGCAAACTCCACCAAATGAAGGTGATCTTCCCATGATCCTCCCAAGTCCAAAACACATGCTCTAAGAAGATCTTCTAAAACTCGGTTGACTCTCTCGGTCTGACCATCCATTTGAGGGTGATAAGCTGTACTCAAACACAACTCGGTTCCCAAAACTTCCTGGAAGCTCTTCCAAAATCCACTAGTGAACAATGGGTCTCTATCGCTCACTATACTCTTCGGAATACCATGGAATCGAACTATCCACTTAACATACAACTCAGCCAACTTTGATGCAGTCCTAGTCGATCGAACAGGAATGATTCTTGCGCTCTTAGTCAGATGATCCACAATGACCCAAATCCCTTCATTTCCCGTTCTGGTTCTAGGCAATCCATCAATAAATCCATCGATATCTGCTCCCACTTCCATGTAGGAACTTCTAATGGCTGAAGCAATCCACTTGGCTTCTTCTGTTCGGCTTTTACCAACTGGCAGTTCATACACTTGGAAATAAAATTTCCAACATCCTTCTTCATGCCTTCCCAGTAGTAGGTTCTCTTCATATCCCGATACATCTTATTTCCACCTGGATGAATTGTCAGCTTTGAGTGATGACTTTCCTTCAGGACTTCACTCCTCAATTCATCTATATCGGGAACAACTAGTCGTCCTTGCTTTCGAAGCCAACCCTCTCAATCGACCTCGAATCCTTTATCCTTTTCTGGATCCAATCCAGATTCCAATTCACGGATAATCTTGACAAGCTTATCGTCTTGCTTTTGGCTCTCGCCAATCCTTTCCACAAGAGTGGGTCTTATCGATAAGTTTGCCAACATCTCAAGTTCCAATTCACATCTAGGCCTGAAGTCAAATCCAGCTAATATACTCGAGATTCTTCCTTTCTGAAAACATGACTCCCAATCCTGCATGTCTTCGACTTAAAGCATCTGCCACTGCGTTACCTTTTCCCGGAGTATAAGCTATACCAAAATCATATGATGCCAAAAACTCTAGCCAACGTTGCTGCCGAAGATTCAAATCCTTTTGGGAGAAAAGATACTTCAACGACTTATGATCCATAAACAACTCAAATCGAACTCCCAATAGATAATGTCTCCACATCTTCAGAGCAAAAACAATCGCCGCTAACTCCAAATCATGAGTCGGGTAATTCCTTTCATGCGGCTTCAGTTGTCGACTTGCATACGCAACAACTTTATCCCTCTTCATCAGCACTGCTCCAAGTCCAGTACCACATGCGTCGGTGTAAACCACCATCTCATCATTCCCACTTGGAATAGTCAAAACAGGAGCACTTGTCAATCTCTCTTTCAGGATTCCGAAAGCTTGCTCACACTTAGCATCCCAACTGAACACTTGATTCTTCTTCGTTAATCCTGTCAACGGTGCAACTATCTTGGAGAAGTCTTTGATAAACCGTCGATAATATCCTGCTAATCCAAGAAAACTTCTCACATCAGATGCATTCTTAGGTCTAACCCAATCCTGGATTGCTGCCACCTTAGCGGGATCAACCGCTATTCCATTTCCAGAAATCACATGGCCTAAGAACCTCACTTCACTCTTCCAGAAGTGACACTTCGAAAACTTAGCTTTCAGCTGATGTTTCCGTAAGATTTCCAAAACAATACGCAAGTGCGTCTTGTGCTCTTCTTCCGTTCTGGAATAGATCAGAATATCATCCACGAACACAAGTACGAACTTGTTCAACTGATCTCTGAACACTCTATTCATAAGATCCACAAAATATGCTGGCGCATTAGTCAATCCAAACGGCATTACCAGCCACTCAAAGAAACCAGATGGTGTCCGAAAAGCAGTCTTCGGCACACTATCCTTAGCCACTCTCAACTGGTGAAATCCCGTTGCCAAATCCATCTGAGAAAACACCTTGGCTTCGTGAAGCTGATCAAACAAGTCATCTATTCTCGGTAATGGATACTTGTTCTTCTTTGTCACCTTATTCAGCTCACGATAATCCACACACAATCTCAACGACCCATCTGCCTTGGTTGCAAACACAACTGGTGCACCCCACTCGGACACACTACGCCGAATGAATCCTTTCTGTAAAAGGTCATCAACTTGCACCCTCAACTCTTGCTGTTCCCTAAGCGCCATCCGCCTAAGAGGCATCACAACAGGTCTGGCTCCTTCAACTAGATCTATACGAAACTCGATCTCTCTATGCGGCGGCAACCCTTTGACTTCGTCAAAGACATCCTCGAATCCATTTGCGATTGGCACTAAAGACAGTCCATCCCGTGGAACAACTAGCGAATACATGAAGCTCATGAAGACGCCTTCCTCATGCTTGCATCGTATCACAATCTTTCGCCCCTCCACATTCTCGACTGTCACCTCCAGCCTCTCACAATCAACCTTAGCCGCATATTTCCTAAGCCAGTCCATACCCAAAATAATTCCGAACCCCGCAAAGTTCAGAACAAAGCAATCACAAACAAAAGAGCAACCATGACTCGATACAACTAGACCACGGCATAACATACACAAACAAGACGAACCCCCAACTGGATTAGTCACAACCAATGGCCTATCAACAATATCCGGCTTCAAATCTAACCGGCCTACGAGTTCATTACAAACAAATGAATGCGACGCTCCAGTATCAAACAAAACTCTAACTGGAACACCACATAGGAAAAGAGTACCTTGAACAACCACACTCTTTCCTTTCTCTTCAGCAGTAGGAGCTTTCGAAGACGACGGAACAGCTCCCAAAGCATAAGCTTGCACAATCTGCTTGTCCTTCCTCGGTTCTGGACAATTCTTCCTGATGTGCCCTGGCTTGTCACAGTTGTGACACTTCATTGGCACCTTCGGATTCTTACAATCCCTGGCGACGTGGCCCTTCTGCTGACAATTGTAGCAAATCACTTCAACCTTCTACTTCCTCTGGCCACCCTTCCCCTTTTGCTGCTGCTGCTTCCTTTTCTTGTTTCCACTCTACTGGGGTTTAGACTCTTCCCTGGTCGCAGCAACAACAGATCCTTCCTTAGGAAACAGATTCTCGTGTCTGAGAGCTTCCTCCACAAGCTTCTTAAATGAATCGTCCAAATGATCCATCAGTCTTGGAGCCTGAACTTGATCTCCAACATCTACTGATGGCCCCGGGGCTAACATCCTTCTCATGATCGAAGTCATCATGGTTTCGAACATAGCAACATAATCAGCAGCCCCTTCAGTAGCACAGCCTTCCCTAGCAGCTGGTCTCCCTCTTCGACTCATTCTCAATATCTACAAAAAGGAATGATTAGCATACCGAGAGAAACAACTGCATAAAGGACTCAAACTCCATTAAGCTACTATATTATATATAGTATTCATCCATCAAAATTACAATTACGTCTCTCATACGTAGTTACGTCAGCGAGCGTTGGGTAAAATCGATTAACCTCGCTCTGATACCAAATGTGACGACCGCCCATGACCCCTGCACCGAATCTAGAGATAGTGCGCTGTAAAGTATGCCAGGCGACCATGGACGATTGTCAGGGTAGATTAAAACAACAGAATCTATCGTATTACTCACAGCGCATAGAAAAAATACAATAGAACATATATATAGTGAAGCTTTACAGAATAAAATGCCATCATATAAAACTTCATAATAGTTGAATACAAGCATCCAAATAGCCAATACATCAAGCCTCACTACATAACACTCAGAGAATACAAAACAGCGGAACATCCAGTACATATAATAAGAAGATAATATGCAACCCTCCAGCTCGTCTTCGATATCAGCATCGTGAGAAGAGAACAGCACCTGTCACCTGCTACCTAGTCTGCCCGTCCCAAAAATGGACGAACAGCCCAAGGCAATAAGAATTAAAACATAAAGCCTTGAGTCAGACAACAGTCTTAGTGAGCAGTAAATTAACTAACAACATACAAAAAGAGCATAAAGGAAAAGGAATAGGAATACAACCCTCTCACTCCAACCTCATTCTAAGTGATAGCCCCCAGACACACACTAAGCAGAAGCAAGCATAGCAAAGCATACAATTTAAAGTAAAGCAATTATCACTCGAGTCAAGAGCGATGTTTTTCAAGTACAAATCCCAAGGTCTTAAACCAAGGTCAGATAAGCACCCAGGAAATACCGCTCTTGAGACCGAATGACGATACAACCAAACATCCATGACTCTGGCTATCATTGTTATCATTGCTTCGATATCACCGTTAATTGAATGACCGGCACATTCTTTCAGCCATCCGTCAAGGGCTAATGGAAACCCCGGTTCTAGACATAACTCCCGCACGTCGTCGCAGCCCGTGCCAAGGATTTTCGCAACTACCCAGAGTACTCGACCATCAACAGTTAGTCTTTTGGGCGTCCCCATGTACTCTTGCTTAGAGCATGCTAGAACCTTCAACAACGATGAGATCTCAGCCTTCTAGTCATCCTCCTCGACGACTATTTTCATACTAGCTCAAGCGCCACTCGAGCATCCATTATCCTCAAACTCGAATCATATCACCGAGTTACCAACGTGCTTGGAATGATCCCGTCTGGATTAGACCAAGTCTTCATCACATGATTCTTTGCTTCATTACATCCTCGCAAAGCCTCATCTCAACATCACATCATCAAATCTATGCATAAGAGCTTCATCATCCCGCTACATATGCCACGAGTAGCTTTCCCAATTCAAGAGCCTTTCCATTAGCTTTTGAATCATCTTCGATCTAAATCTAGTCATCAATCATCTAGTTCATAACAATCAATCAAATCAAACATCAATCCAAGCAATCAAGCATTTAAACATGATCTAGGTAGACAATTATAACAATAATGGCATTTTCGTAATTAAAGAGTTGAAAGTCCAATAAGCATGAAAACATGGATTATATCTCTACTAACTTGATGAATGAACTTGCATAGTTTAACATATGATAAAATGGATGTAACATCATCATGAACAATGGATCTATATGGATCTACACTTAGGATGAAGAGAATGCATGGAAATCACTATTTTAACACCAAAACGAGCCAACAATCCGATATACTCCTTTGGATCCGTGTGAGAGATAATCACCACTCACCAAATCACCAAAACAAACCCAAATCAACACACTTCGGATCTGGACAGCGAGGGATCAATCTTTATCTATCACGAATCCGCTTCAAACGAAGAAATCTCTCTTGAAAAGATGAAGATCTTCAATCTAAGCTCTTGAATCTTCAATCTTGATCTTCGATTTGGATGGAAGGAAGCACTAGATTAGAGTGGAGAAAAAAAGTGAAGAAGTGTAGAAGTCGAGCTCTCAAAATGGCAGCACTTCGTCGCTTCAAAACCCGGATCCCAAAAATGAAGAGAAACTCTCCTATTTATAGCTGAAATCCCTAACTCGTCTGCCTTCATGAGTCGTTCACGACTTACGACTTAAACCCTTCGACTTAACTTCTGGCTTCTACGACCTAACTCTCACCTGCTTATGACTCATGACATAACGGCTATCTCCTAAGTCGGTCACGACTTATAGCATGCGCCTACGACTCAACAAAACCCAAACCCCTTACGACTTCAGACTTAACTCCCTTAAGTCGTCTACGACTTAAGCTCATGCGCACCTAGTGACTTACCACTAGTTACGACTTAATGATAGCTATGCATCTACGACTTACTAACTTAACTGGGTTACGACTTAGCAAGTCAACACATCCTACGACTCAATACCTTAACTCGTCCACGACTTAACTAGTTAGACGAGATAACCCATTCTTACGACTTAACAGTGTGCGACTTAACACAGCACTCCTTAACACGGCCACAACTCAACTAGTCTACGACTTAAAGGATACGACTTAACTGGTTAGACGACTTATCACTTAACTCGGTTAGCTCTTATGTCGTAAATCCCTAGGTCGGTCACTTACTTGAGTCGCCTAATTCCTTAAGTCGGTCATACGACCTATCCTACCCCACGACTTACTTCCTCCACGTCCTAAGTTACCAACCGATCTAACCCTTGAGTCCTCACCAACTTAAGTCTATTCCTTAGGTCGCCAAACCCTGGGTCACTCCTATCTCCTAAGTCGTATACGACTCACGACTTATGCTAAGTCGTGAACGACTTAGGACTTAGGCAAAATTTGCCTAAAATCTGAAATGGATCAAAAATACTAAAACTCCAGATTTGATGAACTTTTCGATCCGTGAAAATACGGGTCGTTACAGATTTTATGTTCTTCCAAAAAGCATTGTCGGAACTAAATAAGAAATCAAGAACGAATTGTCACATTCAGTATCAACCAAAATTTCTTTATAGACAATAATTTGTCAGCGAACAGCATAAAATAATAACATAAAATAATGAATTTTTATCACAAACAAACAAAACAGATCCTTAAAATCAACAAAAATAAAAAACAGTACCTTTGACCACCTTGATCAATTAACTGATTGCTTGAACTTCGAGTTTCAGATCCCATAGATAGAACTAAAGAAATCGAAGAACAAAATCATAAACAGCAATCGACACTTTTTTCCGACGTGATATGAAATCTTGAATGTAACCAATCCGATTTGCGCAAATCTCCTGATCGATTTGGGAAAAACGCGCCTCCCTGATCGATTTAGGAATATCGTGCCTGATCGATTCGCAAAAAATTGCACTCGATTGATGAAAATCACACATGATCGATGTGAAAAAATCGCGCCTGATCGATTTTGAAAAACAGCGAGATGTTTGGATTTGAGAATGAACTGAAAGTCAACCGTATTTGTGTTTTTGTCCTGGAAATTTATTATTTCAAACTCGAGTCCTACAAAATAATTGGACCTGGCTACAAGGCCCTCCTCAATAATTTCCACGTTTATTTAAAGGCGAGTAAACTCACCAAAATTTTAGTTGGCATCGAAGCGTTCCGGTTTGAACTAAATTCGAACAGACATTCAATTTTAGCACAAAATTCTACAAGCTCCAAATCCAACCAATCCAATTCTAATACGAAGGTGACAATCCTGCGAGTCCAACGCGACTAACTGCATCTGTATCCGACCTCATCTGAAATAGTTATGGGTTTAATAAGATTTTGAATTAAATAATATAATTAAATACTTATCACTTTAGTTAATCCACTAAACCACCATTAATACATCTTCCCAAAATTAAAAATTAATTTTCCCTCCTTCACCTGAACACCACCCGTACAATAGCCGTGCATTCACTCCCCGTACCTCCACCGTCCATCAACGAAACCAACAACTGAGACCACCGACGAACTCCTTATCTCCCCCTCTTCGCAATGCACCCATTCCCTAAGCTCGGCCATCGAATTAAAAATATGACCTAATGCCAAAAGTTCCTATGCCTAAAATGTCGGACCACCCTAATGTCCAAAGTAACATCCCGTACTAGGCGGCAAGGTGCTGTCTTTCCCCACGAACAAAGATCCGAACTCGATTTAGCCAACTGACGACCAAAACAACCTCTCCATCAAACCCTAGCTCCACTGCCTAAAAGTCGATCATCACATAATGCTGCCACAACCTCTCGTAGGCATATGGATTTGAAGAGTAACTCCATACGAGTTCAAAGACCCGATTTTTACCATTTATTGATGAGTGGTTCAATTTATTTTGATTTTAGAAGTAAGGTGTCCATTATTTGTTTTCATTTGCATGAGTTTGAAAATAGCGAAGATGAGAAGAAGGTAAAGAATGAGAAGTGAATTTTCTTCGGTGATTCACTTTACTCTTTGGTTTATAAACAAAATACATTTTTCTTGAGCTACCAAAGTGTCCAAGCAAGGATAGACAAGGTAAGAAATTTGTGTTCATGTATTATTTATATGTTTGTTTTTAAATAAAAAGTTTAGGGGTACGACGCACATAATATCACATTTACATATGGACTGTAAAAGACATAAATAAAAATACAATTGCGCGCAATAATGTGACACGATCACAAAACAACATTAAAATATACAGGTTATCCTATTCTAGGAAGTTTCAAAAATACCGATGTATGCCGTAAAATGCTTAAAATGGAAATTTAATTATTTTTCAAATTAAAAATTGTGGGAAAACCCTATAAATTAAATTGAAAATACGTCATCAAAAATCAAGTTATTTTATTACAATTTGATTTTCTTATTATTTATTATATTCAAACCATTTATTATTTTAAATAAATTTACAAAAAGAATCCACCATTATCATTTATTAATTAAAGGGGTTAAATAATGTTATTAAATCCATTTAATTAACATTTAATTCCCAATTCAAATATTAAGTAATCACTATATTTAAATTTAAGTTATTTATAATTTAAAACACCAATTATTTAAATATTTAAAATTAATTAAATATTCATAATAAAATTCTAGGATGTTACATTCTCCCTCCTTAAAAGAATTTCGTCCTCGAAATTCTTATGGAGTGGAAGAAGCCATATCCCAACCAAAAAAAAACCAATTACATACTTGGTTTTCAGTAAATTTGATTAGTTATATTTACCTTAGTTATATTATTTTTATCATAAACACATGCAACATAAACAATGTAACAATCATATACAACAAGGTACTATGATGCAATAAGTAATAATGACGCAACGCTACACGTAAAAACTAGCTTGATATAAATTTACATGCAACTCCGTGTGATATGAAGCCATATGTAACCAAAAACAACATAACAAGCATATGCAACCAAAAATAAAGAAATTATTCTGTAATAAAATACTATACATCCAATCATTTCAAAAGATAAATTTAGAACTAAATGCCCGGGTTTTTATATTCATTTTTTTTTAATTTCTGTAAAGATAAATAAATCAAAACCAAAATTAATTATGACAAGGAGGGTTTCTTCTACCGATGCATGGTATAACTCTAGAATCAAACAACATGGAGCATCAAGTGGTATTCTGGTTCCTCCTAAATAACAACTAGTGAAAATAAATATACATGGCGAGTCTTCTAGATCGTAAAACTCTTAATTGCCCAACTTTAGTTATAACCAAAAATATTTGAAAAAATCATCGCATAAAAACACTTTTCAAATATTTTAAAATAATAATACTTCATCGGATATTTCAAAATATTACTATTATTATTTCGGTTTCAAATTCCTTTGAAATCATTTTCTCAAAAACACCGGGATTTAAGTCCTAACAAACAATAATTGTAACGACCCATATTTTTGATAATTAAAAATATTAAATTTAATAAGATTTTGGAATTTAATACTGTAAGAAATTAAAATTTATGATTTATTAATGAGAAAATAATTAGAATATGATTTAATAATGTTGTTTGAATGTTTTTGACAACTATTTTAATGTAATTTCAATTTGAAACAATTGAAAAGTTAATTTGGTTATGATTGTAAATAAGGAATAAATTCAATGTTTTATTAATGATGAAATTGTATATTATTTTATTTAATTAGTTTTCGTATAAAATGTGAAATCAATTATTTGTACGTAAATTTATAATCCTTGTTTGTAAATAATAAGTAAATTACTAATGTATAACAATTGTTTTATTCTTACCTTAGTAATTAATGAAATTAATGCAATTGAAATATTACAATTAATATGAGTTAAGATGATAACTGTAGAATAGGAATGTAATAATTTGAAAACTTATGTTAAAAGAACATTCAAGGTAATGGTTGAGTTAATAGAAAGAACATGTAAATCAAAATAATAGAATTTGGTTGAAATTTAAAATATAATAAACTAGAATTTATTACAGCTGTAATTGAACGTAGAAATTAATGTAATATTTAGATATTGGAATTAACATGGAAAATTGTATTCTAAGAGATTATTAAATTCCTATTTAATCAAGAATGTAAGTTGTTAACTTTTAAATTTAAAGTTAAAAGTAATTAAATTGATTTTAAATAATAATTCATTTAATTAACTTGTAAAATTAGTCTTTTTAGGAACTGTCTCGAATTTCGACGAAATCAGTTTCATCGGATCCGTAATAGTGAATTATTATAGGATTTCAAGTTTCATAGTGATCAGACTTATCGTTTGATCGTGCGAGCTCGAAACGCGTAGAAATTCATTTCGAACAAGAGGTTTGATTTTGATTAAGTATTTCTCATCGTGTCTGGCGCATACCACGAATATACGAGAACGCCTGATGTGCCAAGCCTATACCTCTCGTGAACACCGGTAATCATTGCATTTCATAGGAAATAGGAGTTTGTCCCCAGTATATTTATTTCCAGCCTCTACCCCACCACGTATACATTCTCTACGGCTTGTCGAATCAGGGCATTGCATTTATCTACGAAAGAAGCTATAAGCGCTTACCAAGTGGGACATCGTTGGGCAGCTACTCATGCCGGGTATTCTGAAGTGGGTAAACCTAAACATCCTCATCAAAGATACAGAGCTACGCTACCTAAGAATCAGTACTGATAAAAGGTGCGCAGCCTATTTGATGACAAAAGTGTTTGGGTGGGCACGAAACCTATAGTTGTTAAAGACATTTCAGATCAAGAAAAAAGATTACTAGAATATAAAGTCAAGTGAACTAGAAACTATCGGATGATAATATGAAAAATAGAGAGCTTCAATTTTAACAGTAACATATGAAAATGATAGAATTGAGCCTCGAAATCAGTCCCATTGCGTTCAGAAGGCCTTTTTACCTTAGGATAGCCTGTCGGCACACTTCAATTGTTGTTCTGACTGTTTTGGACCTAACTATATAAATATGGCATGCAAAACGAGACAAAATATTATTAAAATATTCCCAAAACCCTAAATTTTCTATGGCCGCCATCTTCCTTTTTTTTCAATGGCCGAAAATTCCTATGCTTCTTCCATCGATTTCTCATAATCCGTTCATCGAATGAAAAACTCCCAAAAGCAAAGTCGTAGATCTCGATGAGATCTACACATCCAACGATTGAATCATGCTATTACATCATGGATTCGCCAAGATTGCTGCTTGAAGACGCGTGTGTTTTCTTTGATTTTCGGACAAATGATGGCAGCGCGGTCAACAAAACTTGGGCCGGAGGTGGAGGCGAGTGTTGCGAGTTCGGTAGTGCTCTTTGATCAGCCTACGGCGGCTTTTAGGTGGCGGCGCCGACATGTCAAGGTTCTGCTGTAATGGGTTGTCGTGAGTACGAGGAAATGAGAGTTGAGATGGTAAACGTAATTCAGTTATGCCTTTATTTTTTATTTTATTTTTATTTTAAAAATTTAAACATCTAACCTTAATAACTTTTACATACGAACTCAGATTTGGATGCGGTTTCTTGCGTTGGGTTCGTATCGAAATTCCGGACAACATGGAATAAGGTTGGTTGAATTCTGAGACTGTTGGATTTTTGGGTTTTATTTGTATTTTAAATCGACGATAAATCAAAGATGAGTGATTTAACCCACTCACAAATACTAAACCTTCTTATGTTAGTTGAATTAAATTGATGATGTGATAAGAATATTATTGGTTGCTGTTTGGTAGTTTAATTTGACATTCTAATTTAATTCTAATTTATAGTGAATTAAATTACCATTTAAATTAATATTGAATTTAAATTGTTAGTTAAATACCTGATAATGATCACCAGTTAATTGTTGCGATTTATTGGCTGATTTGGATTATGATTGTGATGGATGTTTATTTGTTGGCATTTTTGGATGATTTGATGTTTATATCTCAATTATCACTAGGGGTTGAAATGATACATACCCGAATGATCTTATAGATTAGGGAAAATTGTTATGGGTTGAAACGATAAACCCGAGCGATTTTATTGATCTAGAAATTATTGTTTTGGGATACGGGTTGAAATGATATATACTTGGGAAATTTAACTATTTGGGTTTGAAATGATACATACCCTATCACTTGACCATAGGGTAGAAAATTATGTACGGACATCGTTGGTCGGTTTTAAATATTTTCTAAAATGGTAAAGTATGTTTGATTTAAAAATTTGATTTTTAAATTTAATTTAATGATTTTATTTAAAAATTCATATCTGGAAAATAATTTATTTTATATCTTTTAAAGCTTCAAATTATAAGTTAATATATGGTTTTAAATGTAATTTTAAGTTTTAACTTATAATTTTATTTAGTTGTAAATATATAATTTAAATAGTTAAAAATTTAATTCAATAAAATATTTAATTTTGTTTTTAATATTTTTTTTAAATTTAATTTAAATAATAAATACAGTTTTGATTTAAGATAATAAATATAAACTTTTATAATAACTTTAATTGATAAAAGATTTTTGTAAAAGATTTTACAATTTTGTGAAGGTTTTGTAAGGATTTAATAAAAGATTTCTATAAGGGATTTTATAATGGATTTTAAAGGATTTTGTAAAATATTTTTATAAAGGATTTTATAATGGCTTTATAAAGGAGTTATAAAGGTTTTAAAAGATTTTATAATGGGTTTTTATAAAAGAACTTGTATAAAAGGATTTGGAAGCGTTTTAAAGGAATTTGCATAGAAATTTATGAAAGGGGAAGAGTTGTAAACTGTTTTGGAATTTATAAATAGCCTTATAAATGGTTTTAAAACGTATAAATAGTTTATAAATGGTTTAAGAGAGATTTATAAATTATTTTCGAAATTGATTGAAAGAAATCTTCCTCGGTATTTCTGAATATATTTATACTATTGGAATTAGTATATGGATATCTTGATATGAAAGTATGTACTATTTTTTGGATTTATTATATAAATGTTTTATAAAATGACCACGGAGTGAAAAATATAACGATTGGTTGTTAAAGAGACCGGGGTCGGATATTGTCATATCCTTTGCCAATTCTGAAACCACATTAACAACTGTGCAGGTGGTGGAGAATCCAGAACGAAGTAGGATGGTTTGGCGAACGCTACCGTATGAGGTATGAACGTAGCCCTGACCCCCTCGGGTCAACTTGATTGACTAAAACCAGAGCTATACCGGGCTAAGTGAGGTCGCTCTTTCGATCGGGCACATTTCTTCGATACTATATCTGTTACTTTGTGACTAATTGGTGGCCACCCTTTGATTATGGGTGTGTGTTCCGAGGTGGGCGGTAGTAGCTGCTATGCGTTACCACCAATCCGGGCGTGCAAAATGGTAGAATTCTACCCTGGGCATTACCTCGCGTGTCTTGTCATATGCCTTATCGAGCCCATTATGATTTTGGTTTGTGTCGTACCTATGGAGTGCTCCCTGATAGCCCACTGGTTTGGTGGAGTTACAGTACTGTATAGACTACGGCATTTATAAAATGTGTTAAGGGGGATATGGGTAATGCCTTAACGCTATTTTAATACTTTACTGATAGACATTATATATAGTGTATATTACTACATATAAATAGTTTAACGGATCCTTAGGAGATGGAAATCCCAAAACATCCCTTAAGTTATTGCACGCACGTTATACACTGGATAGTAGATGTAAAATCCCGTAAACATCTTTGAAGCTGCAACACTCATATTTATTTATGTTGATTTAACTTACATAAGATCTTTTAGTTCTAACTCGAGTATTTTATCATTTCATTACGCTCGGGTCAGCCTAAGATTTTTTGTGTTGAAGACATTATTTTTGGAGGACAAAGACAGAGTTTAGTATTATATTATTATTATTATTATTATTATTATTATTATTATTCCACTGTATCATGTTGTTCCGCTGCATTATCCTATTATACCTGCTGTATGTATAACTCTGATTGTATTGTAAAGGTGTGATCAAATGTTAATTGTAAAACAGCTTCATGAACTATTTATTTGATTATTATATTTTGTCATTCCGCTGTGAGATTCTGTGTTTTTTCCTTCTTTCTCTTATTTTCTTACTTACCCCATTAACAATCCTCCCTTTTGAATGGTTTCACTTGACATGTGTGGTTTATTATCGATTTAAACCATCCAAAAAGGTGGGTCGTTACAGTTGGTATCAGAGCTTAGGTTTAGCGATAACCTTAGCTTTGTGAGGTTTGACTCATTAGAGATAGGGTAGTAATACCCTAGAATGAGTTGTTTGAGTGTATATATGAGAGGGCGTATTTATTAGTGTTATAAAAATGTTTTATATTGTGTTAATTTGTTCTGTTTAGTATTTATAAATTCTGGTCAGAACATGGTACGCCATGGCATCGATAGGGATTTCTAAACACTTAATAGGGCAGACTAACACAATATTGTTTTTGAAATATAGGTAAATGAAATAATTTTACCTAGTATTATATTTTGTATATAAAAGAATAATTTTATAAATGGATATAGTTGTATGTGATATGTTTGTTTGTTAGGGAGTGAAATTTTATAAATATTGGTTGCAAAATAGGATTTACAAATAAAGTGAATATGAATTGGAAATTTGAGAACTTAAGCTCCGGGGTTTTGAAATTGATTTTCAAAGATTTTGGATTATATTGTTAGTGTTATTTGGAAGTATTTTCAGATATAAACATTTTCAATGTGATTTGAAAGAAATGTTTTAAAAGAATTTTAACAAGAAATTAGTTATGTACTTCCCTCTTCTGTCGTTGGAAAATAATTTCGGTGATGACCGCGGCATCATCGACATTCATTTTTGAGTTTCAAAGTAGGATGACCACTATAGTAGCTTTGCTACACAGTTGTTTTGGTGAAACAAATTTTAATTTTAAATTCTAAATATGATTTGATATATATAAAAAATATGAGTGTATATATATATTTCAAGATGATTTGATATATATAAAAGATATGAGTGTGTGTGTGTGTATATATAATTTCAAGATGATTTGAAATGGAACCCGGTATTTTAGTTCTTAAGTTTCTATAAATTAGGGATTTCAATTGTTGTAGTGAAATGGAATCTTGACTATTTTAATAGTTGGAAACATCTAAAATGAGAAATAAGAAATTAGAAGCTAAGTGTTTAATGAAACTGTAAAGAAATTGGAGATTTGTCACTTGTAAATTAAAAGATAATGAAAATTTAGAAGATGTAAACTATTGAACATTTTTGTTAACTAAAATGAATAAGATAAATTTTTATAACATTTAATTACATTCTAAAAGCATACATAAAACTTTCCTGAAATATTTAAAAGTTGAAATGTTGATATGGATATGTAATAGAATATCATATAAGTAAAAGCTTAATAAACAAAATGCTTCAAAATGAATATATGTTTATAAATGAAAATTTAAGATGTTTCCAGAATATTATAAACATAAGTTAATATTTTGAAATGCTAGTAATTAAATTAAATGGTATAAAGTAAATACTATTTAAGTAAATGATTATAAACTCCATAAAATGACTGAATTGATATTTGTAAGTTGTTAACTTTCAAATTTAAAATTAAAAGTGATTAAATTGATTTTAAATAATAATTCTTTTAATTAACATGTAAAATTAGTCTTTTTTGTGCACTGTCTTGGATTTTGACGAAAGTAGTTTCATCGGATCCGTAATAGTGAATTATTATAGGATTTCAAGTTTCGTAGCGATCAGACTTATCGTTTGATCGTGCGAGCTTGAAATGCATAGAAATCAATTAAAAGAATTTAAATGAAAATAGTTTGATTTTAATGGTAACTTATGAAAATGATAGAATTGAGCCTTGAAATCAGTTCCATTGCATTCAGAAGGCCTTTTTACCTTAAGATAGCCTGTCGGCACGCTTTAATTGGAGTTCGGGTTGTTTTGGACCTAACTATATAAATACGGCACACAAAACGAGATAAAATATTATTAAAATATTCCTGAAACCCTAAATTTTCTATGGCCACCATCTTTCTTTTTTTTCAATGGCTGAAAATTCCTATGCTTCTTCCATCGATTTCTCGTACTCCGTTCATTGAAATCAAAAACTCCCAAAAGCAAAGTCATAGATCTCGATGAGATCTACACATCCAACGGTTGAATCATGTTATTATATCATGGATTCACCAAGATTGATGCTTGAAGACGCGCACGTTTCTTGGATTTACGCATGAATGACGGCGGCGTGGTCAACAAAACTTGGGCCGGAGTTGGAGGCGATTGTGGCGAGTTCGACAGTGGTCTTTGATCAGCCTATGGCGGCTTTCAGGTGGCGGGGGTGGCATGTCAATGTTCGGCTGTAATGGATTGTCGCGAGTACGAGGGAACAAGAGTTGAGATGGTAAACGTAATTCAGTTATGCCTTTATTTTATTTTATTTTAATTTAAAAAATTTAAACTTCTAACCTTAATAACTTTTACATACGAACTCAGATTTGGACGCGGTTTCTTGTGTTGGGTTCGTACCAGAATTCCGGACAACATGGAACTAGTTTGGTTGAATTCTAAGACTATTAGATTTTTGGGCTTTATTTGGATTTTAAATCGACGATAAATCAAAGTTGAGTGATTTAACCCACTCACAAATACTAAACCTTCTTATGTTAGTTGAATTAAATAAATGATGTGATAAGAATATTATTGGTTGTTGTTTGGTAGTTTAATTTTACATTCTAATTTAATTTGAATTTATATTGAATTAAATTACCATTTAAATTAATATTGAATTTAAATTGTTAGTTAAATACCTGATAATGATCACTAGTTAATTGTTGCAATTTATTGGCTGATTTGGATGATGATTGTGATGGATGTTTATTTGTTGACATTTTTGGATGAATGGATGTTTATATCTCAATTATCACTATGGGTTAAAATCATACAAACCCGAATGATCTTATAGATTAGGGAAAATCGTTATGGGTTGAAATGATAAACCCGAGCGATTTTACTGATTTGGAAATTGTTGATTCGGGATACGGGTTGAAATGAAATATACCTGGGAAATTTAACTATTTGGGTTGAAATGATACATACCCTATCGCTTGACCATAAGGTAGAAAATTATATACGGACACTGTGGTCGGTTTTAAATATTTTCTAAAATGGTAAAGTATGTTTGATTTTTAAATTTAATTTAATCATTTTATTTAAAAATTCATATTTGTAAAATAATTTATTTTATATGTTTTAAATCTTCAAATTATAAGTTAATATATGGTTTTAAATGTAATTTTAAGTTTTAACTTATAAGTTTATTTAGTTTTAAATATCTAATTTAAATAGTTAAAAATTTAATTTAATAAAATACTTAGTATAGTTTTTAATATATATAGATATATATTTTAAATTTAATTTAAATAATAAATACAGTTTTGATTTAAGATAATAAATATAGAATTTTATAATAACTTTAATTTATAAAAGCTTTTTGTAAAATATTTTAGAATTTTGTAAAGGTTTTGTAAGGATTTATAAAAGATTTCTATAAGGGATTTCATAATAGATTTTAAAGGATTTTATAAAATATTTTTATAATAATGGTTTTATAAAGAAGTTATAAAGGTTTTAAAAGATTTTATAAAGGGTTTGTATAAAAGGAATTGGAAGCGTTTGAAAGGAATTTACGTGGAAGTTTACGAAAAGGGAAAGAGTTGTAAACTGTTCTGGAATTTATAAATAGCCTTATAAATGGTTTTAAAATGTATAAATGGTTTAAGAGAGATTTATAAATTATTTTCGACATTGATTGAAAGAAATCTTCCTCGGTATTTCTGAATATATTTATACTTTTGGAATAAGTATATGGATATCTTGATATGAAAGTATGAACTGTTTTCTGGATTTATTATATAAATGTTTTATAAAATGACCACGGTGTGAAAAATATAACGATTGGTTGTTAAAGAGACCGGGGTCGAATATTGTCACACTCTCTGCCAATTCCGAAACCACTTTAACAACTGTGCACGTGGTGGAGAATCCAGAACGAAGTAGGATGGTTTGGCGAATGTTACCGTATGAGGTATGAACGCAGCCCTGACCCCCTCAGGTCAGCTTGATATGACTAAAACAGGAGCTATACCGGGCAAAGTGAGGTCGCTCCTTCGATCGGGCATATTTTTTCAATACCATATCTGTTACTTTGTGATTGATTGGTGGCCACCCTCAATTTGATTATGGGAGTGTGTTCCGAGGTAGGGGTAGTAGCTGCTATGCGTTACCACCGGTCGAGCATGCAAAACGGTAGAATCCTACCCTTGGCATTGCCTCGCGTGCCTTGTCATATTCCTTATCGAGCCCACTACGATTTTTGTTTGTGTCGTAACTATGGAATACTCCCTGATAGCCCACCAGTTTGGTGGAGTTTATAGTACTATATAGACTACGACATTTATAAAATGTGTTAAAGGGGATATGGGTAACGCCTTAACGCTATTTTAATACTTTACTTTACTGATAAACATTACATATATAGCGTATATTACTACATATAAATAGTTTAATGGATCCTTAAGAGATGAAAATTCCGAAACATCTCTTAAGTTATTGCACGCACGTTATACACTGGATAGGAGATGCAAAATCCCGTAAACATCTCTGAAGCCGTTACACTCATATTTATTTATATTGATTTAACTTACATAAGATCTTTTAGTTCTGACTCGAGTGTTTTACCTTTTCATTACGCTCGGGTCAGCCTGAGCTTTTCAGTGTTGAAGACATTATTTTTGGAGGACGAAGACGGAGTTTAGTATTATATTATTATTATTATTCCTCTGTATCATGTTGTTCCACTGCATTATCCTATTATACATGATGTATGTATAACTCTGATTGTATTGTAAAAGTGTAATCAAATGTTATTTGTAAAACAGCTTCATGAACTGTTTATTTGATTATTATATTTTGTTATTCCGCTGTGAGATTCTATGTTTTGTTTTTCCTTCTTTCTCTTATTTTCTTATTTACCCCATTAACAATCCTCCCTTTTGAATGGTTTGAGTTATCATGTGTGGTTTACTGTCGATTTAAACCGTCCAAAAAGGTGGGCCGTTATAATAATCTTATAAACCATAGCCTACAAAATCACACTATCAATCAAAGAAAATTCCGTAAAGGAATAAATTAACACTACCAATCAATCAAACTCTATAAGGGAAAAATCTAACACTTAAACATTATTTAAAATGTCAAATGACTAAAAACCATATTTAGAATTTTTCTTAGACTTACACTTCCTTAAATGACACACTAAATATGCAAATATACTCAATCCCGTATGATATACATAAATCATCCGTACACTATATTTGATCTGATCACTTGCTCAGATATGTAGACTTTTACTTTCGAACAAGTCTTGCTCACTCGACCTCCCTAGTGTGGACTCTGATCAGGTTCCTGGATTAGGAATCTCCATTCTCCTTACATAGCCATATACTATGACAAAAAACTTCGGTATCCTATCGAGAACTCGAATCAATTGTTCGCTGATGACAATCAAGTAAGAAATCCTTTTTCAAACTGGTGTGAATCAACTCGAAGCTATGTATTCGAATCCTAGACTGTGATGAACCGCCTTTCTTACTTCGAAAGACAAGTTATTAAGGATGAAAGAAAGAGATAGAAAAAGAAGAAACTAAACAAAACATAGAATCTAACGGTGGAACGAAATAATATATATTATATAACATAAGTTTTACATAGTCACTGATAATACAATACATCAGAGTAATAGTAATATAGACATCATACTTAGACAGTCATAACTACCTGTCCATAAATTACAATCCAAAATACATATACAGACACAACGGAAATATATAGTAACTAGCTAACGGTGAAGCCACTTGCTCTAGCTCCTCCAAAATGTAATCGTGAGAACCTGGATCACTTGGCTACTCATAAAATTTGAGTACCCAATAATAGTTTAGGAAAAAAAACAGAAAAATAAACTTTGGGTCAGACATGGGTCTGGTGTGAGCAAAACGGTTAAATTACTTTAAATTGAAAATCATTTGAAATCAAAGTTATCTCGTAAGACCACGCCGCACATAAACACGGACGGGTATTTACCTTACGATAACCAAAACACTTCAACAGAAAATCCAGTGATATTATTATAAAGTCCAAGGTTTCAAGTAAATATATAAATAGCTGAAATTGTTACATTAATTAAATTCCAGCATAATAGGTATACAACTAAAGCCAAAGGCACTTATTGGAAATTGGGTTCCATACATGGCAAGGTAAGGAACTACCTTCCGAAGAGTGCACCTCTAGATAAAATGCACTCGGGGTCTGACAAGAACATCTTGTACCCCTGGTACATAGAACCGGCTTACCACTGACTAGTAGTACCGAATATATCACCACCACGGTTGTGATCAGCAACCGTACCGGAGCATACCAAAATGGGACAAATATCGAGTCTAGATCTGGCGATGACATACCCTAATAGATGCGACCCACATAGCCCTGCTGCATACCCTGTTTTTTCCATTCCCGATTGGTGAGGCTACGATTACATTTAAAGAAACTTACACTTAGAATGCTCATTGCCCTCCAATGACAAAGTTGCTGATAGCATTCATCTATACAAGTCTGTTCTGGGTCTGAACGAAACCGAAGGCACCATTTCCACTGCACCCATTTTTGGAATCACACTTAGAGTTAGTGACAAATAGCCCTTGCACTTCAAAATCTGCATCCTGGGTCTTGCCTTTAGAATCTTCCACATCGCTCGCTTAAATTGGTTCGAAGTGGTTTTTGGATAATACTGTTATTCGATCCCGGTCTCATCGAACTAAAATGATAAAATTTTAAAGGCCAAGTTCTTGTTTAAATAAATTATTCTACAACCATAGTGCAAATATTCACATATGGAAATTCATTCCATATGTTTACTTTATCATGACCTGTCCATCAAAATTAATTCGCTTGTAATCGTCATATTTTCTGAAACTCGGAATAGTGATCAGTACAAGTTGATTTACTTCTAATAAAACGTGTCAATGTTGTATTCTAACTACTTTAATTTGTTTGGCTACTTAATAGCACAGAAAAAAGATAATTGAAATCAATATCTCAGAGAATTAAAAGTCAAAGCTTAGATCATTAACTTCAGTCAACAATTTATAATTAATATTAAATCAATTTACAAATCAAAACTGAATTGGTTTCAATTAACCGAGTCAAGTTATATTTTTAATCCAGATTACTTGTTAATCAAAGAAATTTAATAAATGATTTATTCTTAGTTAATTAAAAATTAAATAGTCCATTTAATAATTAATTGATTAATTAACATATAATTAATAATTAAGAAATTACTTATTTGTTCACTTCAATTGTTATAAATCAATAAATCTTTACATTGCAGAAATCTTAATAATAATAGTTTAGATGAAAATACTCGACGATAGGATCTCGACGCAAAAATCTGCACATCGATTGGATTTGAAATGAAGAAGAAATATTGTTTTAAATTTAAAGATTATTAAATATAATAATTATTCGATTTCCTTTAAAACAAAACCAAACCCTTACGAATCCAAACTAAAACCTGGCCCAATAACTCCCTTCCTTTTTCTTCCCAGTTCCTACTCTCCTCTCTTTTATTTGAATGCCTTGAAATGTGCACGAAGACGTGCATGAAATGTGTGCACATGCACTCGAACTCTGGTCGACAAACCTTGCCGCCGATCATCCTCGCGAGTCACCTACAACCCCCACAACACGACTACCCACCTGAAAAGAGATCGAACCTTCAGTTTCAAAATTTCAAACACTCTCACCAAAACAGGAACAACCACCATGCCCATCGAATGCCTCACCCCGACAACCCATGCCACCATCCACCACCAAAATACACCCAGAGATCCACCATCGTCTCCTCCACCGAACACCCCCTATGCGCACCCTTCCTTCTCTCTCTAAACGTCACCATTGACACCAAACCGAGACCAAACCCAAACCACTCTTAAACCCTAATTCAATCTCGAGTAGCCAAGACACGATACTAAAAATCATCGCACCATTTTTCATGGATGCGCCATCAACCCATCCTCCTCCACACCAAAAGCCATTGCTTGAAATCACCTACGTCGTCGGAATTTGGCATCACGCCCAAAACTGATCATCTCCACAATTCTCTCTTCACATAACACTAAAAATCCTCATACAACTCTTAAAAATCAAATTTTTCAACGACAAACACAACTTATTATCCATTTCTTATATTATGATAGTTGGATTTCGACCATAGTTGACCTACTCGCTGCTAAATAGGGTTTTCTCTCTCCATGCTTGATGAAAGTGAATGAAATCAATTTTAAAATATTCTATACTCAAAAGCAAACAACTTTCCTTTTGATATCATGATTTAAAACTAAAAGGATGTTGAGTTATTGATTTTTAAAGTGAAAAGTTTCACTGTTTTATCAAAAAACAAGAACAGAGAGCTTATATGAAAGAAGTACAGTGTTTGGTGGAACTGACCATGTCGAGCACAAACATACATACACAAATTCACATAACAGATGCATGTGCACATGACATAGATCCAAGGTTTCACCCATAATCACAGTAACCGATAAAGAGAAAAAATAGGATGTTCTACTCACTGTTTATAAAATGGGTGACAAATTGCTGTGTTAAATCTCCTTCTTCAAGCTTTTAAACACTTAACCTATTTTTATTTTAATGGCAGACCTTTTTTTATATTAAAACAACATAGCTATATGTATATAAGAGAATAGTAGAAAGATAGCAATCAATAAGGTGGCTGGAGTACACATATAAGGTGTCTACTATCAATGTTTAGGCTTCATCTTTTTATATTTTTTTCAAATTTTGTATGCTTGATTTTTTCTAGCTTGTAGGCTAATTTGATCTTTGTAGGCTTGATTTGATCTATGCAATGATGAAGCTTATATATATATATATATACACATATTTTTATTTATATTCAATAGTGAGCGTTTGAAAATTTTTGTATAGCTTTCAAAATTCATAGATTCAGATATTCTCAATATCAGAAAATTAAGTTATTCGACTTATAAAAATTAATATTTCAGTATTTAAAATTAGTTAATTATTCTAATAAAAGATGGCTAAAAATCTGGTTCGTTACATTCCTCCCCTATTAAAAGAATTTCGTCCCCGAAATTAGAAAGTAAAGAGATAATTCAAACTATACGAAAGTCATATATTTATATCATAAAGCACATTCATAAGTCATACACTAAACAACTATAGCAAACAAGGCATACACTATATGTATCAACAACTAGGTATCCTAACATTATCTCCGGATAGGCTTCTCTCAAACGATCCACAGTCTCTCAGGTACAGTCTCTGGGATCCTCACTCCATTGAATCTTGACTAACTTCGCCACTTTATTCCAAAGTCTCTTCTCTACAATATAAACTGGATGTTTGACCACTGTCAAATTTGGTTCTATCTCTAAATCCTCCTGAACTGATGGCTCTACAATCAATGATGGATCATGAACGTATTTCCTTAGATGAGATACGTGGAACACATTATGAACTCCCGCCATCCTCTCCAGCAACTCAACCTTATAAGCAAGAGACCCAATCCTTTCAAGAATACGGAAAGGTCTGATATATCTTGGAGCTAACTTCCCAGCCTTTCCAAATCTAATCGCTCCTCTAACTGGCGAAATCTTCACGAAAACAAGATCTCCAACTGAAAATTCTAGATCCCTTCGTCTTTTATCAGCATAGCTTTTCTGGCGATCTTGAGCTTCCTTCATCCTCCTCTTAATCAATTCAACCTTCTTATAAGCCTCTCGAATCATGTCTGGACCAAGGTTTAAACAATCTCCAGAGTCCACCCAACAAGCTGGTGACTTGCACGACCTTCCATAGAGAGCTTCATAAGGTTCCATGCCTATGCTTACTTGATAACTATTGTTATAGGAGAATTCCACTAAGTTTAGATGATCCTCCCACGATCCTCCAAAATCCAAGATGCAGGCTCTCAACATATCCTCCAACATGCGATTAACCCTCTCAGTTTGACCACCGGTTTGAGGGTGGTAAGCAGTACTCAAACTTAACTTTGTTCCTAGGGCTATTTGCAAAATGCTTCCTAAAATTTAATGGTAAAGATAGGAACAAAATCACTTACTATACTTGTTGGGACTCCGTGCAATCCAACAATCTGTCTCATAAAAATCTCTGATAAAGAAGCTGCGGTTCTAGTTGGTTTCACTGGTATAAAATGGGCGCTCTTGGTCAACCGGTCCACAATGACCCATGCTCCTTCATTTCCCTTTCTGGTTATAGGTAAACCTTCGATAAAATCCATGGATATCATTTCCCATTTCCATTTTGGAATCTCCAAAGGTTGTAACAATATAGTTGTCTTTTGATGATCACCTTTGATTAGTTGACAGCATGAACACCTGCCAATAAAAATTAGAGATATCTCTCTTCATTCCCTTCCACCAAAACATCCACTTCATGTCCCTATGCATTTCCAAGACACCTGGATGGATCCTCAACTTAGAACGATAGCATTCTGACAAAACTTCCTGCCTAAGACCGTTGACATTCGGTACATAGATTCGTCCATTCATCCTCAAAACTCCTCGGTTATCAATCTTAAAACTTGTACACTGTCCATCCTCAACCTTTCTGATGATCGCCATTAACCCTTAAGTTTCTTCGACTTATGGCCTTACGAGATAAGACCCGCACGACTCATGATTTTACGAGATAAGAAGCTAACGACCTAGATGGTGAAGGGACCAACGAGCGCGACTCAAGATAGTTACACGACTCAATGGGTTAAGCCATCTACGACTCATGGTCCAGGCAGTTCAACGAGTCATGGAGATTTACGACTCATCAGGCTTACGACTCATCAGTCTTACGACTCATCAGTCTTACGACTCATCAGTCTCACGACTCATCAGGCTTACGACTCATGAGGTCTCACGACTCATCAGTCTCATCTACGACTCATGGTCCAGGCGGTTCAACGAGTCATGGAGATTTACGACTCATCAGGCTTACGACTCATCAGTCTCACGACTCATCAGGCTTACGACTCATGAGGTCTCACGACTCATCAGTCTTATCTACGACTCATGGTCCAGGCGGTTCAACGAGTCATGGAGATTTACGACTCATCAGGCTTACGACTCATCAGTCTTACGACTCATCAGTCTCATGACTCATCAGGCTTACGACTCATCAGTCTTACGACTCATCAGTCTCATCTACGACTCATGGTCCAGGCGGTTCAACGAGTCATGGAGATTTACGACTCATCAGGCTTACGACTCATCAGTCTCACGACTCATCAGGCTTACGACTCATGAGGTCTCACGACTCATCAGTCTCATCTACGACTCATGGTCCAGGCGGTTCAACGAGTCATGGAGATTTACGACTCATCAGGCTTACGACTCATCAGTCTTACGACTCATCAGTCTCACGACTCATCAGGCTCACGACTCATCAGTCTTACGACTGATCAGTCTTACGACTTAAAGGCTATCAAGCTGGAATCCAAAAGCCCTTGCCTATACTACTTTGATCTGATGAGTCGACTACGACTTAGCACTTGTCTTCCAACTGAGCCACAAGATGGACCGAATATGGCGCCTACGAGACATCCTAAGTCGAATACGAGTTATGACTTACTATGAGTCGGTCACGACTCATGACTTGGCCAAACCGAGAGCTCAGAAATCTGCTCCTATAAATAGGCCCCCACTTCCAACATGAAGAGGACTTTTGGCAAATCATTTCTACAGCGCTGTTACTCCGTCGAACTCTTCATTCATTCAGTAATCAAGGATCCTTCAAGCATTCGCGACACTACAACAAACTTCGAGAGAAATTCCTCACATCCGACATGGATTCATCGAGTTTCACCGTCGAAGATTGAGCTAGTAGTCTAGATTGTTTCTTGTGATCGAATTGTATTGTTTCCTGAAGAGATTTGTATCAAATTGTAACCGAATCATCAATAAGAGACTATAAAGTGGACGTAGGCTCAATTACGGGCCGAACCACTATAAATCTGTTGTTCATTTACTGCATTTCTGCTATTTTCCTGCTTAATTTCTGTTCCCGTCACACGGGTAGTGCTTTCACGATCTTATTACACACACTGGGTGTTATCGTTCATATTTTAACGTTAACATTTTGGTGCTTTCACTGAGAAACCAACTCAGGCTACCATCCATCATTGCTTCACACAAGTTTGTTGAAAAGATTTCCTACAAAACCAGAAGTCTATCAGATATAATGGCTCCTGGAAGGAAACGAAAGGTTGTCAGATCTGAAAATGTTCATGATGATACCGCCACCTCTGCTTCACCAAGTCAAGCAGCTCCAAGCGTCGGGGTGACGCGAGAGGAGCTAGACGCTGCTGTATCTGGACTATATCAACAGATTGAGACTCAAAACAATCTGATGATGGAAAAACTGAATGCTCTGCTTGGTGCCAACCAAAGACCAGTGGGTAATGAAGAAAACACCGCTGATGCTCTTCGCAACTCCGAAGGAAGGAATATTCCTCAGGGGGGATCAGGTGCTGCTGAAGGGGCACCCCTCCGAGCTGAAGGATCTAGACCATCGCCAATTTTCCACGAAAATCTGCCCGGGCAAACATCTGAGAAAATGGCAGAAGTCTACTCCGCAAAATCTTTGAACAATGAGGAATATCTTTCTGGCATGATCAAGCAAATAATGAAAGAGAGCATGCAGAGAGGTGAAGATGAGAGTGAATGGGGGTTCGCGCCAAGCAAGACTCCATTTACCGAGAAGATTCTAAAGGCTGAATTTCCTAGAAAATTTGTTCCCCCCACCATTCCTGCTTATCGGGGAACAAGTGATCCAAACCAATTCTTGTATAAGTATGACTGGCACATGACCGGTGCGAGAGCAACTGATGAAATCAAGTGCCGGTATTTCCCAGTATATTTGGAAGGAGTGGCACTTCTCTGGTTCACCAAACTTCCTGTCCGATCAGTAGATCAGTTTTCCGATCTGACTAGAAAGTTCAAAGAGCAATTCAGGCTATACGCTTCAAAGGCAAAGGACATAATGTCATTATCCAGTCTTGAACAGAATCCGGGAGAACCTATTAAATCATTCCTGAACCGTTTCAATATAGCTCTGGCAGAAGTTGATAACGCAGAGCCACAGATGATCTTGACCTATTTGATGCGTGCTATCGACAAATCGAGCGAATTTGGAAAATGGCTGAAGATGAAAGAGCCAAATTCTCTCGAGAAATTCTACAAGAAAGCTGATGAATTCATACGCTTGGAAAATCTTCCAGCATCAATGAAGGTGGTGGCAGCAAAGGTGGAAAATAATACTGCCGCTTCGGAAAAGAAAGATTCCGGAGGTCAGAAAAGGGAAAATCACGAGGGGAAGAAACAAAAGGATACAAAGAAACCTCGCTTCTTCAAACCCTCAGATTTCACTCCATTGACCGACACTCTGGAAAATATCTTCTTCGCCACCAAAGATGCTGTGGATTATCCCAAACCGGCTGAGATAAAACCGGGAAAAGGCGCTATGAGAAATGGAAAGTTCTGCCGTTTTCACAACCAACCCGGTCATGATACCAATGACTGTCGTCACTTAAAGAGCTTAATTGAAGAATTATTGAGAGAAAACAAGCTGCAACAATATGTCAAGAAAAACAGAAGTGATCCATCTTCGTCTACTCAGAGGCAACAACCCTCTAATCAGCCGTCAGACTCCAGTAAAGGTACTGCGGTACAAGAATCTGAGAGGCCCGTTATCAACGTCATTTCAGGGGGCCCACACCCAGCAGGCAGAAGCTGGGGTGAGATGGAACGATATGCTCATGCTTTGAAGTATATCCCGGCAGAGGAAGATGTTTTTGATGTAGAAAATGCTGCACCCCTGAAACAGCAAAAGATTTCAGATAATGATATTTTGTTCAAGGCTAGGGATTCTATTGGTATTGAAGCTCCCACCATAGATCCCTTAGTCATCTCTGCAGGAATTGGGCCAGCAATAGTAAGACGAGTACTCATTGATTGCGGTGCTTCCTGCAATATACTCTTCAAGAAAACATTTGACCAGATGAAGATCCCAATGACCGACGTTCAGGCTTCATCACAAAAGATCGTTGGTTTCACTGGGGAACCACAGCAACCAATCGGAACTGTCGATCTGTTCATGGAACTTGGTGAAGGGCAGAAAAGGGTAGCTCGAAAACAAACCTTTGTGATTGTTGATGGATTTTCTGCCTACAATGCTTTCCTAGGCAGGCCAGCTCTAGCTGCATTCAAGGCCATTTTGGCCCCATGGTGCCTAACTATGAAGTTTCCTACAGAAAATGGTGTTGGTGTCATCAAGGGAGATCAAAATGCTGGACGTGAATGTTATCTTATAGAGCTTCGAGAAGCCAGAAAGAGAGAGATGGGTAAAGATGCGGCAGCTCCCCTCCGCATCAAAAACCCAACCTTATAGCAAATACAGGGTGGCCCCTGCACTGGTGAGCATAGTGGTGCAAGGCGAGAAATGGACCCCAGAAAATCCAGTGCAGAGGAAAATAGAGTGGTGCCTGTGGAAGTTACGGTACCAATACCTATCGACTCCAAAGACCCAAATAAAGTACTTAATGTGGGTTTGCAACTAAGTACAACAGTTCAAAATACACTGATATCATTTCTAAAAGCAAATCTGGATGTGTTCGCTTGGTGTCATGCTGATATGTGCGGAATCTCTCCAACAATTGCTGTTCACACTCTGAATGTCGATCCGAAATTCACACCAGTAAAACAGAAAAGAAGAACTCAAGGTCCAGAAAGGTCAGCAGCTTTAAAGGAAGAGGTAGATCGCCTCTTAGAGAATAATTTCATCAAAGAATCCACTTATCCAAATTGGGTTTCAAATCCAGTACTGGTTAAGAAGGCAAATGGAAAGTGGAGAGTATGCATTGATTTCTCAGATCTGAACAAAGCTTGCCCCAAAGACTACTTCCCGTTGCCTAGAATCGATCAACTAGTAGATGGGACGGCTGGACATGAATTGTTATCTTTTATGGATGCCTATTCCGGATACAACTAGATTATGATGAATGAACCAGATCAGGAGGACACAAGCTTTATTACAGATGTGGGACTCTACTGTTACAAAGTCATGCCATTCGGGTTAAAGAATGCAGGGGCAACATACCAAAGACTTGTCAACGCTATGTTCAAGCCTCAGATTGGCAAAACAATGGAAGTCAATGTTGATGATATGTTGGTAAAGTCAAAGAAAGCAGTAGACCACATGGATCACTTGGCAGAGATGTTCTCAATTCTTCGGAAGTACGGAATGAAGCTCAATCCATTGAAATGTTCATTCGGAGTAGAGTCTGGGAAATTCATGGGTTTCATCGTGAGCGCTAGGGGCATCGAGGCCAATCCTGCTCAAATCACAGCTCTAAGAGAAGTTAAGGCCCCTAGAACAAAGAAAGAACTGCAAAGTCTCAATGGAAAGGTTGCCGCTCTTAGTCGCTTCATTTCCAAGGCCACAAACAAATGCATTCCCTTCTTTGATGCTCTAAAGAAAGGAAAGAAAAATTTCGAATGGACTCCTGAATGTCAGAATGCTTTCGATCAACTGATTCATCATATGAGAACTCCTCCGGTCCTCTCCAAGCCTAGTGATGGTGAAGACCTCTTCATCTATTTGGCAATTTCATCCCATGCTTTAAGTGCAACACTCGTACGAGAAGATATGAAAATACAACGTCCAGTTTACTACATCAGCAAACGGTTCGCTGGGGCTGAGATGAATTATTCAAAGATAGAAAAGCTTGCTTATTGTCTGCTAATCGCTTCCAGGAAGTTGAGGCCCTATTTTCAATCTCATCCTATCAAGGTCCTGACTGATCAACCTTTGAAACAAGTCCTGTATCGTCCTGAAACTTCGGGTCGTCTTTTGAAGTGGAACATAGAACTCAGCCAATATGACATCACTTACCATCCCCGAAGAGCAATTAACGGACAAGCTTTAGCAGATTTCATTGCAGAATCCACTGACAAAGGTGACGGTAAGGAAGAAACAACTGACTGCATTCCGATACAGTGGAAGTTGTATGTTGATGGCTCGAGAAATGATTATTGTTCTGGGGCAGGAGTTGTGCTCGAAACTCCCGAAGGACGATCACTATGTTATGCATTGAGACTGGAATTTCCTTCAACAAACAATGAGGCAGAATATGAAGCCCTTATTGCCGGATTGAGAATCGCCAAGGAATTAAATATCAAAGTGATAAAGATTTTCAGTGATTCTCAGCTTATTGTTTGCCAGGTGAAGAAAGAATTTCAAGCCAAAGGAGGGAATTTGCCTGCATATTTGACTAAAACTTCCGAACTTCTCAATGATTTTGATCACTATTCAATAAGCCACATACCTCGGGAGGAAAATATGAAGGCAGATTCTTTAGCAAAGTATTCTAGTTCCGGGGAAGCTCAGTTACTGGGATTAGTTCCTGTGGAAATTCTATCGGCTCCAAGCATTGATGAAATGGATGTTGATTGGATTATGGCTACGTATCCAGAGCATGAATCATGGATGACTCCAATCAAAGAGTATCTGCTCAATGGTTCATTACCAAAAGACTCCAAAGAACGTCTAAAGCTGTTGAGAAAAGCATCAAGATATGTAATTCAGGATGGGCGGTTGTACAGGCGGGGATTCTCAATGCCTTTACTTCGATGTGTAACCAAGGAAGAAGCTAAGACAATTTTAGAAGAGGTACACGGAGGAGAATGTGGAGATCATTCAGGTGGTCAAACACTCGCAAAGAAAATTCTCCGATATGGGTATTTCTGGCCGGATGTTAATCGAGATGCTGCAGCTTACTCCAGGAAGTGCGACAAATGCCAAAGATTTGCAAAAATCCCAAGAGCGCCTTCCACCGAACTCACACAGATGGTCAGCCCATGGCCCTTTGCCATTTGGGGAATAGACCTGATTGGACCTTTACCGATCGCTAAATCAGGAATTAAATATGCTATTGTTGCCGTTGATTATTTCACCAAGTGGGCCGAAGCTGAACCTTTGGCCACCATCACTTCTAAAAAGATGATAAATTTTGTAACGAAGAATATCATTTGCAGATATGGTGTGCCATAGAAGATAATCACCGACAACGGCACTCAATTTGAAAGTGAAGAATTCCAGGATTTTTGCAAACGGTTCAGAATTCGAAAAAGCTTCTCAGCAGTGGCTCATCCGCAGGCAAATGGGCAAGTGGAAGCAGTTAACAAGATCATCAAATCAGCTATCAAAAAGCAACTTGAAAAAGCAAAAGGTGGTTGGGTTGATAAGCTTCCATTAGCACTATGGGCGTACAAAACTACTCACAAAACTGCGACTGGGCACACTCCATTTTCACTGGCATACGGATCTGAGGCAATGATTCCAGTAGAAGTGGAGGTTCCTTCACATAGAAGAGTTCATTTCAATGAATCCGAAAATGAAAAACTACAACTTGAAGCGCTTGATTTTCTTGATGAGAAAAGGGAGGAAGCTAGGCTCAGAGTTTTAGCTCATCAGCAAAGAATAGCCAGGCATTTCAACTCCAAAGTTCGCCAACGCAGCTTTGAAATCGGAGACTTGGTTTTGAAAAGGATCATGACAGCAACTGGTGTGTTTGGGCCAAATTGGGAAGGGCCATATGTCATAGGCACTTAACTTCTTGATGGCACTTTCAAACTCATAACTGTTGAAGGAGATCCAATTCCAAGAGCCTGGAACAGCAACCATTTGCGCCCTTATTTTACTTGAAAAGAGCTCTGCTCAAAATTGTAAAATGATGATGAATGTATCAGTTGTATTGTGAAACATTGTAAATCAGTGTAAATGAATGAAAGCTATAAAGTGGACGTAGGCCCGATTCTTGGCCGAACCACTATAAATCTTGTGTTCTTTACTATTTCATAATGCCTGTTTTATTTCGATATGTAAATACTTTAAATGTATCGCTAAAATATCGATTCAAAATTGCAGGACATTATAACAAGGCTTGCTCATCACAAAGCTAAGCGACCTCTATAAATCAGCTATTGCACAAAAAATTCCAAACTCAAATCCTATGCAAGGAAAATTTCACATAAAAAGTTGGCGACTTCACTGGGACAAACCTTTGTTCACTAGTTGAGATTGTCGTTATGAACGGGCATCCAACTAGATAACTCGCGTTTGTCTCGTTTAGTCACTCAACAGTGAAGTACACTCCTTCGGATGAAGCAATTTACTCGCAAAAGGAAAAAAAAAATATGTGCTTGGAAACGATGATAAGAGATCGCTAATGGGCAGATAATGAAAGAAAATTGCAAAGCAAACAAAGAAGCAGACAAAGGGAGGTATGCCTCTCAACAGGAAGGCCGGGAGATCCACTAAAGGGACGCCTTCCCAATCGGAAGGAACAAGACCCTCGCTAACAGGTCGTGATGCATCCGATCAGATAGCGTGTGTCCGTCCCGTGGATCCACTCGCCCCTGAGACGCAACCTACCTGGCACACCAACCAACCAAAGCCCTCTAACGAGGCACGCCAATAAATGGGAGTGCTTTACTCAACCAAAAAGATCGGTGGGACTACCAAAGGGGCACCTTGTTAGTTAATTGCGATCGTTTGTGCAAGCAAACATCCAATCAAGCAACTTGCGTTCACCCCGTAGACCCCTCTGACCATGAGAAAGTAACTTCCAGGCAATCACAAGCCCTCTTCGGAGGCACAAGCCCTCTTCGGAGGCACAAGCCCTCTTCGGAGGCACAAGCCCTCTTCGGAGGCAAAAGCCCTTTTCGGAGGCACATTTCGCCAGGGTAAAAGTGCAAAATGCTTCTCTTCGGAGACCCACTTCACCCGAGTAGAAATACAAAAATTGCTTCTCTTCGGAGACCAACAATGCTTCTCTTCGGAGACCAAAATCAAGACTTCTTCGGAAGCACAAGACCTCCCCGGGGGCACAACAATACTCCACAAAGCATAATGCTGCTCTTCGGAGTCCACATGCTACTCCTCAAAAATACCAAAATAAAGCCCTCCTTAGAGGCACACTTCGGTTCTTAAGGAAGACCTACTTGTTCATCTTAAAAAAAAAAAAACTCTTCCCCAGAAATCGAAGTGCTAAGTAATATCTTCTCCTGAGATTCGCTTTACCGCGTAGGAGAATTCACTTCTCAAAAACATGAAGTAAACATCTCCGAAGGTTGAAGCGTGAAAACTTATCCGAAAATGAGACACGCTCCGTTTAAATAGAATAATCGTTCCCTCAAAGACGGAATAGTTATTCTATGGAAAATAAGAGTACAGGTCTCGCTAAAAGCGAAAGATATTGTAAGGCACTTGTGGTATAGGGGCAATATCATATGATACGGCTACAACAATAAAAAGCAGTATTCAAGCAACATACCACAAGCACATAACAATATCACGCGAAAAAGCTGTGGGATAAATGCATTCTTAAACACAAACAAAAAGTTTGTACAAGTGAAAAGAATCGTTTGTTCTACACTAAAAATAAAAAAAAAACAAATGCATTCTCACATAAACAAGAGTTTGTACAAGTAAAATAATCGTTTTATTTAGTACTATGAAAATTCTTTACATGTGTAGATATCTCGAACAAGCAAAAGTGGAGACCGGTACCCGCACAATCCCCGGTCAATACATGAAAAGAGCAAAAATAATAAGTAGAAAATCCAGCTTGATTATTCCTTCTTCTCACCACCTTTGGAGTTCTTTCCCGGCCTAATGATTAGCTTTTGAAGTCGTTGACGGGTAGGGGCAAAAGGAGAAAGAGGTACGGCCAGATCAACTATTGCTTCCTCTTCAGCGGAAGTTTTCTTCTTCTTTCGTACGGCACGCTTCCCCTTCCTCTTTGAAGAAGACTCACTCCCCGGAGTAGCAAGCAATGTTGAAAGCTTCGTATCGTCATTAAGAGACCGCTCCGGGGTCTTCTCAATGTCTTCAAGATCCTCCGCCTTCTGCTCCTGTGAAGCAGCCGGATCATCCAAGCCTTGAAGAGCTTCGATCTTCTCTGCCTGTGATCCCGGTTGGGAAGCAGAAGGAGGAGTAATTTGGGAAGACGGAGGAACGGCAACTGAAGGAGTGAAAGCTTGTGCAGTGCTTGGTGCCTCCGCTGTAGAAGAAAAGAAGTTAAAATCAACATCCCCCAAAAATAAAGAAGGCATCGGTTCACCAAAGTTTAAGTAACAAGTAAGAAGGTCGTCGAATTCGGCTAAGTCGAATGACTGGTTCATTGGGCCCGAGACGACGCCAAAATTACCTGGAGGAGTTGGCTTTGCAAGATCAACCTCAAACTTCTCGGCTTCAATATCATCTAGTGCCTCATCTTCAGTAGGAGTAGTTGCAGTTTCTTGGGCAACTTTAGCTAGATGTAAAGAATGAGAGCTGGAATCCATAATATTAACGTCGGCTGAAGTGGAAGTATGAACGGGGGCAGTTAAAGGAGCTTCTCCTTTTGGAGGCTCTTCTCCCGTTGATTCAGCTCGTACTTTTGGCAAGCTGCTCCTTCCCCTTAACAAGAGCGGCACGAGCCTCATCATCGAGATAGCGCTCCTCAAGTTCCAACTCATCATAACCGGCCCCGCCAAGCATATCCATTGCGACTTCCCACACTTCAGCCAATGTAATTTCATAATCGGGACCAAGAAAAGAGAGGCTCCCATGACCCAGAACGCTGTGTAAATAAAAGTCGAATAAGGTGGAGCTGATGTCTGCTTTCGTCGCCTCATGTGATTGCTCAGCCGCTTCCTTTTCGGCAACGACAGCAACCCGGCCAGCGGTAGCCTCATCACGCTCTGCCTCAGCTTTAGTGAGTCGAGACTTTAGTAACTCAATCTCTAAGTTCTGGGAGGTGACTTTTTCCCGCAGATCGGCGTTTTCTGTGCGGTATTTCTCAGTAATATGCTGTTCAGCGGCAAGCTTCATTTCGACATCTCTCTGTGCAGCATGTGCATCCCGCACTTGTTTTTGAAAAACTTCTTCTTTTTGAGTATGAGATGCAGAAGAAGAGGCAAGATCTTCCTTAAGTTGTTTAACCTCGGACTCAAGTTTTGCATAACCATCAGCAATATTTGCCATCTCGACATTATGCTGTTTGCAAATTTTGTCCCACTCCGCCTTGTCGTTTTCCATAGTCAGCATCGCCTCAAGGTTTGCACGATTAACCCTTTGGAGTTCATCGACAAGCTTCTGCCACTGCGACATCCTCTCGATATTAAGCCTGACTGCGTCAAGACTGCTAAGCATGTCTTGCTTATCAATCAGAACTAAGTCCAAGTCAAAGCGCACCCCTTTTAGGCACCAATTCGGAAAACGGCTCTGAAGTGTTGGGGGGCCGTCCTTGACTTGATATTGTGGTCTGTTAATGATAGTCTGAATGTCATATTTCTTCAGAGGAGGAGAGCTAGACAGAATATCGGAAGAAATGGGAGCGTCAGTCTTTTCAGAAATTTCAGACGCGTCAATCGGTTTAGATCGCTTGCTCGGTTCGTCAGCAATCTGAGTTTTTCCCTTATCATCGTAAGACTTCCGCTTATGAGAGTAGTCACTTTTATGCGAAGAGTCATATCGCTCGGCATCTTTCCTTCTTTGCCGCTGATCGTAGTCCCGCTTCTCCAGGGCTTTCCTTCGAGCCCTCTCTTCATCTGTTTCTTTTGGGGTATCAAGGTACTTCCTAAAATCATAGGAGCCGCGGCCTCCACGGTACTTGAATGAGTCATAATATGAACCTGTACGTCCCATTGGAGAACCTAAAAGCAGAAAAGGAGTAAAGTTTAGAAATTTCCAGGAGAAAGAGAATAAATGCTTATAAGTGCTGAAAAATCCTAAGTGTGTGTGGCGTGCAAGCTACATGCGTCAAACTACAGACCGCGCTTTAGTGTGGAAACAGAGACGACTGGTGTAGTAGGCGTCTGGGTTTGTTTAAAGGTGGAAGTCGCCTCGACAACGGGAGAAGTTGCTTTTGGATTGTTATCCCCAAAAAGCTCTTGAGAAGTTATCATGATATCGCTCAAACCGTCAAAGGTGTCGTCACCACGATATTCAGCAGACCTCTCCTTTTCAACTTTCGTATCAATTGATTTTTCAAAAACTCGAGGATTTTCTTCTTCCTCAATAATTGGGGCAAGTGCCGATTTGCTAACTGACCCTACGACATCGGTGAATGCAGAACATTTTATCAAAACAGCTTCAACAACGGGTGCTTCTGATGCAATTTCTTCTACAGAAGCTGGGGCATTCGAGGTCTCTGCTTGAGAGTCCGAAGCAGCTAACGTTTCTGCATCGGAGCTAGAGATTTCATGGATCTGAGTTGATCTAGAAGGATGTAAAAGTCCGAACTGGTAAAGAAACTCATCTTTCAACAGAAATTTCGCATCCCGTTCTTCAACTGGGATAGCCATGAGTCTTCCTAAAGTTTGCTTATGACTAGGATCCCTAGAGGGAGAAAGGAGCGCTGAAATGAAAAAGCAAAGTTAACGCTTAGTGATTCGGACTGCAAAATACTCAAAGAATAAGGAGAAGAAAGGATAAGCATTCTTACTTCCTTCTCTCCACACGGCGTAAAACCCAGGGGGACAGCGAACATAAAAATACTGAGTCAAAAACCCATGAGCGGTATCAGGGAGGCCGACAACCAATTTGTGATTCCTGGCACTTCTTATAACGATGATCGAAGGATGATCTTTGATTCTGACGAAAGAGCATAGATAACAGATTTCGTCAACACTGGGGAGACGGTCAAGCGTTCTGCCGAATAGTACGCACAGCCCCATTAGAACAGCATAACCATTGGGGTGTAATTGAAATAGAGCGATTGCCAGTTGACGGAGAAGATGTTGAAGAAAATTATTGAAAGGAGGAATGGCTCCGCTCGAGCACATTTGTCGGTTGACCGCCACAAAGCCAGGAGGTGCTACATCAGCAGTGTTGTTCTTTTGAGGAAGAATAGCGTCATCCTCAGCAATGCCAAATTGAGTGCACAATTGCCGAAAAGTTTTGTACAATAAAGTGGAAGGGGCTCTCTCTGGGGGATTGACTAAAGGAGCTGGAATGGGAATGGACTCTCCGGTCCGAACTGTTACATCTCCTTGTTGAGAAGCCATTCTACACAAGCAACTGGATATTCAAATGTGAAGGTGCACGTTTCCTAAATAGTGTGAAGTGTTGTGCAAAATTAACAAAGATAACAAATAAATACAAACTGGAATTAAGCTAGTCGGTAACTGATCGATTATCAAATTTCAGGACTTGTTAATTTAAAAAGTTCAGGTACGGTATTAAATGCAAACCGGACACTTTCAGCTGACTATTTCAATGGTGTTTTAATACTTTGCTTGAACTTGTTGATTTAAAGCACTTCATACACACAATCTGTTTATGTTGATTATCCGTTATTAACTAATCTGTCATTTGATATAGGCAGTCGGTGACAGTATATTCGTCCCAATTTCTTTGTGGATATTGTATTAGACAGGTTATTAGTTTGCAAGTTAGAGTGATCTGTGGGAAAATTCAGCAGTTCAAAATGCAGCAGTTCAAAGTTCATTCAAAGTTCAAAGTCATGAGTCGCCAACGACTTATGTATTGACTCGTCCACGACTTATGTTCCGACTCGTCTACGACTTAAGGGTTACAAGGCAAGTCGGTCGTACTTCAGGTCTTAAGTCATGTGAAAATAAAAGAGACTCCAGTCCAAAGCGGCACACAGTCCAAGTCCTAAGTCGTCTACGACTCAAGAGCTATGTCGTAGGAGGCTTGAGTCGTGGGTCGTACAAAACTGCTAAACCATGGCCATGCTAGCGACTCATTCGTGTGAGCCCATTGACTTTTCTTCTAACCCATTACCCTCCAAACCCGATAACCTCTCCATCAAATTGCGATCTCCATCCTGATTCCACGACACCATTGAGCCATCCAAAGAGCTAAGTTCAGATCGCCAAAAGCCTCGCCAACCTAATCCATTAAAACCTGAAGCACAGTAACCCTATATCTCCATCGCCCCATTCATCTGAAGGTGAATTCTAGCAAATCAGGCTCACGAGCTACCGGTATGGTGGAATTCGCGACAAAACATTGCACGAGGGGATGGATTAGGTACAGGGGGGAGAATTCACGAATCAATGATGATTAACGGTCGAGGATGGATCAGAAACACTTACGCAATGAAGAATCGAGAATCGAGTTGGTTGATTGATAAAAAAGGAAGAAATCGCCTTGAGGAAGCTCGGAGGAATGTTAATGGCGGATACGACTCAGGAGATAGGTGATGGGTAGAAGGTACGACTCAAGCATTTTATACCGTTGGGCAATGGAACACGAAGAGGCGTACACGAGTTAAGATGAGTCGAAGCACACGACCTACGACTTAGGCGTGTACTTCGAGGGGCAAATGTTAACCCTTAAGTTTCTTCGACTCATGGCCTTACGAGATAAGACCCGCACGACTCATGATTTTACGATATAAGAAGCTAACGACCTAGATGGTGAAGGGACCAACGAGCGCGACTCAAGATAGTTACACGACTCAATGGGTTTAGCCATCTACGACTCATGGTCCAGGCGGTTCAACGAGTCATGGAGATTTACGACTCATCAGGCTTACGACTCATCAGTCTTACGACTCATCAGTCTTACGACTCATCAGTCTCACGACTCATCAGGCTTACGACTCATGAGGTCTCACGACTCATCAGTCTCATCTACGACTCATGGTCCAGGCGGTTCAACGAGTCATGGAGATTTACGACTCATCAGGCTTACGACTCATCAGTCTCACGACTCATCAGGCTTACGACTCATGAGGTCTCACGACTCATCAGTCTCATCTACGACTCATGGTCCAGGCGGTTCAACGAGTCATGGAGATTTACGACTCATCAGGCTTACGACTCATCAGTCTTACGACTCATCAGTCTCACGACTCATCAGGCTTACGACTCATCAGTCTTACGACTCATCAGTCTTACGACTTAAAGGCTATCAAGCTGGAATCCAAAAGCCCTTGCCTGTACTACTTTGATCTGATGAGTCGACTACGACTTAGCACTTGTCTTCCAACTGAGCCACAAGATGGACCGAATATGGCGCCTACGAGACATCCTAAGTCGAATACGAGTTATGACTTACTATGAGTCGGTCACGACTCATGACTTGGCCAAACCGAGAGCTCAGAAATCTGCTCCTATAAATAGGCCCCCACTTCCAACATGAAGAGGACTTTTGGCAAATCATTTCTACAGCGCTGTTACTCCGTCGAACTCTTCATTCATTCAGTAATCAAGGATCCTTCAAGCATTCGCGACACTACAACAAACTTCGAGAGAAATTCCTCACATCCGACATGGATTCATCGAGTTTCACCGTCGAAGATTGAGCTAGTAGTCTAGATTGTTTCTTGTGATCGAATTGTATTGTTTCCTGAAGAGATTTGTATCAAATTGTAACCGAATCATCAATAAGAGACTATAAAGTGGACGTAGGCTCAATTACGGGCCGAACCACTATAAATCTGTTGTTCATTTACTGCATTTCTGCTATTTTCCTGCTTAATTTCTGTTCCCGTCACACGGGTGGTGCTTTCACGATCTTATTACACACACCGGGTGTTATCATTCATATTTTAACGTTAACACAGGGTAACCTCCAAAATAGATAAAACCGCATTCCTGCTTAGAGCATCTGCTAAAACATTTGCCTTCCCTGCCGTATAAAGAATATCCAAGTCATAGGATGCCAGAAACTCCAACCATCTTTGTTGCCTCAGATTCAGATCCTTCTGAGTGAAAATGTACTTCAGGGGTTTGTGATCCGTAAAGAGTTCAAATTTTCACCTAGTTAGAGAGAGAAGACTAACTTACTAGAATTTTAGAGATAAGAAGGAAACAAGAAGAATAGAGAGATTCTTCCCAACAAATAGTGTCTCCATATTTTCAATGCAAAGACAACTGCTAACAGCTCCAAATCATGCGTTGCATAATTCCTTTTGTGTGGCTTTAATTGCATGCTTGCATATGCAATCACCTTACCATTTTGCATCAAAACAGCGCCCAATCCTGCTCCACATGCATCGGTATAAACCGTGAATCCACTCCTTCCGTCTAGAACAGCTAGAACTGGGGCAGTAGTCAATTTTTTCTTGAATTCCAAAAATGCTTCCTCACACTTAGGAGTCCATACGAACTTCTCACCCTTCTTAGTCAACTTTGTAATAAGAGGAGATCTCAGAATAATCTTGTATGAACCTTCTAATCCTAAGAAACTACGAACTTCAGTAGGAGTCCGTGGTTGCTTCCATTGTTGCACAGCTTCAACTTTTATCGAGTCTACTAAAATACCCTCTCCTGACACAATATGGCCTAAGAATCTTATCTCCAACTGCCAAAAATGACACTTGGAGAACTTTTCCTTTAGAGCATGCCTCCACAAAGTTTCTAACACTACTTCCAAATGGTGTCTATGCTCTTCTTTAGACTTAGAATAGATAGAATATCATCAATGAAAACCAACACAAACTTATTTAGGACTTGTCTGAAAACACGATTCATCAAGTCTACAAAATAGGTAAGGTACCTTCAAGGACACCTGTGATGACCCTAAAATCGGCCTTCGAAAATCGGCATCCGTACTCCACTTGTACTCAAAATGCCGTAGATTCAAACGCCGAATCTGGTTCACCGGAGCTTATAACACAGTAAGTATAACAACACAACGGAAGAAAAAGAATATATCAATATATATATAACGTTGATACAATGACAGATACAAAAATCTGATACAATATGATACAACAGATATCAATATACATCAGAGATATGATACAAGAAATAGCAGCGGAAAGAAAATAGATAACACCAGCAACAGATAGAATATCTCCAATAGAATGCTCCAATCCATACCTAGCGAAAAGCAAGGTCAGTCGTCCAAAGACTGACTAGCTCCAGATAATATACTCAACCTGAATATCTGAGAAACCCAACTCTAGACTGCCCGTGTGGAAAAATTGTGGGCACCCAGAGTTTAGGAAGGGAACAATAAACACCGGATCAGTCATGGGACTGGTGTGAGCAACAAAAACAGTTTATCTTTAAACAAACACAAAAGGCTTTTAAACATTGAAACCCGCAATGCTTTTGGAAAATGAAACTACCATAAGACCTCCCGCCACACACACAATGCAATCGCAGAATTGGAGGAGATTTCTTCTTATGATAGTAAAACATGCTTACTACGCAAAAGAAAACTCTTTTGATATTATTACTAGTGCATAGTGTGAAAACATTTCGAAAATATAATATTAATCTTAGCCAGCATACAACCATTATTGTATGCCTACTATAGCTACCATGTTCAATAGCAGGTTACCGCCACATTCCATAGCAGGTTATACAACTAAAACCGTACAGGGCGCGTATTGTTTCTTTGGGTTTCCAACAAATGGCAAAGGAACTTCCTTACACCGAAATAGAAAACGCCTCTGGAAAGACGCCCCGAGAACCTAATCGGATCTCTGCAAACACAAGGCCGACGTTACCTCATGTTGTACAACTGTAACTAGGTACTAACACACTGACGCTACCTCACGCTGTACAGCTGTAACTAGGTAACTAACACACGAGTCATGTCATCCCTCGGTCGTCACCGACCTTAATCCGAGACGTCTCGATCATAAAGCAACAACCACAAAGTATAATAACTGTGCAGCATCAACATAGGTAAAATATCTGGGCTCCATACCATGATATCACCTTTTATCCAGAAGGAAATGACATATCCTAGGGGCGCTATCCCTACAAAACCTTTGTCGCAACATTCCTATTTCGACCATTACCGGGTTATGAGGCTCGACGAAGTCTCGTCCATAAAGCTACGCTTTTTCACAAAGCCACGCTTCTCCACAAAGCAACGCTTTTTCACAAAGCAACGCTTTTTCACAAAGCCACGCTTTTTCACAAAACCATGCTTTTTCACAAAGCCACGCTTTGACCAACAGATGATCAACAGCACTTCGTATGCCACATTACCAAATTGGGAATGTATCACTAGTAACCATCAACTACATAACCTCTGAGCTCATACGTCTCAGAGAATGGTGTTAAGCTAAGAGAATAAATTCTCCGCCACCAACAGAAATGTATTTGATAGAAACCAGCTTTACATCTCAAAGTGTAACGTCAGACATACATTCATACAAGTCTGTTCCGGGTTCGAACAGAACCGAAGGCACTTCCGAAGAAGCCCTTGCAATCCGGTTATTCACAATCCCGATCGGACTTCCCATCACTTAGGAAATCTCTATACCATAGCTACTCAGTGCAGAGACAATCGATAGGTCATCCTATCGCTCTCGCAAATACCCGGTCTTCACCACCGGTCTTCAAATGCTATCCATATACGACGAATCATTATTCGGAATGGGTTGTATGACACAAAGGTCCTCTCCCGGTTAAACCGAATAACGAGCGCAATTAAAAATCATATGGATACTGGGGTCTCAGTTAAATCACAGCTTAAAGCCCAAAACTTTTCATTCGAATGGTTAAAAAAAAATACCATTTCCAATCTTTAAAACAAAAAGATTCATTTTAAAAACCTTTAATGGTTTAAACAATTTCCACACTTTTAATCTTTTAAACAAAAAGATTCAATTCACAAAGTTCACCCCGTCCACAAAGATTCATTCATAGATTTTCAAATCGATTTCCATTTCAATTTGATTAACTCGTTAAATCTTTAATCAAGATTTAATTTATAGCTTTCAAAACTCGTTTTCAAAGATTCATTCATAGTCTTTCAAAACAATTCTATTTCAAGTTGGATTAACTCATCCGGTCTTTGAATCAAAGACTCATTTCATAGTTTTCAAAACATTTCAATTCTATTTCAAACTTGAAACCGTTCAACACAAATTGGAAGTTCATTACTTATGTAAAAGCTATTACTATTTGAAAACAAATAGTTTCGTTTCAGAAAAATCAGTTATATTTACACGAGTTAAAACCCTTGAATTAAATTCAAAATTCCCAAATCAATACCTTTAAAATGGTTTAACCCATATATAACTTGTACAGCATCTTTAATCCCTAGTTTCAAATCATAGAATTCAATTTCAAACTTGAATTCAAATTTAAATCAAATTATTTAAATTTCAAAACTTTATTAAGTTATTCAAAATAACTTTTATCTTTGAAATTCCATTTCAAAAGCTTTTCACTTTAAACCCAAATTTCCAATTTCAAAATCAATTGAAATTAAAATTTCAATTTCAAAAACATTGAATTAAAATCATCTGTGACTTAACCGATTTCCATGTGAAATCCATATTTGTGTGTGTAAAAGTGTGGTCTAGGGGTTTCACACGCAATAGTGCAACATCATCAATCATTACAGATTCAAATATAACAATATATTTGATAAGCGGTATAAACTATAACGCTTATCTTTCATACACAGATCATAGATAGATATATGTCACAGATAAATAAATTACAGATCACAACACAATTCAGGATTTATCACAAAGCATCATATATCAGGGATATCAAACAATTCAACATTCACTAGAATCCAAACATCCATAAGTAAGACCAATTATTATCTGATTAAAATTAATTAATACCAGATTAATTACTTATGAATAAACTACAAATCTTGGTTAGTTAATCATTAATTAATTATAAACCATTTTAATTAATTAACCTTTAATCAATTAATTATCCTCAAATTAATTACCTTAATTAATAAATCATATTAATTAATTATCCTTAATTAATTATCCTTAATTAATTACTTTAATTAATTATTCCTCAATTAATTAATTAATCACATTAATCAATTTTATCACCTTGATTTAATAACATTAAGTAATTAACTATCCTTTAATTACTCCTATTAATTAATCAACCCTTAATTACGTTAAAGTAATTAACTTTTAAAACCTTTTATCCTTCTTAATTAACCACTAAATCACATTATTAAGTTTATTTAAAATAAACTTTTAATTAATCACATAATTAAATTATTAATTACCTTGATAAATTAATCTTTAAGTAATTACGTAATTAATCCTTTTAATTACATTAGGTCATTATCCTTTTAATTAGTCACTTTAATTAATTAACCAATTAACTTTAAATCTTTAAGTTAATTAAGGAATAAAACACTTTACCTTCCTTAATTACATCATCATATATTTCCAAATCACTTGTAAGCCCGGCCCGAGAATATTCCCAGTTTACTCGAGTAAACACTCGAGTGCTCTCACTAATTTTCCCGAGTCATTTACCCAGTACATAACTCTTCTTCTTCTGCTACATATTTTTTTCTACAGTCAAGTTTAAGTTTTAGACTTTGGTACAGGAAACATATTTATACACTTGAATCCAACTCGAAGCAACCCTACCCTTCCCCCGCGTAACTATTCGAGGCAAACAATCCTTATCCCCGAGGATAACTTCGTCTTCCCCAAATCAGCAGCTTCCCCAGATATCCAACTACACACGTGCACATGCACACGAACCCCAACCACCACCGGCCACTGTCGCGATCCTCAGCAAGTCCACGATGATGCTTTGAAGCCTCGCGACCACCCAGACACGTGAGAAGTTCATTGAATCAAAATCGAAAGTTTCGAGACCTGGCAACACAGAAGTTCTGCTGCCTCCAACCTGTCAACATCGCCTCGTCCACGCCGTGCCGACCATCTGCGAGCTTCCACCTCCGGTCTCGACTTCGACATCACCCAAACTTCTACCACCCGAAGTATCAAAACACTCGATCCATCATTGTGGCCGAGGTGATCAAATTTCCATCATAGCTAAAAACTAGGTTTACAGATTTTAAATCCAAATCCCAAAATCCACATAGCTTAAATCCTTGATCCAATATTTTTCCTAGCTTCAATGATCACTCCTCTAACTACCGAACCAATCCCGACCTCCCCAGGTTCAAAGAACTACAGATATACCCAAAAATCCCATTTCTGTTCAACACAGAAATGCACATTCCCCTCTCCACTAAAAATTCCCATTTTTGTTTTAGAAATCAAATTTTGATTTATGCAATTGATTCATGATCCTGACATTATAAATTTTGACCATTAAATTTTGTTCATTTCAACACTTTATTTACTGCTTGATGTAAACAGAGTCTATCCATATAGATTTTGATCTAATTATACTTTTAAATTTGAATCCATAGGATAACAGCTATCTTTTGTCTATACCTAAGATTTTATACATACTTGTTAAAGAGAAATTTGATTTATTGATCAGGGTTGGATCTGTGAATTTTAAACAGACAGGGTATATCTGTAACAACAAGCATCTCAATATTCATATATACATACATACATCCTCACATTGATAACAAATCATAAGCAACATGTATACAAAGCAATCATCAATTTATGGACCTTTATTTCTGTTTTTAGAAGTTAAGTTACTCACAAGCATCAAGAAAACAAAACAAGTTAAGCTTCTAAAAAAATAGGAGTTGCTCACCATTGTTTCCAGAGATAAACAGAGTTTTCTGATGAACAGGCTTTTGAAAATACAAGTTGAAGTTCTTTTCTTTTGATCCAAGCTTTTAACTTCCAGTTGAAATCTTCTTGTTTGTATTGATTTTGTTTTGTTTGTTTTAATTGAATTTTTGTTTAAGATCAAGATGTTTGCTTGCTTCAGATTTCTCAGCTTTGAAGATGGATGAAATAAAACGAGGTGAGGAAGCTGATATACAATTGAGTTTACAGGGTTATAAAAAATGAGTTTGTACAAATTGTTAGCAGAGATATTTTCTTTGTTTACCTTTCTTTTTTCTGGCCAGGCAGATTTTGTGGAGGCTGAAGTGATTTTTTATACAATTCGAATTGACTAATGTTGCTAGCATTAAATGTATGAGTACTCTATGTCTCTTGCTTTGCCTTTCCAAACTTCACCTACAAGATTCTTAATATTTTTCTCATGCCTGGTTATGCTTTCATATATTATACATGTACAAAGATATTTTATTTTGTACTTTGTTTATGTTCTTGCCTGCATTGTTTGTCTCGGCTGACATATTTTATTTGTGCTTGCTTTTCTTGTACATGGATGTATATAATTGCTGTCTTCTTACTTTGCTTTATACTTTGTTTTGATTAAATTTTGTTTAGTTTTGAACTGAAGCTTGTTTACTTTCAGGTCTACATGTTTATATCTTTTATATTTGTTCATACTTATCTTTATATAGTTGAATGTATATTATTTGTATTATTTTGTGTTATAAATGAAATTATATATTTATTATGTTATTAGAATTTGTTAATGTATTTACTTATATTTTTACATATTTGAATGTAAGTTGTTTTCTTTTGTTTTGTTTTTATTACTTTAAAATACAAGTGAACTTCTAATTTTCATTAACTCTTTCTTTATTATTTTTATTTGTTTTATTCTATTTGTATTATTTGTATTGATTTAATAACATGAGATTAAAATATATATTTACTTTATATCTTATATAATTTGTATTTTTAAACCATTTATTTTAGATTTAAACTCAAATTCAATATATATACAATATTTTAAATTTAAATGATTCATCCAAAATTTATTCGAAGATCGGGGAAACTCACATCACTTAAATCGATTTATTTCACAAATTTTATTCAAAAATTCTTTAAATTATCAATTTAAATTTATATAAAATTCGGGGTCGTTACAACACCTTTTCCTTTCACGTCTACTGTAGTCGATGGTTCATCCTTTCTAGCATACACCTTGGGCTGCTGCACTTTCTTTATGAGTGGACAGTCTTTTACGATATGCCCAGACCGATGACAGTTGAAACAGAGGGTCTTCTGGACCATTGGAGAGATAGGTCCATTTTGTTGTCGAGGTTGCTACTGCTGCTTCTGAACTTCAAAATTCTTGCAAAACTTCACGATGTGGCCCTTCTACTGGCACTTGTGGCAAATAAAATCTTTGAAACGATTCCCTTGAGTATCTCTACCCGACTTCCCATTTCCTTGATTCTTCCAATTGGGGTTGAACTTCCTTTTGTTGGAATTGTTTCCACTTGCATTTCCACTAGGTGCTACTGGAGTAGGCTTTTTCTTGTCCAATGCTTCGTATCAGAGAGCCATACCCACTAAGTCAACGAAAGATCCCTCGAGATGGCCCGTCATCTTTTCATGAAAACTTTCCCTCAATCCAGTCACAAACATCTCATTCTTCTTTAATAGGGTATTAATTAGTTCATGTCCAAAGCAAGAAAGTTCATTAAACTTGGTTTCATATTCCGCTACGGACAAATCCGCTTGTTTTAAATCCATAAAATTTCGGTACATCCTTGTCTTACCCGTAGCAGGCAGGAACTGAGCTTCCAATTCTCCCTTAAATTTGTTCCAGGAGAACTCTTCTTCGGGAATATTTGTGGTTAGAGAATCCCACCATGCGGCTGCTCCTTCTTGTAATTGCCAAGAAGCTAAAAAGCATTTCTACTCATCGGCTAGATTAAGTCCTTTAAAAATATTTTCACAGGTTGGTAATCATGCTTGGACTTGCATGATAGATTATGTCCCCTTAAAAGGTTTCCCTCTCAGAGTTGTTTAGTCTTTGCATAATGTTGCAAAGTTTGCCCTTGGCTGAACTGGCTCTGCTTCCTCAGCAATTCCTACTCTTTCGGGATTCAGGGTCCGACCATCTATGGTTGTGGTACTGTTAGCTCCCTTTCCACTTCTGCCTCTAGTGCTCATTGCTTAGTACCTAGACATAGTAAGATGATACTTAGAAAGCTTGGACGGAATACACTCCAAAGATGACACTAATCAAATTTATCAAAGTTGATCAAACTATTAGGGTTATATATATATATATATAATTACAAATACGCTCTCTCAAGATTGATACTAACCCAAAAGCTTAGGTGTTCACTCAACCTAAGCTCTGATACCAAATGTGACGAACCGCCTTTCTTACTCCGAAAGACCAGTTGTTAAGGATGAAAGAAAGAGATAGAAAAAGAAGAAACTAAACAAAACATAGAATCTAATAGCGGAACGGAATAATATATATTACATAACATAAGTTTTACATAGTCTTTAACAATACAATACATCAGAGTAATAGTAATACAGACATCATACTTAGACAGTCATAACTACCTGTCCATACATTACAATCCAAAATGCATATACAAACAGCGGAAATAGATAGTAACTAACTTACGGTGAAGCCTTCTGCTCCAACTCCTCCAAAATGCAATCGTGAGAACCTGGATCGATTGGCTACTCATAAAAATTTGAGTACCCAAGAATTTAGGGAAAAAAAAGAAAAATAAACTCCGGGTCAGACATGGGTCTGGTGTGAGTAAAAACGGTTAAATTGATTTAAATTGAAAATCATTTGAACTCAAAGGTATCTCGTAAGATCACGCCACACACAAACACGGACGGGTTTTTACCTTACGATAACCAAGGCACTTTTAATAGAAAATCCAGTGATATTATCATAATGTCTAGGGTTTCAAGTAAATATATAAATAGCGAAATTGTTACATTAATTAAATTCTAGCATAATAGGTATACAACTAAAGCCGAAGGCACTTATTGGAAATTGGGTTCCATACATGGAAAGGTAAGGAACTACCATCCGAAGAGTGCACCTCTAGATAAAATGCACTCAGGGTCTGAAAAGAACATCCTATACCCTTGCTAAAAAGAACCGGCCTACCACTTGACTATAGTACCGAATATATCACCACCACAGTTGTGATCAACAACCGTACCGAAGCATACCAAAATGGGACAAATATCGAGTCTAGATCTGGTGATGATATACCCTAATGGGTGTGGCCCATATAGCCCTGCTGCATACCCTATTTTTGCCATTCCCGGTTGGTGAGGCTTGAGCCTACGATTACCTTTCAAGAAACTTAAACTTAGAATGCTCATTGCGCTCCAATGACAATGTGCTGATAGCATTCATCCATACAAGTCCGTTCTAGGTCTAAACGAAACCGAAGGCATCATTTCCACTACACCCATTTTGGAATCACCCTCAGAGTTAGTGATAAATAGCCCTTGCACTTCAAAATCTGCATCCTGGCTCTTGCCTTTAGAATCTTCCACATCACTCGCTTAAATTGGTTCGAAGTGGTTTTTGGATAATACTGTTATCTGATCCCGGTCACATCGAACCAAAACAATAAATTTTTAAAGGCCAAGTTCTTGTTTAAATAAACGGTTCTACAACCATAGTGCAAATATTCACATAGGGAAATCCATTCCATATGTTTACTTTATCATGACCTGTCCATCGAAATTAATTCGCTTGTAATCATCACATTTTCTGAAACTCGGAATAGTGATATGTACAAGTCGATTTACTTCCAATAAAACGTGTCAACGTTTTATTCTAACTACTTTAATTTGTTTTGCTACTTAATGGCACAGACAAAAGATAATTGAAATCAACATCTAAGAGAATTAAAAGTCAAAGCATAGATCATTAACTTTAATCAACAATTTATAATTAATATTAAATCAATTTACAAATAAAAATTGAATTGGTTTCAATTAACTGAGTCAAGTTATATTTTTAATCCAGATTACTTGTTAATCAAAGAAATTTAATAAATGATTTATTCTTAGTTAATTAAAAATTAAACAGTCCATTTAATAATTAATTGATTAATTAACATATAATTAATAATTAAGAAATTACTTATTTGTTTACTTTAATTGTTATAAAGCAATAAATCTTTACATTGTAGAAATCTAATTGGCGAAATCTTCACGAAAACAAGATCTCCAACTGAAAATTCCAGATCCCTTCGTCTTTTATCAGCATAGCTTTTCTGGCGATCATGAGCTTCCTTCATCCTCATATTAATCAATTCAACCTTCTCAGACGCCTCTCGAATCATATCTGTACCAAGGATTAAACATCTTCAGAGTCCACCCAACAAGCTGGTGACTTGCACGACCTTCCATAGAGTATTTCATAAGGTGCCATGCCAATGCTTGCTTGATAACTATTGTTATAGGAGAATTCCACTAAGTGTAGATGATCCTCCTACGATCCTCCAAAATCCATGATGCAGGCTCTCAACATATCTTCCAATATGCAATCAACCCTCTCAGTTTGACCATCGGTTTGAGGGTGGTAAGCAGTACTCAAACTTAACTTTGTTCCCAGGGCTATTTGTAATGCTTCCTAAAATTTACTGGTAAAGATAGGATCACGATCACTTACTATACTTCTTGGGACTCCGTGCAATCCAACAATCTCTCTCATAAAAATCTCTAATAAAGAAGCTGCGGTTCTAATTGGTTTTACTAGTATAAAATGGGCGCTCTTGGTCAACCAGTCCACAATGACCCATACTTCTTCATTTTCCTTTTTGGTTCTGGGTAAACCATCGATAAATTCAATGGATATCATTTCCCATTTCCATTTTGGAATCTCCAAAGATTGTAACAATTTGGCTATCTTTTGATGATCATCTTTGATTTGTTTACAGCACGAACACCTACCAACAAAAATAGAGATATCTTTCTTCATTCCCTTCCACCAAAACATCCGCTTCATGTCCCTATGCATCTTCGAGGCACCTGGATGGATCCTCAACTTAGAATGATGACATTCTGACAAAACTTCCTGCCTAAGACCGTTGACATTCAGTACACAGATTAGTCCCAACAAGAGAGAGAAGACTAACTTACTAGAATTTTAGAGATAAGAAGGACACAAGAAGAATAGAGAGATTCTTCCCAACAAATAGTGTCTCTACATTTTCAATGCAAAGACAACTGCTAACAGCTCCAAATCATGCGTTGCATAATTCCTTTCGTGTGGCTTCAATTACCTGCTTGCATATGCAATTACCTTACCCTTTTGCATCAAAACAGTGCCCAATCCTGCTCCACACGCATCGGTATAAACCGTGAATCCACTCCTTCCGTCTGGAACGGCTAGAACTGGCGCACTAGTCAATCTCTTCTTCAATTTCAAAAATGCTTCCTCACACTTAGGAGTCCATACGAACTTCTCACCCTTCTTAGTCAAATTTGTCAAATGAGAGGAGATCTTGGAATAATCTTGTATGAACCTTTATAGTATCCAGCCAATCCTAAGAAACTACAAATTTCAGTAGGAGTCCGTGGTTGCTTCCATTATTGCATAGCATCAACTTTTATCGGGTCTACAGAAATACCCTCTCCTGACACAATATGGCCTAAGAATCTTACCTCCGACTGCCAAAAATGACAATTGGAGAACTTTGCCTTTAGAACATGCCTCCGTAAAGTTTCTAACACTACTTCCAAATGGTGTCTATGCTCTTCTTCAGAATTAGAATAGATGAGAATTTCATCAATGAAAACTAACACAAATTTATTTAGGACTTGTCTAAAAACGCGATTCATTAAGTCTACGAAATAGGTAGGTGCATTGGTTAGCCCGAAAGGCATAACCAACCACTCGAAAAAAAAGCCAGGACCCCTAAATGCAGTTAAGGGTATACTATCTTCGGTAATTCTTAATTGATGAAATCCTGTAGCTAGATCCATTTGGGAAAATACTGTTGCCCCATGGAGTTGGTCAAAAAGGGCATCAATGCAGGGTAAAGGATATTAATTCCTAATGGTCACCTTATTCAATTCTCGATAGTCCACACACAGTCTTAGAGAACCATCGGACATAGCCACAAAAACTACTGCTGAGCCCCAACTCGAATTACTTGGTTTAATAACCCTCTATTCAATAAATCTTGGGTTTGATTCACTAACTCCTCTCTCTCCCTTGGAGCCATCCTTCTTTTGGGTTGAATCACAGGTCTTGCACCAGGAACTAAATCAATTCGGAATTCTATTTCTCGGTGAGGGGGTAAGCTTTTAAATTTTTCAAACACATTGGAAAAATTTCTAACAACTTCAATAGACCCTAAACTTTCTTGAGCTGCTTCAAGGGCATAAAGGAAACTACACATATGGATACCAAGTTTCTTACATGATACCTTAGCCTTTGTCCCTATATTGGTTACTAAAGATACCGTTCTCTTATCACATTTTAAGACAACCTCATACTTAGATAACTAATCCATACCCAAAATAATGTCAAATCCTTTAAAGTCTAAGACATACGGGTCGCAAGAAAAGTTATGGGAAAGGTAGGAAATTGGCACATTCTTACAGATCATATTCAAGTGCGTTACCCCACCTATGGGGTTAGATACGCACATAGGGTTTTCTACAATAGTAGGAATGAGGTGAAACTTGTCTACTGATTCTAAGGAAATAAAGCTATGAGAAGCACCAGTATGAAACAATGCTCGAACATAAATGCCATTAATAAGTAAGGTACCTTCAAGGACTCCCTTTCCTTTCATGTCTGCTGAAGTCAATGGCTCATCCTTTATAGCATACACCTTGGGCTACTACACTTTCTTCATGTGTGGACAGTCTTTTACCATATGCAGAGGTTTTTCTAGACCATTGGAGAGATAGGTCCATTTTGTTGTCGAGGTTACTGCTGCTTCTGAACTTCAGAATTCTTACAAAACTTCACGATGTGGCCCTTTTGCTGGCACTTGTGGCAAATAAAATCCTTGAAACGATTCCCTTGAGTCCCTATGCCTGGCTTCCCTTTTCCTTTATTCTTATAATTGGGGTTGAAATATCTTTTGTTGGAATTGTTCCCACTTGCATTTCCACTAGGTGCTATTAGACTAGGCTTCTTCTTGTCCAATGCTTCGTATCGGAGAGCCATATCCACTAAGTCAATGAAAGATCCCTTGAGATGGCCCGTCCTATTTTCATGAAAACTTTCCCTTAATCCAGTCACAAACATCTCATTCTTCTTTAACGGGGTATTAATCAGTTCAGGTCCAAAGCAAGAAAGTTCATTAAACTTGGTTTCATATTCCGCTACGGACAAATCCCCTTGTTTTAAATCCATAAAATTTCGATACATCCTTGTCTTACCCGTAGCAGGTAGGACTGAGCTTCAAATTTTTCCTTAAATTTGTTCCAGGGGAACTATTCTTCGATGTTTGTCCCAAAAATGGGCACAACACTCTTCGAAAGTTTTTGAAGAGATAAAATGAAGAAATTAAATGGTAAAAGAGGATTATCTAACAAAAACTCCAAAAACAGATATGTAAATCATAAAAAATGCACAGAAACACAGAAATTTAGAGTGGTTCGGCGTATTGCCTACGTCTACTATGAAATTGATCGCTTTATTGATGTTTCTTTGGTGATTATAATTTATTGCAGCAGGTTACAGCAGATAACAATGAATTACAGCTGTAACATTCGCTAGCAGCAGCAGCAATGGACTTTAGAACTGGATCCGGCAGAGTCCGGGCATTGGAGAATTCAAAGATTCTTTTTCTGTAGGCCCTGGGGGTCTATTTATAGGTGTAGGAGGCTGATATTTCGCTCAGGTCTCGGGAGACTTTTTCTAGCACGTGAGTGGGCCCACGCGACCAAGCCCGTGAAGTTTCGGCTATATCCGTGATCGATACGAACGAATTTCGTCCGATGGAGTCGAAACTTGGTGTGAACATTCTTTAGCATGCGCGTAAGCTTATGTGATAATTTCATAGCATTTGGACTTGTAGATTGCGAGATATGATCGATACGAAATGGAGACTTTCGGTAGGCTGATTGGTTCGACTCCATATTGTTAGAATCGATGGGGATGGTCCAGTTCACATCAATGGGAGTCCCTTAGTTCGTATCGATTGCTATGCTCTGTTCGTATCGATCGTTATGCTCTGTTCGTATCGATCGTTATGCTCTGTTCGTATCGATCGTTATGCTCTGTTCGTATCGATCGTTATGCTCTGTTCGTATCGATCGTTATGCTCTGTTCGTATCAATAAAAGCGTTCCACCTGAATGGATACGAACAATGATCCTCTGATGGGTACGAACAGCGCGTCCTGATGGATTCGAACAAAGTCTCTTTGATGGATACAAAGTGGACATTTGCCGATCGATATGAAGTGGACTCTGGTGATGGATGCGAACCTGATCGATTCGAACTAGGGCCTTCTGATCGATGCGAAGCTGATCAATTCGAACTAGGGCCTTCTGATCGATGCGAAGCCGATCGATTCGAACAGAGGCCTAGCCGATCGATACGAAGTGGACATTGGACTATCGATTCGAACAATGACTAGATGATGGATGCGAAGTCGATGGATTCGAACAGTGGCTCGTCGATGGATGTGAAATGAGGCTGTTTTCATCCAATTTGCATCGATCATAACTAGAGCATATGAACTCGGACTGACTTGAAATTTGGAGTGCTGACTTCCATGGCTTTGCTCGTCGTGTCTTATCAATTGTAGCTTGATCCGGACTCGGACAAAATTTATCGATATCCATAGTGAGCCCGCGTATAACTGATCTCTAAGACGAACCGTCATTGGTTTCTAGTCAAGTTCTTGGTGTCACGGCCTTGCCAAAAGGCGGGATAACATTTGCCCCCCAAAGTATGTCTTTTGGAAACATGATGTGCTTTGAAATGCTGCAATCTTCATTCTGAACAGTTATCGTCTTTTCGCTGAAAGTTGTAATCTTTGACTGATTTTCTTTGTAATGTGAACCGTTGATTGTCAACTGTTGTACCCTGTATTGTCGTAACTGATTCTTGCTTGACTGAGATTAGCTGTTTGTTGTTGTAATCGTTATCAGATAAGTATCCAATTCCTGTGAATGTTAGAAATTGAATATTAGTCCGACGTATATGCATATATGTTAATCCGATTCTCGTTGACGTTGCTCGCCCACGAGTCACTGTCAGTTTTTCTTTTATCGAATCCCGTATCGATCCTCTCCTGAACCGATGTGAAATACGAGTTACAACAACGATTGACGGTTGTTTTTGAATGTTCCTTCGTGTCGATCCTCTCCTGAATCGATGTAAAAGGTTAAAACATTGCCTTCGCATCGATGGTTACGAAATGAATAGTTCGCATCGATAGATATGAGCTATGATGGATACGAAACAATCATTCGTATCGATGGTTATGAATTTCAGTGGACTCCATTGCAGTGGTCTTCATTTTCGAATCGATGTGGGTCACAAAGATGGATACGAAATGTGCCTTCGTATCTATGAATGTTGGCCTCTGGATGCCGTGGTTCGATGGATTCGAACTGCGTAATTCGTATCGTTGCACTGAGGATGGAGTTGAAAATGGTCGATGCGAACAAGGGCTTCATATCGATGGATTTGGTGACGACTACACATCAATACGGACTTGAGAGTTTAATGCCTTCAGAACAGCCCTCGTTGTGTATTTCGAATCGATGGGCCTTGTGCTGTTGGATACGAATTGACAATTCGTTCTGATGGGTACTGGAGGTAGTTGAAAATGATCGATACGAATAACGACTTCGTATCGATGGATTTGGGTGGCTCAGAAAAGCCTTCGTTTTGAATTTCGCTTCGATGAAGGCTCGAGTCGATGGATTCGAATAGACATTTCGACTCGATCCGCTGGTTGACCTGTAGCAACCGGTTGAGTTCACTGGGATGCGAATCGTCTTTTACCTTCACACTCGAGTCCATATAAATACTGTGGACTTAGCCATTTTTCACTTTTTACTTTTTACTCTTGCGCTTTGCCTTCGTATCGATTCGAGAAGAACTAGATCTACAGGAATCCTTCGTCTCCGAATCACTTCGTTACATCAAATCTTCGAACCGATACCTTGAAATCAGGTAATTGGACGTCCAATCCATGTTATAACGATGGAATTCGAAACCGATCGCCAATCTCTTCACACACGCAATCGATCTCCAGGGATGCTAAGGTCAGAATCGGCTCAGAGTGAATTATCATGGTGCTCGAGCGATTTGGGGAAGAATAATGGTTGAAGGATATGAGTTATATGTTCGCATCGATCGATTAAGGAAATGGTTTTCTTTGTATCGATATGGGGATGATGGAATTTTGTATCGATCCGTAGTTGAGAGAATATCATGTGGAAGGATGAAATGACTTCGTATCGATGGGCGGTGGCTGGAGTTTGTGTCGATCGATACGTAATTGAATTTCGACGATCGATTCGAAGTTGATTACTTGCAATCGATACGAAATGGGCATTATAAGTTGGTTTGATGCCGCCGGCGTTGATCGATATGAAATCGAAGCCTATGATCGATGCAGAATACATTCCCCTGACCAATACGAAACGTATCGACCCGAACATGATCGATACGAAGTGTATCGAGTCGAACATGATCGATACGAAACGTATCGATGCGAACTTGATCAATACGAAAATGGACCCCCTTGATCGATACGAGTAGCTAAATTCCGGACTGTCACGACTTGCATCTCTGGTGATCGATCTGTGTCTGAGCTCTGATGGATTCGAAATCTTATACTATCAAATACTTGACTCCGACGAGCTTCAGCTTTGCATAACCGGACTTGACTGTAGAATTGTATATTTGACTGCCTTTCGAAGCTCGTCGATGGAACTATAACTTAACAAAATTTTAACAAACTTTAACTTGGATCGATCTCCGAAATCTAGGTGGCACGGTTGTGACTGTCAGCGATGACGGTCACTCCTATTGAATTTCGAAGTCTCGTCGTTCGGACATTTTCTCTAATTCTGCTGAATCTTTTCAAGTACTTCACAGCACTGCACTACACAACACATTCACACACTTCACACTGGGGGAAGCGTGAGTGTTATTTTTGTCTAATGATGATTTCTCATAAGTTAGTTAGTCATGGAACCTTCAAGTTCACAACAGCAGGAAGTTCAAGGTTTAATCCCTCCAATACTCGAGATACCGGCCATCGAAGCCGAAGTTATTGATCCAGCACCGGACGAGTTTGCAGGCGCCCGATTCATTTGTCGTCCACAAGACTCTGTGCCGTCCGGCATTTCCGAAGATATGCTGGGACGGATATGCTTAAGACATGGTCTGTCGCTCGATGACGTATTACTGCCAGGGCCAGATGATAGACCGCATGATCCCCCGGAGGGGTTTAGTGCTTTCAATCGTCATGCTTGCACAGCGGGGATACTTCCTCCATTTAATCAGTACATAAGGGAAATGCTGTCATTCCTTGGAATCGCCCCGTCCCAGCTACACCCCAACGGATACGCCTTGTTGAATAGCACTTTCATTCTGTTTATGGAAATTCTCTTTCGACCACCAAAGCCGATCGAGATTAGATATCTCTTCAACATCAAGAGCCGTGGAGATAGCCCTTCTTTCAAATTCTTGGAAGCGGTTAGGAACTGTCAAATAGTAACGGGATCCTGGGGAAGGCTGAGTTACTTCAAGACGGAATGGTTCTACGTTCGATGCCCCCCTGGATTTGCTAGGCGATGGTTGGATAGACGTAAGCGTTGCAGTCTTTCTCATGAATTATCAAGATAATAATAATAGACCTCAAAATTGACATACTTCTCTTCTTTTACAACTGCAATCTCACGACCCGATGGTGGATATTTCAGAGAGTTAGTCCGGATCCTCCAAGCAGTTCCGGGTGAAGAGAGGAGCATTGACTGGGTTCTAACCGACAAAAACTTGAGAATTGTCGGGCTGATTGAACGGAAGCAAAGCATAAGGCTGGAAGGGACACTTAGAACGGTCTCGAAGAAGCGGGTGAAACGCAAAGTGCCCGGAGTCGTATAGCTGAAGAAGTTGATCCGAAGAGAATGCCCACTGATAACGAACTCCAAGCTGGGCCTTCTTCCAGTTTCAAGATTCAGGAGGAAGGAGAAAAGGCAAGGCAGTTGCTCATAAGCGTTATAAATCCGTGAGATTGAAATCCGTGGTTATGTCTTTGCCCGTCTCGGGGATTAGAATTTCGGAGGCTCCTCCCCTGTAAGTAGAGAATCCTTTCGAAGGGCTTGCTGATATTCCGATTCTGGATTATGTGTCGTTTCAACACGACACCGGGATGGAGGAGCTTGACAATGCTCTTGAGCTGAGCGGGTCGCTTGTTATGAGTGCGACCAACATTTCCGGTTGGTTGGGGGGTTGCACATACATACACTTCACTGCACTACATGATTCATAACTATAAATCGTCCAACCCAAGAGATCACTAACTTTCCCTTCGTTTCTCATTTTTAGGTACGATGTCTGGGAGAGGATCAATGCTTAGGAGCCTTTGCTTGGCTCGAAAATCTTCTACCTACTATGACTCCCGCAGGAGAGATTCGGATAGAGACCGCGATCGCAGGTACTCTAATCAAGAGAGGTACGAGTGGGACAGGGACAGATAATATAGACATCGATCTAGGTCTCGCTCTCCACCTCCTAGACTCCCATCTCCACCTTTTGTTCATGTTTCACATCCACCTGAGCCTCCGCGACATCGATCATCTTCTCACACTTCTAGGTCTGAAACTCATCGTACGCAAGTTGATACTACGGCCCCCATAGTTGTAGAGCAGGCCATAACTGAGCCCACTAGGGAAGGGGCTATTAAAATTGCTCAGATGAGGAAAGAGTTCCCGAACATATGTTTCGATGACTATGTCTTTCCTCCTCATTTAAAGAGGATCCCCTTGGAAGCCGAAAACACAATGCATGGTTACATCCATGATATATACTCCCAGTACAAAGAGTGGGTGAAGGCTGTAGAGAAAGCTTCAAAGGTGGCCTTTGAGCGGGCTAGAGCGATCGAAAAGATGGAGGCCGAACTCGCCCAAAAGGACCGAATCATACAAGTGCTCAATACCGAGGCCGAGTTTTCTCGGAAATCTGAAATTTAGGCCACCAAAAAAGCTGATGAAGTGACTGTGGCGATGGATAGGTTGAGGCAAACACACGTTGCCTTAGTAGAGGAGATGGGCCACCGAAATACTACAGTCACCGCCGAACGGGATGCGGCGGTCAAGGAACTCAATGAGCTTAAGGCCAAATTCTCCGACATGGCCAAGGAAAGGGATGATGCAAACAACGCAGCCCAGGAGGCGTGTAAACAAGCTGTCTTGCTCCGGGGTGAATGGGATGCGGCCGTGGCTAAGGCTCGTGAGGTGGAGATTAAGGTCGAGGAGAAAGTGAAATCGGCCAAGTCCAGGCTAGAAGCCCACATTGAAGATCTTCTTGTTGTTTACAACGCCAACGTGTTGAGGCATAGGGGTCTAGCCTGGCTCGATGATTACCCGGCACATCTATATAATGCCTGGGGCCGATTGGTTGAGGAGGAGAAAGCGGTGCATCTGGGTGAGTCTATTGATAAGTTTGAGCTCGAGAATCATTTGCTAAATGAAGATGAAAGGAAGATTCTCCACGAGTCCATGATTTCTTATGAGAAGGAGAGACTCGGCACCCAGCACCTGGATATAGGAGAAAGCTCCAGAGTTGAACACCACGACGCAAGTCTTGAATTCCCCGTGTCAACCCAGCCTGAACCCATGCCTACGGCTGATCCTCAAGCTGTTCCTGCCTACAATCTAGATCAGCCGCAGATGTCTCCGGCTACAAAGCAAGTTGCTGAAGCCGTTCAGCCGCCTACAAGTCAAACTGAGGAAGGTATTCTGAACATTCCACATATCTGTCTTAAGTCGAAATCTTCACTCGAATTAAGTTCTAACAGTTCTCTTATTTTTTGTCTAGTGATTGATGCTGCACCGGTTGTGCCTCCTGTCACTCAAGAATCATATCAAACGCAAGAGGCTATTATGACCGAAGCGACCACTGTAACTGTAACTGTCACTGCGCCACTTGACGAAATGCAGGGGAGCTCGCTTGTTTTTGACGAGCAGCTGATGGACGAACTCTTTCATCGTCATGGTCATCCTCTTGCCGACCTGCCATTTGTTATAGGTGGAGGCGTTCCTGCTACAAGTTCTTCGATGCCAACTACTGATACTCCCAGCGAGGCCCGAGTGATTACTGAAGAGGAAATATTGGCCGAGATCGATGCTGAGATGGAAGTAGTGGCACATGGTGGCAGTTTTGGTAGTGGGATGGCGACAACTGGTCCAGCTCTGCTCAGAATGATATCTCCTGGTGGTACGGTTTTCAACACTAGTGTGCCCATTCCACCTTCTACACTTGATCATGTTCCTCCGACTCCGCCCACAGGAAGCATCCCTATTCATTCGAGTTCGGAGGAGGATGTTGAGATCATGCCCCCTCCTGGAGACCGTCCACCGAAAAGTAAAGGCTCAAAGAGGAAAGGTAGTGGCGGCTCCAGCGGGTCTACACCAAAAAGGAAGCCGAGGAAGAAGAAAGATTAGACACGCTTACTCAGTTTATTTTGACTTTTATTTTGTTGGCTATGTATAGATGCGGGTTCGGCCCATGCTAGTAGAATTTTATGGAGTAAACTTGTGTATGAAATTCTTGCACAAATAGTAGAAATGAAACTTTTTCTTTTTCTTGGCTTCTCCTCAGTTATTGTATATTTGCCTAAGTGTTCCAATATCTGAAGTGCACTTGTAAAGTTTCAGCTTCCGAGTCAAGTTTGTCTTTCTTGCGCCAGGTCTGGAAACCGTGGAAATGGTTCACGACCGGGAAATGAATTGAATTTTGACGTCGCACCGCTTCAGTCAATGGCCGACACTTAAGTCTTGCCCCCCAGTCTTGGGGATGAGCTGTAGAACATCAGCCAGCGATTGCATTTCACTTATAACACGTTGAGTCTAGTGCCGCCGAACGGATGTTTGGAACAAATGGAGATTGAGTGGTTCAACCCCACTCGTTTAATTATCGGCGATCATATCCGCACTCAAGGGATTTTCATTCGTTCACCGGTGGTCGGTCATGCCGGTCTAAGCTTTAGTTGTATGTCCGCACTCTGGGGACTTGGAGCCGACATGTATACTCCGACTCGCACTCTGGGAGTTCGGAGTTGGTGTTTATACTCCAATTCCCGCTCTGGGAACTTGGAGTTAGAGTTTATACTTCAATTCTCGCTCTGGGAATTTGGAGTTGTCGTTTATACTCCGTTTCACACTCTGGGAATTCAGAGTTGGTGTTTATACTCCGTCTGGCACTCTGGGAGTTCGGAGTTGATGTTTATACTCCGTTTCGCACTCTGGGAATCCGAAGTTGATGTTTATACTCCGTTTCGCACTCTGGGAGTTCGGAGTTGATGTTTATACTCCGACTCGCACTTTGGGAGTTCGGAGTTGGTGAACAGACGGTCAGTCACATCTGCTGTATGTTTTTGGATTCCGCTCACACTCTGGGAACGGAAGGTGTATCAGAATCGTGGATGGTCGGATCACATCCACCCCGAGTTAACAAGTGAGGTCGTTAGATGGACGGGTCCACCCTCCTCAAACTTGATACGGACGAAGTCGTTGAGTGGACGGATCCACCCCCTTATAGACATATTTGTAAGTTTATACTCCAGTTCGCACTCTGGGAATGTGGAGTTAAGCGAAGGATTGTCGTGTATCAATCCTTTTTTGACTTTGGTGTGATGGCTTGTCCCCGAGCTCGGGTTTCACTTAGCGAGTGACCGGTTGCATTACAATCACTCCCTATTTGAATAAGTCCCACCATACGATGGAACTTAGCTCTCCATGCATAGTGATGATCATATGAAGCATTTCAAGTAAATCACAGCTCTGGCTCGAAGAGATTATATTTTATTGCCAAAATAAGAAAATATGGCAAAGTCAGTTGCCTTATTGCAAGTTCTAATTTAGAAATGTAGAAACAAATTGCAAAATGGAAAATAAACTAAATGAATTAACATAGCCTGTCATGTGTAGTAGCGACGAAGACTCTCACTGTTCCAGACTCTTGACAGAGTAAGACCGTCAATGGTCGATAATTTGAATGTGCCATCTCCGAACCTTCGTTCAATAACATACGGTCCTTCCCATGCTGGCTTCATATGTGAAGGGACTGGATAGATTCTTTTCAGGACGAGATCGCCTAGGTCAAAGGTTCGCGGGCGGACCTTGGCATTGTACAATCGGGCGACTCGACTTCGATATGCGGCTGCCCTCAAATCAGCCTCTTCACGCTTCTCATCTAGTAAATCGAGAGATTCAGCAAGTAATATAGCATTTGTCTTCGGATCATAGTATGTCACACGATGAGAAGGTAATTCTAGCTCGACTGGAATAACAGCTTCTGAACCATAAGAGAGAGAGAATGGAGTGTGACCGGTCGTGGACATGTGGGTTGTTCGGTAAGCCCATAAAGCCATAGGAAGTTCATCGACCCACTTGCCCCCGACCTTTTCCAATCGTTTTTTTTCAGAATGGACTTTATAACTTTATTGACCGCTTCGACCTGTCCGTTCGCTTGAGGGTGTGCAACTGCAGGGAATTTCTTTCGAATGTGAAACCGCTTACAGAAATTTTTAAATTCAACACTGTCGAATTAGGTTCCGTTATCAGTAATAATGGTGTATGGGAGACCGAATCGACAGATAATGTTGCGGACTATAAAGTTAATTACTTTCTTCGTCGTTATGGTAGCAAGAGCTTCAGCTTCAGCCCACTTCATAAAGTAATCAACTGCGACGATGGCGTATTTCGCACCACCTTTTGCCAAAGGTAGAGTACCAATGATGTCGATGCCCCATATTGCAAACGGCTATGGGCTGACCATTTGCATTATCTCGGTAGGTGGGGCTCTAGGTATTCGAGCATGCTTTTGACATTTATCTCACTTCTTCGCATAATCTGACGCATCGCGATTCACAGTTGGCCAATAATATCCGTATCGAAGTATTTTCTTGGCCAGTGCTTGCCCCCTGGTGTGGTCGCCACATTCTCCCTCGTGTACGTCGCGCAATACTCATTTGATTTCATCGTGAGCAATACACCGGAGTAAAGGAACAGAGTACCCCCTTCTGTACATGACTCCATTCTGGATGGTGAATCGTGAGGCCTTCCGAAGAACTTGTCTCTTTTCACTCCTATGCTCCGGCAGGGTTCCGTGTTCAAGGTAATTTCTGAATGGAGTCATCCATGACTCCTTATCGGGAACAGTTTCACATACCCAATTTGCTTCTGCCCGGTCAATACTTGGGGAAGTTAACGTTTCTACGGGAACGAGTCCCATTTGCTGAGCTTCACCTGTGCTGGCTAACTTCGCCAATGAATCGGCTTTCTGATTACGTTCTCGAGGTATGCAATAAATGGCATAATAATCAAACTGATCCAGTACTTCCTGAACTCGAGCTAAGTAGGCAGGTAGTCTATGATCTCTCGCTTGATATTCTCCCCGAACCCGACACACAACTAACTGCGAATCACAATAAATGTCCACAGCGATAATTCTCAAATCTCTGGCAAGTTTTAGTCCAGCTAAGAGGGCTTCATATTCAGCTTCATTATTAGTTGCATGAAAATCGAACTTTAAAGCATAACATATAGATCAGCCTTCGGGGGTTTCAAGTACAACTCCAGCGTCCGAACATCGATCGTTTGATGCACCATCAGTGTACAGCTTCCAGACGTATTTGGGAGATTCACTGGTTTCGGGCAAGTCCTCTAGAATGGTAAATTCAGCTATGAAATCGGCTAGGACTTGTCCTTGAATGGCTCGCCTTGGAGTATAAGTAATATCAAACTGGCTCAGTTCGATGCTCCACTTGAGTAACCTACCAGACGTCTCAGGCCGCGTAAGGACCTGTCGTAACGGCTGGTCGGTATAAACAATAATAGGATGTGCTTGGAAATATGGTCGGAGCTTCCTTGATGCAATAACAAGGCAATAATCCAACTTCTCTAGTTTCAGATAATTCCTCTCAGCTCCAGTCAATCGTTTGCTAATGTAGTACACTGGCTTCTGTATCCTGTCTTCTTCTCGAATCAAGGCAGCGCTGATAGCGTTCTCTGAAATCGCCAAGTATACGTACAACTTCTCATGATCAATAGGCTTTGACAGGATAGGTGGTGTGGATAGATACTGAATTAGTGCTTGAAAAGCGCCCTCACACTCCGTGGTCCATTCAAAGTTTCGTTTTCCTTTTCGAATCAGATCGAAGAAGGGAATGCATTTGTCAGTGGACTTTGAGATGAACCTGCTTAGTGCTGCTACTTTCCCATTGAGACTCTGGACTTGTTTTATAGTTTTCGGAGACTCAAGATTTCTGATAGCCCAGATCTTTTCAGGATTAGCTTCGATCCCTCTAGCATTAATGATAAACCCAAGGAATATTCCGGATGCAACTCCAAAATGACATTTCATTGGGTTGAGCTTCATTCTGTATTCTCGAAGTATGTTGAACATAGATTCCAGGTCTTTAATATGGTCAGTGGAAAATCGTGACTTCACAAGCATGTCATCTACATATACTTCCATGGTTTTCCCGATTTGATTGGCAAACATCCGATTGACCAATCATTGATAAGTAGCCCCGGCATTCTTGAGTCCGAATGGCATTACTTTGTAGCAATAAAGTCCCAGATTGGTTACGAAGCTGGTATGTTCTTGATCAGGTAAATGCATTGGTATCTGATTGTAGCCAGAATACGCGTCCATGAAGGATAAGAGTTCATGTCCAGCTGTTGCATCTACGAGCTGATAAATTCTGGGAAGCGGGAAACTGTCTTTAGGACAAGCTTTATTCAAATCGGACTAATCGACACATGTTCTCTATTTTCCGTTCGACTTTCGGACAAGCACGGGATTCGACACCCATTCGGGGTATAGCGCATCTCGAATGAACCTGTTTGCTTTAAGCTTTTCTACTTCTTCTTTAAGGGCGGCAGATCTCTCTGGATCCATACCACGCCTTTTCTGTTTGACCGGGACATGCCGCGGGTCAATATTCAGGGTATGGCTCACGATGTCTGGCGAGATCCCACACATGTCAGAATGCGTCCAGGCGAATACGTCAAGATTCGCTCGTAAAAATTCAACCAATTCCTCTTGAGTTTGCTGGCTTAGCTGAGAGTCGATCTTTATCATCATTGAATCATCATCATTGTCAATTGGGACATCGATCGTCATTTCGGCCGGGGATGCTTGACTTTCTTTAGATTCTCCTTCATCTTCAGTTTCTCTTGGGTCAAGATCCCTTTGGAATTGGTTGGGGTGCCCGGGCATAGGCCTAGGCGTTAATTGTTAATTATCAGCAAAGCGGACGCAGAGAGATTCCTCTACGCCCTTTCCTTTCCCCTTTCGCTGCGCCTCCCGCAACTCGGCAACATAACAGGCTCTCCCAACAGCCTGATCTCCTTGAATGATTCCCACTCCATGATCAGTGGGAAACTTTAAAGTCAAACACCACGGGGCAATGGCTGCCCTGAATTCAGCGAGGGCCGATCAGCCCAAGAAAGCATTATAAGGGGAGTCTATGTCCAACACAATGAACTGTAACATCCGGACTCTCCGGCGTTCTGCAACTCCCAACTTCACTGGTAGTTCTACTATTCCAGTAGGTATTGTAGCGCTCCCATTGAAACCATGGATTCGAGATTGGCAAGGTTTCAAGTCTTTGGCTTCCATTTTCATTTGGTCGTAAGCTCGTTTAAACAAAATATTCACAGAGCTTCCACTGTCAACCAAGATCCTCTTCATCCAAGCAGGACCTACTTGAGCTGAGATGACCAATGGATCGATAGTGGGGGCTTCGACTTTATCATCATCTCTGTTTCTGAACACGATGTCATCTGTCATCATCTTCTATTGTTTGGCCGGAGCACCTTCATCAAAACTACTATAACACTCAAAGTCTGCATGCCTGATAGAGTTGGCATACGACTCCATTTCCTTCCAGCTTCGATCTGGTGGATGAGGACCACCACTTATTGTATTAATAACTAACCTCCCGCCTGTACGAGCGGGTTCTTCCTGCCTTTCTTGATTTGGTGCACGATTCTGATTTGATGGGCCCACACCTCCTGACTGCGGCACCCGCACATACTGATCCAACTTCCGTTCACGTATCAGCTTTTCAATGAGATCTTGTAAATGATGACACTCATTTGTATTATGGCCATAACTTTCATGGAATCTACAGAACTTTCCTGTTTGGACCTGTCTTTCCGTTGACGGCTTCGGGGCAGGTTTTTTGTATTGCACGGTATTACAGGTCTGCAAATACACATTTTCCAACGACGTATTCAATGGAGTATAGTTGTCGAACATGGGAGCTCTACGCCGTGGACCACGACTTTGATCTCGCTTTTTTCCTTGACTTCCACTGTCCCTCTGCTGATTCTGTTTATTTTGAATATTCAACTGAACTTTCCCGGAACTCTCCCTGGATTGTTTAACTGCGATGTTACTCTGAATTCCTTCAATGTTGGGTCCTGTGTCATCCTGCTTCCTAGACTGTTTCGCATCCTCCCTTCTCAAGAATTAGGCTGCCTTGGAATAGAAACGGTCCAATGACGCAGGCGACTTCCTAGCTAACCAATTTCCGAACTCGGAATCAGGATCAATCCCCTTAGTCAATGCCATTAGGATAGAGTTGCCATTGGGATTGCTTATTTCTGCACACGGAGCATGAAATTGCTCCAAGTAACGTCTGAGTGTCTCTTCGGGAGCTTGAGTGCCACTAGACAGAGTATTAACATCTTTAGGCCTCGCTACGTGTATACAGAATTGTTCAACAAACTTGGTGGCCATTTGGTCAAAATTAGAAATGGATTGTGGTGGCAAACAAGTAAACCACATAGTAGCAATGCCCCCCAGCGAAATGGGGAAACTACGGCATTTTACTGCATCATCAACTCTCGCAGCATTCATCAGCCATTCATACTTTAGGATGTGTTGATTTGGATCAGAATTCCCTTCATAAACTGGCAAAGTTGGCATCCTGAAGCGCCAAGGTGGTTCAGCATATAATATGTCATCAGTGAAAGGGGTGTGACTCTGGATATTCCCCAGTCGTTGTTGGTAAGACCCTAACTTTCACGGATCATCTGACGAATCATCGTCGGTATATCCGGCATCTGGATATTTGGAGGATGTTGTGCCAAGGTGTGGTCGGGTTCCACAGTGCGAGTCTGGACCGGACGCGGTCGACGGTCCGTGGCTTGCCTCCTTGGTTCAACGTTTTCAGGAAAATAAGGTTCTAGAGTATGATCTCGTTGGTTATGATGCGGATCAGCTTGATTTCTAGCATCAACTCCTTGTTCGGTAGTGGTGGTGGTAGCGAGATTGCCTATGACATGGTAATGAGCGGCACCCCCTCGGGATGAAGGTCCGGTATGATGAATGGTGGATGGTCCAGTTCTGGGTTGTCCAAGGTTCAAGGCAGGTTGCTGTCCTGTGGCCTGGGTGTAGCTTACATCCAGCCATGGGTGTGTGGATCGGTGATGATCGTCAGATGAGTCTGAACTTTCGGTGGAAGAGTAAGAAGCTTGATCTCTTCTGGATCTTCTGCGCCTTTGGCGATTTAGCTGGTTGGTCAACTCCGTGTTGGCGCGCAGTTGTTCAGTAAGTTGTTGCCGACTCTGGGTCAACTCTTGAAGCAGCATCTGGAATTCTTGTCTGGTAACCGGGCCTGATGGATCTGAAGGTCCGACGGCATCTTGATTGGATGGAGGCAATTGCACGAGATTTTGTCTGTCCCGTCCTTCTTGATCAACAGCTGTAGAGGTAGTTCGTGTACTCACCATGATGAATTGATGAAGTCCTTTCCTAGATCTGATGCAAAATCTGAATAGAATGGAAGGGCTTCAAGACTTTAGATCTGGATCTTCTTCTTGGATTTTTGCAATCCGGTATCGATAGGAGATCCAAAGAGCAGGAGAAAATTTGGGTTTTTTCTCAGTGAAAGCACAAAAGTGTTTGTACCAAAAATGGGCACAACACTCTTCGGAAGTTTTTGAAGAGATAAAATGAAGAAATTAAATGGAAAAAGAGGATTATCTAACAAAAACTCCAAAAAAAGATATGTAAATCATAAAAAATGCACAGAAACACAGGAATTTAGAGTGGTTCGGTGTATTGCCTACGTCCACTATGAAATTGATCACTTTATTGATGTTTATTTGGTGATTACAATTGATTGCAACAGGTTACAGCAGATAACAATGAATTACAGCAGTAAAATTCGCTAGCAGCAGCAGCAATGGACTTTAGAACTGGATCCGGCAGAGTCCGGGCGTTGGAGAATTCAAAGATCCTTTTTCTGTAGGCCCTGGGGGTCTATTTATAGGTGTAGGAGGCTGATATTTCGCTCAGGTCTTGGGAGACTTTTTCTGGCACGTGAGTGGGCCCACGCGACCAAGCCTATGAAGTTTCGGCTCGATCCATGATCGATACGAACGAATTTCATATCGATCAGGATTTCGTCCGATGGAGTCGAAACTTGGTGTGAACATTCTTTAGCATGCACGTAAGCTTCTGTGAAAATTTCATAGCATTTGGACTTGTAGATTGCGAGATATGATCGATACGAAATGGAGACTTTCGGCAGGCTGATTGGTTCGACTCGATCCTTTCGACTCGATCTTGTTCGAATCGATGGGGATGGTCCAGTTCGCATCGATGGGAGTCCCTTAGTTCGTATCGATCGTTATGCTCTGTTCGTATCGATCGTTATGCTCTGTTCGTATCAATAAAAGTGCTCCACCTAAATGGATACGAACAGTGATCCTCTGATGGGTACGAACAGCGCATCCTGATGGATTCGAACAAAGACTCTTTGATGGATACGAAGTGGACATTGGCCGATCGATACGAAGTGGACTCTGGTGATGGATGCAAACCAGATCAATTCGAACTTGGGCCTTCTGATCGACGCGAAGCTGATCGATTCGAACTAGGGCCTTCTGATCGATGTGAAGCTGATCGATTCGAACAGAGGCCTAGCCGATCGATACGAAGTGGACATTGGACTATCGATTTGAACAGTGGCTAGATGATGGATGTGAAGTCGATGGATTCGAACAGTGGCTCGTCGATGGATGCGAAATGAGGCTGTTTTCATCCAATTTGCATCGATCATAACTTGAGCATATGAATTCGGACTGACTTGAAATTTGGAGTGCTGACTTCCATGGATTTGCTTGTCGTGTCTTATCAATTGTAGCTTGATCCGGACTCAGACAAAATTTGTCAATATCCATAGTGAGCCCGCGTATAAATGATCTCTAAGATGAACCGTCATTGGTTTCTAGTCAAGTTCTTGGTGTCACGGCCTTGCCAAAAGGCGGGATAACATTCGAGAACATTTGTGGTTAGAGAACCCACCATGCGGCTGCTTCTTCTTATAATTGCCATGAAGCTAAAAAGCGTTTCTGCTAATCGGCCAGATTAAATCCTTTAAAAATCTTTTCACATGTTCGTAACCATGCTTGGACTTGCACGATAGATTCTGTCCCCTTAAAAGGTTTCCCTCCCAGAGTTGTGTAGTCTTTGAACAATGTTGCAAAGTTTGCCCTTGGCTGAACCGACTCTGCTTCCTCGGCAATTCCTACTCTTTCGGGATTCTAGGTCCGACCATTTGTGGTTGTGGTACTGCTAGCTCCCCTTCCACGTCTGCCTCTAGTGCTCATTGCTTACTACTTGGACATAGTAAGATGATACTTAGAAAGCTTGGATGGAATACACTCCAAAGGTGGCACTAATCAAATTTATCAAAGCTAATCTAACTATCAGGGATATATATAAATATAAATATAAAATTACAAATACGCTCTCTCAAGATTGATACTAACCCAAAAGCCTAGAACTCAACCTAAGGTCTGATATCAAATGTGACGAACCGCATTGCTTACTCCGAAAGACGAGTCATTAAGGATGAAAGAAAGAGATAGAAAAAGAAGAAACTAAACAAAACACAGAATCCAACAATGGAATGGAATAATATATATTACATTACATAAGTTTTACATAGTCACTGACAATACAATACATCAGAGTAATAGTAATACATACATCACACTTGGACAATCATAACTACATGTCCATACATTACAATCCAAAATACATATACAGACATAGCAGAAATAGATAGTAACTAGTTAACGGTGAAACCACTTGATCCAGCTCCTCCAAAATGCAATCGTGAGAACATGGATCACTTGGCTACTCATAAAAATTTGAGTACCCAAGAGTTTAGGAAAAAATAGAAAAATAAACTCCGGGTCAGACATGGGTCTGGTGTGAGTAAAATGGTTAAATTACTTTAAATTGAAAATCATTTGAAATCAATGGTATCTCGTAAGACCACGTCGCACATAAACACGGATGGGGTTTTACCTTACGATAACCAAAACACTTTAATAGAAAATCTAGTGATATTATCATATTGTCTAGGGTTTCAAGTAAATATATAAATAGCCGAAATTGGTACATTAATTAAATTCCAACATAATAGGTATATAACTAAAGCCGAAGGCACTTATTGGAAATTGGGTTCCATACATGGCAAGGTAAGGAATTACCTTCTGAAGAGTGCACCTCTAGATAAAAAGCACTGGGGTCTGACAAGAACATCTTGTATCCCTGCTACATAGAAGCGGCCAACCACTTGACTAGTAGTACTGAATATATCATCACCACGGTTGTGATCAGCAACTATACCGGAGCATACCAAAGTGGGACAAATACCGAGTCTAGATCTGGTAATGACATATCCTAATGGGTGCGACCCACATAGCCCTGTTGCATGCCCTGTTTTTGCCATTCCCGGTTGGTGAAGCTTGAGGCTACGATTACCTTTCAATAAACTTACACTTAGAATGCTCATTGCCTTCCAATGACAATGTACTGATAGCATTCATCCATACAAGTCTGTTCTGGGTTTGAACGAAACCGGATGCACTATTTCCACTACACCAATTTTTGGAATCACCCTTAGAGTTAGTGACAAATAGTCCTTGCACTTCAAAATATGCATCATGGGTCTTGCCTTTAGAATCTTCCACATGCTCGCTTGAATTGGTTCGAAGTGGTTTTTGGATAATACTGTTATCCGATCTCGGTCTCATCGAACCAAAACGATAAATTCTTAAAGGCCAAGTTCTAGTTTAAATTAACGATTCTACAACCATTGTGCAAATATTCACATATGGAAATTCATTCCATATGTTTACTTTATCATGACCAGTCAATCGAAATTAATTCGCTTGTAATCATCACATTTTTTGAAACTTGGAATAGTGATCAGTACAAGTCGATTTATTCCAATAAAACGTGTCAACGTTTTATTCTAACTACTTTAATTTGTTTGGCTACTAAATGGCAGAGACAAAAGATAATTGAAATCAATATCTAAGAGAATTAAAAGTCAAAGCATAGATCATTAACTTCAACCAACAATTTATAATTAATATTAAATCAATTTACAAATCAGAACTGAATTGGTTTCAATTAACCGAGTCAAGTTATATTTTTAATCCAGATTACTTATTAATCAAAGAAATTTAATAAATGATTTATTCTTAGTTAATTAAAAATTAAACAGTCCATTTAATAATTAATTGATTAATTAACATATAATTAATAATTAAGAAATTACTTATTTGTTCACTTCAATTGTTATAAATCAATAAATCTTTACATTGAAGAAATCTTGATAATAATAGTTTAGATGAAAATACTCGATGATAGGATCTCGATGCAAAAATCTGCGCGTCGATTGGATTTGAAATTAAGAAGAAATATTGTTTTAAATTTAAAGATTATTAAATATAATAATTAATTCAATTTCCTTCTAAAACAAAGCCAAACCCATACGAATCCAAACTAAAACCCGGCCCAATAAATCCCTTCCTTCTTCTTCCCAGTTCCTACTCTCCTCTCTTTTATTCGAATGCCCTGAAATGTAAATGAAGATGTGCACATGCACTCAAACTCCGGTCGACAAATCTTGCCGTCGATCATCCTTGCGAGTCACCCACAACCCCCACAACATGACTACCCACCTGAAAAGCAATCGAACCTTCAGTTTCGAAATTTCGAACATTCTCACCAAAATTGGAACAACCACCGTGCCCATCAAACGCCTCGCCATGACAACCCATGCCACCATCCACCACCAAAATACACCCAGAGATCCGCCATCGTCTCCTCCACCAAACCCCTCATGCACACCCTTCCTTCTCTCTCTAAACGTCACCATTGACCTCGAACCAAGACCAAACCCAAACCACTCTTAAACCCTAGTTCGATCTCGACTAGCCTAAACATGATACTAAAAATCATCGCACCATTTTTCATGGATGCGCCATCAACCCATCCTCCTCCACGCCAAAAGCCATCGCCTGAAATCTCCTACGTCACCGGAATTTGGCATCATGCCCAAAACTGTTCATCTCCACAATTCTCTCTTCACATAACACTAAAAATTCCCAAACAACTCATAAAAATCGTATTTTTCAACGACAAACACAACTGTAGGATCCATTTCTTATATTATGATGGTTGGATTTCGACCATAGTTGACCTACTGACTATAAAATGGGGTTTTCTCTCTCCATGCTTGATGAAATTATAGGAAACCAATTTTAAAATATTCTATACTAAAAAACAAACAACTTTCCTTTTGACATCATGATTTAAAACTAAAAGGGTGTTGAGTTATTGATTTTTAAAGTGAAAAGTTTATTGTTTTATCAAAAAAACAAGAACAAAGATCTTATATGGAAGAAGTACAGTGTTTGGTGGAACTAACCATGTCGAGCACAAACATACATACAAAAATTTACGTAACAGATGTATATACACATGACATAGATCCAAGATTTCACCCATAATCACACTTATATACATATATATAATATTCGGTAAAGAAAAAAAAGGATGTTCTACTCACTGTTTATAAAATGGATGACAAACTACTGTGTTAAATATCCTTCTTCAAGCTTTTAAACACTTAACTTATATTTATTTTAATGGCAGACCTTTTTCTTTTTTTTAATATAAGAACAATATAGCTATATATATATATATATATATATAAGAGAACGGAAGGAAGATAGTGATCAATAGGGTGGCTGGAGTACACATATCGGGTGGCTGCTATCCATGTTTAGGCTTCATCTTTTTATTTTTTTTCAACTTTTGTGTGCTTGATTTTTTCTTCCTTGTGGGCTGATTTAATCTTTGTGGGCTTGATTTGATCTATGCAATGATGAAGCTTATATATATACATATTTTTATTTATATTCAGTAGTGAGCGTTTGAAATTTTTTGTATAGCTTTCAAAATTCATAGATTCAGATATTCTCAATATCAGAAAATTAATTTATTTGACTTATAAAAATTAGTATTTCAATATTTAAAATTAGTTAATTATTCTAATAACAGATGGCCAAAAATCCGGGTTGTTACATAGACCAAGAACCGTGCGAATAAAATGATCTACGTATAATTTACATACTTAATTCGATTGGGTTCTTAATTATACCAATCTCTTTCTAAATCACTTATATTTTTCATTTAGTATTTTATTCAATAACATTATTTATGAATTATTTCATAAATTTTCACCTAAGTTCATAAATATTTTATAAAGATATTTCTTTGTAGAATAGCAATTAAAAACTTACTGCACTATCTAATTGTATAATACCCTTTTATATCCAAAGGGTACATACAAAATTGTTTGAATTTATTTTTCAAAGATGGAGACCTAATAAAAATATGGGTCTTTTAAAACTGAGTCAACCCTTCGACCTCTTTAACTTAGAGTGTTATAACGATAGATATTTATGGATTGGCCCATTATCACCAAATAGTTTACATGACTTAGATGTTTTAACAAAAGCTATGGTTTTAATAAAACAATGTCTATCAAAAACCTCCCTATCTAATTTAACCCATTTTAAAATTTGAGTAAAAAATACCTCTATTCTATCCAAGAGTTTAAATTTTCATTCATCCAATCATCCTTTTATCAAAACTTCTTTTGTTTATCAAATTTACTTTTTGAAAACATTCCATAATTATTTTTATATGAAATAACTTCAAAATTTTATTTATTAAAGCCCACTTTAGGTTTTTCTGGATTTGAATTCATTTTGATTGCGCAGTGATAAAGAGAATAATTTACTAAGTGCCCTATAACGTTCGCCTAAGTAAACATCCAATCCTCACTTAGAAGCTTATTCATATTACTACAAAACCAATCAAGATGTTTTCCGCTAAATTATCCCAAAGAAAACGCACTCCACTTAAAATTTCTCTTCTAAAATATTTTTAATTATAAATACTTCCAAATAATATTACTATTATTTTTCTGAAACCCTTTTGAAATTATTTCAAACAACTCTGCAATTTAAATTCAAAAGTCCTTTTTAGACCACACTTTATAAAATCAAATTTATATAAAATTACCTTTATATAAAATCATTTCATATTATAATAATTCTCCTTTATTATAATAAAATTTTCTCAAATTTTTTTAAACTCTAAATATCTTATCCAACCATTTAGGTTATATTAACCAAAAGTTTACTTTTAATTTAACATTATAACCTAAGACCTTATAGTCAAATTGTGAAATTTAATTCATAAGGGATTCGTTTATAATCGAAATAATAAATGCTGAAAAATAACCTTAGTTAGCAATCAACAAATGACAACCAACGCTCCTAATTTAATTGAGCATGACTGACCAAACAACAGTGAAAATAAATAAATATAATCACATTCAAACAAATAAACATGGTCTAAACAACTAAATAAAATATTGAAAATTATTCCTTTATATATATAATATAGAGCTAAAATATTTCATTTACCAATTTTCAAAAATCAATATCATGTCTGTTTGCCTTCTTCAAATGTTTAGAAATCCCTATCGACACCGTGGCGTCCTACGTCTCAACCAGAATACATAAACAACTCAATAGATCAATTACCATAATACATTTTATAACAATAACAAATACGCTCTCGCCTATATAAAATACTCTCAAACTCATTCTAGAGTGTTACTTACCTTATCTCTATTGAATTACTCACTCTAGGGTATTACTAACCCTATCTCCAATGAGCCATACCCTACCAAAGCCAAGGTTCTCACTTGACCTTTAACTCTGATACAAAATGTAACGACTCGCCTTTTCGATCATCGAAAGTCGACACCGAATACATCCACGGTATTCAAATGTCGAACATTTAATCTCCAAAAAGGCAGATTGTTAGGGTAAAATAAAAAGAAAATAACATAGAACATGGAAATCAAAATCACACAACGGAATCGACAACATATAATATAACAAAGATAATAAAAACTGTCACTCCAAAATATAGAGTACATCAGAGTTAAAAACAAACCTTATTAGCTGGATAGTTATAAAATCCCGACCTTATAGTTGCTGATAGGTACACAGTATAATACAGCGGAAAATAAAACACTACGATAGGTGAACATCCAGCTCTTCTCCAAGAACTCCATATCACCAAAGCCAACCTGGGAAAATACTTGATCTAACCCGAGCATTATAATAAAATAATACCCGGGTCAGTCTGGAAAACCGGCATGAGAAAACTCAAGAAATGGGCTAAACATAGATCAGTTGGTGGACCGCGCCGCAAAGCGGGATTTCACCATACAAGAACAACATCCAAACATAACAGAGTGGAAATAAACAACACAAACAAATCCAAATACAAAGGATGAGTACAAGTAAGAAAAATCCCATACTTAATGAATGGGCATAATTAATATTAAAATCTAGCCTTGAAAGAATGGACATAAATAATTAAATATAGACAATGGCACAAAATAGTTCTCGCTGCAATTAAGGAAAATAATTCAAAGATTTGAATCAATGGAAAGAAATGAAAATTTCCACAAATGACAAGGAGGGTGTGTCTCCCTTACCGAAAGTATACCTCTAGAAATATACTTGAGAGGGTCATATACTCTATGACACCTCTCGGGAACTCCAAGCCGGAGCCTGCTAGACCTTACTGAGGATCCGGTTATTTCACATCATAATGCGCAAACCGAATCCAATCTAGAGTGGATGTGAACATATCCTTATAGGAGAAACCCCATATAATTTGACCCCCACTCACGCTTTGGTTTTAGTCATTTCCTTCATTGGATATCAAAGCTCAAAAGAGTAACAAATCGTCTTTAATAGACAAAACACAAAGAAGAAAGCAGAATCAAAGTCAATAGTAGATAAATCAACTATCGGGAATGATAAAATGGTTGTTCACACTTGCACTTGATTTTTACATCACAATACTTTTAAAGACACTTTAAAAACACTCTTTAAAATATATTTTTAAAAGGAAAATTATATTTTCTAAGTGTATTAAAACCAAGGTCAAAACAAATGTCAAAACATTGTTTATTATAAACCCAAAACAATTTACACTTAGCTTTATTTCGAAACAATTCTTTTTGAAAGATCTTCATATTTATAAACTATTTTTTATAAATTTAAAACAATATTTATTATCCCAGAAGATAATAAATCAATTGAATTACTTCTATAAATTTTAAATGAAATGTTACTCATCCCAGAGGATAATTTATATAACCTTATTATAACTTTTAAAACCACATTAATTTTCCCAAGTAAAATAAACCAAATTTAAAATCCTTTTTATAAATTTAAACCAACATTAATTATCCTGAAAGATAATTAATCAAATTAATAATCGTTATAAATTTAAAAACATTATTAATTATCTCGAAAGATAATTAATCAAATTTATAATCTCTTTTAATAAACCAATCAAGTGTCTTTATTAAAATAGTTAATTATCTCTAAAACAATTTAATTTAATCAGTAACTTAACTTTAAAACCTTTATTAAATCAGTTAATTAACTTTAAAACACTAAATCAATTAATTCACTTTAGAACATTTTTATTAAATCAATTAATTAACTTAAATACCTTTGTTAAATTAATTAATTAACTTTAAATATCATTAGTTATAATGATTAATTACACTAAAATATCATTAACTGAATTAATTAATTAAATTCAAATATCTTTAATTAAAAATATCCAGTTAAACTCAAACATCATTATTTAAAATTATTAACTAAATCCAAATATCATTAATTAAAATGATTAATTAATCTTAAACATCATTAATTAAAATGATTAATTTACTTTAAACATCATTAATTAAAATGAGTAATTACATTTAAATATCATTAATTAAAATGATTAATTAAATTAAAACATCATTAATTAAAACTATTAATTAGATCTAAATATCATTATTTAAAATGATCAATAAATTTTAATCATCATTGATTAAAACGATTAATAAATTTTGTGAAAATAAAAGCTCAAGTTCAACACATACAAAGGTTTAGGGGATGATGTTCAATAAATGATGGTATAGAGAAAAACGCTATAATGACACTTAAGCAATTCAAATAGAATGCCACAATTATTTTTAACTAAGCAGTAAGCATCAATATAGGCAGGATAAGGAGATAAATAAATATTGGCCAGAAACCCCTTAGGGTTCACTGCAATTTGGCAACAAATATTCCCTGCAAAATAATGGTTACGGACAATATTTATAGTCATATGTGTTCACTGCAATTTGGCTAATATGTCATCCGTTTTTCAAAACAGAAATCCAACCAAACAATCAATCACACAATAATTTAAACTATCATGCAATCATTCAATAATAATCTATAGCATTCAAGATATTATATAGTTTATTTAAAGGTGAGTAAACTCACTGAAATTCCAATTGATGCCGAAGCATCCGGTTTGAATTAAAATCGAACAGATGATCAATTTTAGTACAAAATTCTCCAAGCTCCAAATCCCACCAATCCAATTCCAATATGAAGATGACATTCCTACAAGTCCAACATGACAGACCACGTCCGTATCCGACCTTATATGACATAGTTATGGGTTTAATAAGATTTTGAATTAAATAATATAATTAAATACTTAGTCACTTTAGTTAATCCACTAATCCACCCTTAATACATCTTCCCAAAATCAAAATCAATTTTCCCTCCTTCACCTGAACACTAGCCATGCATTCATTCCCCCGACCTCCATTGTCCATCAAAGAAACCAACAACCGAGACCACCGACAAAATCCTCATCTCCCCATCTTCGCAATGCACCAATTCCCTAAGGCTCGACCACCTAATTAAAAATGCGACCTAATGCCAAAACTTACCACGCCCAAAATGTCGGACCTACCTAACGTCCACCACAACATCCCGTATTCGGCAGCAAGGTGCCGTCTTTCTTCATGAAGTTAGATCTGAACTCAATTTAGTAACTGATATTCGAAACAACCTCTTCGTGAAACCCTAGCTCCACTGCCTAAAAGTCGATCATCAGAGAATGCTGCCACAACATTTCCTAAGCATATCGATTTGAAGAGTGAGTCCATACGAGTTCAAAGACCCGAGTTTGACCATTTATTGATGAGCGGTTCAACTTACTTTGATTTTAGAAGTATGTTGGTCATTATTTGTTTTCATTTGCAGGAGTTTGAAAGAAGCCGGCCCAAAAATTTAGGCTTAAGAAAATTAGTTCGTTCCCCTTTTTCGTTTGTATATTCCTTCGGCCCAATGTCTTTGCGATTATGGCTGCTCCTCGTTCGTTCCTCTCTGATGAAAATTAGGGCTTGTGAAATTGAGTCACCGCTTCAATTGGTTGCTGATGTTTCGATTTCTTTTCTTTGATCAATAAGATTATTCGCGGATTCTTCAATTTAGTCGAGTACGATTGTTAAAACTGGTATGTGCTTTTTCTTTTCAATTTGCCTATGCTGGACTTTGATTCGAGTTGAATGATTATTCTTTGTTGCTTGAACTCAAATGATTTTTTGTAGCCGATGATGAATAGGTTAAATAGGAATCAAATTCCTTAATTTTCATTCGTATATTTCATACGAATTCGTCTGATGATATTTCTCGGCCACTTGATTTTGCTTGAATGCTGATGATTTTTCTGACCTTTTCAATTCCTATATTTTTGTTGCTTTATTCTCACGGCTTTGATTTCGACTTGCTTGGCCACCACGGTGTTGATTTTTAACTGTTCGATTTCGTTGGTCATTACGGCTTCGATTCTCTGGCACTTGATTTTGGTTCCGTGAATTTCTCTTTGTGCTTGTTGACAGTGATAATCTTTGACTTTGGCACTGACTTGTTCATTCACGGCTTCGACTTGATTTTGTTATAACTATTAAAGGCTTTGTAGTATTTTCTGGTTTGAACCATGACTTGATTACTGCAACTAATTAATAAGTATATCTGCACATCATGTTGTTTGTAGCTAGTTCACATTGTACCTTGTAGTCTTGGTTCATGTGATGTTCATTCATTGTTGTCTCTAGTTTGATGTACTCGAGTCTGGTGCTGAAATTTGGTTGTATGCATATGCAGTTGAAAAACTTCATTATTGAGGATGCTGCACCACTGTTGTCACACTGGTTCATTGTTGTCTTCATTGTTATTTGGATTAGTCTGTCTTCACTGTGCATTAATTGTATCATATATATATATATATGCATTAGCTTTGGGTTTCATGTATATTGTCACTGCTCGACTCGAAGTCTGGTTGTAGCATTGTCTCTTTGTTTTGGTATCAATGTGTACGCACACCTTTCTGTTGAACTTCATGTGTATATTTTACTTGAGTCTTCACTTTGATTCCATGTTGCCAGGCTTGTTTATGCTGTTTCACTGGCTTGTGTTTTGTTTCACTTCATTCATTTGCTTTGGCTTCTCTCTGGTCATGGCTGGTCTCTCTCGTTTATATGATGTCATTTGTTTTCTTCCCAGACCTATTGCACTACCTGAACTGGTCTGGTTTGCTTCTTTGTTTCAGTGCTTATATACGTACACTGATATATATGTCTTCAAGTGTATAGCACTGAACCTTTTTGGCCAAGACTGTGTTGTATGTATCTTGACCCATAGTTTTGATTGCACCTGTGTTGAATCCAGCTTGCTGCATGGGTTTGACTTTGTGTTCGTATCGTGACTTTATTTATTTCACTTGAGTTGATCTCGGCTTTTAATTTGGGTTTGACCTTGTGCTCACCTGTCCCTGTAGATTTTATCAAGTGTATATTGGTGTGCACGGCCTTGTGGCATGTACAATGATACGCTGTGCATGTCACAAGCTGTTTGTGTATGATGAATTGAAAATTAAATGATGACGAACAACCCAAATAACTAAGGAAAATAATATTTTCAAAGTTACATTTTGTTTTATACTGCAAAAATATTTTATTTTCAGTTTTACTACGTTAGTGAATATTTTTGCAGATTGCTCAGATGCTGGATTCAATCTGGAATAGAGTTGAAGATAACTACCAGTGAACGAGCGATATGTAGTGAGGACAGTTATGTAAATTGAAATGTATTGTAATTGCAAATTGTATATATATAGTGGGAGCTTAAATTTGAACTATTCAAAATTGTAATAAAATATTTGTTTGAATAAAATATCCGTTTGAATTTAAATTATGTGTTATTTATTTTATTCAGCAAATATTTATTTAATTACGTGAAAAATTAAATAGTACATTAACAAATACATTTAAATGAATATATATATATATATGTTTATTATCATCAAACAAAAATCATATACTCGCATATTCAACAATCTCCCCCTTTTGATAATAACAAACATATATTTAAGATTTTGATTTTATTAAATGTATTTGATTATTCAATTTGCTCCCCCTATTTGAATGCTCCCTCTCTACACAAATCTCCCCCTTCATATATGCATGAAAATAAATATTCAAATGAGCCTAGATGCAAATAGAAAAATATTTGACCTTTATTTGCCAAAATCTTAACTTTTCTCTCCCCTTTTTGTTATCAGCAAAAGAATAATAGTGTTAGAAAAATAGAGATAAAGTGATAGACATTAATACAACATTAATACTCAATTGAGTATAAATATTAAATTTCAATAAAAAATCAAACAAAAATCATAAATACTCTGTTTGACGCATATTCCACTTTAGAATGATATGGATAATGTCATCATATAAAACCATATAGTTGTGTCTATTCGTGGTATATTTATACCAGGAATTTGAATATCTACTAACCATGCATAACCGTTAGGACTTTTAAATGAGATTAGTAGTATTCCAAATAAAAAAAATAAATAAATTCAAGTATCTTCTAACCACGCATAACTATGAGGACTTTTAAATGAGATTAGAATCAACTTGTCTATTTAATTAATCAATTTTGATATGCGTTCCATACATGCATAACTATGAGGACTTTTAAATGAGCATGGCAGCACATAATCAAAAATCCAAGTAATTCACCCATGCATAACCGGGAGGACTTTTAAAAGAGAGTGAAAACTTTGGATGTTTTTATTTGCTAAAAATATAATAAAATGAAAAACGAATGATTCCTGTTTAAAATACCACACATTGACATACTATACTGGATTTTGATGAGTGATGGTCAATAGAAATATGATAGAAATAGGAATGATCATGAAATTTTTACCAAACAAAAAGTTTTTATAACTCTTGTTTAAATTTCTAAAGAAATTTACTAAATATACTGTCTCGAGTTATAATATATGATTAATATCAACACTCATCACTTTTTCAATCACTATTTACCTTTTCGATAATTAGTAGGGGGTCATATTAGTTAATATAGTGATTTAAAATCTAATTCAAAAATAATTATCAAATTTTTCAACATGACTAATCTGAAACAAGGTCAACAAAAATGATTTTCTAGAAGGGGTTTTAGAAAAATGTCTGCTATTTGAAAAATTATTTCAAATGAAAAATATGCAGATATTTTCTTTGAAAAACAATGTAGCAACTGAATGTTTCAACATAAATCACGTTTCACTAGTAATTTTTCTATCAACTAGATTACTAGTGTAATCTGCATCTGAATTTTCCTTCAACTCAAGATTACCATTAATTGAATGTTATAGACCAGACTGTGAAGTTGCAACAATTTCTTGAAATCCTTTTTACAACTTTTAAATGAAATTCTTTTGGATTTTAAATTGAAGCCGTGCCAATAAACAAAAACCGTGAAAATAGAGTCAGCCAAATGTATCATCAACCAATAGAACACCATCGTTAATCCAAACTAATCTATATGAAATAGTTCAAAGACTCAAGGTATTTTTAAAGTATAATTGGCCAACAATTTTGAAAAAGTCAGAATCATTATCAACATTTATTTTTTTTATCAACGACTGGCTGATTTAATTCAGATTATGGTGCAGATTATCACATTTAATATATCGTTCAAAATAAATATACCATTACCTTTTTTACCTTTACGATAATTTTTCGTTGTTGCCCTATTGTGATTCTGCCACCATTATACTAGGCTAAGGAACTTTAATTTGTCGCCCATTGTGTGTCTGGAACAGCCAGAATCCAGATAACACTATTGTTGTTCCTTAGCCTGCCACCACACCTACACGATGAAAGAATTTTGTGACCTATTTGTTTTTATAGGTCCATGATTGTTAGTGGCAATAGATTTTGAAAAATAAGTTTGTGGAGACCCAAAACTATTTATATATGTTCCTTTTGGCACCCGGAATTGTTTAACTTTGAGGGATTTTATATTTGTGCCTTTTGGAACCCAAATTGGAATGTTTTTCACGTGTTTGGATCTATACCAACAAATATTTTGATTGTGTCCAATTTTTCTACAAACTGTGCACTCGGATTTGACTTTATTAATTTTCCTTTTAACAGTTTCAGATTGGTTATATCCAAGTCCTTGTCTTACTGTATTAACAGTTTGTTTCCCTAATAGCATATTCAACGATCTTTCACTTTTTGAAAATTTTTCTAAAGTCGTCAACAGTTGTTGGACTTGTGTTTTGAGTGATTCGTTTTCGTTCAATAATTGAGTGCACCTTTTAATAGAATTTTCTCTTCTAGTGTTTTCACTCTCTTTCAAAATAAGAGTATCATTTTCAAGCGATTTAATTTTACTTTCTGATTTTTTAATCTCTTTTTCGAATGTTGGACACTTATCACACTTAGGGGTTTTGCTTTGATAGTTTTTAACTAATTTATCAAGTTGTTTATTTAAATCTATCAAAGTATCTCTTTGTGATTCGATTTTAGCGTATTTCTCCCTAAGTCGTTCAAAACATCCATTTACTTCGTGGAAATATATAAGTAATTCTGAGTGACTGAGTTTTGATACCTCGCTTGGCTCATCATCATCATCGCTATCAATTATATTACCTCGAAGGCACAGATCTGCATTTTCACTCTCACTGCTAGTACTTTTATTATCTTCATCACTTGTATTCCACGTGGCTGCAAAACTTCTTCTTTTTGATCTCTTTTCTTGGCTGTGTCGATTCTGAGGACAATTGGGCTTGATGTGGCCAGGTTTATTGCACTTGTGGCAAATGATCTTCCGTTCTTCTGGGTTGTCTAGAACTTTAACTATTCTGCTTTTCAGTTTTTGATTTAGAGCTGGATTTCCATATCTGCGATTCCACTGTTTGAATTTCTTCATTAATAGTGCCAGCTCAGCTGCTCCATCATCATCATCATCACCATCACTTTCTATTGTTCCTTTGAGAGCTATCGATTTCTTTCGAGTATCACCTCCTTCGCGCTCTTCCTTGAATTTTATTTCTAGCTCATAAGTGGTGAGATTTCCGATGAGTTCTTCAACTTTGATTTGTTTCAAATCATTTGATTCTTGAATGGCAGTGACTTTGGCTTCAAAATTCAGTGAAAAGACTCTGAGGATTTTTCGGACTATTTCCAATTCGGTGTATGATTTTCCAGGAGCTTCTGATTTGTATACGATATTGGAAAGTCGTCCGTATATCTCCTTGACATTTTCTTCCTTGGCCATTGTGAAAATCTCGTATTCGCTGCTTAGCATGGCAAGGCGAGATTCTTTGAATTGAAATGTTCCTTTGTGAGTCACTTCGAGTGTGTGCCATATTTCCTGCGCAGTTAGACAATGTGAGACACGATTAAATTCAATATGATCCAATGAACAAATAATAGAATTCATAGCTTTAGCATTAGCATTCGGTAACTTATTTTCTAGATCTGTCCATTGATCAATTGGTTTTTCTAATTCCTGATTATTTACGACTATAGTTGGTGCTTTATAACCTGTCTCAACAATATTCCAAGCATCAATGGTTTTCAGAAAAAATTTCATTCTATTTTTCCAGTAAGCGTATTCACCATTGAACATTGGTGGTCTAACAATGGACTGACCCTCTGCAAAAGCATTATTAAAAGAAGCCATTTTAAAAATTCAAATTTTTAAAACAAAAATTTGCTTTTGAAAAATCAAAATTTTAAAACAGAAAATGGCTTTTATTCCTAGCTCCGATACCACTTGTAGGATCGATTTCACCCTAGAAGGGGGGTGAATAGGGTGATACTGTCAATTATAAAAATTTAATGCGGAAGTTTATAAAATATAATTTCAACACAGATCTCAGAATAATAGCAGCACAGATAATAGTAGAATAAAAACAGAACACACAGATTTACCCAGCTTCGGCAAAACCCTGCCTACGTGCTACCCCCAAGGTTTCTACTAGAAATTAGATAGTCAGACGCTTACACACATCAACTCGCGACACCCGCTATCGACTAACCTAACTCTACGCTCAAAACCCTGCCACAACTCAGCCACTGAGTTGCGAATTCTCAAACTACGCCACGTAGTTTGTCCCCTAGTCACACGACTAGAAATTACAACTGTTTAAAAGTTAAAATACAAAAAAAAAGGTTTAAAATAAAAACACTAATTTTAAAATATTTAGCCCAATAGAAATTGAAAGAAGCCGGCCCAAAAATTCAGGCTTAAGAAAATTAGTTCGTTCCCCTTTTTCGTTAGTATATTCCTTCGGCCCGATGTCTTTGAGATTATGGCTGCTCCTCGTTCATTCCTCTCTGATGAAAATTAGGGCTTGTGAAATTGAGTCGCCGCTTCAATTGGTTGCTGATGCTTCGATTTCTTTTCTTCGATCAATTAGATTATTCGCGACTTCTTCAATTTAGTCGAGTAAGATTGTTAAAACCGGTATGTGCGTTTTCTTTTCAATTTGCCTATGCTCGACTTTGATTCGAGTTGAATGATTATTCTTTGTTGCTTGAACTCGAATGATTTTTTTGCAGCCGATGATGAATGGGTTAAATAGGAATCGAATTCCTTAATTTTCGTTCGTATATTTCATACGAATTCGTCTGATGATATTTCTCGGCCACTTGATTTTGCTTGAATGCTGATGATTTTTCTGACCTTTTCAATTCCTATATTTTCGTTGCTTTATTCTCACGGCTTTGATTTTGACTTGCTTGGCCACCACGGTGTTGATTTTTAACTGTTCGATTTCGTTGGTCATTACGGCTTTGATTCTCTGGCACTTGATTTTGGTTCCGTGAATTTCTCTTTGTGCTTGTTGACAGTGATAATCTTTGACTTTGGCACTGACTTGTTCATTCACGGCTTTGACTTGATTTTGTTATAACTATTAAAGGCTTTGTAGTATTTTCTGGTTTGAACCATGAATTGATTACTGCAACTAATTATATAAATATATCTGCACATCATGTTGTTTGTAGCTAGTTCACATTGTACCTTGTAGTCTTGGTTCGTGTGATGTTCATTCATTGTTGTCCCTGGTTTGATGTACTCGAGTCTGGTGCTGAAATTTGGTTGTATGCATATGCACTTGAAAAACTTCATTATTAAGGATGTTGCACCACTGTTGTCACACTGGTTCATTGTTGACTTCATTGTTATTTGGATTAGTCTATCTTCAATGTGCATTAATTGTATCATATATATAGATATGCGTTAGCTTTGGGTTTCATGTATATTGTCACTGCTCGACTCGAAGTCTGGTTGTAGCATTGTCTCTTAGTTTTGGTATCAATGTGTACGCACACCTTTCTGTTGAACTTCATGTGTATATTTTACTTGAGTCTTCACTTTGATTCCATGTTGCCAGGCTTGTTTATGCTGTTTCATTGGCTTGTGTTTTGTTTCACTTCATTCATTTGCTTTGGCTTCTCTCTGGTCATGGCTGGTCTCTCTGGTTTATATGATGTCATTTGTTTACTTCCCTGACCTGTTGCACTACCTAAACTGGTCTGGTTTGCTTCTTTGTTTCAGTGCTTATATACGTACACTGATATATATGTCTTCAAGTGTATAGCACTGAACCGTCTTGGTCGAGACTGTGTTGTATGTATCTTGACCCATAGTTTTGATTGCACCTGTGTTGAATCCAGCTTGCTGCTCGGGTTTGACCTTGTGTTCGTATCGTGAATTTATTTATTTCACTTGAGTTGAACCCGACTTTTAATTTGGGTTGACCTTGTGCTCACCTGTCCCTGTAGATTTTATCAAGTGTATATTGGTGTGCACGGCCTTGTGGCATGTACAGTGATACGCTGTGCCTGTAGAAGCTGTTCGTGTATAATGAATTGAAAATTAAATGATGACGAACAACCCAAATAACTGAGGCAAATAATATTTTCAAAGTTACATTTTGTTTTATACTGCAAAAATATTTTTTTTTCAGTTTTACTACGTCAGTGAATATTTTTGCAGATTGCTCAAATGCTGGATTCAATCTAGAATAGAGTTGAAGATAACTTTGAGTGAACGACCGATATGTAGTGAGGACAGTTATGTAAATTGAAATGTATTGTAATTGCAAATTGTATATATATAGTGAGAGCTCAAATTTGTACTATTCAAAATTGTAATAAAATATTTGTTTGAATAAAATATCCGTTTGAATTTAAATTATGTGTTATTTATTTTATTCAGCAAATATTTATTTAATTACGTGAAAAATAAAATAGTACATTAAAAAATACATTTAAATGAATATATATATATATATATATGTTTATTATCATCAAACAAAAATCATATACTCGCATATTCAACAATCTCCCCCTTTTGATGATAACAAACATATATTTAAGATTTTGATTTTATTAAATGTATTTGATTATTCAATTTACTCCCCCTATTTGAATGCTCCCTCTCTACACAAAGCTCCCCCATCATATATGCATGAAAATAAATATTCAAATGAGCCTAGATGCAAATAGAAAAATATTTGACCTTTATTTGCCAAAATCTTAACTTTTCTCTCCCCCTTTTGTTATCAGCAAAAGAATAATAGTGTTAGAAAAATAGAGATAAAGTGATAGACATTAATACAACATTAATACTCAATTGAGTATAAATATTAAATTTCAATAAAAAATCAAACAAAAATCATAAATACTCTGTTTGACGCATATTCCACTTTAGAATGATATGGATAATGTCATCATATAAAACCATATAGTTGTGTCTAATCGTGGTATATTTATATCAGGAATTTGAATATCTACTAACCATGCATAACCGTTAGGACTTTTAAATGAGATTAGTAGTATTCCAAATTAAAAAAATAAATAAATAAATAAATTCAAGTATCTTCTGACCACGCATAACCGTGAGGACTTTTAAATGAGATTAGTAGTATTCCAAATAAAAAAAAATTCAAGTATCTTCTAACCACGCATAACCATGAGGACTTTTAAATGAGATTAGAATCAACTTGTCTATTTAATTAATCAATTTTGATATGCGTTCCATACATGCATAACCGTGAGGACTTTTAAATGAGCATGGCAGCACATAATCAAAAATCCAAGTAATTCACCCATGCATAACCGTGAGGACTTTTAAATGAGAGTGAAAACTTTGGATGTTTTTATTTGCTAAAAATATAATAAAATGAAAAACGAATTATTCCCATTTAAAATACCACATATTGACATACTATACTGGATTTTGATGAGTGATGGTCAATAGAAATATGATAGAAATAGGAATGGTCATGAAATTTTTACCAAACAAAAAGTTTTTTTAACTCTTGTTTAAATTTCTAAAGAAATTTACTAAATATACTGTCTTGAGTTATAATATATGATTAATATCAACACTCATCACTTTTTCAATCACTATTTACCTTTTCGATAATTAGTAGGGGGTTATATTAGTTAATATAGTGATTTAAAATCTAATTCAAGAATAATTATCAAATTTTTCAACATGACTAATCTGAAACAAGGTTAACAAAAATGATTTTCTAGAAGGGGTTTTAGAAAAATGTCTGCTATTTGAAAATTTATTTCAAATGAAAAATATGCAGATATTTTCTTTGAAAAACGATGCAACTGAATGTTTCAACATAAATCACGTTTCACTAGTAATTTTTCTATCAACTAGATTACCAATGTAATCTGCATCTGAATTTTCCTTCAACTCAAGATTATCATTAATTGAATGTTATAAACCAAACTGTGAAGTTGCAACAATTTCTTGAAATCCTTTTTACAACTTTTAAATGAAATTCTTTTGGATTTTAAATTGAAGTCGTGCCAATAAACAAAAAACCATGAAAATAGAGTCAGCCAAATGTATAATCAACCAATAGAACACCATCGTTAATCCAAACTAATCTATATGAAATAGTTCAAAGACTCAAGAGATTTTTAAAGTATAACTGGCCAACAATTTTGAAAAAGTCAGAATCATTATCAACATTTATTTCTTTATCAACGACTGGCTGATTTAATTCAGATTATGGTGCAGATTATCACATTTAATTTATCATTCAAAATAAATATACCATTACCTGTTTTACCTTTACGATAATTTTTCGTTATTGCCCTATTGTGATTCTGCCACCATTATACTAGGCTAAGGAACTTTTATTTGTCGCCCGTTGTGTGTCTGGAACAGCCATAATCCAGATAACACTGTTGTTGTTCCTTAGCCTGCCACCACACCTACACGATGAAAGAATTTTGTGACCTATTTGTTTTTATAGGTCCATGATTGTTAGTGCAATAGATTTTGAAAAATAAGTTTGTGGAGACCCAAAACTATTTATATATGTTCCTTTTGGCACCCGAATTTGTTTAACTTTGAGGGATTTTATATTTGTGTCTTTTGGAACCCAAATTGGAATGTTTTTCACGTGTTTGGATCTATACCAACAAACATTTTGATTGTGTCCAATTTTTCTACAAACTGTGCACTCGAATTTGACTTTATTAATTTTGCTTTTAACAGTTTCAGATTGGTTATATCCAAGTCCTTCTCTTACTGTATTAACAGTTTGTTTCCCTAATAGCATATTCAACGATCGTTCACTTTTTGAAATTTTTTCTAAAGTCGTCGACAGTTGTTGGACTTGTATTTTGAGTGATTCGTTTTCGTTCAATAATTGAGTGCACCTCTTAATAGAATTTTCTCTTCTTGTGTTTTCACTCTCTTCCAAAATTAGAATATCATTTTCAAGCGATTTAATTTTACTTTCTGATTTTTTAATCTCTTTTTCGAATGTTGGACACTTATCACACTTAGGGGTTTTGCTTTGATAGTTTTTAACTAATTGATCAAGCTGTTTATTTAAATCTATCAAAGTATATCTTTGTGATTCGATTTTAGCGTATTTCTCCCTAAGTCGTTCAAAACAGCCATTTACTTCGTGGAAATATATAAGTAATTCTGAGTGACTGAGTTTTGATACCTCGCTTGGCTCATCATCATCATCATTGCTCTCAATTATATTACCTCGAAGGCACAGATCTGCATTTTCACTCTCACTGCTAGTGCTTTTATTATCTTCATCACTTGTATTCCACGTGGCTGCAAAACTTCTTCATTTTGATCTCTTTTCTTGGCCGTGTCGATTCTAAGGACAATTGGGCTTGATGTGGCCATGTTTATTGCACTTGTGGCAAAATGATCTTCCGTTCTTCTGGGTTGTCTAGAACTTTAACTATTCTGCTTTTCAGTTTTTGATTTAGAGCTGGATTTCCATATCTGCGATTCCATTGTTTGAATTTCTTCATTAATAGTGCCAGCTCAGCTGCTCCATCATCATCATCACCATCACTTTTTGTTGTTCCTTTGAGAGCTATCGATTTCTTTCGAGTATCACCTCCTTCGCTCTCTTCCTTGAATTTCATTTCTAGCTCATAAGTGGTGAGATTTCCGATGAGTTCTTCAACTTTGATTTGTTTCAAATCTTTTGATTCTTGAATGGCAGTAACTTTGGCTTCAAAATTCCGTGAAAGGACTCTAAGGATTTTTCGGACTATTTCCAATTCGGTGTATGATTTTCAAGAGCTTCTGATTTGTATACGATATTGGAAAGTCGTCCGTACATCTCCTTGACATTTTCTTCCTTGGCCATTGTGAAATTCTCGTATTCGCTGCTTAGCATGGCAAGGCGAGATTCTTTAACTTGAGACGTTCCTTCGTGAGTCACTTCGAGTGTGTGCCATATTTCCTGCGCAGTTAGACAATGTGAGACACGATTAAATTCAATATGATCCAATGAACAAATAATAGAATTCATAGCTTATGCATTAGCATTTTGTAACTTATTTTCTAGATCTGTCCATTGATCAATTGGTTTTTCTAATTCCTGATTATTTACGACTATAGTTGGTGCTTTATAACCTGTCTCAACAATATTCCGAGCATCAATGGTTTTCAGAAAAAATTTCATTCTATTTTACCAGTAAGCGTATTCACCATTGAACATTGGTGGTCTAACTATGGACTGACCCTCTGCAAAAACATTATTAAAAGAAGCCATTTTAAAAATTCAAATTTTTAAAACAACAATTTGCTTTTGAAAAATCAAAATTTTAAAACAGAAAATGGCTTTTATTCCTAGCTCCGATACCACTTGTAGGATTGATTTCAACCTAGAGGGGGGTGAATAGGGTGATACTGTCAATTATAAAAATTTAATGCGGAAGTTTATAAAATATAATTTCAACACAGATCACAGAATAATAGCAGCACAGATAATAGCAGAATAAAAATAGAACACACAGATTCACCTAGCTTCGGCAAAACCCTGCCTACGTGCTGCCCCCAAGGTTTCTACTAGAAATTAGATAGTCAGACACTTACACACGTAAACTCGCGACACCCGTTATCGACTAACCTAACTCTACGCTCAAAACCCTGCCACAACTCAGCCACTGAGTTGCGAATTCTCAAACTACGCCACGTAGTTTGTCCCCTAGTCACACGACTAGAAATTACAACAGTTTAAAAGTTAAAATGCAAAATAAAAAAGGTTTAAAAATAAAAACCCTAATTTTAAAATATTTAGCCCAATAGAAATTGAAAGAAGCCAGCCCAAAAATTCAGGCTTAAGAAAATTAGTTTGTTCCCCTTTTTCGTTTGTATATTCCTTCGGCCCGATGTCTTTGCGATTATGGCTGCTCCTCGTTCGTTCATCTCTGATGAAAATTAGGGCTTGTGAAATTGAGTCGCCGCTTCAATTGGTTGCTGATGCTTCAATTTCTTTTCTTCGATCAATTAGATTATTCGCGGCTTCTTCAATTTAGTCGAGTATGATTGTTAAAACCGGTATGTGCTTTTTCTTTTCAACTTGCCTATGCTCGACTTTGATTCGAGTTGAATGATTATTTTTTGTTGCTTGAACTCGAACGATTTTTTGTAGCTGATGATGAATGGGTTAAATAGGAATCGAATTCCTTAATTTTCGTTCGTATATTTCATACGAATTCGTCCGATGATATTTCTCGGCCACTTGATTTTGCTTGAATGCTGATGATTTTTCTGACCTTTTCAATTCCTATATTTTCGTCGCTTTATTCTCGGCTTTGATTTCGACTTGCTTGGCCACCACGGTGTTGATTTTTAACTGTTCGATTTCGTTGGTCATTACGGCTTCGATTCTCTGGCACTTGATTTTGGTTCCGTGAATTTCTCTTTGTGTTTGTTGACAGTGATAATCTTTGACTTTGGCACTGACTTGTTCATTCACGGCTTTGACTTGATTTTGTTATAACTATTAAAGGCTTTGTAGTATTTTCTAGTTTGTACCATGACTTGATTACTGCAACTAATTATATAAGTATATCTGCACATCATGTTGTTTGTAGCTAGTTCACATTGTACCTTGTAGTCTTGGTTCATGTGATGTTCATTCATTGTTGTCTCTGGTTTGATGTACTCGAGTCTGGTGCTGAAATTTGGTTGTATGCATATGCACTTGAAAAACTTCATTATTGAGGATGCTGCACCACTGTTGTCACACTGGTTCATTGTTGACTTCATTATTATTTGGATTAGTCTGTCTTCATAGTGCATTAATTGTATCATATATATAGATATGCGTTAGCTTTGGGTTTCATGTATAATGTTACTGCTCGACTTGAAGTCTGGTTGTAGCATTGTCTCTTTGTATTTTGGTATCAATGTGTACGCACGCCTTTCTGTTGAACTTCATGTGTGTATTTTACTTAAGTCTTCACTTTGATTCCATGTTGCCAGGCTTGTTTATGCTGTTTCACTGGCTTGTGTTTTGTTTCACTTCATTCATTTTCTTTGGCTTCTCTCTGGTCATGGCTGGTCTCTCTGGTTTATATGATGTCATTTGTTTGCTTCCCTGACCTGTTGCACTACCTGAACTGGTCTGGTTTCTTCTTTGTTTCAGTGCTTATATACGTACACTGATATATATGTCTTTAAGTGTATAGCACTAAACCTTTTTGTTCGAGACTGTGTTGTATGTATCTTGACCCATAGTTTTGATTGCACTTGTGTTGAATCCAGCTTGCTGCTCGGGTTTGACCTTGTATTCGTATCGTGACTTTATTTATTTTACTTGAGTAGAACCCGGCTTTTAATTTGGGTTTGACCTTGTGCTCACCTGTCCCTGTAGATTTTATCAAGTGTATATTGGTGTGCATGGCCTTGTGGCATGTACAGTGATACGCTGTGCATGTCACAAGCTGTTCGTGTATGATGAATTGAAAATTAAATGATGACGAACAACCCAAATAACTGAGGCAAATAATATTTTCAAAGTTACATTTTGTTTTATACTGCAAAAATATTTTATTTTCAGTTTTACTGCATCGGTGAATATTTTTGCAGATTGCTCAGATGCTGGATTCAATCTGGAATAGAGTTGAAGATAACTATGAGTGAACGAGCGATATGTAGTGAGGACAGTTATGTAAATTGAAATGTATTGTAATTGCAAATTGTATATATATAGTGAGAGCTCAAATTTGTACTATTCAAAATTGTAATAAAATATTTGTTTGAATAAAATATCTGTTTGAATTTAAATTATGTGTTATTTATTTTATTCAGCAAATATTTATTTAATTACGTGAAAAATAAAATAGTACATTAACAAATACATTTAAATGAATATATATATATATATATGTTTATTATCATCAAACAAAAATTATATACTCGCATATTCAACAAATACTTCGTTTCCACCTATGTAAGAGAAAAAAATTTAACTTATCACTTTGTGCCTAAAAATATTCATTTTCCCCTTTTTCAAAAAATTAATTTAAAAAAATGCATATTTAATATAACTTTTTCGACAAATATTTTTTAGTTAACTCTTTAAGAACAAAAGGTAGTCCTATTTATAAAGGTTGGGTTTCAATGATAATTTAACGTCGTGTCATTCAGGTACTAACCAACACTAAATCCCACCAATAAGTGTTCATCCTACCACATTCCTACTTCAGTTATTCTAAACAATGGTCATCATAAATAAGCATCGACCTAAGGTTAGATAATGGTGGTTATACAAATAGCCAAAACACACAAACCATAGAATTATTAATAAATTGCTCTCTCATTTTATATTTTAACCCAACCTAAAGTATAATTTAATCTACCTTATTGGTTTAAACCCACCCAAGAATTAGGGAATCGCGAAACCTAAGCTCTAGTGCCAAGTGTGACGACTTATTAGCTTTAACATCTAAAATTAGTAACAAACACTCTCAAATACATCTACACAGTAATCTCATACATTATAAATAGTGAATCGTGGATTTTATAACATAAAATCTAAAATCAATTCAACAAAAAGAGAAAAAAATCTCACAGTAGAATAAAATTATACATATCTCGCAATATAAATATCTTATGATAATTAATACATCAAATCATATATAGTCTTTCTAATACATTATTCATCATTAGATAAATAGAGAATCTATACATGATGCAAAAGAAATATACCGAGTTAACATCCTATCTTCGGACTTTTCTCTTCCTTTGCTCCCACCTTTGACTCCAGATGTACATGTGTATAATAAGAAATGTTTAACTATGTTTGGACTATGCCAATTTCTATACATCCCATCCACAAAGGGAACCACATGCCATTGCATAGAAAAAGACCGCCTATGTACCCTTTCGGTGTTAAGCCCATGCAGTTCTATTTCTCGCTCTTCGCCAGCATACAAATACTTAGTACCCCCATTAAAACCACAACATCCATGCAGCCAATGCAAACAATACAAGCAGGAAACACTACTCCAACTAAGTCTCGAAATCAATCATCATATATGTGGGGGTAATAACAATAATAGTACACAACCATCAAACATCAACATTCAATGTCAACTTTAAACATCAAACAGTCCAATAACAACAAATATACTTACGTATATATTAACCGTCAACCATTAGTAATACATCATCTGTAACGACCCGTATTTTTACGGATCGAAACATCGTAGAACAGTTGACAAGTGGTCGCATTGTTGATAAGTCGCCTAGAGTCTAAGTCTTAGGTCATATGGGATGGCTTAGGTCGTATGGGATGGCTTAAGTCGAGTGACCGACTTAGGAAGTGCACGACCTAAGAGATAGACTATCTAAGGTTTTGAGCAACCTAAGGAAGTTAGGTCGGCAACGACCTAAGGAAATGGTAAGTAACGACCTATAGGAGTTAGCGTGGTTAGGTCGTAAGACTCTGTGTTAGTTTAGGTCGTGTGCTAGTCTGGAGCGACCTATAGGATTAGACGACCTAAGGATTTTTAGTTAGGTCGAGTGAACGACTTATAGAATGTAGCGACCTAGTATAGTGGAGCGACCTATAGGTTAGAGACCTAAGAGTTAGCGAGTTAACAAACCAGTAGTTAGCGACCTAGTGGTTAGCGTAGTTGGGTCGTAGACGGACTAAGAGTTAGGTCGTGAGCTCTGTTTTTAGTTAGGTCGCATGTTTGCTAAGTCATAGATCGCGTGTTGTTTTAGGTCGTGAGCGACTTAGGGGTTAGGTCGGCATTTGTTAAGTCGCTGGGTTTTTGGCTTAGCATTAGGTCGTGTTATAGTTAAGTCTTAGGTCGGAGCTGTTGTTAGGTCGCGTTGCAGTTGAGTCGTAGGTCGCGTGAAGGTGTGCTTATGTGATGTGTTAAGTCATGGCCGACTTAGGAGTTAGCTGCTAAGTCGTAAGTCGTAGGCAGATGGGTTTTAGGTCGGCAAGGTGTTAGGTCGTAGTGGGCTGGTAGGTCGTAAGTCGTGATGGTCTTTAGGTCGGAGACGACCTAATAGTGGACGACCTAGGGAGGAAATCAGCCTATAAATAGGAGGGGTTTTCTTCATTTTTGGGATCTGGATTTTGAAGCGACGAAGTGCTGCCATTTTGAGAGCTCGACCTCTACACTTCTTCACTTCTTTTCTCCACTCTAATCTAGTGATTCCATCCATCCAAGTTGAAGATCAAATTGAAGATTCAAGAGCTTAGATTGAAGATCTACATCCATTGAAGTGAGATTTCATCGTTTGAAGTGGATTATTGATAGATCAAGCTAGATCCTTCGCTGTCCAGATCTGAAGCGTGTTGATTTGGGGTTGTTTAGGTGATTTGGTGAGTGGTGATTATCTCTCACACGGATCCAAAGGAGTATATCGGATTGTTGGCTTGATTTTGGTGTAAAGTAGTGATTTTCATGCATCTTTGTAAACTTAAGTATAGATCCATATAGATCCATTGTTTATGATGATTTGACAACCATTTTTCTACATGTTAACCTATGCAAGTTCATTCATCAAGATTATAGAGATATTACTCTTGTTTTCATGCTTGTTAGACTTTTGACTCTTTAATTACGAAATTGCCATTATTGTTATAATTGCCTATTTAGATCATATTTGAATGCTTGATTACTTGGATTAATGTTTGATTTGATTGATTGCTATGAATTAGATGATTGATGATTTGATTTAGACCGAAGATGATTCAAAAGCTAAGGGAAAGGCTCTTGAATTGGAAAAGCTGCTAGTGGCATATGTAGGGCATGATGAAGCTCTTATGCATAGATTTGATGATGATGATGTTGAGATGAAGCTTTGCGAGGATGTGATGAAGCGAGGCATGATATGAGATAGACTTGGTCTAATCCAGACGGGATCATTCCAAGCATGTTGATAACTCGGTGATATGGTTCGAGTTGAGGATAATGGTTTGCTCGAGAGGCGCTTGAGCTAGTATGGGAATAGTCGTCGAGGAGGATGACTAGAAGGCTGAGATCTCATCGTTGTTGAAGGTTCTAGCATGCTCAAAGCAAGAGTACGTTGGGCAGATTCGATAGTCCCTGAAGGCTACTGATTGGGTAGTCAAGTACTCTTGGCAGATTCGATAGTCCTAGGCACGGGTCACGATGACGTGCAGAGTTATGTCTAGAACCGGGGTTTCCATTAGCCCTTGACGGACGGCTGAAAGAATGTGCCGGTCATTCAATTAACGATGATATCGAAGCAATGATAACAGTGATAGCCAGAGTCATGGATGTTTGGTTGTATCGTCATTCGGTCTCAAGAGCGGTATTTTCTGAGTGCTTATCTGATCTTGGTTTAGGCCTTGGGGGTTTGTACTTGGAAAACATCGCCCTTGACTCGAGTGATAATTGCTTTACCTTAAATTGTGTGCTTTGCTATGATTGCTTCTACTTAGTGTGTGTCTGGGGGCTATCACTGTAGAAAGAGGCGGAGTGGAAGGGTTGTATTCCTATTCCTTTTTCCTTTATGCTCTTTTGGTATGTTGTTAGTTAATTTACTGCTCACTAAGACTGTTGTCTGACTCAAGGATTTATGTTTTAACTCTTATTGCCTTGGGCTGTTCGTCCATTTTGGGATGGGCAGACTAGGTAGCAGGTGACAGGTGCTGTTCTTGCTTCTCACGATGCTGATATCGAAGACGAGCTGGAGGGTTGCATATTATCTTCTTATATGTACTGGATGTTCCGCTGTTTGTATTTTCTCTGAGTGTCATGTAGTGAGGCTTGATGTATTGACTATTCTGATGATTGTATTCAACTATTATGAAGTTTTATTGATGAGATTCTATTATGTGAAGCTTCACTATATATATGTTCTATTGTATTTTGTCTATGCGTTGTGAGTAATACGATAGATTCTGATGTTTTAATTTACCCTGGCAATCGTCCATGGTCGCCTGGCACACTTTACAGCGCACTATCCCTAGGTTCAGTGCAGGGGTCATGGGCGGTCGTCACATTTGGTATCAGAGCCTTGGTTAATCGATTTTACCCAACGCTCGCTGACGTAACTACGTATGAGAGACATAATTGTATTTTGATGGATGATTACTATATATAATATAGTAGCTTAGTAGAGTTTTAGTCCTTTATGCAGTTGTTTCTCTAGGTGTGCTAATCATTCCTTTTTATAGATATTGAGAATGAGTCGAAGAGGGAGACCAGCTGCTGGGGAAGGCCGTGCTACTGAAGGGGCTGCTGATTATGCTGCTATGTTCGAAGCTATGATGAATTCGAGCATGAGAAGGATGCCAGCTCCGGGGCCATCGGTGGATGTTGGAGTTCAAGTTCAAACTCCAAAACCGGTGGATTTTGCTAAGCTGTGTAAGGACTACACTGCTCTTGGAGGAAAGGTTTTCTTGGGAACAGAATCAACCATTGAGGTTCAGAGGTGGATAGATGCTTATAGAAGGATCTTTGGTGACTTGGGAATTGAGGATGCTACTAAGAGGAAGTTGGCGTCAAGACAGCTTCAAGGGAGAGCTTCTGATTGGTGGAACTCTATCACTATTGATACTCCGGAGGAAGAGATTTCTTAGGAGCAATTCCAAGTCAGATTTGAAGCTAAGTTCATTTCTACTGCTCAGAAGTCTGTTCTGTTCAAGAAGTTTGTGGAACTCAAGAAGAATGGAATGCCAGTTCTTGAGTATGTTTCTGAGTTTGAAGCTTTGTCCAAGTATGCCCGGTCGTATATAGAATCTTCGTATCAGAAGAACGAGAAGTTTGTGACAGGCTCGGACAGTTATCTTGGGAGACAATTGGTGGATCATTTAGACGATTCATTTGAGAAGCTTGTGGAGAAAGCTCTCAGGCATGAGAGTCTGTTTCCTAAGGAAGGATCTGTTGTTGCTGTGACCAGGGAAGAGTCTAAACCCCAGCAGGGTGGAAACAAGAAGAGGAAGCAGCAGCAGCAGAAGGGTAAGGATGGCCAGAAGAAGCCGAAGGGCGAAGTGACCTGCTTCAATTGTCAGCAGAAGGGCCATTTCTCTAGGGATTGCAAGAATCCGAAGGTGCCGATGAAGTGTCATAACTGTGACAAGCCGGGGCATATCAGGAAGAATTGTCCAGAACCGAGGAGGGACAAACAGATTGTGCAAGCTTATGCTTTGGGGGCTGTTCCATCGTCTTCGAAAGCTCCTACCGCTGAAGAGAAGGGAAAGAGTGTGGTGGTTCAAGGTACTCTTTTCCTATGTGGTGTTCCAGTTAGAGTTCTATTTGATACTGGGGTGTCGCATTCGTTTGTTTGTAGTGAACTTGTAGGCCGGTTGGGCTTAGAACCGGATATTGTTGATAGGCCATTGGTTGTGACTAATCCAGTTGGGGGTTCGTCTTGTTTGTGTATGTTATGCCGTGGTTTGATTGTATCGAGTCATGGTTGCTCTTTTGTTTGTGATTGTTTTGTTCTGAACTTTGTGGGGTTTGGAATTATTTTGGGTATGGACTGGCTTAGGAAGTATGCGGCAAAGGTTGATTGTGAAAGGTTGGAGGTGACAGTCGAGAATGTGGAGGGGCGAAAGATTGTGATACGATGTAAGCATGAAGAAGGCGTCTTCATGAGCTTCATGTATTCGCTGGTTGTTCCACGGGATGGACTGTCATCAGTGCCAATCGCTAATGGATTTGAGGATGTCTTTGACGAGGTCAAAGGGTTACCGCCGCATAGAGAGATCGAGTTTCGTATAGATCTAGTTGAAGGAGCCAGACCTGTTGTGATGCCTCTTAGGCGGATGGCGCCTAGGGAATAGCAAGAGTTGAGGGTGCAAGTTGATGATCTTTTTCAGAAAGGATTCATTTGGCGTAGTATGTCCGAATGGGGTGCACCAGTTGTGTTTGCAACCAAGGCAGATGGGTAATTGAGATTGTGTGTGGATTATCGTGAGCTGAATAAAGTGACTAAGAAGAACAAGTATCCATTGCCGAGAATAGATGACTTGTTTGATCAGCTTCACGAGGCTAAGGTGTTTTCTCAGATGGATTTGGCAACGGGATTTCACCAGTTGAGAGTGGCTAAGGATAGTGTGCCGAAGACTGCTTTTAGGACACCATCCGGTTTCTTTGAGTGGCTGGTAATGCCGTTTGGATTGACTAATGCGCCAGCATATTTTGTGGATCTTATGAATAGAGTGTTCAGAGATCAGTTGAACAAGTTCGTACTTGTGTTCGTGGATGATATTTTGATTTATTCCAGAACTGAAGAAGAGCACAAGACGCACTTGCGTATTGTTTTGGAAATTTTACGGAAACATCGGCTGAAGGCTAAGTTTTCGAAGTGTCACTTCTGGAAGAGTGAAGTGAGGTTCTTAGGCCATGTGATTTCTGGAAACGGAATAGCGATTGATCCCGCTAAGGTGGCAGCAATCCAGGATTGGGTTAGACCTAAGAATGCAACGGATGTGAGAAGTTTTCTTGGATTAGCAGGATATTATCGATGGTTTATCAAAGACTTCTCCAAGGTGGCTGCATCGTTAACACGATTGACGAAAAAGAACCAAGTGTTCAAGTGGGAAGATAAGTGTGAGCAAGCTTTCAGAATCCTGAAAGAGAGATTGACAAGTGCTCCTATTCTGACTATTCCAAGTGGGAATGAAGAGATGGTGGTTTACACCGACGCATGTGGTACTGGACTTGGAGCAGTGCTGATGCAGAAGGATAAAGTTGTTGTGTATGCAAGTCGACAACTGAAGCCGCATGAAAGGAATTACCCGACTCATGATTTGGAATTAGCGGCGATTGTTTTTGCTCTGAAGATGTGGAGACATTATCTACTGGGATTTCGATTCGAGTTGTTTACGGATCATAAGTCGTTGAAGTATCTTTTCTCCCAAAAGAATTTGAATCTTCGGCAGCAACGTTGGTTAGAGTTTTTGGCATCATATGATTTTGGTATAGCTTATACTCCGGGAAAAGGTAACGCAGTGGCAGATGCGTTAAGTCGAAGACATGCAGGATTGGGAACCATGTTTTCAGAATGGAAGAATCTCGAGTATTTAGCTGGATTTGACTTCAGGCCTAGATGCGAATTGGAACCTGAGATGTTGGCAAACTTATCGATAAGACCTACTCTTGTGGAAAGGATTGGCGAGAGCCAAAAGCGAGATGATAAGATTGTCAAGATTATCCGTGAATTGGAATCTGGATTGGATCCAGAAAAGGATAAAGGATTCGAGGTTGATCGAGAGGGTTGGCTTCGGAAGCAAGGACGACTAGTTGTTCCCGATATCGATGAATTGAGGAGTGAAGTTCTGAAGGAAAGTCATCACTCGAAGTTGACGATTCATTTAGGTGGAAATAAGATGTATCGGGATATGAAGAGAACCTACTACTGGGAAGGTATGAAGAAGGATGTTGGAAAATTTATTTCCAAATGTATGAACTGCCAGTTGGTAAAAGCCGAACAGAAGAAGCCAAGTGGATTGCTTCAGCCATTAGAAGTTCCAACTTGGAAGTGGGAGCAAGTGTCGATGGATTTTATTGATGGACTACCTAGAACCAGAACGGGAAATGAAGGGATTTGGGTCATCGTAGATCGTCTGACTAAGAGCGCAAGATTCATTCCTGTTCGATCGGCTAGGACTGCGTCAAAGTTGGCAGAGTTGTATGTTAAGTCGATAGTTCGATTTCATGGTATTCCGAAGAGTATAGTGAGCGATCGAGATCCATTGTTCACTAGCGGATTTTGGAAGAGCTTCCAGGAAGTTTTGGGAACCGAGTTGTGTATGAGTACAGCTTATCATCCTCAAACAGATGGTCAGACCGAGAGAGTCAACCGAGTTTTGGAAGATCTTCTTAGAGCTTTTGTTTTGGATTTCGGAGGATCATGGGAAGATCATCTTCATTTGGTGGAATTTTCGTATAACAACAGTTACCAGTCAAGCATTGGTATGGCACCGTATGAGGCATTGTATGGAAGACCGTGTAACTCTCCGACATGTTGGTTAGAGACAGGAGAAAAGCTGATACTTGGGCCAGAGATGATTCGACAGACCTCAGATTGTATAGAGATCATTCGGCAACGAATGAAGGCAGCCTAAGACCGTCAGAAGAGTTATGCCGATAAGCGTCGTAAGGATTTGGAATTCGACGTAGGTGATATGGTTTTTGTGAAGATTTCTCCACTGAAGAATGTTATTCGATTCGGGAAGAAAGGGAAATTGACTCCGAGATTTGTTGGACCATTCCCGATCATCGAGCGAATTGGAAAGCTCGCCTATAGATTGGAGTTACCAGAGAAGATGTCGAGTGTGCACAATGTTTTTCATGTGTCATATCTACGGAAGTATGTGCACGACTCGAATACAGTGGTTTCTGCTGATAGCTGTGAAGATTTCGAAGTTGATCCAGTCGATAGAAGACCTCGTAAGCCGCTTCGTGTTGTGGAAACCGACACGAAACAGCTTAGGAGAAAGATAGTTAAGTTGCTCAAGATACAATGGAGTGACGATGATAACGACTGTACATGGGAGGTGGAAGAGAGGATGAAAGCAGCTCATCCTGAACTCTTCAAGGTATGGCCCTAAGGTGTCGTGTCATCTCACGATATTGTAACTTGTTCTAAGTGTTAGAATTCTGTATGCTAAGCTAGAATTGGATGCATGGTTTATTGGTTGCTATGGTTGGTAGGCGTACAGAATAGTCTTTGATTGCCTTGTTTGTTTGGAATTTCGGGGGCGAAATTCCTAAGGGGGAGAGAATGTAACGACCCGTATTTTTACGGATCGAAACATCGTAGAACAGTTGACAAGTGGTCGCATTGTTGATAAGTCGCCTAGAGTCTAAGTCTTAGGTCGTATGGGATGGCTTAGGTCGTATGGGATGGCTTAGGTCGAGTGACTGACTTAGGAAGTGCACGACCTAAGAGATAGACTATCTAAGGTTTTGAGCGACCTAAGGAAGTTAGGTCGGCAACGACCTAAGGAAATGGTAAGTAACGACCTATAAGAGTTAGCGTGGTTAGGTCGTAAGACTCTGTGTTAGTTTAGGTCGTGGGCTAGTCTGGAGCGACCTATAGGATTAGACGACCTAAGGATTTTTAGTTAGGTCGAGTGAACGACTTATAGAATGTAGCGACCTAGTATAGTGGAGCGACCTATAGGTTAGCGACCTAAGAGTTAGCGAGTTAACAAACCAGTAGTTAGCGACCTAGTGGTCAGCGTAGTTGGGTCGTAGACGGCCTAAGAGTTAGGTCGTGAGCTCTATTTTTAGTTAGGTCGCATGTTTGCTAAGTCATAGATCGCGTGTTGTTTTAGGTCGTGAGCGACTTAGGGGTTAGGTCGGCATTTGTTAAGTCGCTGGGTTTTTGGCTTAGCATTAGGTCGTGTTATAGTTAAGTCTTAGGTCGGAGCTGTTGTTAGGTCGCGTTGCAGTTGAGTCGTAGGTCGCGTGAAGGTGCGCTTATGCGATGTGTTAAGCCATGGCCGACTTAGGAGTTAGCTGCTAAGTCGTAAGTCGTAGGCAGATGGGTTTTAGGTCGGCAAGGTGTTAGGTCGTAGTGGGCTGGTAGGTCGTAAGTCGTGATGGTCTTTAGGTCGGAGACGACCTAATAGTGGACGACCTAGGGAGGAAATCAGCCTATAAATAGGAGGGGTTTTCTTCATTTTTAGGATCCGAATTTCGAAGCGACGAAGTGCTGCCATTCTGAGAGCTCGACTTCTACACTTCTTCACTTCTTTTCTCCACTCTAATCTAGTGATTCCATCCATCCAAGTTGAAGATCAAATTGAAGATTCAAGAGCTTAGATTGAAGATCTACATCCATTGAAGTGAGATTTCATCGTTTGAAGCGGATTCGTGATAGATCAAGCTAGATCCTTCGCTGTCCAGATCTGAAGCGTGTTGATTTGGGGTTGTATAGATGATTTGGTGAGTGGTGATTATCTCTCACACGGATCCAAAGGAGTATATCGGATTGTTGGCTTGATTTTGGTGTAAAGTTGTGATTTTCATGCATCTTTGTAAATTAAGTATAGATCCATATAGATCCATTGTTTATGATGATTTGACAACCATTTTTCTACATGTTAACCTATGCAAGTTCATTCATCAAGATTATAGAGATATTACTCTTGTTTTCATGCTTGTTAGACTTTTGACTCTTTAATTACGAAATTGCCATTATTGTTATAATTGCCTATTTAGATCATATTTGAATGCTTGATTACTTGGATTAATGTTTGATTTGATTGATTGCTATGAATTAGATGATTGATGATTTGATTTAGACCGAAGATGATTCAAAAGCTAAGGGAAAGGCTCTTGAATTGGAAAAGCTGCTAATGGCATATGTAGCGGATGATGAAGCTCTTATGCATAGATTTGATGATGATGATGTTGAGATGAAGCTTTGCGAGGATGTGATGAAGCGAGGCATGATATGAGATAGACTTGGTCTAATCCAGACGGGATCATTCCAAGCATGTTGATAACTCGGTGATATGGTTCGAGTTGAGGATAATGGTTTGCTCGAGAGGCGCTTGAGCTAGTATGGGAATAGTCATCGAGGAGGATGACTAGAAGGCTGAGATCTCATCGTTGTTGAAGGTTCTAGCATGCTCAAAGCAAGAGTACGTTGGGCAGATTCGATAGTCCCTGAAGGCTACTGATTGGGTAGTCAAGTACTCTTGGCAGATCGATAGTCCTAGGCACGGGTCACGATGACGTGCAGAGTTATGTCTAGAACCGGGGTTTCCATTAGCCCTTGACGGACGGCTGAAAGAATGTGTCGGTCATTCAATTAACGATGATATCGAAGCAATGATAACAGTGATAGCCAGAGTCATGGATGTTTGGTTGTATCGTCATTCGGTCTCAAGAGCGGTATTTTCTGGGTGCTTATCTGATCTTGGTTTAGTCCTTGGGGGTTTGTACTTGGAAAACATCGCCCTTGACTCGAGTGATAATTGCTTTACCTTAAATTGTGTGCTTTGCTATGATTGCTTCTACTTAGTGTGTGTCTGGGGCTATTACTGTAGAAAGAGGCGGAGTGGAAGGGTTGTATTCCTATTCCTTTTTCCTTTATGCTCTTTTGGTATGTTGTTAGTTAATTTACTGCTCACTAAGACTGTTGTCTGACTCAAGGCTTTATGTTTTAACTCTTATTGCCTTGGGCTGTTCGTCCATTTTGGGACGGGCATACTAGGTAGCAGGTGACAGGTGCTGTTCTTTCTTCTCACGATGCTGATATCGAAGACGAGCTGGAGGGTTGCATATTATCTTCTTATATGTACTGGATGTTCCGCTGTTTGTATTTTCTCTGAGTGTCATGTAGTGAGGCTTGATGTATTGACTATTCTGATGATTGTATTCAACTATTATGAAGTTTTATTGATGAGATTCTATTCTGTGAAGCTTCACTATATATATGTTCTATTGTATTTTGTCCATGCGCTGTGAGTAATACTATAGATTCTGATGTTTTAATTTACCCTGGCAATCGTCCATGGTCGCCTGGCACACTTTACAGCGCACTATCCCTAGGTTCAGTGCAGGGGTCATGGGCGGTCGTCACATCATCAACATAATTATAAATCAAATAAATGTGTATTAACTACTTCACAATAGTAACAAAAGCTTCGAATCATCAAATATGCACTAATCAAACAACATTAGTAACATAAACATCAATCATCCAATTAATCAAAAATACAATTAACTCCAGACGGTATGATAGTAATAGTGGTAAAATGTCACACACTCAGAAAAGTGCAATTTCGCCATCATACAACAAACATATGTGATAATTTTAGGCAACAATTAATCACATAATCTACAATCATCTAAAATATTATGTTTTTGACCATTATTATCTTATTTTAAAAGCACCTTTATCTACTCCATCTCATAACAACAAAAATCCTTCAAAAATGATAATATACATCCAAAATCCTATATTACTTCATATACATCAAAAAGCACATTTTTAATCAAAAATATGAATTTACCTCAAATTACTTTTCAAAATAATAATATAATTAATTATGTAAATAATAATATTATTATTAAAATCACAATAATATTTTCCAAAATCAATATATTACTATTTTTCTCAAAAATAACAATATTATATTTTAAATCTAAACACTCCTTTTGTTGTTGTTTGTCTCAAAATAAAAATAATATAACTCAAAGCCTTTTTGGAAACATATATTTACTACTATTAGTATTATTTCATAAATATCATCTATTTTACCACTTAAACAATAATAATATACCATCTTCTATTGATACCATAAAATCGATTATATTGCCACTTACCCAAAACAAGATAATCTATATGAATAGTATATTATTATTTACGAAATCTAACTTTATTTTATAAATAATAATAACCTTCCCAATTTTAATTTAAAATAGATTTGTCATTATTATTTATAAATTTCCACTGAGATTCATAAATAATAAGCTTATTAAATTTCTCACATTAGTTTCATTTTAATTCGTTAAATCACCGTTATTTACAAATATCATCCAAAATCTTTAAATAACCTTATCTTTAATTTATTTATTCATTTTTTTTCACATTATCAACCAATATCATCTGTTTTATTTTAATTAATTATTTTTCCATTCAAAATTACTATTAATTATAATTAGATATCCTATAATACAAAAATCAACAATAAGTATCCAAACCAAGGGACAGCATATCCCAAATATTATACTAATCAAACAATCATTAAATATTAAATTTCAACAATGAACATGCATTTAATATTTTTCAAACTTAATTCATTAAAATAAGTAAATCACAATCTGCTTTTGAAAATAGCTCCAAAACTCAACAAACCACATGCCGAATTGTTTGGAAATTTCCACGAGTTCAATGGAATAAACCGCACGTGCATTGAAGTTCATATACAAAAATATGGAGGTTAGAACATAGAGCAGATATTTAATAAATTGATACTTTAATTAATTAATTATTCATGCTATGGTACTTATAAAAATCACGATGTCTCCCCTAAACCTATTCCCTTCCCATTTGACCAATCCCTACAGTCATCATCGACCACCTAAAGCTGCTGCAGCACCTGAAATCAAACCCGCGCACCCAGTCGCATTGACTGCACATCCTCCGACCGCCAATGGTCGTCTCGTCGCCATGAACTTATGAGATTTCCTTCACCAAATTCCAACGCTATATGCATATTAGCCCATCTGACCATCTTTCTTCCACTCCACTTGTCGAGCTCTATGATCGCTTGTCTTCAATTTCATGAATTGATGTAAGAATGGAAAACCCCTAAATCAACGTCTAAGGTTTCATCACTAGGTACATTGACCATCAGTTTTGGTCAATTAGTGCATTTTTACGACAAATGAAAACTTGCTGCTGATTCCCCTCTTCAAGGTGCTCTGTTTGATATATAATTTAATGGATATTGCACTCTTTAATTTTGAAGTAGTTTTTAATTAGAGGAGAATATCTACCATTAGAGAAGGATTTAGAAAATTTTCAGGATTCATGAAAGAGAACTGAAGTGATGGTTGCTCTCTAGGGTTTCATAGCATCATATGTATAGGCAACGAGACGGGTTCGGTTATGTGCAAGCTTTTGGCCTAAAAGTAGCTATGTATCCTATTTAAACATTATTACACCTCTATTTTATAAACCGTAAACCCAAACCTATAAAAATTATATATCAAACTAATCATCTTGGAAAGACCTATGCAATGGTTATAAATACGACACCTAATTCATCCTTTAATTAAAAGTTCATTTTCTTGATTAATTTAATTTTAATGGTGTGAAATTTGTGGATCTTTACAATATTGATCCATCAAAATAACGGATTTACCCTTAAGCCATTGTACTATGGATATTTAGGAAAAGATGAAGAAAAGGCAAAGTTTTGAGAAATGGGGATGTACTAGAATCGATCCTTTGTAATGACCAATTTACCCCTAAAGTTCTAAAGCACAAAAACTAAGGCGTTTCTGGCCAAAAAATACAAGTTTTGGTTAAAGGCCTTAGATAAGTACTCATCTATAGATGGACAGGTACCAATCCATCATGCCTCGAGATTTGGTTCAAAATTAACTGAGTGGTCTACCTATTATTTTGGATCGGGCCGACCATTGATTTCAAACTAAATTTGGTGAATACAAATGACAAAATCAGCTATAAATAGCTATATTGTTCAACAAAAAACGGATTGCAATACCCTATAAAATAAACAGTAATTAATTAAAAAGAATTAATGAATAATTATTAAAGCTTAAAACTGGAATTTGGACAAACATCAGAATTTGGCTATGAAACTTGCACCATTACGTTCGTGGTGTTCTTCTGATCAACTTTCATTCATAAAAATTTACAATCCAAGTTCGAACAAAGAAGTTAACGCTTTTGAAGATTTTAGATCAGAATTAGTTTAAAACAAATTAAGGAAATGGATATTAATAACTTAACATTAAAGTAAACGTCAAATATAAACTTAATTATAAAGGAAAAGTTAAAATAAATGTTAATAAATAATGTAAAATTAAAGGAAAAGTTAAAATAAACATTAATAAATAATGTAATGGTTAAACTAAAGGATAATAAATAATTTAACAAGGAAATAAATATTAATATATCGTAGCCCTACCGGTCGACGACCGGTTGCATCCGGTCGATCGCTATTAGCCACCGGTCAACCAATTGGTTAGGGCTGGCGGTTATGTGAACCTTGGCCTAAATAGCCCAGATTTAATAGTTTAATCTAAAGGATATAACTGATTTGAGCATCTATGAGTGCAAACCTAGACCCATAATTTTCTTCACATATTTTCTGAACTGAGCGGTAAAGCTCGGTCATTTTTCGTTATATATATATATATATATATATATATTTTTTGAAAATAGGTAAGATTTTTATTAAGGCATTTCTACCCAAGGATAAGGCCCAGATCGATGGCCCAAGTCATACATACACACCGTACAAACTAAAATAAACTACAGAACTCTCGATCATTCCAAAAATAAAACCACCGAACTTCTGCTCCTTCTTTTTCAGTATTCATGGCGGTTGGAACTGAACAAGATAACTGGTACTTGGGTTATTTTCCAATGGATAGCTCTGATCCTCTTCTCCAGTTTGAGCTCCGTCTCGTTCCCGTGAGGTAAGTGTCCAGTTTTTTATTCTTCTTTGCACCAATCGCATGTCACTTATAGCTAGTTTGCTGACCTCAAGATAATTTCTTTGTTTGTTCTGAAACAAACGGCGGTTTCTCTCCTTCCACATGCTCCAAACCGTTACAGTGATAGCTATGCTGCTCAATTTGGCTTCCATGTCTTCGCAGTACCCTCTCCGAATCAGGTAATTGATTTCATCCTCTAATAAGTTTGATTGAGACGATGAGTTTATTGAGGTTTTACACAGTTTCCACACCTTTGTCGAGTATTTGCAGGAAAAGAAGAGATGTTCATGAGTTTCTTCTTCTTGATTACATAATACACAAATTTTTTCTGTTATAATCCCCCATTTTGAATGTCTATCCTTTGTGGGCAATCTTTTGAGAACAGCTTTATAAGTAGTAAAGGCCATTTTAGGACTGTTGACACGGTTCCAGACGATTTTGCTCCATACAACTTTATTGTCTCTATGTCTTACCTCATTCCATGCTGATTTAGTGGTAAATTCATTACCAGTTGGCTTCCACACCCAGATATCATTGTCTCTACCACTAAAGATCGGCATAAATTGAATTTTGTCCTTAATTTCTTGATTCACTGGTAGCAAGGAACAATTCCATCCATTATTGTTTATTGTATCTGACACTTTTTTGTCTGGACATCCATAATCAGAAAAGGTGTTAAGCCCTAGGATGTCAATCAAGGATTCACCTAAAATCCAAGGGTCCTTCCACAAATCAGTCTCCCTACCTGTTGCAATTTCCTTTGTACAACATGAAGCTAGTGTTCTTCTTACTCTCATAATTGCTTTCCAGTTTTCAGATGCATTATTGTCTATTTGCATGCACCAAAAATTGCCTCTGATATACCTTTTTCTCATCCAGTTCCCCCACATACCCTTTCCTTTAATAATTCTTCAGGCTTGCTTCAGGGTGTAGACCATCCTCATGTCTATAAGTCTTCTAAGGCCCACATCTCCTTCCTCTTTAGGTCTGCATAGATTCTCAAATTTAATCTTGTGAAGACCACCTTTCCATATAAAGTCTGCACAAACTTTTTCTATTTTCTGTATAGAAGCATCAGGTGACTGGAATGTTTGTAACCAGAAGTTGACCATAGAGTGTATAACCGTATGCACCAGTTCAATTCTGCCTGCTAGTGAAAGGAGTCTGGAACTCCATCCCTGCAATCTGTCTCTAATCGAAGAGATTAAAACTGCGCATTCTCTGTCAGTAATCTTATTGGAGGATATAGGAACACCTAGGTACTTAACAGGGAGTATGCCTTCTTTTACATTTAAGTAGTCCAAGATTTCATTTCTTCTAATGCATGTTTTATTGAAGTAACATTTGGTTTTTTGTTCATTCATTCTAAGTCCTGTAAATCTCTCTAGATTGCAGAAAATATCTTTTACAGCTTTAGCCGATGTATAGCTGGATTTTATACAAATAAGCAGGTCATCTGCATAGAGTAAATGAGTCACAATAGGCTGGAAATTTTATATAGGCTGAATTAGTTTGTTGTATGTTGCCAGCTCCATCTGTAGTGAAAAATATTCCATGGAAATTGCAAACAAGTAAGGGGAAAGGGGATCACCCAACCTGATCCCTCTATTGGAACCTATAAAACCTTTCGGTATGCCATTTATCAAAATTGAGAAGGTTGGTGTAGAGATACATTCTTTGACTATGTTCACAAATTTTGAGGGGAACCCCATAGCTTTTAGCATATGAATGATAAAGTTTCTGTTTAATTTATCATATGCTTTGTGAAGATCCACCTTAAGGCATAATTTGTCTGCACCTGGTTTGTTGAAGTTTCTAATCAATTCATGTGCCATCAATGAGTTTTCAGAAATGCTTCTGCCTTTGATGAACGCACTTTGACATTCTGATATAAGATCAGGTAAAATGAGTTTCATTCTGTTGCATAGAATCTTGCTTAGAATTTTGTATACCACATTACAGCAAGCAATAGGTCGGTAATCTTCAATATTTGTTGGGTTATCCTTCTTAGGAATAAGACATATAAATGTGTGATTAATTTCTTTTACAAATTTACCACTCTGGAAAATATCCTACATTGCTGATAAGATGTCTTCTTTCAGGTCTTCCCAATGTACGAGGAAGAAGTTAGATCCCATACCATCTGGCCCTGGACTGGAATCGACATGTATGGAGAGCAAGGCCTCCCAAACCTCATTCATGGAAATGTTCTTGGACAACATCCGTCTCCCTTTGGAATTTATCAACCTTCTACACTGAATTTCTGGTGTGTTGTTGTTAACTTCTCCATTGAACATGTCGTTATAGAATTTTATTGCTTGTTCTTCTATGTCAGAAATGCTGTTAAGAGTCTTACCATCTTGATCAATTAGATGATAATTATTATTAGTATTGTTCCGGACTGCCATTTTAGTATAGAAAAATTTAGTGCACTCATCCCCATCAGTTAACCATTTTTCTTTTGCTTTCTGTTTAAGTTCAATGGCTTTTATTCTAAGAGCCTCCTTTAGCTGTTTTGTGTTTGGTGATATTGTTTCCATGTGTCATCTGTAGACTCTCCATTATCAATTATTGATAAAATTACTTCACATTGTTTCTGCAGAGTACTGATCTGATCACCTTCTTTAATTCTTTTTTTATTCCACTCTCTTAGATTTATCTTAGCAGTCTTAAGAACCTGCACAAGTTTGTAGCATTGAGTACCCTCCTCTCGAGGAATGCTTTTGATATGAATGGCCTCTGTATATCCTTCTAATTCATGCCAGTGATTGGAGTATCTAAAAGGCTTGCCTTTTTCAGTCAAGTTCTTTTCTTTTAAGCTTATAAGTATGGGACAGTGATCACTAGTGAAGGGGGGAAGTATATTAGCTCTAATATTAGATAATTTATTTATACATTCAACATTCACAAGTGCTCTATCAAGCTTGCAAGATATTTTCTTACATTCCCCACTTCTCCATGTATATTTCAGGCCACAATGGATAGGTTCTAACAGTCCAGCTCCAATATATATATATATATATTTGTGTGTATATAATAGTGGAAAATAAAAGAGAAAAAGAAAAGGAGTGAATCGATTCTGCGAAAAAGGTAAACTCTAGAATTATAAATTTAAACTTCGCTTAACTCAAATCTTCTCTCGGATCTATAATTCTAATCAGTATGTACACACTTTTAATACTATTTTTAGATGAAAGAAAAGGCGAGTCATGTAAGAAGAATAGATTTAGATCTGAAGATTTAGAAACCAAAAGATGAGTGGGAAATTATGCGTTTTACAATATTATTGAAATTTTGTTTCTCTTATGCCTATGTAGATTCATTGAATTGTAGGCTTAAATAAATAAACCTTACTTGAAATCATTGCCTACATATTTAGTAGATTGTTTAACTTTGATGAAATGATATACACGCCTTAAATTTGGAATTTTGGGGGTAATAGTCCCTAAAATTTATGAAATAAATTATTGATAAAATTGTGCAGTTATTTCCAGATTACGTTATTTGAGTTATAAATTATTAAACTTGATAATCACCAATTGGAGATGTTTTTAATTTGATTTGGGATTTTAGTTCTGTATTTTAATTCATTGGAATGTAGAATGTACTTATGTGAATTTCTATAAATTATCCAACCTCACAATTATATATGAAAAGTGCATCGTTTGAAATAACAAGGAATATACCCAAAGGAAAGAGATGTGCAAAGTAGGGATGTTTTTCGGTATTTTACACTGTCTATTTTAAAAAAAATGAAAAGATAATTTTTTATAATTCCAAACACAACACAATTCCACTTTTTAGGTAGTTCATGGAAAATTACAGCAGTAATATTTTCTTCTTGGGGAAGACACAACTCTAATGCATTAGAATGTAGAAATAAATAATTTATGGGATTTACGCATAAGTGTATATCTAGAAATCCCTAAATATAGGAACTAAAATTTATAAATAGAAATAATAATAAACCTGTTTATCAATTAAATATGTATGGCAAAGTATAAGTTAAGAAATACATAATTATGCTAAAATACGAATAAGGTAATGAATTAAAGAATTAAGGAAGTTACATTAGTCAAGATATGGGTATTAATTGAAAAGAAGGAGTAAATGACACTTATTTGCACTAGTGAAATAAGGAAGTTCATGGCAAGTAAATAAATGAATACTAATAATTGAACTTATAAGTCATAACAATTTCCACAGTTGAAATTATATGGCCTCAACAATAAGTTTAAAATGGATGTAAATTATTAGGTCTAGCCTAATATTTAGATTAATCATAAATGACTTGGTTTAGTATGAGTTGGAATGCGAGGTCAGCAGTGTTACATCATGGACATTTGCCCTTCGCAAGAGGCTACCAATAGTTTTGTATGCATCTTACAGATGTGAGACATCTCCATTTGTAGGATCCATGGGGATACAGTTCACACACAGGTTTAGGGAATATACCAAAGGGGGTTCGCCTCAGATTTTGAGTGTTAAATGGCCAACTAGGTTATTCAATTACAAAGTAGAAGTACTAAGTAACCAGGTGGGCATTTTGTTGAATTGCGATGGGCAAAACTAAATGGGATGGTTGTTGGAAGCTCGGTGTTATGTCAGCATGTTGGTGTACCGATATTTGTAGAGTAGGGTTAGTCACATAGGTCGAGAGCATCATTGGTTCTGAGCCCGAGCGGTCGTTAGCAAAGACTTTGGTTACTCTTGATAGACTACACTTCCTACTATGTAGGTTTTGTATGGAATATGCAATTATCTCAAACTTTGGTTGCTTATTTGCTTAGTGGGAGGTTGGCTAGTTAACCCTAAGATAAGTCTTTGAGATGAGTTAGTAATACGGCTGATTAAACCATAACACCATTACTAGGCACTAATAGGAGGTTACTCGATGTACGTGGGCAGTTAGGCCAAGACATTGTTTATGTATGTCCGGTGCGATGCATAGTTATGAACATTAGCGGGAGATTACTTAATGTACGCAAGCAATTAAGCCTAGACATTGATGTGTATCCATGTCCATCAATTATAACGATGCTTATATATAGGCACCTATATATATATACTTATATTTATACCCCAAAGTAGGTTGGATGTATCATATATGCACATTGAATCAAATGGCCGATCTATAAATAATAGACATAACATGTAATGGAAACCAATCGGCATAAACTAGCGTTATGCATAAAGTATATAATTTACCAGTCACGAAACGTTGTTTTGACCCCGTCCTCATTACAACCCACATAATTGATTTAGAGGGACATGATACTGACACAACATGGGAAGGGTAGATGGATAAGTCTTCTCGTTCATGCTCTGCACTGACTAGGTAACTAAATATCCAAGGAATAATATTGGTTACAAGGTAGCAGCCTTAGTTGGTATATACATCTTAATATATCTTACCATTCCGCTAGAGTTTATATAGATAGCTCTCTAATATACACTTTGTAATGACCCATATTCTACGTATCGAAGGATCGTAGAATATTTATATGATTTTTATATGAGGTCGTACGATTCTAAATTTTTTGAAAATGACTATTAGGGACATTTCCCACATCTATGATTTTTGTCGTATATCTATTTGACCATTTTGACCCTTAAAATATTTTAGGGCCTATAACATTTGATAGGAGCCGAATTGGGGTTTGAAACCACTTCCATTAGATCAGGATGGTGGTTTCCTTTTTCGTAGAATGGTTATAATAGAAAAAAAAATTTATCATTAGGGAGATATGGCTGTTTGAAGTTCCACTTGATTTTAGACAGCTTAGTAGGTAATTAGTAATTTAATGGGTAGGCCCAAAGCCCATTTCGGGATTAGCATGGAGTTAGGGCTGATGGGACTCTCTTCCATCATTTCACTCTTTCCAAAAATAGAGAGAAATTTACCATTAACAACCTCTTACCAAAAAGACACTCAAATCCCTACATTAATTGGCCTAAACACATCATTAGGCGGAGGTTAGTGAGATTAGAATCTTGAAGTGGAGATTAGCTGCTGGAGATCACCTTGGAGCTGCTATTCATCATTGGATCCGTAGATCATAGAGCATGGAGAAGATTGCTTAGGAGATAGGTGAGTGGTTTTAAGTTTCTACTCACTAGTTAGTCCCTATTAGACGCTTTATGATGTTTTAAAATGATTTTTAAACTCTAAAACACGTTTTAAACCTTACAACATATATAAATTTCAAGTAATTTGGGTAGGTTTAGAAAATTCATATTCTTAGGGATACTAATACTGCCCATAGATTTAGAACTTATATTAATGTATTCGATTATGGTTGTTAATATAGGTTATTTGTGATGATTGCTTGATTTTGTGATGCTTAAATAGTTGAAAATGCCGATCGAATGGTGACTTAGTTTAGGAAGAAGTTAGGGATCGATGATGATCTCTACGATCAGTGATGATCCCTAACTTTTGTCCCAATCTTGGTGCGATCAACATGAGGTGAGTAGAAAGGCACCATAAGACTACGTTTCAAATTTCAAGTCGTTTGGAGTTCGTACGCTCGAGTTATGACTAATTGATGATGGATCAGTAATGACCCACAAAGGTCACATTATCGAAATGATATGCAATCCATAGGGTAGGCCAAGAAGGACCCCTTAAAGCTACTTTTCAAATTTCAATTCATTTGGAGTTCGTATGGTCGTGTTATGGCTTCGGAAAGTTTAGATCGGTGAAGATAGATCAGTGTAGGGCGTGCTTTGGGCTAGCAAGGCAAAATTTCAGGCTTAACCCAGGGCATATTCAGATTGGTGAAGGTGAGAGGAAAAAATGTTTTAAACCAGGGATTAGTACCGATCCCTGGGATTGCTTTGGGCTAGCATGACAACTCGGGCTTGACTTAGGGCATTCCCAGATCGGTGAAGGTAAGAGAAAAAATAAACTAAGTCAGGGATCGGTACCGTTCCTCGGATGGGATTTAGGCATTTTCTAAAATATTAGGGCACGACTTCGGGCCAAGTTGTTTCGGGCCAAACCTAGGAATTCTCGGGCTCTGCTTTGGGCCAGAACCTAGGAAATTCTGAGTTGAGTTTTTCGATGACTTTTTCGACGATTTTCGATGATAATGACTCGTGACTCGACGATGATGATTCCATGATGTGAATTGATGGTTTCGATGATGGATAGCTGTGCTTTGAGATGCAGAGTTGAGGACTATTGGTTGGATAGAGGGACTGTTAGATGATAGCTACAGGACACAAAGTGGTATTCTATGTGATTTTGATTGCAAAGAATCGGCTCGACTGCGGTGACTTCATGATGGGAGTCATGAGATCAGTTCCAGGATGTGCTTTGTTATAGATGATGTGTTCAAAGTGATCGTTGACACTCGAGGGTTCTTAGGGTACTCATGAGGTGGGGTATACTGGGGACGTGATGGTTCTTGGAGCGTGATGGCTCATTATTCTAGATATGACGGTTAGTTACTGTTGACTGACATGGTGGTTAGTCTATTTCCCAATCGATCGAGAGGCATGGATTTGAGTACCAAGGAACCAAGATGTGGCTATCGTGACAGGTAGTCTTGTCTTTGACCGTGATGAGTCGGCGAGAGATTTTATATCCACTGCACTGAGTGAGTGAATGTGAGGATGGATGATGTATGCTATGTTTGTTTTATTGCTTGTCAGCCTAGGGATGTCATCTGATGCTGATATAGGTTATGTAGATATCTAGACACCCCTTAGTACTTTGATGCACAGTACATCCATGATGACTGTAATTTTGAGTAGCGTATATTTTGTTTATGTGCTAACTCTGTGGATGCAGGGACATGTCAAGTATAATCCTTTATACCATTTGTCCTATTATAGTGGTATATTAGTATTAAGAGAATTATTACCGCTTACTCCAGACTGTTGCCTGACCCGGTGTGCTACACTTTGCTTCCTATTACTCTGGGTACTCTTAAATGAGTAGATTAAGGATATCAGGTTTAATAAATATGTAGAGCTAGACAGATGGCGAGCAAGTGGCTATTCTCTTTTATTATTATATATACTCGTTGCTTATTTCACTATGTGATAATATGAAGCCTTGACAATATTGACTTACTATTACTAGAGACAGTTTATCAGTTGAGTTTATTTATCGTCTGTATAAACTCTATTACTATTTTGTATAACTGTATGAGCCATTTACTTAGATTTTGTGGTTCATATAGTTACTACTGTCTCGCTTGTTTTATATCTATGATGATTATTATATTTTTTTCGTTGCACTGTGAGATACACGACAAGTTCTGTGATTATATAATGTTTTCTATTCTCTTCTCTTCTATTTCCCTTCTTTTCTTTTCTTTGACCATCATCATACATCGATGGTGTAGGGCGGTCGTTACATTTGTTATTAGTGCTTAGATTGCATAGTTGACTTAAGTTGCTTCCGTGATCTTGTAGAGATAGGATAGTAGTTATCACCCTAGACTGGATCGAGAGTGTGTATATACACGAGAGGGAGAGAGCGTGCTTGTTATATATTTTGGTTTTCAAAACTATATAGTAGTATATATATGGTATATAAGTTGCATTGCGCACATGAGTACCATTGATGCAATTTTCTTTACGAGAGACCGATCATTCTTATTATGTATTAAGAATGATCTAGCATATGAGAAATGCTACTATTGACTCCATCTCTAGAGTAGAGGAGTGGGTAGGATCGGGGACCACTAACTCTCGATTTATAGAATATGTTCACTGATATGGTGTGGAACATTATTCTGAAATGTCCAAGTTGCTTCGAATTATTATGGTGCTCAAGTGCAAATGCCTAGAGTCAACTTTGCTGAGCTGTATAAAGAATATATGATTCTAAGAGGTAGACTGTTTCTTGGAACATAGTTGACTATTGAGGTGCAAGATTGATTGGTATTTATGAAAGAATCTTCGATGACTTGGAGTTAGATGATACAATGAGGTAGAATTTGACCTCTAGATAACTCCAGGGACGAATAGATAACTCCAAGGATGAATAATGAACTAGTGGAGTGCCCTTATAGCTTCGACTCTCGAGGATTGATTTACTTGGGATCAGTTCATAACTCGCTTCGAAGAAAATTTATCTTGACTTTTCAAAAGTCGGTGTTGTTTAGGAAATTCGTCAGTTTGAAGTAAGGCGATATGTCTGTGTTAGAGTATGTACCCTAATTCGATGTGCTGTTGAAGTACAATCTACCTTTCATTGAAACTCCATTTAGAAAAAGCGGAGAGTTTATTATTGGGTCCAGTGATCATCTTGGGAAGCGATTGATTGGTCATATTGACGAGAGCTTCAAGAAGTTGATCGAGATGCTTTACGATGTTATAGCCTATACCCAGTGTAGAAGAATTGTCCTAAAGAAGCTGAGTAGGGACAAATCGTAAAGGCATATGCATTAAATGCCATTCCGATTTCGTCGAGTGCTCCATCAATGAAAGATAAGTGAAAGGGCATTATTATATAGGGTACGCTTTACATTCATGGTGTCCTATACGAGTTTTATTTGATACCGAGGCTTCACATTACTTCATATCAAGGGACTTAATTGATAGATTGGGATTGATACCCGAATAGTCGACCGACCTTTAATTGTGACAAACCCTGTTGTAGGCTCCACTAGCCTATGTATGGTTTATCGTGGTTTGGTCTTATCAAGTCATGTATGCTCTTTTGGTTGTGATTTCTTTCTTTTGAGTTTCGTTGGGTTCGGTATTATTTTGGGGATAGACTGGCTTCATAGATATGGAGTGACGGTGGATTGCGAGAAGTCGTTGGTGACGATAAGGGTAGATGATGGGTGGACGATAGTGTTAGGCTGCCTGCCGGACGATGACATGATGGTCAGTTTTCTATATTCGCTCGATGCCTTACCAAACAAGTTACATCTATGTCGATTGCTAAGGAGTATCAAAATGCATTTGAGAAGGTGACCGGACTTCCACCACATAGAGAGATTGAGTTCCGTGTTGATCTAGTTAAAGATGCCAGACTGATAGTGATGTTGTTAAGGAAGATGGTAGCTAGAGAGCAAAGAGAGCTCAAGGTTCAAGTGAATGACCTTTTGCGAAAAAGGTTCATTCGCAAGAGTATCTCTGTGTGGGGAGCGCCTGTAGTATTCACCATAAAGGCGGATGGCTTCCTTAGATCGTGTGTTGATTACCATGGGTTAAAAAAGTGATAAAGAAGAACAAGAATCCACTGCGTATTAATGACTTATTCGATCAGCTTCATGGGCTAGAGTATTTCTTCAGTTGGATCTAGCGACGAGATTTCACCTACTAGAAGGAGCGAGGGAGAGTGTGCCGATTACAGCGTTTCGTACGCTATCTGGATTTTATGAGTGGTTGGTTATGCCGTTTGGGCTAACCAATGTGCCGACATACTTTGTTGACCTTATGAACCATGTCACCAGGGATCAGCAAAATAAATTCTTGCTTGTATTCATTGCTGGTATCTTCTCTATTCACAGATGGAGGAGGAGACAAGACACATTTGAGGATCGTGCTTGAGGCATTGAGAAAACACCAATTGAAGGCAAAGTTTTCTAAATGTCATTTCTAGAGGAGTGAAGTGAGATTTTTGTTTCAGGTTGTTTCTGAGCAGGGCATTGTCGTTAATCCTACAAAAGTCGCAGCAGTCCAAGATTGGACTAGACCCAAAAACACTATAGATATGAGAAGTTTCTTTGGTTTAGCTGGATATTATAGACGATTCATCCCGTACATCTCTAAGGTAGCAGCACCATTGACTCACTTGACAAAAATGAATTAGACTTTTACTTGGGATGCGAAATGTGAGCAGGCATTTGTGAGTCTGAAGGAAAAGTTGATGAGTGCACCAGTATTGACCATTTCGAGTGGGAATGAGGAGACGACGGTATACATTGATCGTGGTACCGGTTTGGCGCAAAATTGATGTAGAGAGGCAAGGTTATCGCGTTACTAGTCAAAAACTGAATCCAAATGAGAAGAAATACCTGACCCATGATTTAGAGTTAGCGAGATTGTGTTTGCACTGAAGATTTTAAGGCACTATCTTTTAGGAGAGTGGTTCGAGCTATTCAACGACCATAAATTACGGAAGTACCTCTTTTCACAGAAGAACCTTAACCTTCGTTAACAACGATAGTTAGAGTTCCTAGCCTCCTATGACTTTGATATTACATATACACTGGGGAAAGGTAATGCAGTTGCAGATGCCTTGAGTAGGAGACATGCCAGCTTGGGAACTATGTTCCTTCAGTGGAAACAGTTAGATTATATTGCTAGTAATGATTTTCGGCCATGATGCGAGTTAGAGCCAGAGATATAGGCAAGCTTGACTATCAGACCTACTCTGATTGAGTGGATTGGTACTAGTCAAAGGCGTGATGCCAAATTAGCTGAGATCATTACTAGAATTGAAGCTGGGGTAGAGTCTGGGGACATGAGATAGTATGGACTCGACCGAGATGGTTGGCTCCGTAAGGATGGAAGATTATTTGATCGTAATGTCGATGGGTTGAGGGATGAGCTATTTTGAGAGTGCCATCATTCGAGATTGACTATTCATTCCGGATCTAATAAGATGTACCATGATATGAGGCAGACCTTCTATTGGGAAGGGATGAAGAGAGACATCGGGACATTTATCTCAAAATGCATGAACTGCCAATTGGTTAAGGCAGTGTAGAAGAGGCCTAGTGGTTTGATGCAACCGCTAGAAGTTCACGAGTGGAAATGAGAATAAGTATCGATGGATTTCATCGACGGACTGCCAAGGACTCGAGCAGGGTACGCAGCATTTGAGTCATAGTCTATCGATTGACCAAGAGCGCTAGATTTATACCTTTCAAGTCATGTAGGACGGCATCCAAACTGGCTGAACTAGATGTGAAGTGGATAGTACGTTTCCATGGTGTGCAAAAAAGCATTTTGAGTAACCTGGACATATTGTGCACTAGTAGGTTTTGAAAGAGCTTACAGAAGACCTTAGAGATAGAGCTGCACCTCAGCATAGCTTATCACCCTCAAACCGACGGCTAAACTGAAAGAGTGAATCGTATCCTAAAGGATCTCTTGCGAGCTTGCATGCTAGAGTTTGGAGACTTATGGGATGATTAGTCACATTTTGTTGAATTCGCATACAATAGCAGTTATTAGTCTAGACTTGGTATTCCACCATTCAAGGCATTATATGGCTGACCATGCAACGCTCCTTTGTGTTGGTGGGAAGCGAGCGAGAAACTGATACATATGCCAGATATGATTAAAGAGACATCTAAGAAGATCGAGATTATCCGAAAATGGATGAAAGCTTCCCAAGATAGAAAGAAAAGTTATGCTGTCAAGAGACGTCGAGATCTGGAGTTCTCTATCGGCGACCTAGTACTTGTCAAGATTTATCCGTTAGAGAATGTCATCTGGTCCAATAGTAAAGGAAAGTTGGCATTGAGATTTTTAGGTCCTTTTTCCGTACTAGAGAGGATTGGAACCTTGCTTACAGAATCAACTTGCCGCAAAGAATGGCGGGACTGCACAATGTATTCCATGTTTCTCACTTGCAGAAATTTGTGCACGACTTAGGCGTAACTACCACACCGAATCAATTAGATGATATTGAGATTTAACCAGAGGCTTCAAGATCTCATAGGCCTATCGTATTGTTGGACATGATACAAGGCAGCTTAGTAGGAAGACAGTGAAGTTAGTGAAGGTTTAGTAGAGTCAGAGAGGCAATTGCACTTGTGAGACTGAGGAGAGGATGAGGACGGATTATTCAGAGCTCTTTACTTGGTGAGACTTCTTATTTATCTCTTTTACTTTCACTTATGATATCATGAAGTATATAAGCCTTAGTATAATGTCATGCATGCTAAGAGAGCATTAGATGTTCCCTTTTTTCCATTTTGATTGCTATGTATGCATGTTTGATTGTGATGTTGCCTATGTTTATATATGGTTGTTAGGCATGCGGGATGACCTTATTGACTTTTGTTTAGAATTTCAAATGAAAAATTCCTAAAGGAGGGATAATGTAATGACCCGTATTCTATGTATCAAAGGATCCTAGAATATTTATATTATTTTTATATGAGGTCATAGGATTCTAAAATTTTAGAAAATGACTCTTAGGAATATTTCTCACACAATGATTTTTGTCAGATTTCTATGTGACCATTTTGACCCTAAAAATATTATAAGGCCTATAATTTTTGATAGGAGCCGAATTGGGGTCTGAAATCACATTCATTAGATCGGGATGATGGTTTCTCTTAGCGGTCATAATAGAAAAACAGACTTACCGTTAGGGAAATATGGCTATTTGAAGTTCCATCCGATTTTAGACAGCTTAATGGGTAATTAGTTAGTTAATGGGTTGGCCCGAAACCCATTTCAGGATTAGCATGTGGTTAGGGATGATGGGACTCTCTTCTATCATTTTACTCTTTCCAAAAATAGAGAGAAGTTCACCATTAACAACCTCTTACCCAAAAAGACAGCAAAATCCCTACTTTAATTGGCTTAAACACATCATTAAACGGAGATTAGCGAGATTAGCATCTTGAAGTGGATATTAGCTGCTGGAAATCACCTTGGAGTTGTGGCATCATTGGCTTCGTGGATCAGAGTTTGGGGAAGATTGCTTAGGAGATAGGTGAGTGGTTTTAAACCTCTACTCACTAATTAGCCCCTATTAGACGTTTTATGATGCTATTAAATGATTTTAAAACTCTAAAACATGTTTTAAACCTTTTTAAACAACATATATAAATTTCAAGTAATTTGGGTAAATTTAGAAAATTCGTGTTCTTTGGGATATTGTATGTTCTTGCAGATACTGCCCTTAGATTTAGGACTTATATTGATGTATTTGATTGCATGGCTTTTAGTATAGGTTATTTGTGATGATTTCTTGATTTTATGATGATTGAATAGTTGGAAATGCCAATCGAATGTCGACTTAGTTAGGAAGAAATTAAGGATCGACGATGATCCCTGGGATCGATGATGATCCTTAACTTTTCTCCCAATCTTGGTGCGATCTATGGGGTGACAAGGAAGACCACATAAGTCTACATTTCAAATTTCAAGTCATTTGGATTTTGTATGCTCCAGTTACAACCGATTAAAGATGGATCGGTGATGACCCACGAAGGTCACATTGTCGAATGCGATCCATAGGGTAGAAGGACCCCCTAAAGCTACTTTTCAAATTTCAAGTCATTTGGAGTTCGTATGGTTGAGCTATGGCTTAGGGAAGTTCAGATCAGTGGAGATGGATCAGTGTAGGGTGTGCTTCGGGCTAGGAAAACAATAACTCGGGCTTTACTTAGGGAATTTTCAGATTGGTGAAGGTGAGAGAAAAAATGAGCAAAGTCAGTGATTAGTACCGATCCCTGAGCGTGCTTCGGGCTAACAGAGTAAAAGCTCGGGCTTGACCTAGAGCATTATCAAATCGGTGAAGGTAAGAGAAACAAATAAGCTAAATAGGGTCGGTACTGATCCCCAGGCATGCTTTGGGTTTCTAAAATTACTCAAGCACGACTTTGGGCCATGTTTTGATTCGAGACAAACCTAGGAATTCTTGGGCTCTTCTTTAGGCCAGAACCTAGGAAATTTTGAGTTGAGTTTTTCGACGACGACGATTCATGACCCAACGATGATGATTCCATGAAGTGGAATGATGGCTTTGATGATGGATAGCTGTGCTTTGTGATGCAGAGTCGAGAACTATGAGCCAGATAGAGGGAACTATTAGATGATTGCTACAGGCTAATGATTGTTCTCTACATGATGTTGATAGTAGAGAATTGTTCCAACTGCGGTGACGTCGTGAGATCGGTTCTAGGATGTGCTCTACTCTAGATGATGTGTGCAAAAGGATTTGTTACACTCAAGGATTCGTGGGGGTACTCGTGAGGTGGGGTATACTGGGGACGTGATGGTTCTTGAAGTATGATAGCTCTTTTTTCTGGATATGGTGGTTAGTTAGCCCTGACTGACATTATGGTTAGTCTATTTCTCGCCCAACTGAGAAACATAGAATTGAGTACTGAGGAACCAAGATGTGGATGTCGCGACGGGTAGTCTACTCTTTAACCGTGATGGGTCGGTGAGTAATTTTATATCCAACGCACTGAGTGAGTGAATATGAGGATAGATGATGTATGCTATGTTTGTTTTATTGCTTATCACCTTAAGGATGTCACCTAATGCTGATATAGTTGATGCAGATATCTAAACACCCTTTAGTACTTTGATGCACAATATGCCCATGATGACTATGATGTAGAGTAGCAAATAAATTTGTATATGTGTTAACTCTGTGGATGCAGAGACAGGTCATGTATGATCCTTCATAGCATTTGTCCTATTATAGTGGCATATTAGTATTTAGAGATTTATTACTGCTCACTCCAGACTATTGTCTGACTCGGGGTGTTATGCTTTGCTTCTTATCACTCTGGGTACTCTTAAATGAGTAGATTAGGGACATTAGGTCTAGCAAGTATGTGGAGCTGGATAGATGGCAAGCATAAGGCTATTCTCTCCTACTTTATATGTACTCATTGCTTATTCCACTGTGTGACACTGTGGAGTCTTGACAGTTTTGACTTTCTATTACTAGAGATAGTTTATCAGTTAAATTTATTTATTGTTTGCATAAACTCTATTACTGTTTTGTATAACTGTATAAACCAAGATATGGTTCATGTAGTTACTACTGTCTCGCCTATTTTATATCTGTGATGATTATTATATTTTATTCAATGCGGTGTGAGATATACGACAGGTACCGTGATTATATGTTGTTTTCTATTCGCTTCTATTTCCCTTCTTTTCTTTTCTTTGACCATCGTCCTACATCGATGGTATAGGGAAGTCATTACACTTATGTTTATTATAGGTTACCAACACTAACGTTCTGTATCCTAATGGACTTGGATTTTTGATTTAGTAGAAAAATCTTACCCATTAAGATGCAGGTTGTTACATTTAGTATTAGAGCTTAGGTTAGTCGATCATAATAATTAGGATACGGTGAATGAATGTATCTATGTTTTTACCTAAAATTATATATATTACATGCCAAACTATACTAATTCTGACTATAGAAGTAGCTGCGACCATAATCTGAAAAGATGGATAAGGTAACTATTAGTTGGAGCAATAGATTGAGTTGTATTTATACATCTACCCTGATTACCCTAGGATATACAGTAAGGCGTTGACTTAAGAAGAGCATGAGCACGACATATAGAAGGGTCCTCGAAGTTGGATAATATTTGACTTCTTTTTTTGGGCCTAGACTACTCTATGATTGAAAATTTTGCTAGATTACCGACAGATGGGAAGTAAGCACCTATATGTTGTGAATATCCGAACGTAAGATATAAATGGGAATGTGCAAGTTCCTGTAAGAAGATGATAGTCAGATTTTTGATATACTATCAATGAAGATAAGTTAAGAATGAGTAGAAAAGAAGAAAAGTATAAGAGAATGGATGAATAAATCCATTTCTGGGTTCGACCCTATGCGAAAGAATTTTATAAAAGATTTTGAATGTTCTTAAAATATTTGAAATGGCTTCCAAAGAATGTACTTAAAAATCAAAGGACCCTATCACTAAAAAGTTGTTATTATTAAATGTAAGTAAATACTAAAAAATTTCACCATATAAAATATCCTTTAAAAGTAGATTCTTGAAAAACAAGAAAATTTAGAAATTTTAATTAAAAGAGCTATTTAGATATTCTTAGTTGAAATTAAAACTGGCTAGACTAAGAATTTTCAATAGAAGGCTTTTTGATAAAAGGGTCTTTCCTTTTTAAAATAAATGGAAAATAGAGCATTTGTTTAGCTCGATGATTATTTTATTTTTCTAAATCTTAAAATTCTTTCCAAGGTGTGGATAAAATGGAAATGGTACTTGATTAAATGGGATAAGGAGAATGAAAGAGTAAGAAGACCCGATAGTGAAAATAGGAAGAATATTCCCATATAAGGAAAATACGTAGAAAAATAACTGAAATAGATTTATACATAAGAAAGAAATCGGTTTCTCATTAATGGAGAAAAGCTCAGTGGCTAAAGTAGAGGGCGAGTGAACTTCGATGATTGAATGAAGAAAACAATCGAATAAAAGAGTTATATAAGGAGAAATAATTTAAATAAGAGCAATTTAGGTAGAAAGAAATTAAATAATGGCAACATTAAGAAATTTAGATAGAAGCAAAATTAGGAGTTTATATTAAAATAATGTTAGTACTCCAATTAGAAACAATATAAGAAATTAAAAGCAATACAAAGGAAAAATGGATAGTTGTTAGTACTCTAATTAGAAACAATACAAGAAATTAAAGGCAACACAAAGGAAAAATGGATAGTTTCCATAAATATATGCAGTAATTGTACATATCTTTTAAAAGTTCCCCTCACAGGGCATTAGAATCTCCACTAAGGTTGAAAGTGGAGATAGCATGAGTAGTAGGAAAATAATATACTGGAATTTGTCCTTGTCTACTCCAGTTTTTATTACTTAAAGATTAAAAAAGATGTTATAGAAACATTGTAACAATGAAGTTTTGAAAAATGGTTTGGTATACCAATTGAGTTTTTAAATGCAAAACTTAACAAATGGTTTGAGTTAAAATCCACTTTTTAAGAAGTAAATCTCTGTTGTAAAAAGGCCTTAAAAGGAAAATTGATTTGAAGACTATCCATGCAATAAAAACTCGACTCTTACTATTTGAAAAAAAATGAAATAATGTGTTATTTAAAGGAAATGATCTTTTTAAATTATACTATTAACATTGACTTTTGAACTTAATAAATAATCTTACTTCATAAATCCTAAATTATACTTTAAAGTTATGACACCTACAATCAAAGTTGAAGGAGTTTTTCATGGCTCATTTTGGAAATCAAGCAATTATTGAATTTAATAAAGTTTCTAAGTTTATATTTTCAAAGAAAAATTAATACATATGGGTTAAGTACTTCATGACCGTGAAGTTTAATGATTTTACAAAAAGTAGTGAAAATTAAACCAACTTTGATAGGGAGTAGATAGGGAAACTTGCCTAGGTTAGACGGGGTAAAAGCTATGGCTATGAATAAAATAGTTGTGAATATTGTAGGGTAGTAGTAAAGAATCCCTACTGAATATAAGTAATATTGGTATGAACTTAGAAATGTTTTATTAGACATACATGAAAACCATAAGAAGGAACTAAAAGGAAATGGGGAATGGTATCACAGTATACTTCTGTGAGTTCTAGAGTATAATCACATGAAAGATCAAAGATAAAGAAAATAAATAACGAAATTTGAGAATACCATCAAGAGATTTTGGTTGAAAGAAAGATAGTAATATAATTGAAGAAGAGGGAAATGAGACGGTAAAAACCCATAGAGGAAGGTAGTTGAATCAGGATTTAAGAAGGCAAGAAGGTGGTAGGAAAGTTATTCCGCCAAGCCAATTTTCCGATGGGTTATTCTAGAAGTTCATAGTTTATATTTCTTGCTTGCTGTAGTTTCTCCTATAATTGGTTGTAATAATTGAAGTAATGGATGGACCTTATTTATTAGAAGCTAAAAAGGTAAGTTAAGACATGTAGGTTATAGTAGAATGACATACTAAAAGTGTCCCTTTTATTTGAGTAAAAAGTGGTAGGGCCATAACATCATTAATACCCGTTGATGTTAAAGGGAAGCTTCTAGCAATTGTTTCATTTAGGTAATTTGGGTAATCGCTAGTGTCACTTTTCGGGCATTGAAACTGCGTACAATCTACTATCCGATATGTTCTTATTTTATTACTGTGTTAATTTTATGGATGAGCTTTGACCTCTATGTATATTCGAAAACTGTACCAATAGGAAAATTTCATAAGAACTCTTAACTAATGATGAATGTAAAGTAAGGTTGGAAGTTCGTAAAATAAATTAGAAAATTTATTAAATTAGCAACTAAAAGTAGATAACGCTTAAATCTCGAAAGATTCAAAAATTTAGGAAAAATAAAGTTTAGCAGGCAAAGGATAAAGATGTGTTGTTGCGAAACTCATGGGTTACTATCCCTATGCCTTAAACCTAAAAATTATAAATATATTTGTGTGTTGGTAGTTGTTCTGATATAAAAGAAGAGATTTTCAAGATTTAACATCAACTGTGTAATATGCCAAGGTCAAATGTGTTAACTCATTTATTGAGTCCCGCTTGCATTAAGCATGGCTTGATTTATTTTAAAAGGTGTAAAGGAATATGCTTTTGAAAAATTGTGTTCAAAAAAATTTAAAATTTCAAACTATTTCACAAATTTAATTAAAAGGGTAAAAGATTTTGAATAAAAAATGTGAAAATCTTTGATTTTCAAATGCCGCATGCTTAGCGTAGGAAGGACCGACGTGTTAGTGAATGTGAATTTTTACTGTTAATTAAGTGCGAAAGTATATAAAACACAAATAAGTACAAGGGAAAAACATGTTTTAGCTTTGGAATTTCTATTTCCATACCTTGCTGATAGTAAATGAAACTATTTTTTTTTACAAATTCTAATTTAAAAATTTAAAAATAAACCAACTTATGTGAATTATACTTGAAAAAGTTGGAAAAGATTTTATGGTAAAAGAGAAAGTTCCAAGGTACAACGAAATTGGTATATTTTATTTCTAAAAAATTTCGACGGTTTTCTAATTCGATAGAAATTCCATCGTTAAACACTTTTCCAACACAAGAGTATAGATTTAGGAAACTGGAGTTTCAAAATTTGAATGTTAGAAATGAGGTGTTAGGGATTGGTTGAAAAATTTGTTAAACAATAATCCTATTCATAGGAGTGTGGAGATTGTTGTGTGTGAAAACAGAGATTTTGATTTTTGAAAACTTGCATGTATAGGTCATTTGCACCATATTTTTAAAATTGTTTTAAAGAATGCAATCATATAGGAGACGCCGCTTTTGTATTATTCGACATACATATCATATATGTTGTGATATACTGTGCACTTGTACATGATTAGCCGTAAAATTGGTTGTACAATAATTGGTTGGATAGTTTAGAATGGTTGTGGGCTATGTTACATGTGACGCCCCACCTCTATGCTCACAATAACAAAGGTTATTATAAGGAATAACGTCTACTATTGCGAAGAATAAGGCTTGTTAGAAGCGACCATCCATAAGTTATGCCTTAGACGAGTATTGATTACATCGATAGGAGTTGTATAATTACTCCCAGCGATATACATTCAATCCAAATCTAAAACGAAACCACGGTGGCTTATGAAAAATTCAGAACAACTCATAATAGCAACAACACAGATAAGTATAATCACATCAGAACAGAAATATCAGATATAGCGGAAGACAAGTCTGGATACATGCTACAACACTCGATGGTTCACATGAACCAAATGTACATATACATAGACATCAATACATACATGAGATGAGAGTCAATACACCAAAAGTAACACCTCGAAGCCTAAACAAAAGATGAGGTGAAATCCCAAAAGCTGAAGCAGCAACAAAATCAGAGATAGCGGTTATCCTGAAATAACTCGGTCTGACCCGAGTATTATTTAAAAGAAAATAATAAACGGATCAGCCTAATTTAAACTCAGAAATATGTGTATGGTAAACAACACTAAAGGAAATTAATCATAGTCTCGAATGAGACTATTCAGTATAAATAATCAACATAGTTTAAATGAAGAAATCTCATTAAACTCCATCAAAATCAACTTCCAAATTCAAAACTGAATTCAAAACAGCAATTCACAAAAAAATCTAGAAATCAAAATAAGATAACTAAAAATCAGCATAAAAGTGGATCGATCCCAGCATATGGCGAGTCTAAGCTACGCCGCACGTGCATCTCATATGGCCGAAGCCTACCAAGTACTGTCAGCATAATATTTGGCATCCAACGAATGACCCGAAAGTCCAACAAATGACCCGAAAGCCTAGTACTTGTAATTGACCCAAAGATTCAGCATAGTGGCTCGAAAGCCCAACAAAATCATCAAAATCTTCAAACAGCAATTCCACGGCAAATATTTCAATTAACGAGTCCGGAATTAACCGAATTAGTAAAAGTGTGGTTCCATACTCTGCACTTTTGCTAAATCGTTTAAATCTCATCATCGTTGTAACGACCCGTAAATTTCAACTGTTTTAATAACGTAATTAGTTGAAATTTTGTGAAATTTTAAACGATAAAATTTTGAAATAAAAATTTAATATTTGGAATACGTTTAGTTAAGCATAGCAACTGGTAAATTTTCGTCCGAAAATATGAAAGTTTATTTCGCGCGTAAATTTACTTCAATTTAATCAGTTAAAAAGTGATGAAAATAAAATGTTCCAAAACCTAAATATTTTTACATGGAAAAATTCTAAACCATCTTCTAAGCAAGATGTCAGTTTGTCGTTTTTCCAAATTCGGACATCTTTTGCTCCGTCGATCTTATTTTCGGCGAAATAACAGCATTTTCGGTACCGATTATCGACTTTTGATCGGATGATCGTACCACTGATATCTTTATACCATTTTGATCGTCTAGTCGTGCCGATCCCTATGGTATATTCAATTATAAATTTCGAGATCTGGGAAAACGGCGAATCTACGAAACGGTAATCGTATTGGTTCCGCAACTTGCCTTTTGATTTTCCGTGACCATTTATTTCTCATCCTGTATAAACCAACAGTCAATAGCCATTTATATTCCCAACATTAGACTTTTGTATTTCCAATATTTCAATATACTTTCTCGATTCATTATTATTCTGTCCGTTCATATTTTGGTTCGTTCTGAAAACTTGAAGAAAAATATACAACGTTTGGCTTTCAGCATTCCTACCACTTCACATATTTCTGGCTGCTCATGTTCTTCGCTCCCCTTCTGGTTTCATTGGAAAATATATAAATATTTAGCATACATATATTCGTTTCTTTCTTTGAAATCACTGCCACCAAATCGTTCTAGCACAATCCCCTGAACCCATTTCCTTCCTAACTCACTCTACCCACCATCACTGCCCACGACTCCTCCCACCCATCGCAGCCACCTCCAGCTCTTCCACACCCTGGAGCCATGAAGTCCACCAACCTGACCGCACCTTCATTCGCCCGCAACCCACCCTCGCCTGCCTCAGCTAGCACAGCAGCCACCTTGGCCGCAACTTCTCACCAGTGCTCCTCCACATAGTTTCGGTCACCCACCTCCTTCAGTTTTCTAATCCATGCAAGGTATGCTAATAAATGTATACAAGCAGTTGTCTTCTTTATCTACAATGGTCACAGCACTTAAAGGTGATGTACGTGTAGTAAAAATTTTGTTTTGCTTAAGTGTTATTTAGTTTATATATTGAGTTATGAAATTTTTCGTTGGTTTTGTTTTTTGTTTGTATACTAGTTGTCTTAGTTTATATATATGTTGACATTTTAGATATTTTGAACTAAATATACATGTTGCCGTATATGTTTGTTTTACTATAGATGTGATATGTTAAACAATTTTTTTTTACAGTACATATATATAAGTATAAAAAAATAAAAAAATAATAATAAAATGTTTCGAATGTTGTTTTGAATATGTACGCATATAAGTATGTATAGGCAAGTTACGTATGTTAGATCTCATAATGTTGATATATATTTTTGGGTTTTGAAAGATGTATATGCATAGGTTGCTGTGTTGTAATATATTTGTGATATAATATATAATATGATATGAACTTTATAGTAAAGGTTGGTGACAAGTTTAAAGTATGTATAAGTATATTTTGGGGCTATGTGTTCTTATATAGTCATATATGGGTAAGGTTATGAACTGAGATATTTTACAAGCTTTGTTTCAACAATACTAAAATAAGTTTTGAAAGGGTACAGTTTATATTAGCTTGAGTATTATATATATGTTATATCTGCTTTCTGGGATCTTGAGTACAGTCTTTTGTTATTATAAAGTCTATAGTTTATTTATATTATAAAGTCTATATAAGTTTGTTGGGTTGACAGTTTGAAATGAATATATGGTATATGTAAGTTTACAGTGATGGGTTCTAGTTTATACATTGGTTATTTTATCAGCAACCATTTGTTTAGTCAGTTGTATTGTTTTGTAAAGAATGCCAATTTTATATTATATATATATATATACTGTATGAAAGTATTAAGATATAGTATTATGTGCTTTAATTTAAAACAACGATTGTGATTCGTATATACATACATTTAAATTTAAAAATGTGTTTGAATTTAAATATGATTTATATGAAAACAGTTATATATATGGTTACTTATATTTATATATAAGTCACTTAGACCATTCGGCTTCATGGACACATTTCTGATTTGATGTCAAATTTTATTTATCAGCTATCCGTCGAATTCGTGCCAATCTTACCTTGCTGTGGAATTCGTTCTTAGGATTGTAACTCACACAATCGTCAAATCCTCTCTAGCCTCGAAAGGTGAGCACTCACTCACGATTAACGTTCTTTTATTTATTAAATTTGATTTCAATTGAAACGACAATTGAAATATGCTGTTGTTTGATATTTACACTGTTATTACCTGTATCAGTTCACCTGTGACATCTGACACCATTATCTGTTATATATGCAATGATAATCCAGTTTGGTTGTTAAATGATTGATTGTTTGATGTTTATATTGGACGTTAAATTGTTAATGATGTAAGTGATAAATAATTTGAAATTGAAATTTACGTAGGATAGTTAGATTTGATATATGTGTAAAATTTGATTAAATGACATCTGTATAATATGACCCCTTTTACTGTTGAATTTATTGACATGTAGGATTTGTTTAATTACATTTGAACCACTGAATGTATGTTGTTAAATTGATGATGTATGAAATTGTAATAGATGACAAGTGAAAAACCGTAATGTAATAATCTTTAATCTACATGAAATGATAGTGTAGATTCTAGAGATAATTATATTAATTCGTACAAATAACAATGCGACTTAACATGATTATTTCGGGATTATTTGAATTGATTATTGGATTGATATTGATTGTTGTTATTGCTTGTTTATTTACTTTGACACCATCCCAGTTATCACACTGCAAGTTCCCTTTACTATGCTTTGATTTTGAATTGAATTGGAATCGGGTTGAAATGATAAATACCCAAATTTAAACTTTGACCTAGGATAGAAAATTAAATAAAAACCCGATTGGTCAATAATTTGATTCAAAAATGAAACGAAGATTTTATTTAATAAAGAATATGGTTTTGAAATGAAGTTGAAATTTGAATTTTTGATGAAAGGGAAATGTAAATATTTAATAATCTGAAACAAGATTTAAAATGTAATTGATGAAAGAATGATGTTAATTTGAGAAATAATTGAATTAAGTTTGAACTGATTTAATAATTAAGTTTGAAATTATAATTAAGTTTGAAATTATTAAACTTTGAAATTACTTAATAATTAAGTTTTGAATTATTTAATAATTAAATAAGATTGAATGATTTTATGATCAAAATTGAAATTGAACTCTTTAATAAGTAAAAATTGAACTTTTGAATAAGTGAATTTTTCTTCGTAAATAATTGAAATTGAGTTTTCTTGATTAAGTAAGTTTTTGGAAAATTATTTAAGAAAGTAAATAAAGTGAAATGGAATTTCTTTAACAAGAAATGAAAATGTAATATTTTTGGAATTAATGTAAGACTTGTAATTAAAAGAATTGATTTGACGAATTTAGTTTAATTCAAAATTGTAAGTTTTGATTTAATGAAGTTGAACTTAAGAATTTATTTAATGAATTGGAAATTTAATAGGAATTGTTTGAATGATAAAGTAACTTAACGAATATTGAACGAAATCGATAAATGAATTTGGAATTGATTTGAATGTTAAATTAAATTAATTTAAATGATTTTGAAATGAAACTGATATATGAATTTGAATCAATATTTAAATTGAAATTGAATTATAAGATTTTGAAATTATGAATTTGGATGTTTTGAAACGTAAATTATTGGAAATTTGTTTTGAAAGACAAATGAAATGTTGATTTACAAATTCTATTTGAAATTGAATTTGATTTGGTTTTGAAATATATTAAACGACCAATCGGTGAAATAATTACGGAAGTTATTAAAGAGACCGGGATCGGATATGGACATTTTCTCTGTCGATACCGAAAACCACTTTAATAACTTACATTCGCGGAGTGTTGATCCAGAACGAAGTGGTTGGAATGATGTACGTGATGACTGAAGAAAGAGAACGATAATGGATAGCCTTGACACTTGTGTCAAATTGGAAATGACTAAAACAGGAGCTGTGCCGGGCCAATGGAGGATTAGCTACCTCAAGTGGACATACTTCTTCGAACTACTTATACTTGTTGTCGATTGGTGCACCCTTGATTTTGGGAGTGTTGTTTCACGGTGTTGCGGGCGCTGCGGCGTTGTGTTCTCACCAGTCCGGATCAGGCGAACGGTAGTATCACTACCTTGGGTATTGCCTCATGTGCCTTGTCATACTTGTATTCCATTTATTCGCGACCACTACGATTTTGATTTGTACCTTTAGTATATGGATTGCCCTCTGGTGACTTCCGGTTTTGGGGAAACTACGGTCTTGTATATGCTTTTGGGAATAAAAATGTGTTAAGGGTGGAATGGGCCATGACTTAACACTATTTTGATATCTTTATATTACTGATAGACAATATCTACTTAGCGTACATTACTACCTAGTAGATAGTTTAACGGATCCTTAAAGGATGGTTATTCCAAACATCCTTTGAGTTACTTGTATTTCAATTGCTATTTCACTTGAGTTGGATTTATTAATATAAGAATGTTAATCCTGACTCGAGTGTCTTGTGTTTTTGCTTTACGCTCGGGTCAGACTGAGTGTACCAGTATTCGAGACTCACCTTTGAAGTTGGAGCTTTGCTTGAAGATCCAGCCATCTATTCTACTTTCAGTATTCGATGATTCCAGTGATGTATTCTAATTTGTATCTGATGTATCGTATTACTCTTCTATTGTAAACTCTGATGTATCTCATACATTTATATAGTAGCTTCATGAACTACTATCTCTTTTATTTCCGCTGCATTTATTACTCTGTGTCTGTGATCTGTGATTATTTATTTACTATATATGTTCAGTTTTGCCAATTTAAATTAACAACGCGGTATTTTGAGCAATTCAATTCCGGCATGAGTGTCTACCTATACACTTATAATGGATGCGAATGGTCCAAAGTAGCGGGTCGTTACAGTTGGTATCAGAGCTTTGGTAGCTCTAGGCAAAACTCAACATATAGGGTAAATGTATTTACAGAATCACTCTCATTCGAGTTTCAATCTCTTCCTTTGACTCAATTCCTTTGAATTTTGGAACGTCCCCTCGGTTTCGAAATTCATTCGTGTCCCTCACTATTCGTCTTCTTTCAATTCTCGCCAATCTTCGAATTATTTGTAAAAGGAGTGAAAACTCCTTCACAATAGCATCGATTTACCGGAGATTTCTGTATCCTCGGTTTACGATGCTATCTATCTCCTGCTATACCTGAATTTTATTTCTTGAGATCGAGTGTTGATTTACCTTAGAATTCAGCATCGATCTTATTCTTGAAGTTACGGACGACCCAGTTAAGGTTGCCCGTGAATTAAATAAACTCATCCATCTCCCGATTGTGGTAATTGAATTATTTTTCTTCTGTTTCAAACCTATCTTCGAATCAAAATTCTCTTTGATTAGAATCTATCAAAAATTTGAATCCCTATCCTTGCTTTGAAATCCATTATTGTATCGTTAAGTAAGGAAGTGTATTGTAAATTAATTTTAAAATGTTTTTATATTGTGTTGTTTGAGTTGTTGATGTTGATTTGGGTTTTCGATCGATTCGTTGATCAACGCCATCGATAGGATTTCCAAAACACTTGAGCAGAGCAAACTGACACAATATCGTTTTCAAATATGAAAAATAAAACAAAAGTTTTGTATGATTATATTATATATAGTTTTCTGAAATTAAATTATTATTGAATTTGTTGTCTGAAATAATAATATTTGATTTTTATTTATTGTTTTGTAAACCATTGACTATTGCATAATATAAATAAATGAATTTATAAACTTGGTTATAAATTGATTGGAATTTGAAATGAATTAAATTCAGAAATTTGAGAATTTATTAGTTTCCGGTGATTTCGAACTTTGGTTTTTAAATTTTAAAGTATATATTATTGGAAGTATTTTCGAATAGAAATCGTTTTAAAGGATTTTTAAAAATGTTGAAATCAGTGCTTTTCTCTTCGTCGCTGGAAAATAATTTCGGTGATGGCGGCCGCATCATCGACGTTCATTTTCGAGTTTCGAAGTGGAGAAACCATCTTGTAGCTTTGCTACGGTTTTGTTTTGAAAATATTTTGATTTAAATTTCTTTAGTATAATCTGATTTATATATATATATATATATATAGGTATCATATTTTAAAATTTTAATTTGATTTGATATAAATATATTATATATATGTCTAAATTGTTTAAAGTTAATCGGAAATCTAATTCTTAAATTTTGTTAAAGGATGATTTTAATTATAAATAAAACCAAAATTCGGAATAAATAATTAAACTCGAATAATTGAATTGGGAAAATTTTATTTGTATATTGTTCCACTGCATTCTAATACAACTTACCTAAACCGTTCAGAAGTTGAATATGTAATTGGATAATATATAAAATAAATTAAATTTATAAATAAAATTTGAGTGTTTATAATAAATGTTATACACTAAATTCTGATTATAAAGATGTTAATAAAGTTAGATAGGATAATAAGTAAAACTCAGTTAATAATGAAATAAATTTGTTTTGAAAGAATTAATAAATTGAAGTTTGATCAACTTATGAAAATACCTTGAATTTAAAAGAAATTAATAGATGTAAATTAATTTGAATCGAAACTTTTGTGTTTAAATTAATTTATATGGGTTAAATATATGTAATAGGATATATTTAGCGAAACAAATTTAATTGTAATTTGGAATAAAGAAGAATTTAAAATTGTTGAAGAAAATATGATTATAATAAAAGACTATTCAAATTTATGGTTTTAGAAATTTTAAATTGAGGATAATTGGATAATAAGATAATGAGTTTAGAAATAGTTGAGATTGATTTTAGTGAAATCAAATGGATTAAATCAATTATTGAATATCAATTAATTTAAAATTTGAATTGATATGGTTTAAATTAATTGTTATTTGTATTTCAAAATCTGTTTTTCTTTCTGGTTGTTTCTATTCTCCTACCTCGTTCCTTTTCGGGGACGAAAAGTTTTGAGTGGGGGAGAGTGTAACGACCCGTAAATTTCAACTGTTTTAATAACGTAATTAGTTGAAATTTTGTGAAATTTTAAACGATAAAATTTTGAAATAAAAATTTAATATTTGGAATACGTTTAGTTAAGCATAGCAACCGGTAAATTTTCATCCGAAAATATGAAAGTTTATTTCGCGCGTAAATTTACTTCAATTTAAGCAGTTAAAAAGTGATGAAAATAAAATGTTCCGAAACCTAAATATTTTTACATGGAAAAATTCTAAACCATCTTCTAAGCAAGATGTCAGTTTGTCGTTTTTCCAAATTCGGGCATCTTTTGCTCCGTCGATCTTATTTTCGGCGAAATAACAGCATTTTCGGTACCGATTATCGACTTTTGATCGGATGATCGTACCACTGATATCTTTATACCATTTTGATCGTCTAGTCGTGCCGATCCCTATGGTATATTCAATTATAAATTTCGAGATCTGGGAAAACGGCGAATCTACGAAACGGTAATCGTATTGGTTCCGCAACTTGCCTTTTGATTTTCCGTGACCATTTATTTCTCATCCTGTATAAACCAACAGTCAATAGCCATTTATATTCCCAACATTAGACTTTTGTATTTCCAATATTTCAATATACTTTCTCGATTCATTATTATTCTGTCCGTTCATATTTTGGTTCGTTCTGAAAACTTGAAGAAAAATATACAACGTTTGGCTTTCAGCATTCCTACCACTTCACATATTTCTGGCTGCTCATGTTCTTCGCTCCCCTTCTGGTTTCATTGGAAAATATATAAATATTTAGCATACATATATTCGTTTCTTTCTTTGAAATCACTGCCACCAAATCGTTCTAGCACAATCCCCTGAACCCATTTCCTTCCTAACTCACTCTACCCACCATCACTGCCCACGGCTCCTCCCACCCATCGCAGCCACCTCCAGCTCTTCCACACCCTGGAGCCGTGAAGTCCACCAACCTGACCGCACCTTCATTCGCCCGCAACCCACCCTCGCCTGCCTCAGCTAGCACAGCAGCCACCTTGGCCGCAACTTCTCACCGGTGCTCCTCCACATAGTTTCGGTCACCCACCTCCTTCCGTTTTCTAATCCATGCAAGGTATGCTAATAAATGTATACAAGCTATTGTCTTCTTTATCTACAATGGTCAGAGCACTTAAAGGTGATGTACGTGTAGTAAAAATTTTGTTTTGCTTAAGTGTTATTTAGTTTATATATTGAGTTATGAAATTTTTCATTGGTTTTGTTTTTTGTTTGTATACTAGTTGTCTTAGTTTATATATATGTTGACATTTTAGATATTTTGAACTAAATATACATGTTGCAGTATATGTTTGTTTTACTATAGATGTGATATGTTAAACAAATATTTTTTTTTACAGTACATATATATAAGTATAAAAAAATAAAAAAAAAATAATAAAATGTTTCGAATGTTGTTTTGAATATGTACGCATATAAGTATGTATAGGCAAGTTACGTATGTTAGATCTCATAATGTTGATATATATTTTTGGGTTTTGAAAGATGTATATGCATAGGTTGCTGTGTTGTAATATATTTGTGATATAATATATAATATGATATGAACTTTATAGTAAAGGTTGGTGACAAGTTTAAAGTATGTATAAGTATATTTTGGGGCTGCGTGTTCTTATATAGTCATATATGGGTAAGGTTATGGACTGAGATATTTTACAAGCTTTGTTTCAACAATACTAAAATAAGTTTTGAAAGGGTACATTTTATATTAGCTTGAGTATTATATATATGTTATATCTGCTTTCTGGGATCTTGAGTACAGTCTGTTGTTATTATAAAGTCTATAGTTTATTTATATTATAAAGTCTATATAAGTTTGTTGGGTTGACATTTTGAAATGAATATATGGTATATGTAAGTTTACAGTGATGGGTTCTAATTTATACATTGGTTATTTTATCAGCAACCATTTGTTTAGTCAGTTGTATTGTTTTGTAAAGAATGCCAATTTTATATTATATATATATATATATACTTTATGAAAGTATTAAGATATAGTATTATGTGCTTTAATTTAAAACAACGATTGTGATTCGTATATACATACATTTAAATTTAAAAATGTGTTTGAATTTAAATATGATTTATATGAAAACAGTTATATATATGGTTACTTATATTTATATATAAGTCACTTAGACCATTCGGCTTCATGGACACATTTCTGATTTGATGTCAAATTTTATTTATCAGCTATCCGTCGAATTCGTGCCAATCTTACCTTGCTGTGGAATTCGTTCTTAGGATTGTAACTCACACAATCGTCAAATCCTCTCTAGCCTCGAAAGGTGAGCACTCACTCACGATTAACGTTCATTTATTTATTAAATTTGATTTCAATTGAAACGACAATTGAAATATGCTGTTGTTTGATATTTACACTGTTATTACCTGTATCAGTTCACCTGTGACATCTGACACCATTATCTGTTATATATGCAATGATAATCCAGTTTGGTTGTTAAATGATTGATTGTTTGATGTTTATATTGGACGTTAAATTGTTAATGATGTAAGTGATAAATAATTTGAAATTGAAATTTACGTAGGATAGTTAGATTTGATATATGTGTAAAATTTGATTAAATGACATCTGTATAATATGACCCCTTTTACTGTTGAATTTATTGACATGTAGGATTTGTTTAATTACATTTGAACCACTGAATGTATGTTGTTAAACTGATGATGTATGAAATTATAATAGATGACAAGTGAAAAACCGTAATGTAATAATCTTTAATCTACATGAAATGATAGTGTAGATTCTAGAGATAATTATATTAATTCGTACAAATAACAATGCGAATTAACATGATTATTTCGGGATTATTTGAATTGATTATTGGATTGATATTGATTGTTGTTATTGCTTGTTTATTTACTTTGACACCATTCCAGTTATCACACTGCAAGTTCCCTTTACTATGCTTTGATTTTGAATTGAATTGGAATCGGGTTGAAATGATAAATACCCAAATTTAAACTTTGACCTAGGATAGAAAATTAAATAAAAACCCGATTGGTTAATAATTTGATTCAAAAATGAAACGAAGATTTTATTTAATAAAGAATATGGTTTTGAAATGAAGTTGAAATTTTAATTTTTGATGAAAGGGAAATTTTAATATTTAATAATCTGAAACAAGATTTAAAATGTAATTGATGGAAGAATGATGTTAATTTGAGAAATAATTAAATTAAGTTTGAAATGATTTAATAATTAAGTTTGAAATTATAATTAAGTTTGAAATTATTAAACTTTGAAATTACTTAATAATTAAGTTTTGAATTATTTAATAATTAAATAAGATTGAATGATTTTATGATCAAAATTGAAATTGAACTCTTTAATAAGTAAAAATTGAACTTTTGAATAAGTGAATTTTTCTTCGTAAATAATTGAAATTGAGTTTTCTTGATTAAGTAAGTTTTTGGAAAATTATTTAAGAAAGTAAATAAAGTGAAATGGAATTTCTTTAACAAGAAATGAAAATGTAATATTTTTGGAATTAATGTAAGACTTGTAATTAAAAGAATTGATTTGACGAATGTAGTTTAATTCAAAATTGTAAGTTTTGATTTAATGAAGTTGAACTTAAGAATTTATTTAATGAATTGGAAATTTAATAGGAATTGTTTGAATGATAAAGTAACTTAACGAATATTGAACGAAATCGATAAATGAATTTGGAATTGATTTGAATGTTAAATTAAATTAATTTAAATGATTTTGAAATGAAACTGATATATGAATTTGAATCAATATTTAAATTGAAATTGAATTATAAGATTTTGAAATTATGAATTTGGATGTTTTGAAACGTAAATTATTGGAAATTGGTTTTGAAAGACAAATGAAATGTTGATTTACAAATTCTATTTGAAATTGAATTTGATTTGGTTTTGAAATATATTAAACGACCAATCGGTGAAATAATTACGGAAGTTATTAAAGAGACCGGGATCGGATATGGACATACTCTCTGTCGATACCGAAAACCACTTTAATAACTAACATTCGCGGAGTGTTGATCCAGAATGAAGTGGTTGGAATGATGTACGTGATGACTGAAGAAAGAGAACGATAATGGATAGCCCTGACACTTGTGTTAAATTGGAAATGACTAAAACAGGAGCTGTGCCGGGCCAATGGAGGATTAGCTACCTCAAGTGGACACACTTCTTCGAACTACTTATACTTGTTGTCGATTGGTGCACCCTTGATTTTGGGAGTGTTGTTTCACGGTGTTGCGGGCGCTGCGGCGTTGCGTTCTCACCAGTCCGGATCAGGCGAACGGTAGTATCACTACCTTGGGTATTGCCTCATGTGCCTTGTCATACTTGTATTCCATTTATTCGCGACAACTACGATTTTGATTTGTACCTTTAGTATATGGATTGCCCTCTGGTGACTTCCGGTTTTGGGGAAACTATGGTCTTGTATATGCTTTTGGGAATAAAAATGTGTTAAGGGTGGAATGGGCCATGACTTAACACTATTTTGATATCTTTATATTATTGATAGACATTATCTACTTAGCGTACATTACTACCTAGTAGATAGTTTAACGGATCCTTAAAGGATGGTTATTCCAAACATCCTTTGAGTTACTTGTATTTCAATTGCTATTTCACTTGAGTTGGATTTATTAATATAAGAATGTTAATCCTGACTCGAGTGTCTTGTGTTTTTGCTTTACGCTCGGGTCAGACTGAGTGTACCAGTATTCGAGACTCACCTTTGAAGTAGAAGCTTTGCTTGAAGATCCATCCATCTATTCTACTTTCAGTATTCGATGATTCCAGTGATGTATTCTGATTTGTATCTGATGTATCGTATTACTCTTCTGTTGTAAACTCTGATGTATCTCATACATTTATATAGTAGCTTCATGAACTACTATCTCTTTTATTTCCGCTGCATTTATTACTCTGTGTCTGTGATCTGTGATTATTTATTTACTATATATGTTCAGTTTTGCCAATTTAAATTAACAACGCGGTATTTTGAGCAATTCAATTCCGGCATGAGTGTCTACCTATACACTTATAATTGATGCGAATGGTCCAAAATAGCGGGTCGTTACAATCGTTTCCTTGAAAGTGCAAAATTGTGTATTTTATAGAAATAAAATTTACGTTCTCAAATGGACAAGTCCGGAATTAATCGAATCAGTAAAAGTAAGGGTTCATAGTCCTTAATTTAATCGATTCCTCATTCTTTTGAAAGCGTAAACTGTAAAATTTTTGGAAACAATTTTATTTTAAAATGATTTTAAAACACGTGATTAAAACAGCAATATCTATAGCAATTTCGATAAGGAAATTGCGCTTTACAAAACACCGTAAAAATGGATATAAAAATCAACGTTGCGGGTTTTCTTGATTGCAAGATAGCCGCTTGAAAATTTACTTTAAATTGACGGTTACTGAAGTCAAAACAACAAAAAAATTTATTCATCAAAATCTCATCAAAACAACACACTTCAAATATAAACACCGGGGTAAAAATCTGTTATAAAAATAACGGCAACAAAATATGTTTTAAAATGAAACACCGGTTCAACGTAAATTAAACAGTAAACTGCACTAATATATACTCATCAAATATTACACTGTCTGGCAATATACTTCATGCACGCACATACTAATTTACCAAGAATGGAATTGAAAAAAATGAATGACCTGGGCCATAAAAAGTTTCACGTACAGAATAAACAAACATCCATACTTGGGCAATATTACACTATACCACTTTGCACGCAACTAATAAGCTAATGGTCTGCACAATAACATTACAACCGTTACTAACACAACATGCATGCACGAAAATAATGCAAATTAAGGTGACCTGTACACATTTTTGTACACTTAAGTTTTCATGCAAAATGAAGTAATCAAAACAAAGTGACCTGTACACATTTATAAACTGAATTGGACTCATTTTTTTTGTGTGAACTGCCACTTGTAAGCTACTCACGCACGCTTTAAATTGGTATGCATGCAATTGATGCTTGGAACTATTACTATACTATAAGAGTGCCTGGACTTTGCCTTTGTTTACACATATTTGTAAACACAATTATAAAACGTAAAATGAAGAAGGCCTGGGCATATTTCTTTTCACGCAAATATGGTCTGGACTCTATTTTGCACGCAAATATGAATATTTTGAGCTACACCTAAATGCAAACACGGGCTAAACATATAGCCTGAACATAGTTATGCACGCAAGAAAATATATAATAAAATGACTTGGACCTGGCAAAATGATTTCGAGTATTGCATCCTGGGCAGTGAATTTTCACGCACGCACAATGAAGTAACAACGAAAATAGATGACTCGCGTCATATACATACTGTTTCGTGCTACCGTGGCATGCAAAATGACATTGCATGCACTAATTTTAAATGTATGCTTATAATTGATTTTAATATACTTAAATTTCATAAAATCAATATAGCAAACATCTTCGGAATAAAGAAGTCCCGCTTGTGAAAATTCAATGGTCCGCAAACCCCAAAGATTGCACTTGAAAAAACCAAAGAATTTATCGAGCGTTCTTATCCCGGTTTTCTCTCCTCTTCGGGTGGGGGTGAGCATTCTTTAATTCATCTTTTCTATTTTAAATCTTTGTTGTGATGAATAATTTGTGTTATGAACAACTTCTAATATGAAAATTGCGGGGACGCAATTTTTATAAGGGGGGAGTTTGTAACAACCGTGATTTTTGATTACCGTCGAAATGAAAATTTAAAAATAGAAATTTTAAATTGAGAAAAAAAAATTGTTTTGCAATGCCAATTCATTTACAAAGTCAGTTGTTAAATATCTAAGCTATGTTGAAATTCTTCTTTTAGCCTTCACGTGTGTGAATTGGACCAAATAAAAGCAAAAGTATAAACACTTTTACTTGCTGGCACTAAGATTTTAAAAGCAAGTTGAACACTTTGTTTTTTTTCTTCTATCATCATTTTTCCTACAGCCGTGTACTTTTTCCACTAATGCACGTTTTCCTTAAATGCCAATGTACCACAAAGTTTGCCAGCACATATATTCTTTGGATTGTGCACAATTTTTGTGAAAGAAAAGTAAGCTGCAACATTCTTTCATTTCATTTATTTCCAGTAGCTCGGTAAAACGTTAATGGCGGTTCCAAAAATTTAGCTCAATTCTGATCTCAGTTGCTAACTAGTTCGGAGGCGAATTAAAGGTGAGTTCAAAAAATCACACTTCTAATTTATTCGTCATTTCAGTTTGGGTGCAAAAACATTAAATGTATGCTTATAATTGATTTTAATATACTTAAATTTCATAAAATCAATATAGAAAACATCTGATGTTTTTGCACCCAAACTGAAATGACGAATAAATTAGAAGTGTGAGTTTTTGAACTCACCTTTAATTCGCCTTCGAACTAGTTAGCAACTGAGATCAGAATTGAGCTAAATTTTTGGAACCGCCATTAACGTTTTACCGAGCTACTGGAAATAAATGAAACGAAAGAATGTTGCAGCTTACTTTTCTTTCACAAAAATTGTGCACAATCCAAAGAATATTTGTGCTAGCAAACTTTGTGGTACATTGGCATTTAAGGCAAACGTGCATTAGTGGAAAAAGTACACGGCTGTAGGAAAAATGATGATAGAAGAAAAAAACAAAGTGTTCAACTTGCTTTTAAAATCTTAGTGCCAGCAAGTAAAAGTGTTTATACTTTTGCTTTTATTTGGTCCAATTCACACACGTGAAGGCCAAAAGAAGAATTTCAACATAGCTTAGATATTTAACAACTGACTTTGTAAATGAATTGCATTGCAAAAAAAAAAATTTCTCAATTTAAAATTTCTATTTTTAAATTTTCATTTCGACGGTAATCAAAAATCACGGTTGTTACAAACTCCCCCCCTTATAAAAATTGCGTCCCCGCAATTTTCATATTAGAAGTTGTTCATAACACAAATTATTCATCACAACAAAGATTTAAAATAGAAAAGATGAATTAAAGAATGCTTACCCCCACCCAAAGAGGAGAGAAAACCGGGATAAGAACGCTTGATGAATTCTTTGGTTTCCCAAGTGCAATCTTTTGGAGTTTGCGGAGCATTGAATTTTCACAAGCGAGACTTCTTTATTCCGAAGGCGTTTAACCTTCGAAGCTAGCACACGAATAGGATTTTGCACCACAGACAAGTCGGGTGAGATCTCAAGATCTTGCAACATATGAGGATCAATAATAAAATCTGAATCTCGAAGGCATCGACGAAGCTGGGATACATGAAATACGTCATGAATTCCCGATAACTGAATAGGTAGTGATACACGATAAGCAACAGGGCCAATGTGTTCCGTAATAGGAAATGGTCCAACATATCGAGGAGCTAATTTCCCGGAGCTACTAAAATGCACCACACCCTTCATCGGAGAAACACGAATGGACACGTGATCGCCAACAGAAAATTCCAAAGGCTTCCTACGATGATCGACATAAGATTTCTGCCTATTCTGAGCCTCTTGCATTCTCTGTCTGATAATATCAATCCTCTCAGAAGATTCACGAATATAATCGGGGCCGAGAACTAACTTTTCCCCCGATTCCAACCAACAAGATGGTGATCGACACGGTCTTCCGTAAAGGGCTTCGAAAGGAGCCATACCGATACTGGATTGGAAACTGTTGTTATAAGAAAATTCAACAAGAGATAAATGGTCTTCCCAACTTCCCCCAAAGTCAAGAATAAAAGCGCGAAGGAGATCTTCTAAAACTAGATTCCCCTTTCAGTCTGACCATCAGACTGTGGATGTTAAGCTGTACTGAGATTGAGCTTAGTACCCAAAGCTTTCTGAAGGCTCTGCCAGAAACCACTAGTAAAAAGTGGATCTCTGTCACTAACAATGGAACTAGGAACTCCATGAAGTCGAACGACTTCTTTAATAAAAAGCTTAGCCAACAAAGGAGCAGTCCGATTGGACTTGATAGGAATAAAATGGGCTGATTTGGTCAATCGATCAACAATCACCCAAACACTAGTAGGGCCTGACCTCGAACGAGGTAGACCATCAATGAAGTCCATAGAAATATGATCCCATTTCCACAATGGAATCTCAAGAGGCTACAAATGACCACTAGGACATTGGTGTTCCGCTTTAATAAGTTGACAAGTCATGCAACGACTCACATAACTTGCAACATCATGCTTCATACCCTCCCAAAAGTATAAGCGTTTCATGTCAGCATACATCTTACTACTGCCCGGATGGATAGTATACTTAGAACGATGACAGTCCTCAAGAATGTAATTTCTAAGATTAGGAACATTAGGCACGATCAACCTTCCCTTCTTCCGAATACAACCATGAATATCAATATCGAAATCCTTTAGATTATCACTTCGGGATTCCGATTTACAACTCTGAATAAGAAAAGAGAGATCTGGATCTTGTTTCTGGGCATCGGCAATTCGATCCAACAAACTAGGACGAGCTTCCATGCTAAATAAAAGCACGGGAGAATCAGAAACTGAAGGACGGTATCTAATATCACAATGAGATAATGCTTCCAACATATCCCACTCTGCTAGCATCATGGAAACAACAACTTGCTGCTTGCGACTAAGCGCATCAGCAACTCGATTACCCTTACCAGGGGTAAACAGAATATCGAAATCATATGAAGCAAGAAATTCGAGCCAACGTTGTTGCCTCATATTAGGTTCCTTCTGAGTGGAGAGATATTTCAGAGACTTGTGATCAATGAAGAGAACAAAACGCTCGCCCAATAAATAACGTCGCCAAATCTTTACAGCAAAGACTATAGCGGCTAACTCCAAATCATGGGTAGCATAACGAATCTCGTTAGGCTTTAGTTGTCTAGAAGCATAGGCAACTACTCTATCTTTTTGCATTAGAACAGCACCGAGTCCATAACCACTGGCATCGGTATAAACAACAAGATCATGATTCCCTTCGAGAACCACTAAGATAGGAGCATGAGTAAGGAGATCATTTAACTTCATGAAAGAAAATTCACACCTATCAGACCAAATAAAAGGAACAGCTTTTCTCGTGAGAGTGGTAAGCGGTAAAGCAATACGAGAAAAGTCCTTAATGAACCGGCGATAATAACCCGCCAATCCAAGGAAACTACGGATCTCAGTAATGGTCTCGGGCCTCTTCCAATTTTGAATAGACTCGATCTTGGAAGGATCGACAGAAATACCATCGGAAGAAACAATATGACCGAGAAACTTCACATTATTCTCCCAGAAGTGACACTTGGAGAATTTGGCATAAAGCTGATGCTGACGAAGAGTGCTCAAAACAATCTCCAAATGCTGAATATGATCGGCTTCAGATTTGGAATAAATAAGAATATCATCTATGAAAACCAAGACGAACTTATAAAGATATTCCCGAAATATCCGATTCATAAGATCAACAAAATACGCTGGAGCGTTCGTCAAACCGAACGGCATAACAAGCCATTCGTAAGAACCATAACGAGTGCGGAATGCGGTAAGAGGAATGCTATCTTCCGCAACTTGTAACTAATGAAAACCGGTAGCAAGATCGAGTTGGGAGAAAAGCTTAGCGCCACTTAATTGATCGAACATGTTGTCGATCCTATGTAATGGATACCTATTTTTGATAGTGAGCTCGTTAAGCTTGCGATAATCAATGCAAAGCCTAAGAGTACCATCTGGCTTCTTAACGAAGACAACGGCGGCGCCCCAAGGAGATAAGCTAGAGCGAATAAATTGCTTGGCTTCCAATTCTGATAATTATTGCTTGAGTTCCTCATTTTCCTTAGTAGACATCCTCGTGGGAGGACGACTGATAGGATGAGCACCAGAGATAAGATCAATACGGAACTCAATTTCCCTCTTTGGCGGCAAACTCGAAATAGGCTCGAAGACATCAGAAAAATCACAAACAACCGAAATATTAGCTATGACATCCTCCGATTCGAAGGAAGAAATGAGAGCATTCGAATCATGGTCCATGTCTCGAAATACAATAGATAACTGCTCGATAGCATTGGGATGCTTGAGATATAAAGTTCTTTCGGGACATAGGATTTGAACTTCATAACGAACGAGCCAATCCATCTCCAAAATCATATCAAAACCAAGATGATCCATAACATGCAGATTTGCATGAAAGGAAAAACCACATAGAATAATCTCAACATCAACACATAACAAACCAAGAGTAGCAGATCCACCAATAGAATTCAAAATCCTCAAAGGGTCGCAAAGACTAACAACATCCAAAGGAACAACATCAACAAGCTCCTTTGACACGAATGAATGTGATGCACCCGTATCGAAAAGAACTCTAATAGAACGGCCATGAAATAAAATAAAACCTTCCAAAACAGAAGGAAGAATACCTTTAGGCTGAGAAGAATCACCAGAAGCTTTAGCAACATTAAGCTTCCTAGATTTGAAACCCTTAGGAGCAGTAGGACAATCAGAAACCCAATGACCCTCTTTCTTGCAATAGCGGCAAATGCGAGGCTTAGGACAACTACGGAGAAGATGATCCAGAGAACCACAATTATAGCACGCCCTCTGATTAGAAGGTGCACTACTAGGCTGAGAACTAGAGGTAGCTTGCTTCTTTTTCTTGTTGGAAGAATTAGGCTTATGAAATGGAAACCTCTTCTTGTTGGGGTTCTTAAAAACCTCAACCTCATCACCACTATCACGTTCCTTTTTGACAGCTTCAAGGTAAAGTGTCGAATCAACAAGTTCCTCAAAAGAGAGCTTAAGCTAAAGCAAAAGAACTTTCTTCAAATACTTCTTCAAACCTTCTACAAATCAAAGATTCTTCTTACGTGGAGTGTTAATGAACTCAATTCCGTATTTGGATAAGGCCTTGAAAGATGCAACATAATCAGAAACAAAGGACTTTCCTTGTTTCAAATCAAGGAAACTACGAGCAAGATTGGCCTTTTCTGATTCAGGAACAAACTTAAGTTCGAATCGTTCCTTAAACTGATTCCACGAGAGAGAGGACTCATCAACTTCTACAATCAAAAGCTCATACCAATCAAGCGCACGTTCTTGCAACATGCTAGATGCCACGAGAACGCGATGATGATCAGAAAGATCCATCCGAGAAAATATGCGCTCACTAGCACGCAACCAAGTCTGAACCTCTAATACACTTTCTGGTCCCTTGAAAGGCTGGCCTCCAAGGTGGGAATAGTCACTACACATGCGGGCGAAGGCAGACTTGTGATTGGGAGTTGCGGGAGTAGCAACAGAAGGCTGAGTACTCCTAAATAGCTCCATAAACTGATCAGATGACATATAGACTCCGTCCGGATGAGAATCACTAGACGGACCTGCAGAAGAACGCTTCCCTCTACCTCTTCCAGCCATAGGCTGAGAGAAAAAGAGAAGATAAGGATTAGTTAAAACAATACAAGATTGAAAAGGAATTTAACAATTGGAATACTACAGAAATATGAGATTCATTCCTAGACATATTCCAACATGTTAAAGTGGAAGGAATAGATTAAAAAGGCACAAATAAAACCCTCGAATAGTTGTAACACATGTTCCATTCTACTTCTGTTCTGTGTTTATTATAATTTGTTCTGAATTTTAGCTCTAATACCAAGCTGTGACGCCCCACCTCTATGCTCACAATAACAAAGGTTATTATAAGGAATAACGTCTGCTATTGTGAAGAATAAGGCTTGTTAGAAGCGATCATCCGTAAGTTATGCCTTAGACGAGTATTGATTACATCGATAGGAGTTGTATAATTACTCCCAGCGATATACATTCAATCCAAATCTAAAACGAAACCATGGTGGCTTATGAAAAATTCAGAACAACTCATAATAGCAACAACACAGATAAGTATAATCACATCAGAAAAGAAATATCAGATATAGCAGAAGACAAGTCTGGATACATGCTACAACACTCGATGGTTCACATGAACCAAATGTACATATACATAGACATCAATACATACATGAGATGAGAGTCAATACACCAAAAGTAACATCTCGAAGCCTAAACAAAAGATGAGGTGAAATCCCAAAAGCTGAAGCAACAACAGAATCAGAGATAGCGGTTATCCTGAAATAACTCGGTCTGACCCGAGTATTATTTAAAAGAAAATAATAAACGAATCAGTCTAATTTAAACTCAGAAATATGTGTATGATAAACAACACTAAAGGAAATTAATCATAGTCTCGAATGAGACTATTCAGTATAAATAATCAACATAGTTTAAATGAAGAAATCTCATTAAACTCCATCAAAATCAACTTCCAAATTCAAAACGGAATTCAAAACAGCAATTCACAAAAATCTAGAAATCAAAATAAGATAACTAGAAAATCAGCATAAAAGTGGATCGATCCCATCATATGGCGAGTCTAAGCTACGCAGCACGTGCATCTCATATGGCCGAAGCCTACCAAGTATTGTGAGCATAATATTTGGCGCCCAACGAATGACCCAAAGGTCCAACAAATGACCCGAAGGCCTAGTACTAGTAATTGACCCGAAGGTCCAACATAGTGGCTCAAAATTCCAACAAAATCATCAAAATCTTCAAACAGCAATTCCACGGCAAATATTTCAATTAACGAGTCCGGAATTAACCGAATTAGTAAAAGCGTGGTTCCATACTCCGCACTTTTGCTAAATCATTTAAATCTCATCATCGTTTCCTTGAAAGTGCAAAATTTTGTATTTTATAGAAATAAAATTTAAGTTCTCAAATGGACAAGTCCGGAATTAATCGAATCAGTAAAAGTAAGGGTTCATAGTCCTTAATTTTGCTGAAACGTTTAAATCGATTCCTCATTCTTTTGAAAGCGTAAATTGTAAAAATTTTGGATACAATTTTATTTTAAAACAATTTTAAAAACACGTGATTAAAACAGCAACATCTATAGCAATTTCGACAAGGAAATTGCGCTTCACAAAACACCGTAAAAACAGATATAAAAATCAACATTGCGGGTTTTCTTGATTGCAAGATAGCCGCTTGAAAATTTACTTTAAATTGACGGTTACTGAAGTCAAAACAACAGAAAATTTTATTCGTCAAAATGTCATCAAAACAACGCACTTCAAATATAAACACCGGGGTAAAAATCCGTTATAAAAATAACGGCAACAAAATACGTTTTAAAATGAAACACCGGTTCAACGTAAATTAAACAATAAACTGCACTACTATATACTCATCAAATATTACACTGCCTGGCAATATACTTCATGCACGCACATACTAATTTACCAAGAATGGAATTGAAAAAAATGAATGACCTGGGCCACAAAAATTTTCACGTACAGAATGAACAAACATCCATACTTGGGCAATATTACACTATACCACTTTGCACGCAACTAATAAGCTAATGGTCTGGACAATAACATTACAACCGTTACTAACACAACATGCATGCACGAAAATAATGCAAATTAAGGTGACCTGTACACATTTTTGTACACTTAAGTTTTCATGCAAAATGAAGTAATCAAAACAAAGTGAACTGTACACATTTATAAACTGAATTGGACACAATTTTTTTTTGTGCGAACTGCCACTTGTAAGCTACTCACGCACGCTTTAAATTGGTATGCATGCAATTGATGCTTGGAACTATTACTATACTATAAGAGTGCCTGGACTTTTCCTTTGTTTACACATATTTGTAAACACAATTATAAAACGTAAAATGAAGAAGGCCTGGGCATATTTCTTTTCACGCAAATATGGTCTGAACTCTATTTTGCACGCAAATATGAATATTTTGAGCTACACCTAAATGCAAACACGGGCTAAACATATAGCCTGAACATAGTTATGCACGCAAGAAAATATATAATAAAATGACTTGGACCTGGCAAAATGATTTCGAGTATTGCATCCTGGGCAGTGAATTTTCACGCACGCACAATGAAGTAACAACGAAAATAGATGACTCAGGTCATATACATACTGTTTCGTGCTACCATGGCACGCAAAATGACATTGCATGCACTAATTTTAAATGTATGCTTATAATTGATTTTAATATACTTAAATTTCTTAAAATCAATATAGCAAACATTTGATGTTTTTGCACCCAAACTGAAATTATGAATAAATTAGAAGTGTGAGTTTTTGAACTCACCTTTAATTCGCCTCCGAACTAGTTAGCAACTGAGATCAGAATTGAGCTAAATTTTTGGAACTGCCATTAATGTTTTACCGAGCTACTGGAAATAAATGAAACGAAAGAATGTTGCAACTTACTTTTCTTTCACAAAAATTGTGCACAATCCAAAGAATATATGTGCTGGCAAACTTTGTGGTACATTGGCATTTAAGGCAAACGTGCATTAGTGGAAAAAGTACACGGCTGTAGGAAAATGATGATAGAAGAAAAAAACAAAGTGTTCAACTTGCTTTTAAAATCTTAGTGCCAGCAAGTAAAAGTTTTTATACTTTTGTCTTTATTTGGTCCAATTGACACACGTGAAGGCCAAAAGAAGAATTTCAACATAGCTTAGATATTTAACAACTGACTTTGTAAATGAATTGCATTGCAAAACAAATTTTTTTTCTCAATCAAAAATCACGGTTGTTACATTACATGATTCAGCCTTTAAGGAATTTCGAGGACAAAACTTTTAAGGAGAGAGAATGTAACACCTCAAAAAATAAATAGTAACTAATTAAAAAGAATTAATAATTAATTATTAGAGCTAAAAATGGAGTTTGAACAAACATCAGAATTTGACCATGAAACTTGCACCATTGCGTTCGTGGTGTTCTTCTGATCAACTTTCATATATAAAATTCTACGATCGGAGTACAAATGAAGAAGTTAGCAGCGTTTAAAGATTTTAGATCGGAATTAATTCAAACGAATTAAAGAAAAAAATATTTATAACTGAACGTTAAATATAAAACTTAATGTTGGAGGAAAAGTTCAAATAAATGTAAATAAATAATAGTAACCACTAAATTAAAGGATAATAAATAACTTAACGAGGCAAGAAATATTAATATGCCGTAGCCCCATTGGTCGATGACCGGTGCATCCAGTCGACCGCTAGCGGTCCATCATTGTTAGCCGCCAATCGACTGGATGGTTAGGATCGACGACCATGTGAACCCTGACCTAAATGACCTAGATTTAATATATTATATTCTAATGGATGGAATTGATTCGAGCGTCTATAAATACAGGCCTTACCCCTCACTTTTCTTCTCATATTTTCTGAACTAAGCGGCGAAGCTCTATTATTTTCCTTTCTCCACTAATTCTATAAATTATAAAATTATTTATATGTGTTTGTGTGTGTATATGTGGAGAATAGAGGAAAATATACGAGAAGAAGAGGAGGAGTGAATCGATTATACGAAAAAGGTAAACTCTAGAATTATAAACTTAGATTCTGACTAAATCAAATCTTCTCTCAGATCTATAAGTCTAATGGGTATGTATATACTTTTAATACAAATTTTCTGTTGAAAGAAAAGGAGAGTCAAGTAAGAAGAAAGATTTAGATTCGGAGATTTGAAAGCCAAAAGGTGAGCGGAAAATTATGTGTTTCACATAATATTAGATTTGTATCATTGAAATTTTGTTTCATTTATGCATATGTAGAAGCCATTGAATTGTAGGCTTAAATAATAAACCTAATTTGAAATATTTGCCAACATATTTAGTAGATAGTTTAATTTTGATGAAATGATATTATACCCTAGATCTGGAATTTAGAGGGAAATAGTCCCTAAAATTTATGAAATGGGTTATTGATAAAATTGTATAGTTATTTCCAAATTTCGTTATTTGAGTTATAAATTATTAAACTTGATAATCATCGATTGGAGATGTTTTAAATTTGATTTGGAGTTTAAGTTCTATATTTTAATTCATTGAAGTGTAGAATGTCCCTATATGAATTTCTATAAATTACCAACCTCACAATTATATATGAAAAGTGCGTCATTTGAAATAATAAAGAATATGTCCAAAGGGAAGAGATGTGCAAAGTAAGGATGTTTTTTCGTATTTTGCATTGTCAAAAAAATTCCTTATTTCCAAACACAACACAATTCTACTTTTTAGGTAGTTTATGAAAAATTACAATGGTAATATTTCCTTCTTGGGGAAGATATAGTTCCTATGCACTAAACAAATAAATATTTTATACGATTTACGCATAAGCGTATATCCAGAAATCCCTAAATGTAGGAACTAAAATGTTATAAATAGAAAAATAATAATCCCCTTTATCAATTAAATATATATGTCAAAGTATAAGTTAAGAGATAAATAATAGGTGCTAAAATACAAATAAGGTAATGAATTAAAGACTTAAGGAAGTTACAGTAGTCAAGTTAATATAGACATTAAATGAAAGGAAGCAGTAAATGATACTTATTAGCACTAATGAAATAAGAAGAAAGATCATAGCAAGTAAATAAAAGAATACTAATAATTGAACTTAGGAGGCGTAATAATTTTCACAGTTGAAATTTTATGGCCTAAACAATGCATTTAAGACGAATGTAAATTATTGGGCCTAGCCCAATATTTAGATTGATTATGAATGACTTAGTTTAGTCTAGGTTGGGAAGCGAGGTCAGTAATGTTACACAATGGAAGTCTTCCCATCGCAAGGGTCTACCAACAGTTATGTATGCATCTTAATGAAGTGGGACATCTCTAACTATATGATCCGTGGGGATATATGTTTGCGTACAAATTCGGGGATTATACCCATTGAGCCTAAAAATGGCACAACACACAAAGTCTTGTAGAGATAATAAAATATAACAGAGAATATATGAAAAACAGTAAGAACAACAAGGTTTTAAAAGTGGCTCGACGGTCTTTGGCCTACATCCACTATAGTTTTTATTGAATATAGATTTGAGAGTCGCTAGTACAGAGGTTTTACTAAGCTAAAGGCTTATAACAGAAAATAGTAGCTTCCTTCGTGACTATAATGGAGGAGAGATAGAAGATGAAGAAGATAACCATCCCAAGTCCTTCTCTAGTTGCTATAGAGTTTGTACTTATTGGGAAATTGCCTGTCAGAATCGAAGGCCCGCGAAATACCAAGTCCATATCTAGATTTTAGAGTAAGGAAGGGAACACTGGGCCCACCAAGCTGGAAAATCTATTGGGTACCGACCAAAAGTGGTCGGTACCGTGTTGATTTATGGTGGGAGAGCAATGCCTTTTTCCCTCCTTTGATCTTCTTTCCTCGATCCGCTGTGTTTCGAGCCCTTTTCCTCTGAATCCACTAGAGGCCAAAAGTGTGGTCAGTACCGAATAGAAGAAGTCGGTACCGAGTGGTCCCCTCGGCTCCAATTCACTTGCAACTTTTTATGAGAAGGTGGTCCGAATCACTGAAATTGGACAGAGATTTACTGTCAACTATGCCGATATGGGTAAAATTACCCAGTGTAAATCTTAAATTGTGGGACCGCGAGACTTTTAGCGTCATGGCGAGCATTATCGGAAAACCCATAAAAATGGACGCAACCACTACCATGAAGACGAGATTGAATTACGCCTGCCTTCTTGGGGAAGTGTCTGTGACTAATGAACTTCCAGAGGAGATCAACCTCACTCTTTACAATGGTGAAAACATTACACAATAAGTTGAGTTGAATGGGTTCCACCGAAGTGTAGCATCTGTAAGTGTTTCGATCACACTAGAGAGCAGTGCAACCCAAAACAAATGTGGATACCCAAAACCAGTAATCAAAACAGAAACAATGTTTAAGAAAATAGATCAGTTGAGATCCAAGAACCAAATTCCAATAAAGAGACAGTAACCCAGCCAAGAACTCAAAGGAACTGTTAGCGCCAAAATTGGTCACTAACACCCAAATCTAGTTGAAAGCACCAAATGCAAGTCACAGCTCATAGACAGAATGTATGTAGAGAGTAATAACGTGAAGAATAGTAAAAGTTAAAATGAAAGCAGTAAAGAACAACAGATTTTATACTGGTTCGGCTAACTCTGGCCTACGTCCACTTAGAAGTTTACTTTTTATTGCTATAATAATCGATTACAGTTACAAAATGGCAGAGTTGCCTTAGCCTTAGAAAAGAGAAAGTAAGAGAGCAGAAAGAAGAAGAAGATCCCTTTTCTGAACCCTCACATGCTGTATTTATAGGCAAAACTAGGTAATTGGGCTTCTCAAGTGATACAGGCCCATTAAGACTTCGGCCGAGTTCACACCCTTCACCTCAACCAACCCTAAGTCATCTATCGGCCGACCCAAAGTAACCATGGTAATGACCCGAAGTGAAATGATCTGCGACTCAAAGTAACATGACCTAAAGCCTAGGCCAAACTCCAGTTGAAGTAACACTCACCCAAGTGCCGAACGACCTATACCTCCCTGATGCCGAACGACCACCAATGCCAAACGACCACCATATACCTCCCTGATGCCGAACGACTACCAATGCCGAACGACCTATACCTCACTAATGCCGAACGACCACCAATGCCGAACGACCTATACCTCGCTGATGCCGAACGACCTATACCTCCCTGATGCCGAACGACCACCAATGCCGAACGACCTCCAATGCCGATCGACTTCCAATGCCGAGCGATGTGCAATGCCGAACGACGTCCAATGCGGAACGACTTCCGATGTCGAGCGAGGTACGTTGCCGACCCACATCACCTTGCTAACCCAAACCATGCCGAGCCGCCTCTAACGCCGAACCATCCCACCAATGCCGAGCCACCTACGACCGAACCATCCAAATGCCGGGCCATCATCAATTGTCGAACCACCCAAATGCCGAGCGACATCAGCCAACCTACCTAGGCCGAGCCATGCATATTGAACCATCCCTGACTGACTGTCTATCCATCCAGTTGACTAAATCCTTCATGAACCAACCTCGACGAACGAGTAGTCAATTTAGTTAATTTGCCAATCTACGGCCTTGCCAAAAAGCGGGTTAACACTTGCCCCCCAAAACATGCCTTTCTTTGAAAGGTGTGTTTTGAATAGTCTGTAGTCCGATATCCGAAGTCCGTATGTTATCCACATCCATACTTTCCAATTCGTAACCTAATCCATTTTATCGAGGTTCCATCGTCGTATCCTTATCCGGGTCTACGACTACGACTACTCTAAGTCGATATCCAATTCCAAATACGGTAACCAAATCCTTAGCCAAATCCATATCCATCTGAACTCGACAACCGAGTTCCAATCCATCCATATCCAATGACCAATAACCACGTCTATGACCTCTCCGGGTTCTTGCCAAGCGCAATCCACACTTGACGTTCTATGTCAAGTAATGCCATGGTGTTCCTGGTTCAGTGTCCCTGAACGTTGAGTAATGCCATGGCTTAAGTCCTAAGCCGAATCCTGGTCACTCCGGACCCTTGTGTTCTTGGTTCAGTGTCCCTGAACGTTGAGTAATGCCATGGCTTAAGTCCTAAGCCGAATCCTGGTCACTCCGGACCCTTGCCGAGTATAGTCCATACTCGACGACTTGAAATAGTAACCGATAATATATGGCCTAAGTCCTAGGCCGAATCCTGGTCCCTCCGGACCCTTGCCGAGCATAGTCCATACTCGACGACCTTTTAGCCAGAATCCAGAGAAAATCCAATCAAATCTGATCCGAAATCCAAATCCAAACAGAAAACTAGAAATCCATATCAAAAATCCAAACCAAAACACAAACATCCAAACCCGAATCCAAACCAGAAAACGAGCAAAACAATGAGTTCAAACCAAACTCCAAAACCAAACCAGAAAAAGCAAATGTCCAAGTCAAAGGAAAAAACAGATTTCACAAACCAGGGCGTCCCGGTAAGCCATCATTTCAGAGCATGCCTGAGGGTTATCTCCGACCCCGTACATGAGTAAGTGATTTAACCGTTTTCCCGGATTTTGTTACTTATTCCAAACCATCAAGATTAGTTGATGACCAATCGGCCACCATCCCTGGGCCTCATACCCTCGTCGTTCAAGGTAGGCGGTGGCTGCTCCTGTTCCACCGCCGCATTTCGAGTTTCGACATATTTTCGCAACTGACCATTCCTTATATGCTCCTCGATTATGTCCTTCAAATGCCGGCAGCTGTTAGTGTCATGCCCGTCTAGGTCATGAAAAAAACAGTGCCTTCCTGACGCCCTTTCTCGTTCTGAGGGCTCCCTCCTCGCCGGCCTTCGATACGGAAGGCGATCTCGAGTATCCAAGAATATCCGCTCCAACGTTGCATTCAATCCTGTGTAAGTTGAGAACTTTGGTTCTCCCCAGCGCTTCCTTTTCCCTTTATCCTTGCCCCCACCCAAGCTTTCGCCGGGTAGTCCTCCATCCATAGTCATGTTTACTTCCTTTGACCTCATGTCCAAAAATGCTTCTTCTTGTCGAAGAAATCTTTCAGCTTCATGAAAGAATTCCCCAAGATCCAACGGTGGGTCCCGTACCAACGATACTTTGAAATCCGAATTATCTCTGACTCCTGATACCCCAGCCATCAGAACCATTGATGGATCTGGCCGATCCATCGAAGCAACTGCCGCATTAAATCGAGTTAAGAATGTCCTGAGCGATTCATCTGCCCCCTGTTTGACTGACGTTAACGTCATCACGTTCTTTGGCCTTTTTATGTGAACTCGAAACTGACTTAAGAACTTGTCCACCAGTTCTGTCCATGTTCCAATGGATCCATCCTCCAGCTGTCTGAACCACATAACAACAATATCAGTCAAGTACGGGGGAAACATCGGGCCATAACCTCCTTCGTTGCCCCCAACACTTCCACATGCCTAGTGTACCTCATCAAGTGGTCGGTGGGATCCGTCTTCCCGTTGTATACTTCCAGAGTGGGTAGTTTGAAATCGGGTGGATTCCTAGCTGTCCTGATGTTTCGGGTAAACGGACTTTTGTTAACTCCTTCTGATTCCATGTTTCTCAGACCTCCGCAAATAGTCCGCCTGATAATGTTAGCCAATCCAGTGTTTCCAACCAATCCAGACTGCCCCCCAAGTCCCCGAGGAAATTCTGGCACATATTCTTCATCGCGTACTCTTGTGTTCCTATCAATGTCAGGCCGCGTAGCGTCATCCGGTATCCCTCCATGAACTGGTCCAGCATCACCTGGTGGTGTGCCCCCGAGTCTTGGTCCGTCTAGATTGTTAGCTGTTTGTTGATTGGGAGCTGCCCCTTGCTGAATCACTCCATCTGTCCGCTGGTTGAGTTCCCTTGGACCAGTTCCAAGAACTTGAGCACCTGTAGCTCTTGGTTGTCCAAATTGCCTAAGAAGAGCCTACATCATCTCCTCTTGCCGTTTCACCATCTGCTCCTGCATAGAATTCATCATCACCTGCATCTCGTCCCGAGTTATGTAGATGGATGCATGATCCTCTCCAGCTCCAGAAGAGGCTGCTTGACTTCCCTCCTGGTTGCTCCTTTCTGTCACTTGCTTCCTCGTTGATGGTCTAACCATTGCTTCCTAGAATCCAAGTTCCTAGCTTCAAAATTCATGAGTTCGGCTCTCAGTGAAAGCACCAAAGTGTTAGCGCCAAAATTGGTCACTAACACCCAAATCTAGTTGAAAGCACCAAATACCAGTCACAACTCACAGACAGAATGTATGTAGAGAGTAATAACATGAAGAACAGTAAAATTTAAAATGAAAGTAGTAAAGAACAACAGATTTTATAGTGGTTCGGCTAACTCCGGCCTACGTCCACTTAGAAGTTTACTTTTTATTGCTGTAATAATCGATTACAGTTACAAAATGGCAGAGTTTCCTTAGCCTTAGAAAAGAGAAAGTAAGAGAGCAGAAAGAAGGAGAAGATCCCTTTTCTGAACCCTCACATGCTGTATTTATAGGCAAAACTAGGTAATTGGGCTTCTCAAGTGATACAGGCTCATTAAGACTTCGGCCGAGTTCACACCCTTCACCTAGACCAACCCCAAGTCGTCTATCGGCTGACCCAAAGTAACCATGGTAATGACCCGAAGTGAAATGCTCTGCGACTCGAAGTAACTTGACCTAAAGCCTAGGCCAAACTCCAGTTGAAGTAACACTCACCCAAGTGCCGAACGACCTATACCTCCCTGATGCCGAACGACCACCAATGCCGAACGACCTATACCTCGCTGATGCCGAACGACCACAAATACCGAATGACCTATACCTCGCTGATGCCGAATGACCAACAATGCCGAACGACCTATACCTCCCTGATGCCGAACGACCACCAATGCCGAACGACCTCCAATGCCGATCGACTTCCAATGCCGAACGACGTCCAATGCGGAATGACTTCCGATGCCGAGCGAGGTACGTTGCCGACCCACATCACCTTGCCAACCCAAACCATGTCGAGCCACCTCTAATGCCGAACCATCCCACCAATGTTGAGCCACCTACGACCGAACCATCCAAATGTCGGGCTACCATCAATTCTCGAACCACCCAAATGCCGAGCGACATCAGCCAACCTACCTAGGCCGAGCCATGCATATTGAACCATCCCTGACTGACTGTTTATCCATCTGGTTGACTAAATCCTTCATGAACCAACCTCGACGAACGAGTAGTCAATTTAGTTAATTCCGCCAATCTACGGCCTTGCCAAAAAGCGGGTTAACAGGAACAGTGATCTAATCAACCAAGATTGTATCACTTTCGATCAAGAAAATAATTCAAAGGCGCTCACTGATCAAGAAGATCAGATAACTGCTATGGAAGTTCATTGGATAAAAGATTGTGAAAAAAGTTCAAATGGTTCATACCAGCACAATACAGAGGAGGGTAATATTATTAAAAAGGTATTTAACTCTGAAACCCCTCCTATTTCAGAGCCATGTTTAGTTACAAAGAATATTGGTACAAAAATAAGCAATATCCCTCATCAAAATAATAGTCAGAATCGGGATAGTGATATGGAGGAGGAATCTCCTTCTAGACTTGCTATAGAAGTTGAGGACAGGGACTGCATCAACTCAACCTTGCCTCGCAAGAAAACTTCTCCCCCGGAGCAGGCTGAAATGGCTGAGTGTAGTGACTCAGCCATGCCTCGCACAGCTAATTTCTTTGATATCTCCCTGATTAAGGTTCCAGAGTTAGTGCAAAAGGTAGGAACTGAATTTGTGATGGTTGATGTTAATGACCAGTTTGACATTTCAAAACTGCATATTCCAAAACCAAAAGCAACAGGTAAGGTAAAGGGAAACAAAGAGAAGAAAGCTTTCAAACAAAAATACATCTCTATCAATCTAGAGTGGGATGAAATGTCTACTAGACTAAAAGCTAAGAGTTCTAAGAATAAAAGGAGAGGTAAAGGTACTATAGTGTCAGGTACCATTTAATTTTCAATTTAAATTTTATAGATTATATATATATGGCTTTATTTGCTTGGAATGTCAAGGGGATGAACACCCCTGCTAAACAGTCTGATATCTTACATATGTTGAATGTCTATAAACCTTCTATCATTGCTTTAATTGAAAATAAGTTGAATGATGAGAACTATGATAAATTTTGTCTCAAATTGTCTAGTAATTGGAAATCTATAAATAATAATGATTGTGGCTGTAAAGGAAGAATCATTATTATATGGTATTCTAATATCTAGAAAAACCTGAATATTAACAAAGATAATCAATTTATAGATTGTCAATTCAAAAATACTGGGGGTTTCTCTCTGCAAGTTACTAGTGTCTATGGTAGTAATTTTGAGAATGAAAGAAATGGTTTGTGGTGTAAACTTAAATCTTTGAATTTAATATATAACATTCCCTGGATTATCTTGGGTGATTTTAATACTGTTTTTCATGTCTCTAAAAAATTTGGGGTCAATAAAATCCCCTAAAGTAAATTGGACAGAATTAATAAATTTTTATTAGATACTGGTCTTGTTGAACCTATTATTAGTGGGAATAAATATACTTGGAAATCTAGTTTGGCTAAAAATATCCACTTTAAACTTGATAGAATTTTAATTAATAAAGAATTTTCAAAAAAATTTCCTAATTGCGTCTGTTCCACCCTTGAACAAAATTCTAGTGACCACACTCCTTTACTAGTCAATCTTTTTGTCAATGTTGATTTAAGTAATAAAATTTCACCTTTCAGATTTAAAAATAGTTAGGTCTTAGAAGATGAATATAAAGTTTTGATGGAAAACTGCATGAATTTTTCTTGTATTGGTACTAAACAATTTCAGTTTAGTATGTTTTTGAAAAATGCTAAAAACAATCTTAAAACTTGGAATATAAATAATTATATGAATAAAAACAAGTTGATCAGCCTAAGAAATGAAGGTAAAATTTTACAAGATCTGTCTGACAATAATCCAGATGATATCAATACTGTCAATAACTTTTTCAATAACCAGAAAGAACTTTCTATTGAAATGTATAAGGATGCAGTTAATGCTAGACAAAAAGCTAAAGTAGACTTGCTTAATCTAGGAGATGACCGTACCAAATTTTTTCATGCCAAAATGAGTAATAGAAAGCATTTAAACAACATTGGTAACATTATTGATAATGAAGGTAATTTGTCTAATGCTTATGATAAAGTTACTAAAGAAGCTGTGAGTTTTTATGAGGAGCTCTACTTTCCTGATAATATTGTAAGGAATTTTCCTCATATTACTTGTAAAAAAATTTTGAGAGATAATGCCTCTGAGATTTTACTTGCTCCAGTAACTATAGAGGAGATTAAACATATTATTTTTAATGCTGGTGACAATAAAAAGCCCTGGCCCTGATGGGTTTAATGCTAAATTTTATAAAAATCATTAGGATAATATTAAGGGGTAGATCTATGAGGTAGTTAAAGAATTTATGGAAAAAGGAAAAATTCTCAAAAATATAAATCATACATTTATTACTCTTATTCCTAAGAATAAAAATCCACTAATATTGGTGATTATAGACCCAATTCTTGCTGCACTTTATTTACAAAATCATTGCTAATTTTCTTTGTAATAGAATCAAAGTGTTTTTGCCTTTTCTAATTTCTGAAAACCAGAGTGCTTTTGTTCCTGGTAGACTTATTTATGAAAATTCTCTGTTAGCACATGAGATGGTCAGAAAATTCAATACAATACAGGGTGATAATGCTTGCATTAAAAATGACTTGCAAAAAGCATATGATAAAGTAAAAAGACATTTTATTTATCATATTATTAAATGTATTGGCTTTTCTATAAAGTTTTGTGATATGGTTCTAGAATGTATTAGTACTTCTACCTTTTCTATACTTATTCAACGCAAAATAGAAGGGTTTATTAGAAGTAATAGGGGTATTAGGCAAGGTGATCCCTTATCACCATATCCTTTTTCTATGGTCATGGAATATTTTTCCATATTAATGGAAATTGAAGCTATTAAAGGGAATATTTATCCTATTAACAGAATTCAACCCTGTATAAACCATTTAATATATGCTAATGATCTTATGGTGTTTGTTAAAGCTAATAAAGCTAATGCAGACACTATTATAATTTTTTTTTGAGAATTTGAAGTCTTATGATGGGCTGCAACTTAATATAAATAAAAGTAAAGCTTACTTTAGTAAATATAGTAAGTATAAAAAAGATTTTTTAGATGTTGTAAAAATTGAAGAGGGAAATCTTCCTATTAAATATCTGGGATTGCCACTTTCTATAAATCAGATTAAAGATTCAGATTGTTCTATTCTTATTGAAAAAAATCAAGAAAGAATGGAGACATGGTCTTGTAAATTACTTTCTATTGCTGGTAGACTTGAACTTATTAAGACTATTGTGTATGCAATCATTTTATATTGGTTGCAAAATTTTCATATTCCAGCTGCATCAATTAAGAAATTAGAAAGTAGATGTGCTGATTTCTTATGGAGGGGCAAATATCATAAAATTAGCTGGGAAAAAGTTTGCAGACCAAAAAATGAAGGGGGATTGGGCATTAGAAGCATGAAAGACCTTAGTGTTACATGCCATTTAAAATTATTTTGGAGATTTGTTAATGCAGACTCACTGTGGGCTAGATGGATGAGATCTAAATATCTTAAAAATGATAATTATTGGACTACACTGCCTAACAGTAACCATTCTAATGCATGGAAGCAAATTTTAAACTATAGAGACATAGGCAAAACATTACTTGAAAGAAAATTTAAGCTAGGTAAAGAAACTAGCTTGTGGTTTGATCCTTGGTTTAAATGTGACTCTTTTATAAATAAGGTTGGGTGGAATAGTTTGGTTATCTGTGGAGGTGCTAACGCTAAAGTGTCTGAAATTATTAAAAATAATCAGTGGCAACCACAATTACACCCAATTACAAACCCTTATAAATATGAAATATGTAAAATTCAGCTTGATCCTAATGCAGATAATGACTAATGGGAATGGAAAGCAAGCAACCGAGGGAAGTTCTCTTTCAAAATCACTTGGAATGTTATTAGAAATAAATTCCCAAAGGAAGATTGGTATCACTACATATGGAACAGAGTGAATTGTCCTAAGATGGCTTTTTGTACATACTTTGCCATTAATAATAGATTGCCAACTTGGGATAAATTAAACAAATAGGGCAACAGTTCAAATACACTCTGTTTCTTATGCAATATTTTTAATGAAAGTGCTAATCACTTATTTTTCGAATGTGGTTATTCATACTTTAAATGGAATCAAATTAAAGATATTATGGATATTCATGACAACAGTCAAATGGATCTTATGCATGCTATTCAAGTCATCAACAGCAAATTTAGGTTGAAGTCTTAGGAAAGAGCCTATGCGCATATCCTCTTAACTAATGCTGTTTTCAATATATGGAAAGAGAGACACTTGCGTATGTATAATAAAGTTAAAAGGAACAAAGAGCAGATTTGGTTACTAATTAGTACTGACAGTGGAATTATTCTTCAGAAATCAAAGAATAACTTAAAAGATCAAACCAAATTCGCTTCCTTAGCCGATGATTGGAGCTCTGAAGCTGGAAGCAAGCATTTAGAAGCTTATTTAACACGACCGAGAAGCTTCCAGACCAACAAGCCTGCTAAAAATATGACTCGTGAGTCTAGCTCCCACAATCAGCAAAACTTTGTTGCTAACACAGCTAATAGGAGCTTGAAAGTGGCCGATAGCAGTGACTTTCACTTCCAGCAAGCTCTTGATGTCAATACTATGAATCAAAGCTCTGAAATGGATGGTAGCTGCGATTTGAAGAGGGCTTTGTCAGATCTGGGTCGCGATGATGCCAGATCTAATAATCCCTCTATCCTTTTTAGTAGTCTCAACAATTCGAACAGCTATGGCAGCCGTAGGGGTATGAGAAATGATTTTAATGAGAGCTTATCATATTGGGAGCGTGGAAAAGCTAGTGGTATGAAGAAAGGCAGTGGGATTAATTTAGTTTTGCAGAATTTCCATCTGCCATTATTTTGTTTTTTAAAGACATTTTTTTGCTCGTATGTTATGTCGACAACCCTAACTAAGGTTTGTTTTGTATTTGGCTTTCGGGTTAGGTTATCTATTTCCTACCCAATCTATTTGTAACCGAACTTGGGTTGGCCCTTTTACCCATCTTCAAAAAAAAAAATTGTGCCTGAAAGCTAGAATAGAAATGTGGTGTGTATTTTAATTCACGAAGGCTTATTATTGTCCACGATGACCCCTACACATGAATTGCTCACGATAGTAAATTGTTTGCGAAGGCATATTGTTCATGAAGGATAGAAAATTAAAGGGACATGTGTCAACACATGGATTCCTCACGATGACCATATTCATGAAAGCAAGTGAAAGGACAGTGATAGCTCACTAAGAAATACATGAAAGCATAAATGAAGGCATGCAAGATAAATGAATGCATGCGAAGACAAAAATATATAACACGTAGGCTTGGAAATTATAGATGAAGGTATGAATGAATGCATGCATACAAGGCTTCAGGGAATAAATGAATGCACATGATGACCCCAATAACAACAGGTGAAGGCAGTGCAATAAGCAAGCATATGGAAACAAATATAAACGAAGGCAAAAATTCTTTCTACGCGATGACTCACAAACTGATAGTGCATGAAAATAATAATGATAATAATAATAATATAGTGTACGAAGGCCTGGGAGTTGATTATTGTACATGAGAGCTTTTTGATTAAAAGCATGTGAATTAGAGAAAGTGGGTGTTCGGGAATGTAGTAATGTAAAGAATGGAAATTCTCATGAGAACAAAAGCAAATGAATTATACACGATAGCATCGGTTAAATATTTATACGTGATCACCTCTATTTTTATGTGATGATTAAGAGGCTTTTAACATACGATGGTTATTGGCTAAAACGGATGACGAACTTTATTTTTAGCAGGCGACGACTATAGAAAATTTTAAGGCGTGATAGCTTATATTTTAACATGTGAAAGTAAGTAATTTGTTAAGGCACGATAGCATATGAATTTGAAAAGTGGATGTTGGCTATTTTATAATAATTGGAAGGTTTTCACTCTATTTTGGGGCTGAATTTTACTTAAACAAAAAGTTGATTTTATTAAGTACTTTTATGTGATTTCAAAAGAGAGGAAAATTATATTAGTCCATTTTAAAAAGAGTTTTTAAGAGGAAGCTATTACTTTGAAAAAGTAATTTGTGTATAAATTGACTACCATATTGAACATATATTTAGTTGATTGTTGATATGTTGTATGTACAACTTTATATCTTGACCGGCTATTATTGCATATATTTAATTATTGACATGCTCACTTATATGTTATATGATATCACCCAATATTATGACTTTGGGGATTTTGGAACTAATGACCAATTAGGGTTGTTCCATGAGTGGGTATGGCAGATTTAAACTCTTAAGTTAGTAGAATTGCATCCATGAGATCGTAAAGATCAAATTGTGTTAGGATACCCGAACTAATCAAAAGGCATGATTATTTGCACTTTTAAAACCAGATTTAAATTTTAGGTGGAGACTGGTGTAGGTTTGCACACTATGCTTCAATCATTAGCCCTTAGTTGGTTAGGTCCATGCATTTCATTGCGTAGGACTTAACCGACGGACAAGAGAAATTTGGCTTACGCAAAGCAGGGAATTCGTAGCTTGTAGTTCACTATGTTTCTCCTACCGTATTTAGGAGACCGTAGATATTTCTTCTGACTGTATTAGAAAACCGTTGAATTATCTGGTAAATCTTAGCCTAAGTCAGTAACCCATATATATTTTCTTCTATCGTTTTTAGGAGACCGTTGTTCTTTTTTCCTATCAATTTTAGGAGACCAATATTATGTTCTCCTACCGATGGGTTTTTAGCTCGCTTGAGAAAACTAATATAGGTTCATAGTGACCCTAGGAAAACTATGTCATTGACTGATTTAAGATTGGATAAATCTGGGAATGTGTAACCCTTTGACCTTAATGAATGTTGGACTATTCATTTTACCCATTATTGCATGATTATATTATGATTAAGTTCTAATTATTTTAGTTGCAGATATGATATAATTTTAATGATACTAGTAAGGGGAAAACCCGTTCTTCTTAGCGGCGTGGTCTCACTATGTTTCTATTTTGGTTCGAGATGGTATAATATTATTCACACCATACATTTTATCTGACCAAAGTTTTTTATTTTCCCCTAAACTGTCAGGGGCTCAATTTGGAATTAAGTAGGCTGGGAGTAGGGTATTTTAGGTTTAGACGAATAAGCTTTTGGAGACATGCATGAGGCAAGCTACTATATAGAAGATTATATTTCTACCGTGTAGTAGTTTAACAACCTTTTATTTTTGGTTGAATGTATGTAATGATGGGTACTATAACCATTTATTATTTAAGACTCCGATCATTCAATGGGGCATCTTCGTATATTACTCTTGGAACTATATGTAATTATTATATTTTATCTGAACGATGTGTTCGTGGGGTTATAGTAATGAAATGTAATGAATTTGCAAATTAATGAATAAAAAATTTTCGTTTAAATTTTGTAGATTCTAGTGCTTTTGGTGTTAATGATTCAATAATAGATCTCATTATATCATTGTAAAATAATATTAAGGATGAATGCAGCATTGATAGTATCTATTTTCGAGCCTCAGAACGAGGGATGTTAGAACGCTGATGTACTTGTTCAAATGGCCACTCTTGAAAAACTTTGAAATTAGCATCTCTAACTCCCTTCTTTCCTTTGGGGTCATACACCTAATAGATAGGACAATCGGCTTTGCATATTTCTTCAAGTCATTTCAGAATTTAATCTTCTTATGAGGAGGTAAACCCGAAACCACTTCAAATACATCTTCAAAATTCCACATAATAGGAACTTGTGACAACTCATCATGTGAGAGATATAAAGAGTATAAATAAGTCAACATCATGAAACTCTTTGGTTCATAATAAACATTGAGCCCATTACCACTATTATCCTCCATGCAAACTATGTGACCATCACAATCAGTAACAATATCGTGCCTCGTCATCTAATCCTTTCTTAAAATAAGTTCATAACCCTAAAAACCGAGTACATAAGCATTACAAGCTAACTAGTCCCTCCCTTTGATAGTTTAATATTTCAATATATCATAGTAAGATGTGCCGACTCCCAACGTGATTCAACATTATAAGAGTGTCATCAATAACATGGGCATCAGGCATAAACTATCAATAATATGACTAGTAATAAAAGAATGTGAAGCACCCATATCAAACCAAACACATTGAAAAATCAAAAATAGAAAGCACACTTTCCAAGACAATGTTCTTCCCCTCATCAAGCTTAGGTGGATTGCTTAACTTTGAATAGCATGAATAGCATGTCTTTACCACTCGTTAATTTTTCAGAAGAGATGGACAATCCTTCTTGAAAAGGCCTAATTGGTCACAATTAAAGACTTTCATCACTTAAAGGTTGACCTTGCAATCCTTAGCCATATGCCCCTTCAAATGGAACATACTGCAACTCACTCTTTCCCTTCTTAGCTTGGTCTTGGTCACCCTTGGCCCGTTTTCCTTTTCTCTTGCACTGAAATTTGGGCTTTGCTTCAATCTTGGGGTCCCCCTTTTATGGGGTCTCTTTAGAAATAGAATTCAAAATGCCATTTCGACAAAGACTTTCAAAAATAGCAATCATGGAAACATGACTAAAAGCAAAATCCTTAAGTGGTGGGTTGAGTTTTATTGCGACTTCTTGGCCTTTTAGAAGGAGTATTAGTCATATCCAAACTGAACCTAGTTGAAAGTGTGAACTCATTGATATACTACTTCACGGTCTTATCACCTTGTTAAAGATATATAAACTTCTCCACTTACAAGCCCTTCTCGGCTTTAGAAATAAACTAAGCTCAAACCTTCAATGTAGCATTTCCTAAGTCGTAACATGTTCCTCCACCTCTTTCTATTACAACATCCTACCAACATAAAGCCTCCGCTTGTAGTTTCCTAGAGGCTAGTCGCCTTTTCACTAGACTCTCAGGTTTCATAATATCAAATATCTCCTCACCGGTGCAGAGCCATGCTTCATCCTATGTGAACGACTTCATTCCCATATATGGCTTGTCTCCCATACGAAGGTAATCCTTACAAAGTATCGGGAAGTCAAGATAGGGTGGTGGGGTGGTGGAGGAATATGCATCACTCCTACCACTGCAGGGACAGGTAGGACTCCCATTGGAGGTGGGGTGCCCTGTGTTATAGCATGTAAGTATCTTTGGAACCATACTGGTAACTAAAGATCTGAAAACTCAACAGCGTCTCTAGCAGTCGTTTCTTGGGTGACCTGACTCATAGTAGTTTTCTATATATAAGATTCATTAGCAACTTCCCAAATGATAGTTTAGTGTACTAGAAACAAAAGTATGGGTGGCTAATGATATAAGCATAAGTCTAACAAAACACAAGTACAACCCTTCAACATTGTCCTATATTATGGTGATCGGGTAACCTAAGCTATGATACCAAATGTAACGACTCACCATTCAATACACCAATATGCACAAAAGACACTGGGATTCTATAAGTATCACAGATAATGGTTCGTAAGGTGGTATTTAAACAAACAGAGCATATCTACCACAATATATAAACTAAATATTTCATAATGGAAGGAACAAATATAATGTCAATGTAAACATGTATGGAGGATAAGAGCATCATAGTACATCATGTTAATAATAATGGAATCTAAGAAATACATAAATTCCATGTATAACATGTCTCATAATACAAAACAGTCGAACATGTCAACAACCCAAAAATACTAGATAGATATGATAACAGTAATAATGGTTATAGCTTTAAAACCCATCTCCGGTTAACAAAAACCATCCTATAAGTTAGACTATTAAAGAGATAGATAACAAAAGAGCAAACATAGGGAGAGTTGGACATAAAGTTTGGTGCCAAGATATAACATCTTCTATCTTCGAATTAATGCCACCTAACATGTGCAATCAGGACAACCACACCTCATTCAACAAATGGGCTATGAATATCAAAACTTAAGGTCATAGACAAGGCATACAAACTTACTCCATATACACAACATTATAGAAGCCACCAGATGACTCTATACAACTAGCATACAAATTGGATCGCACATCGAACCATCACCATAATCTCTATATCACTTAACATCAACATCACATTTTTAGGAGACTTGGTGCACCACTCTCCAACTCATTACATTGCTCCTTAGTCACTTCAGACCTTCCAAGCATCTCTCGGCTCCATAAAACGAAACCAAACTCCCAAAATATAAACATTTCAACATTTGGCTTAACTACTCAAAACAACATCCAACCAAGCATCTGAACAAGGTATTCAAACATCTAGTCTTAATTTCAAACATCTAGTTATGAAATCTAGACGTCTGAATTGCCCTTAGTTTACACTGAAATAATGCAGGAAACCAGATCGTTGAAATTCAGATGTTTGAATAGATATTCAAACGTAGGAATGCCTGTTATGGCCGAGTACTTAGTTCAACGGGAAATTTTCCTACAGTGGAAATTTATCCTACCTTCTTCTCTTTCTCTCATTTATCACTCTTCTCTTTGACATTTGGCTAAGTCATTGAGACACTTTACACTTATGTCTCTCCACCTGGATTCAAGCCATTATTATAAGTTGTTAAACATCTAGAGAACTGTTTTATACTTGATGTATAACTTTGAGGAAGTGAATTCAATTTCAAACAATCATTCGAGTATAACTACTCAACTTCCATCCCAACTTTCACATGCACTCTACCATGTCATTATCAAGTGTCCTAACCCAATCTCTTCTTATTCTATCATCTCTAAACATGAAAATTATTGTGATGCAATCAATAAACAAATCATAACAATATATTACATTCATTATTAAGCTTTCAACACATTAATTTTATTATTAAACGCATACAAATGCTCATTCATTCATGATTCTCATCTCTAAAATATTAACTAAAGTTCATTCATCCTACCCTAAGCCAACATTTGATGTGAGTACATAACACAAATGATGATAATAGAGTATAGAAGATATATCCCACTCACCAAATCCAAAGAAATACAAGCTTCAAATGAATCCACATTTGAAGCTCTCTTTATTTCAAAAACCTATTATCAATCCTCACTAAAATGCCAATTTGTATTGCTAAATTTGTAGAGAATATTTTAATTTGAATTTAAAGTACTGATTCGTAATTTTATGTTAGGAAATGAAGAAGTACGGAGATTATAAGATTTGAAAACTTAATTTCTTCTTTTGAGATGAAGAATGAAGATAATGAAGAGGAAGGCTTCATTTAAGAAATTATAAGGCACAATTCTGATCAAATTGCAGCTTTACCACTAACTTCTTTTTAAGCTCTTTTTATAATATTATCCAATTTCAACAAACTAAATATGTTTTTCATACATAAGCAACACTAGGAACAAGATGGAATGGGTTTAGAGTCCTAATTCATTTATATTTAAAATCCTTCTTTTTGAGTCATTCTTTCGATTATATCATTTAATTTAATTAAACTGATTTGGCACTTAATAACTAAGTGTTAAAATTAAGGGTTGTAATATTAAGGATGCTTAATAAATCACATATTGCATTAAATAGTCACAACCCATTGCGATTGGATGAACCAAAATTTGTAAACCTTGAAGGTGCTCAACAAAGTTATAAATTTTAATTCACCAATCTATAAACATTCAAAACAACAATGCATAGTATGTGTCTTAAGGGTACTTGACAACCCCAAATATGCTTAGTACTCTATTTTGACAATAAATAATGGAGAGCAACTTATATTATTAAATTATTTAATTTAAAATATTTAATGAGTGATATTGATGATAGTCTAGATATTCAATGACATCACGTGACACCACATACATATATACATACATATACATACATACATACATACATATATATATATATACATACATATACATACATAGATATATATATATATATCGCATATATAAATCAATCATATCTAATTGGGTTTTATTCCTTTTTTGTAGGAAAAAATATTACTATTTTGCACGAGCAAGCCAGATTAAAGTGGACGCACCGCTCCACAAATTTATAACAAGTGTAAGGTAAAATCATCTCAGCAACTATGTAAAAAATAAAAAGAACAGTTATAATACATTAATGTCTCAACTACTAAAAATCATACCAGTCCTCCGGCATAAAGGAAGATTCATATTCAGCACAAGATGAATCGAACCTAATGATATTTATGTACTAACTAAATAGTAATGCATTCTTGGGATCAAAACTACAGACTCCTCATTGAAAATCAATCGCCTATCCCAAGTTTCTTTTTAAAATCTCACTATCGTTTTCTCCATATGTATCATCAACTAAAAGAGTAAGCGTTCTACTAGAAATGTGATAAAACAAAGATCTATACTCACCGTCCTAGGTAGAAACGAACTTAAAGTAGTGCCAGACATCAGGGAAAGTAGAACTGCATCACATTATGGACCCAGGCCTTCTCAATATAATTCCAAGCAATATGGTTGAAGATAGAGCTTGTGCAAGAGCTTGACGGAACGTAATCCAAACCATTTGTGGGAGGGGAATTATGCATTTGGGAACCTAAACATGCTTTACCAGTTTAGGAAGCGGGATTTTCTAAGGGAAATGTGGCTTCACTTCATCTTTCTCAACTTTTAGGATTGGCGCAGGGCTAAGGGAATGCTTGAAGAAATAACAAGGAGACTAAATGATTTACAATTTGTGCATATTGGCAGTTTCCACTTATAATCGACATCTACCATAGAAACTAGACCATATGCTGGTTTAACCGATATTACAGACGGAAATAACCTATCAGGCTTTACCTCAATCAGGGCTCTCGAACCCAATCTATCCCTTTTCACTATAACATACCAACTCACTAATCAAATTCGATAACTAATCAATGCCAACCATAGTTTGAAAAACAAATGGGACATTTGTGAATTGTACCCAAACCGAAATAGAGAGAACATTTCAAGAGTAGTATCGATGGAGGGACTCTATTTAGTGATAATAAATGGCTTTCCCATAATAATGACAGGTTTAGCTTCTAGAATGCGAAGCCTGTCCTTTGAGCATGTGAAATCAAAGTAGTACCGTATCATAATCTTACCTTTTAGTTTTTTAGTAATTCATGAGATGGGATTTCACAACAATGAAGGGAGGTTGTCTTCAATAATGAAACCAACAAGTTGTTTATGCTAAAAAAAATTGTCGGCTTCTACAACCTCAAGAGGAGGGATATTTATTCCATCAACAATCTTTAGACCAAAGTTTATTGGAGAGTAAACTCTTGTGTTATGCGGTTTAGAGGCGAATGAGGAGGACCGAGACTTTAGTATGGCATCAATGGGACGAGCATATGATTCAATTGGTGGGCAGTAAGCAGCTTTACTGGACGTATTAGGAGAAGAGGATTTCGACATTACATGAGAAGTAGGGATATCGCTAGCAGATGGAATACAAGCATTTACTAAAGGAGAAACTCTGCTAAAAGAACCAATAGCATCCATGTTATCTAATTTAGATATAAATGGTTCAGGAATGACACTAACTAAAGCAGGCCTAGGAGGTGCAAGAGTATCAACATCATTTGTAGCATGCAAAATTTCATTTCAGGCCTCAACATAGACAACAGGCGATATGCTTTCCAAAATATTGTCGACATTAGGGGATTTATCTTTACAGCTAGCTAAGTCATTACCTAAAGCAGATAAAGTAGGAGAGAAAAAAATATGATAGTAGTCGAAGCTTATGGGCCTAAAATCGAGGTAGCAGCAAGAAATCATAGACCATGGAAGAAGCAATATGTGCCTCATTAACATGACCATATCTAGTTTGAGAAGATGGACAGTTCGTGATGGAAGCTGCGAATATTGGTTTAGATTTATGGTTCTTCACCATTAGATATGGTGTAATGACTGCCATTTTCAACGTCCGAATGTCAACACTAATACATCCACAATATTCACATGCTTAACACCCAAGTGCCGGAAAGACAGAACATTAGAGTAAATAAAAAGAAGAAAAGAAAATGAACAAGAAAGAGAAGAACAAAACATCATAATCTCACATACGGAATGTAACATATAATATCAAAAGATAATACATAGTGTTATTCTAATATACATAACATTTCAGAGTTACTAACTAAAGTACTATCATCAGCCTGGATAGTTATAATAACATGTCCTTACAATTGCTGAAATATATGCATAAAGTAATGCAACAGAAATATATATTACGATAGGTAAAACATCTAGCTTCTCTCCAAGAGCTCAATAAACATAAAAAAAAAACTTGCCTTTCTCAGAATACTCGAAAGAGCACCCATGAAAATAAGGGAAAAATAAAACCATGGGTTAGACATAATTCTATTGTGAGAAACTCAAGAAATATGTGGTTAGCGTATAACATTACTTCTGAGACCCTTGTAATGGTTATCCTCTCAAAAGAACCAAAACTATCTAATAAGTACATATTACGATATAATAGATAATGTCTAGGGTGAAGAATATAAATAAAAATATAGCTGTGCTGCTTGCATCTCTAACATAACAATATTGAAGCATGCTCTAGATAAAATATACCAAAAGGGAATCGTAGCTGGTCCATACCTGAAAACGTGATCTGAAATATCATCAACTCCCACCGGTCAACATATCGAAAACATCTCTAGATATGGAGTTGATATATCCTATCTCAGGTTAGCTAACCCCAGGCTATGAATCCTATTGTGTTTTTTGTCATCACCGATGGTCAAGTCACGTTCATCATCTCTACACATGAGTCACATCACGTTCAACATCTCTACACACGAGCCACAACACAGACAGAAGATGAATCCCCAAATGGATTCTAGCATCTCGAACAAATGACAAACTTCTACATAGGTTTGAACATCTCGAACATATCTCGAATCTCCACATAGATTCCAGCATCTCGAATAGATCCACTTACAAGAGATAGAACATGTATCTCAGTCTTGAAGTGGTTTTTTGTAAGTATTATCTAAGTATACTTATCCGATCTTGGTCTCTCCAAGACTGAATCGATGAATTTCCAACTAACTTTACTTTGGTTCTTTGAAATAAACAAACGGTGATAAGGGTGGAGATCATCTCCTATTCGGATGGATTTCCTAAACATTTGTCCTAAAAGAGCAAGACGAGTTTATACGTAGGTTATATTGTCATCGAGTGAATAACCGTACCGTATAATTCCTATGTTTCTTATAGATATTTCCTAAGTTAAATTTGGTCCAATTAAACAATAATGAAACCATCGAATATAGAAACTGAGTCTCGTACACTTATCATGTTTCCAACCTTTTCAACTTACGCTATCCCTCGGCCAAGAGAGAAACCCGATAAGTTAGAGCACTACTGCTTCTACACCCTACTCGAATCATCAATCTTAATTCTCACAGATACAACAAGTCTACTTTGTCGGCTTTTAGTGCTAAGTACATGACTAAATACTTTTCATAGATGAGTAATTACATAAAGCATGATTAACTCACACAAAGGACAATCAAGTCACATAAACAATTTTTAATCCTTTTTTAGTAATTAATCTTTTATTAATTAAAACCACTTTTATTAGTAAAACTCCCTTTATCTAATAAAACATTTTTATTTAATTAAAACCTCATTCTTTAATTAAAACTTCTTCCTGTAATTAAAACTTCTTCTTTTATTAAATAAACTTCATTCATTAATTAAAAATCCTTTATATTAATTACGCACCTTTATTAATTAAACTCATTTATTAATTAAACTCATTTATTAATTAAACTCCTTTATTACTTAAGCTCCATTTATTTATTAAACTCATTTATTAATTAAACTCCTTTATTAATTAAACTCATTTATTAATTAAACTCCTTTATTAATTAATAAAACTTTGTCTATTAATTACTACTTTCTTCAGAAGTAAGCGAACTATATATAAGAGTCCTCCTCGGGGGATCTCCTATATATAAGTTCTTAAAGCTAGAGACATTCATACCAATGTTCCTCCCCAGGGGTTCTCAAATCATATGAAGTCATCAAGCTTTTTGATACTTCCTTTTTTATACTTGTATATAGGTTTAATTTAGCTTTATAAAAGATATGTACTTGTATTCTACTATTCATGTCTTTTACTATTCATGTATTTTACTATTCACATATTTCAATATTCACGTATTTTACTATTCACGTATTTTACTATTCACGTATTTTACTATTCACTTACACTCTTTTCTATACTTCTAAAGTATTCATATACTTATTTCAAAGACATAAATATATTCACAAACTACTTACAAGATTTACTTTCTTTAAAATATAATCAAAGAGGTTAAAAACAAATGTTACTCAAACATTGTTACTATAAACCCCTTTCTTTTTTTATACTTTAAACATATACTTTTTCTACCTTTATTTCAAAAGATTTGATACTTGTTATTATCTCTAAAATCCCATTATTAAAGATCTAAGTATATTCTTAAGGGTTAAAAATAATTGTTACTCAAATATTTGTCACTACAAACCCAAACGCATTTCACACTCGACCAGTTTCTTTAAAACTTGCTTTTAAAGGTTTAATTGCACTAACAAGGTTTAAAGAAAATTTTTACTTAAACATTTGTCACTACAAACCGGCCAATACCATTTACTTATTATTATCTTTAACTTTAATACATTCATTTTAAAGATCAAAGCATATTCACACTTATAAATTAAGGTAATATACTTTTAATTTAACTTCTCAAAACCATTTATTTAACTTAAGAGTTAAAACCCAAAACTCCCTTTACTACTTTATAAAATACTTAACTTATAAATACTACTAAACTACTTAAAAATATAATAAATTATCTATATAGAATATCATGTAAAAATCATAAATTTCGAAATAAATAGAAAAACAAAAAATAAACATGTTTTATTTTAAAAACCTCTTACTTTAAAAATTCATAATTAATTATTAAAAATATATTTAAAATTGAAACCAACTTTGAAACACTTTAATATAGGTTATAAAACAACACTAAAAAGATTAGAGAAAAATACCTAATTAAATTATCATTTTTATACAATTTAAAGTTTCAAAAAGAAAAGATAACATTTCTGGAATTGCAATCTAAACTATTTGCAACATGTAAAAAGTGTTTCAGAAGCAAAGGCAACACTTTAATGCTATATAAAGTTCTAGGTATGTTTTTAACATGATTTTACAACTACTTTGAGGCTAGTTTTCGACGCATAACAATTGATTTTTGATCTGACTTTTTTTACAGTAGTTAGTACACTTAGATTACTTAAAAATCATGAAAGGAAACCTCTATGGACATTTTTTGATTAATTTAAAAAAATTCAATGATTCCCTCCTTAAATCACTCTCCTTTGTCACCTTAATTAACCTTAGGTTTTAATTAATTTTCTTATGAACTTAGGTGATTTAAATTATTATAAATGTCTTTATATGTTACTATACAAGTGCCAAAGAATTCAAACAACTTTTATTTAGTAAAAAGTCGGTTATTGATAAAACGATTTTCGATCATATTATCGATATTTCTTCAAACCATTTATTTTTGTAAAAAAATTTCAAAAACAAGTTTCTTATCATTAGTTATTATTTAAAAGTGGTTAACAAGGTTATAAAATCACTTTTATTTACATTAAATCCAAGATACAAATATTTAAATAATTTAAATACAAAGTGTTCGAAATTCCGGGTCGTTACATCTGGAGACAATGCTTGGGTGAGGGGATTGGAGAGGGAAGGATGAAATATACATGTAGAAGAATGTGAATGAGAAGACGAGTGAAGGTGAAAGATGAGGAAGAAAGGTAGGTCCAAACGGGAGGACTTTTGACATTTTTATTTTTTATTCTTAATTTTAACTATTAAAATATTTATTTTATTATATATAAATTTATATAAGACCAACTTTATTATACCTCTTGTAATTTATCTTAAAATATATACTTGTTATCCAGCATTTGAACTGAAAAACTCCTAAGTGAGTATGGACTTCAATACGACAAAGAAATGGATCAAGAACTTGAGAGGATGCTTGGGATGATGGAATAAAGAAGCATAAGAAGTTTGAGGTGATTTAAGAGACTTCAATTATGGTCAGTACCGAGATGATTTCAATATGGGGATCCACTTTTGAGTTTGAAAACATGAGATATAGATAATACAAGGAAGCAAACATTCTGTTGATGAGCAAATATGCCCGGTATCGACTATATTGTGGTTGGTAATGACATGATTTTCATGCATAGATTTGACTTATTATTGTTCCTATTTGCATGGATCTAAGCTCTTACCTGGTTTTTCGTGATCTAGTGACTATGGAAGATGATTTCAACTATAAATATGAGTGATACTACAACGAGGAAAGGACTTTATGATTTTTGGCTCTAACTCATCACTCTCTTCTCCATACTTCAACCCTTTACCACAAACTGTTGTCAAACCCGAATTTGCACTATTTTCTAAGCTTGAAATCATTGTAAATCATTTGTAATCATGATAAATCTCAAAAAAATAAAATTAAAGCAGATGTATGTCATGATTTGAGGTTGAACCACTATAAAAACTTGTCCGTTCTTGCTATTCTATTCCATTTTTGATCGATAAATCTCATTTGTGATCGATTTGGGCTGTTGTGTCACTTTTTGACCCAACATTTTTGGCGCTTTCATTGAGAAGACGAGATTCTCAAGCGAGGTCTAGCTTAGAACTTTAGATTTTGAGCATCCAGAAGTTAGATCCAAAAGTTTGTTACCGTAGATCTAAAGTTACTTGGATTTAAAGAAGAATCTGGATCAGATCCAAAGGATATGCCCCTAGGAATTCTTCTATGAGATCTAGAGTTGTTGCTAGAAAAGATGAAGCTTCTGAACATAATGAAGAGACTACTCAGCTAACCCATGCTTTGCCAAGACCTTCTTCCTCATAGG